>CM076998.1:37154170-38363225 GCA_039090855.1 Macrothele yani
CACATGAAGTATCTTTGCCAAGTTCAATGTAAAGGAACAACACTGCAATCCCCCTTTTTCGTGCCCCACTAAATTTCATAGTATACAAAGAGAAACTGAAATTGCATCATGTTTTGATTAAATGCGGAAAATATGCATAACGCTTTTACGTATTTCTGTTTTCCAGTAGTCCCAATCAAGGTGCTTTGGGGGATCTCAATCATTATTCCTCGTGTGTGAGATTAATAACTTTAGAGACACGCGAAAGCATTCCAATTTAAAAAAAAAAAGATCATTTGCCGTAGGAGAATAGTAAAAATCCGGAGACATATTGAAATAGAAAGGATGATTATTTATCCGTGCAATACTTAGTCCATTCTGAGCTGTGCAAGATAAATATTAAAGTTACAAATCCCAGCACTTACGGAACTTTCTTCCAAAGAGGATATCGACAGCTGCAATTTATTCCAGTCGTCGCCATTTATTTGTGGAATGTGAAACAAAGGGAAATAATGGATTTAATTGCAAACCTCGCGCTATTCCCCGACTGAAGCATTAGAGGAAATAATTTCCAGAATTTTTACGTGCGATAATTGGGAAGCATTTAATCCCCCTTCTAAAAGATTCCAAGGAATAATTCAACTCTTTTTGCTTTCGCATTGTCTCTGGAAATTCTTGCTCAGTGACAGTGTCGTTTTAATTAAAATGAAATGGGATGTAAAACAACAGACTTCCACTTTCTGTTGACAACGATAAATAGCGTTCATTCGGCCAATTTCTTCGTGCAAAGGCGATCAAATATAACAGAATCAATTACAAAGGTACAGCTATATAATTTCGAAACGTTATCGTAATTTTCTTTAGCTTTGTATTACACTCGACTTCTCTGACAAATCCTTCAGTCATTTTGGTTTCAGGGAGAACGAAATACTTAACACAGATGAAGTTTAAACACAAATGGATTTCTTAGAATCTGCCAAGTGGTTGCTAAGTAATTAAAGTATTTAAATTCCTAATGTTCAGTCAGTGTGTTGTTGCACGTTTCGTGTGATACACTGCTAAAAATGTTGTGGTAGGTTGCACCAAAATGTGGTGCAACCTTGTACCATATCGTGAAGTACAGTTGAATCATGTTACTGGGTTTTGCTTGCACCACACAGTGGTAAATCTTTTCTCGGGAAGTGGTGCAGATGGGATATAGCACCGCTTTCTGCTGCAACCTAACAGAACATTTTTAACAGTGTACCGTCAGATAGTTTTATATTATCAAACGTGAATTTATTTTTCACCAAATATATGTAGGGCTTTCAAGAACTTTCAGCCTTAACATAAAAAGACATCATCGCTTTTTTCATAAGCGCACCTTTATTTTTCCACATATTCTCCAATGGCTTGGATGCACTTGTTGTACCCATTATAGAGTTGGTGAATCCTCCCTGCGAAAAAACGCTTCAACTTTTTCCTCAAACCAACACTTCGTTGCTACCTTCAGTTTACAATGAAGTGCCATAAGTCATGGGTTACAATATCCATATTTTTAACTGGCGCTGCTGCTAAGACGCACGTCACGCTTTTGTTGAATTGCGGGTGCGGCCTCGACGCACGCCACGATTTTGTTGAATTACGGGTGCGGCTTTGACGCACGCCACGATTTTGTTTGATTGCGGGTTCGGCTTCGACGCACGCCACGATTTTGTTGAATTGCGGGTGCGGCTTCAACGCACGCCACGATTTTGTTGATTTGCGGGTCTAACCTCGATTGCCAGGTTGCACAACATCTAGCAGGATTAGGGCAAGCCGACATGAATTACCGGAGTTTGAACGATGCATGGTAGTGGGAGTCAGACGAATGTGACATTCAATTTCCGAAGCTGTGCGAACATTCAACATTCCGCGATCCACGGTGTCGCGTGTCTACCTAGAGTACCTCATGGAAAGCATTACCACCTACCATGGACAGCGCAGTGGTTGCCCACGGGTGGTGAATGACCGTGACCAGCGGTGTATGACCGGGATTGTCCACGCTAACAGACAAGCGACACTATCTCAAATAACATCCACGTTCAATGCGGAAGGTACGAGAGACATGTCCATCAGTTCAGTGCAGCTTAATTTAGCTTTCATGGGGTATGGGAGCAGAAGACCCACTAGAATGCCTTTGTTAACACCACGACATCGGACACAGCGCCTCACCTGAGCTCGTGAACACGATAATTGGACCCTGGAAGAGTGGCAACATGTGGCGTGGTCCGATGAGTCATGCTCCCAGTTGTTACGAACTGATGGTAGGGTTCTGGTTTAGCGCAGGCCCCATGAGGACTTGAACCCAAGCTGTTAACAAGGCACTGTGCAAGCTGGTAATAGTATTCATTATACATGCGCCAAACACCAAACAGAAATCATCGCTCTGTCCACGTTAATGAGTGAGTCACGGAAAAATTATCATTGGCAGCCACCGGGAATCGAACCCAGGGTCTTCCAATTACGCGCCGGACATGCTACCACTGCACCTTTGCGTGGCACGGTTTAGGTACTCTGGTCTTCGTAAACATGTCATTAACCAGTAATCGTTTTGTTGCTCTGCTTGTCTGACCATTTCCAGCCCTTCATGGACTTCATGTACCCCAACAACGATGCGATTTTTCAGGCGAATAATGCAACATGTGATCGGGCCCAAGTGTCCTTAATTGGTTCGAGAAACATTCTGGACAGTTCCGACGGATGGTGCGGCCACCACATTCGCCCGACATGAACCCAATAGAACCCTTATGGGACGTGGTGGACAGGTCCATTCGCACTCAAGATACTGCACCTGCAAATTACAAAGAAATTTGCAGGCGGCAATTCAAACGGCATGACTTAACATCTCTCTAGAAGTCCTTCGACGACTTGTGGAATCGACACCACTTCGAGTTGCTGAACCTCATCGTGCTAGAAGAGGCCCTACACGATATTAGGTACGTATCCCATAACCGTTGGCACATCAGTGTAGAATCATTAGCAAAACACCTGCTCCTCAGATCTTTTTCAGCTTTCTGAAGAGGAATAATTCACTAGGCGAGAGCTCAGGTGAGTACGGTGTGTGCGGAAGCAGTTGAAAGCCACATTGTGTAAAAGATTTCAAGGAAACACAGAGCTATTGGATTGGAGCATTGTTCCAGTGAAGCAGAACACCCTGTTGCAATTTCCCTCACCGTTTACTCTGGATGGCTTCAAGCAATTGTCGCAGTGGCGCGCGATATAATAGGCAGCATTAATAGTCTTTTTATGAGGCAAGTAATCAAATAACAACAACCCTTCTGAGTTTAAAAAAAAGTGGTCGTAGTCTTTCTTGCAGGTGTTTGAGTTTTGAACATTTTTGGTGGTGGTGGTCCACAATGTTTCCGCTGCATGCTTTCTTGTTTGTATAACTGTTCCAATTGCGAATCAACGTCTCATCACAAGTCACAGGGCAAGAATAACTGCCATTTGTATAGCGGTTAATACAGTCAAGTTGAAACCGACTTACTTCAACACGATCGTTCTTCATCTCAGATATCAACATTCGAGGAACACATCTGGCACAAACGTTTCACCTCCCTAACCATTCATGTAAAATTGTTCATATACATCTGGTACTTAAATTCTCTTTCTCAGCAATGTGTACAACACAGGTTCGCCTGTTTAGAACTTATTGAACGTCCCTTGCATAGTAGTTTCCATAATGGCGCAATCTCGGCGACATGGGTTCGCCGGTTTAGAAATTACTGAGCGCCTCTCGCACATTGGCTTCCATAATGCTCTCATCAATCTGAAAGACACGGATTCGCCGATTTAGAACTGATTGAATGCCCCTCGCACACTGGTTTCCGTAATGTCCTCAGCAATTTGTAAGATACGGGTTCACTGGTTTAGAACTCATTGAACGACCCTCGCACACTGATTTCAGTAATGTCCTCAGCAATCAGTAGAGCACGGATTCGCCGACTTATTAAACGCCCCACGCACAGTGGTTTCCATAATGTCCTCAGCAAAATGTAAGATCTGGATTCGCCGGTTTAAAACTTATTGAATACCCCTCGCACACTATATTCCATAATGTCCTCAACAGTCTGTAAGACACGGGTTCGCTGGTTTGGAACTTATTGAACGCTCCTCGCTCATTGGTTTCTATAAGTCAAAGAAATAACAGGAAAGTCTCGATAATTCAAAAACTTCATGACCAAATGTTATGAAATTTGGTGCAAACCTGTATCAGATCATACTTTAGAGGAAGATTGTAAAACTTTTTTCAGAAGCACTTTACTCCGACAAAAATGACCTCATATGAAACCAGAAATAAAATGAAGTGTCAAAATGAAATAACCAAACTGCCCACCCCTTGCAGCAATGCAGACCTCACAGTGATGTTCAGGCTATTGAGGATGGAGTTTTGTTCAGGCTGTTGAGGATGGAGTTTCGAAAATTAGTAAATAACAACCATTTTCCGTGCAAATGAACAATGGTAGTTGTTACATATTGAAGCATATCTAACCTGCTCCAGTGCTTAGAGAAGGGAGTTAAGGTCAGCAACCTGGGCCCCTAGAACACCCCAGACATTGGGATGTTCTAGGGAGAAGCTTTATTTTATTAAGGTCGGACGAACAGGCTGGCGAATCCATACGGACAATGGCCTCTTCTTAAATATATTGTTCTACCAGTCTGCTTCGATGGAGTGAAGTGTTACCGTCTCCAATGAAGAGTGTATCTCTTGTCGCACTTGAATAAGAGGGAACATAGTGTCCACGACATCATCCGTAAAATGTCGAGCATTCATGGTGCCTCTTGGAAGTGCATGGAGATCTGTGTCGACCTAACGAGATACCACTCAAACCCATCACGCCTCAACCGCTATTAGTGTTCCTTTCAAGGGCCACTTAGAGATGTCGCTCTGTAAAGATAATCTGGACTCATATGTGAAGAGTTCTGACTCCCATTGGCTTTGAGTCGAACTAAGTGAAGTATTTCCCAATTGAAATGTTTCCACTGTGCGTGTGGTAAGGAACACGCATATATCTGGTCGTCTAGCATATAGACTTCCTTCGTGAAACCTTCTGCGCGCAGTGGAATTGGATTGCACCGTTTATGCAGGCTCATCTAGGGCAGATCAGAGTTGTGTTGGGTAGTCGTCCGGCTCCTCCGCACAGTCAATCCGAGATATCGGTCTTCCATGGATATTGTAGCCTCTGACTCTTCCTTGCTGTACATACGAGAAGCTGATTGCATATATTTACTTAGGATATCCTGAATCTGCATTGCTAATTACGTCATATACCACACGTTCCGTGCATTTGCAACTTTACTTTCAAGCAGAGTTTCGACTTTCTTGGTTGTACTTTAATTTTTGAAACCTAGTGTGTTTCAGATGGTATCAAAAATAATCGTTTCTCCGTGCCTGTTTTAAAGCAGAAAAAATGAAAGAATCCCATTGCTGAAGGAAGACAGTCAAGCAGGAAGCACAAATGTAAATATCAAATTTAAATTACAAAATATAGACTGCACGATAAATTGTGATACGTGTCTCCTAATATTTAAGCCATTTAGGTCAGATTCATCAGAGGCTTGAATGTCCCTGTGATTTACATAGATAATAATAAATTGATATGGGATACGAGCTCTTTATATACACGGTCGTATCAGAATAATATGACCCATCGGAATCACAATGCATCCGTCCAGGGGCGTCGCACAGTGCACGTGGAAAGGTAGATCACACAGAGTTATAAGCTGCCGGTCACGACACATTAGCCATAATGCGTAAAGTGAGAACAATGGGCAGAGGTAGTGATTGGACGGATGTTTAAAAAGGAATGATCATCGGCTGCCACTCCTAGGGTGGAAACATCTCCGAAACATCAGACTTCGTGGGTTGTTCTCGAAGTGCTGGTGTACCAAGAATGGACCGCTTGCACACCGAGTACCTCCCGACGTCATAACTGTGGAGCCCCCAGGGTCCATCGACCCCAAAGGAGAAAGTTGTCACCGTCGACTGTTGAAGGACAATAGATGTGCAACAGTGGAGCAATTGGACAGGCAAAATAAACGCTAGGGCACCCAGCTCCGTGTTCCCGATAACAGTAGAAATAACTCTGTTACGTATGGGTCTCATGAGTCGACGCTGCGTCAAGGCGCCCATGTTAACCCAGGTCCATCGGTAACGCCGCCTGCAGTGCGCATGGAACTACCAACATTGGATAGTGGAAGAGTGGAAAAGGTCGCCTTCTCTGACGAATGCGGTTTCTACTCCGGACTGTGGCGGATACGGCGTCAGACACATGAGAAACAGACACCCGGGCGTACTTGTAGGTTAAGCATAGGCTGGCCGTGGCAGTGTGTATGTCTGGGGTATGTTTCCCTGGTATGACCTGGGACCGCTGGTATCACTACCTGTCCACCCTCGCTGACCACATTATAACGAAGTGAATTTCTCCGTCATTTTTATCCGCGCCGGGGTTCGAACCCGGGTCCACTCATTCCGGAATAAGTTGCTCTACCAATTGAACTACGCGGACGTTTTATTCTGATTCCTATCTGCCTTTATGTCGTGTGCGTCCTTCTGGCAGGTACGTCACATCTCCTGGTACGTTACATCATCTCCCCCTTATTATTTTTTTTTTTTTCGAAGTGCTGGAGAAAGGATTCTCGCCGCCCCGGTGGCGCAGTGGTCTAAGCGATGGCCTCTGATCATTCGTCCGAACGGGGTCCGGGTTCGAATCCCGGTGTGGCATGGATGTTGTGTTTGTCTTACGGCACTGGCTCTCTCCCTTCCCTGGAACCAGTGACCCTAAATTAGGGACGGGCGACTGCTTATAGCCCATTGAGTTGCTCACGGTGGTCGTTAAACCTCCAATAAAAAAAAAAAAAAAAAAGAAAGGATTCTCTTATTTTTCCTATCTTGCGGTGTGGAAATAAACATCACACCAATGCGAGATTTTGAACGGTCGGGTCATCCGGATAGTTCGGGCGCCATTATAACGAAGTGAATTTCTCCGTCAATTTTGGTCTACGCCGGGATTCGAACCCGAGGCCGCTTATTCCGGAACAAGTTGCTCTACCAATTGAACTACGCGGACGTTTTATTCTGATTCCTATCTGCTTTTATGTCGTGTGCGTCCTTCTGGCAGGTACGTCACATCTCCTGGTACGTTACAACATGTATACCCTATGTCAGACATTTACTCTGGTGGCGATGGGGTGTACCAACGGGACAATGCGCTGTGCCACTTAGCTAAAGGGGTCCGTGACTGGTTTCAAACACACGACAGCGATGTCTCTTTTCTCCCTTGACCGACGAAATCGACCCACTTCAATCCCATAGAGGGCCTGTGCTCTGCTGCAGTCCGAATGGGCACGTGTGCCTCGGGCAACCTTTCACGGTCTCATTGCGTCTATGCCACGTCCTCTCGCCCCTGTCATCCGGGCAAAGGGTGGTTATTCCCATTATTATGTAGGTGGTCATATTATTCTGATTCGACTGTGAATGTGCCGCCCCGGTGGCGCAGTGGTCTAAGGCGCTGGCCTCTGATCATTCTTCCGTAAGGGGTCCGGGTTCGAATCCCGGTCAGGCATGGATGTTGTGTTTGTCTTACGGCACTGGCTCTCTCCCTTCCCTGGAACCAGTGACCCTAAATTAGGGACGGGCGACTGCTTATAGCCCATTGAGTTGCTCACGGTGGTCGTTAAACCTCCAATCAAAAAAAAAAAAAAAAAAAAAAAAAAAAAACTGTGAATGTATATCACATTGTGGTGAACTTATTAGTGGTTTCCATAGGCCTCACTAAAAGCTTACAAGCTTCTAAATTTGTAATTTTACAGTCGCTTGCCACTAATTTAGGGCCTCTTGTTCCAGGGAAGGCGGGTACCCTAATCCAAGCTCCACACCCATTAACGTACGCAAAGCTGGTCCACCTCAGACAAAAAGTCAAAAGCCAGCTCTCAAACTTCTGCTCCACCGGAGACCCTTTCAATAATTAATTTATATAAGCGCAATTCAATGTTGAATTCTTTAATGCAGCAATTTATTAAACTACTTTCTGCCGAGTAAGTGGGATGTAAAACAAAAGAAAAAAGCGAGATACCTTTTGAGTCTAATTTTTGGTACTTCGAATAATTTTAAGAAATAAATTATTCGGAAAAGTAAATGGCACCTCATATTTGTAGCAAGTCATTTTTTTTTCTTTTTGAAAAGCAGATACTGCAGTAAACGGAAACGTGAACCTACGCCCTCTAGTGGCTAACTTGTGCGCTAAGAAATTTACTAAATTACATGCGAAACATTTCGCACTGGAAATGCTCTCGAATTTTTCAATCGAGTTTTCAGAAGCTCAGATTTTGCTGCAAATACATCAGATACGGCAATAAACTCTTATGCCCCTGGTGACCAAAACATTCTTTACAAACAATCAAAAATTATCATCAAAACGTTTCGCAAGAGGAGTTGTATTCTCTGCAGGAAGATATTTTCAAATCGGAGTTTTAGAAGTAGATCATCATCATCATCATCATCATTGTCAACAATTATCAATCCACTGCTGGACGAAGGTCTCCCCAAGTTTCCTCCACAACAGTCTGTCTTGTGCCAGTCTCCTCCATGTCATCCCTGCATACTTTCGAATTTCATCCACCCATCTCCCATGTGGTCTCCTTCTGGGTCTTTTCCTGTCCCTTGGAATCCAATCTAAAATTTCGGCTGTCCATCGATGATCTGTCCTTCTGGCAGTATGTCCAGCCCATTGCCATTTCAAGGATTTAACTCTGATCATGATGTCTTCCACTCTTGTCATTTTTCGGATCCACGAGTTCCTCTTCTTATCTCTCCTGGTTACACGAAGCATGCACCTCTCCATGCTTCTTTGAGTTGTCTGCAGTCTTTGTATATCTCTTTTAGTTAAGGTCCACGTCTCTGCACCATACGTAAGCACTGGAAGGATGCATTGATCAAACACTTTTCTTTTAAGACATAATGGCATATTGCTCTTGAAAATTATGCTGTTTCTTCCAAAAGCTCTCCAGGCAAGTTTTGTACGCCGATTAATTTCTTCATCAATGTGACCCTCACTTGATATCTGCTGTCCAAGATAAACGTACGTGTCTGTTATCTCCAGCTTTTCTCCACCAATCAATAAATCTTCATTTCTTGTAAAAGCATTGAACATCACTTTTGTCTTCTGAAAGTTCATTTTTAATCCCACTTCTTTACTCTTGTCAGCAAGTTCTTGGATCATACTCTGCAGCTGTGATGGGGTAGTTGCAAAAATGACTACGTCATCAGCAAAACGAAGGTGGGTTAGATAATCTCCATTAAACTTGATCCCTTTGTTTTCCCAGCTCAGCGACTGAAAAACACCCTCCAATGTGGCATTAAAGAGCTTCAGAGATATGGTGTCACCTTGTCTCACTCCCTTTCCAATTTTTATGTGTGTTGTATTTTCAAACAGCCGAATCTTTGCACTTGCATTTTCATAGATGTTATTAATAATATTAATGTATGCATCTTCAATACCGCATGTTTTCAGAGCCATTGTAACTGCTGATGGTTTCACCGAATCAAAGGCTTTTTCATAATCGATAAAAGCCATGCACAATGGAAGTTCATATTCCCTCGCTCTTTCAATTAGTTCTCTCAGTACGTGGATATGATCTATTGTACTGTAGCCACTCCTGAATCCAGCTTGTTCTCTCGGTTGAGCCATGTCCAGTGTTACCTTCAAGCGGTGTGAAAGAACTTTAGTGAAGATTTTATAAACTACTGATAGGAGGCTGATAGGTCTGTAGTTTCCGAGATCCTCAATGTCACCTTTCTTATGTAGCAGGATCATTGTAGCGGTGTTCCAATCCTCAGGAATCTTTCCTTCATTAAGGCATCGAGTGAAAATTTGGGCGAGTACTGTTTCGATTTCTCCACTTGCTTCTTGTATGATGTCTACAGTAATTCCATCTTCTCCTGGAGCTTTTCCCCGCTTCATGTTCTTGATTGCATGTGCAACTTCTGCTGGAAGGACTGGAGGAACTCTGGTATTGGTATCTTTCATGATGTCTGGAGTGCATGTATCATCCCTTTCATATAATTTGGAGTAGAAATCTTTCACTCTTGTCAAAATTTCGCCTCTATTTCTTGTTACAGAACCATCTTCTTTTCTCAGTGCCATAATCTGTTTTCTTCCCTTACTGAGATGTCCCTTTGCTATCTTTAGGCTTTGGTTGTTTTCAATTGCTTTCCTCACTAGTTCACAGTTGAATTTTCTTACGTCTTCAGTGATACTTTTTCTTACTGTCTTGCATAGCTCTATATATTCCACTTTGGAAGTCACATCTTCTTTAGTTGTCCTCATCTCTCTTCTTTTTTGCATCAACATTTTCGTTTTTCCTGATAATTTGTTTACATGCAACTTGTTCTTAGACCCAGCTAATTTTGTTGCTGTTTCCATAAGAGCTTTGGTTACTTTTCTGTTAACTTCAGAGATGTCCACTTCTTCCGATGTTAGGCCTTCTAAAGCAGAGAACCTGTTCTTCAGTTCCAACTTGAAGGTATTATGGTGTTTTTTAAGGTTGGTTATGTCAATAGATTTTGTTTGTCTTATGAGTTTGCCACGTTCAAGTTTGGTGTTGAGGTGCATCTTACATCTCACCAATATATGGTCACTACCTGTGTTGAACTTGTTTAGCACACTGCAGTCTTCTATGACGAATTTTTTGTTACACATAATAAAATCAATTTCACTTGTCGTCCCATTTGGATGTCTCCATGTCCATTTCCTGTGTGGCTTTTTCTTGAAGAAGGAGTTCAAGATGAAAAACCCTTCTGCCTCTGCAAACTCAACGAGAGTATTTCCACGCTGGTTTCTGTTGCCGTGACCGAATTTACCTACTGAAGTTTCATTCTGTTGCCGTTGCCCTATTTTTGCATTGAAATCTCCCATAATTATTTTCAAGTGCTGCTTACCTTTATTATTTAGATGACAAATTTCCTCATAAAATTCTTCAATTTCTTCTTCAGGATGACTTGTGGTGGGTGCATAAGTTTGAATAATCTGAGCCTGGTATCTTTTCGAGAGTTGGATAACAAGTCGTGCAGCTCTGTCAGAGGAACTTTCAACTTCTACAACTTTATCCTTCAGTTTCTTGTTTATTATAAATCCAACACCACTAGTTCTGCCAGTATCTGTCCCACGATAGTAGAAGAGATGTCCACTTTTCAGTTCGATGAGATCTTCTCCTTTTCTCCTTACCTCACTTAGCCCCACGATGTCCCACTTGATCCTTTGTAGTTCCTCTTCCAATTCAAGAAGCCTTGAATCAGAAGATAGGGAGCGTCCATTGTAAGTAGCCAAGGTCAGCATCAGATGGCAGCCTAGTCCGGTCCTCCGGGGATTCTTAGCACCCTCTGCCTTCATGTCGCACTGGCCGCTGCCTTGGCCAGGTACATTCCAGCTGCCGGAGACTGAGGGCCAAGATTTAAGTTGTGGAATCATTTTGGAGGGGTTTGGCCATAACTCACCACGCTGGCCAAGCGGGTTGGTGAGTGTGGGATAGAATTTCCTCTAATCCCGATGGTATAGTTATACCGCTATTGGCGGTCGCCAGAGCCCCTTTAGTGGGAACAGGATGTACCACGAGAAGGCGGGGTTGACATTTGTCAAGGAGAGGCTGTGATGTTACGCATCACCTGACCTTACATCCCTTAGAAGTAGATATATCGCGAAAAATGTAATTTACCTATACGTTCCCTAGTGGAAAATCTGTGGCTTATCCGAAAAATTTCAAACCATATGAGAAATATTTCGCACATGAAATACTCTCCAACAAAAAAGGAATTTTTCAAATCGGAATTTTAGAAGCAGATATATCGATAAAAATAAGATATATATCTGCGCATCCTGGCAGATAAACTATGCACTATTTTAGACTGGAGTTATTCTTAGAAGGTTTTTCGAGGTTAGCTGTATCGGTCCACGAAATATATTTTTCAATAGAGTTTTTAGAAGCTTAGATTTCGCTGCAAATACGACAGAATCAACACTTACACCCCCTTAAGGCCAAACCATTCATTATCAAAAATTTGAAATTTTAATCAAAACATTTCCCACCAGGAGCTGTATCCGATGCAGAAAAAATTTCAAATCGAAGTTTTAAAAGCAGAGATATCGGGAAAACCCAATTAACCTTTACGCCCACTGGCGGAAAGTCTATGCACTACTTCAAAATTTTAAAACTATATGAGAAACATTTGGCAGAGGAAACGCTCTCCAACAAGGGAAGAAGTTTTCAAATCGGACTCTTAGAAGCAGAGGTATCGACGAAAATGTGACATACCTCTACACCTCTGGTGGGAAAAGTTTAGATCTCTAGGTTATTTTAAAGTGGTCTGACAATTCACGAAAAGTTCAAGCAACAATGTTCCAAAGCCGCAATTTTTTTTCGGACTTTTCTAGGTATCCGGATCTTAAGACCTATCAGCATGCCAATTTCCATATCTCTAGGTCATTTAAAAGTGGTCAAACAATTCGCGAAACATTCAAGCAGACAATGCTCTAAAGCCGTCATTTTGATTTTTTTAGGTTTTTGTACTTTTCCTTTTCTAGGTATACGGACCTTAAGATCTATCAGCATGCCAATTTTCAGATCTCTAGGTCATTTAGAAATGGTTGAACAATTCGCGGACTAAGACACTCGTATTTTCCTTCTTTGCTTTTTATATACGAAGCGAAAACTAATATTCATGTAGGTATTCACGTATGTCGGCGGAAAACGCCGAACTTTAAAAGCGTCGCCACGTCATTAAACAATGCGTCTTTACCGGTTTGACTGTAGCCTGTCCTTTTACCCAATGAGAAGAGAGTGCTAAAAATAGCTGCGTCACCATGGCAGCAGGTCACGGGACCAGAACTTTCCTGTATGATTACCTATGAAGACAGGGTAAGCCGTTCGTCCCTTTCCTTTGCGACTTTAAAAAATGCTTAAAAATCAGAAAATGACTTTTTCTTAATTTTGTTTATGTAAACGAGAAATGAGAGTTGTGAGTTCATGCTGTAAAAATTGCAATGCGTTATGATTTATTGTTTGCCATATATCAGTTTTATAAAATTAATCCCATCGCGAAATAGAGAATTTTGTGAAATTTAAAATTTTAATTTCTATTAAACTAAATCGAAATTTAAAAAAAGGGCGACGAGGTGTAAAAATTTGGCCATGGCCCTACATGCCTACAAAGTTTCGTGGTTCTGTTGCTGTTAGTGTGTCCTGAACGCGAACTGATAGCACTTTTTTGCTTACCTTAACTTTGAAATGTAATAACTCCTGAAGTCTCGCCAGAATCAGAAAACGGTTTATTTCAGCGTGTGTTCCGAACAATTCTCCACAAGCGATGTAAATTTCATATTTTTGTGTTTAATACTTTTAGCGCGGCGTGCTTAAAAAGCGCGAGTGTCGCGAATTATCTAAAACGGCTGGGTCGGCGACAGCGTCAGTTACTTCTTTTTAGAATAGAGAGAAAGCTAAGGATGTATTGTATGAAATATCCTAGCACGGAATTTTAAACCTTTTCCGAGCTCTTTAGGCTTTTTTGGATCTTTTGGAAAGAAAGAAGTCTTTTAATGATTAAATAAATATGAAGCTATTACCCTAACACATGCTCATTACCGTCTAGCAATAGACGTCCTTGTTACACTGCAGGAGAAATCTGAGTTAACTTGCAATTACATTGACATTAATTTCTGAAAGTTCAGATGTGTTTTGGGAAAATATGTTGAATATCGTTAGCAGAGAGCCATCCCACGGAGATACCTGCAACACTTCGATGAACTTTGTTTAGAACGGCAGAAACTAGTTATTCCCCAAAGTAGCATTTTGCGTAGAATTTTTATTATTATTATCATAATTATTATTCGTTGTTTTGGTGAAGACGAGAAGGAAAGATTCAAGGTCAGGAGGTTAAGTGCTCATTTTGTACGAGTTAATTTAAGCTTTCCAGAAGAAGGGTTTCCCAATGAATTGCCCCCTCTGCTCTCGTAGGTCGAATGGTTGGAGTCATAAATACTTTTGCGACAGCGTTCTTCCTCTTACAAGCCTGTTGTGTCGCCTGTTGCTCGTATGGCCGTTTTTCCAGACAGTAGCTCCCTCGGGATTGCACAGACTTTCTAATAACATGCGCTGGGATTCAAACACTTGCTCTCAACGAATTGATTGTGCTTGACTGCATTAGTAATGAGTCATGCTAGCACTAAATGAAAGTACTGCCTTTCCTTGGAACATTTAACGCTGCCTACGTAAGTGAAGCTACATGTGAAGTCGGGAAGCAACGACTTTTATCTAACTATTAAATGATGGTCAATGAGTAGAAGTTAAATATACACGTCTTATTTTTTCTGCTTTTGCTGATTTGACGAAAACGTTAATATTGTTTCTCATTCAAATTTGTATTTCCAAATTTAGCTTATATCTCGACAAATATTAAATTTATCGCTATTTTTATTCAGCACGTCTTTTGTGAAAAAAAAAAGATCGTGCTTATGTTATCGGTTTGTCCGTCCGTCCGTCAGTCCGTCCATCAGTCTGTCCGTCTTTCCGTCTGTACCCACGTTATCTCTCCAACTATTAATCCGATTTCAAAAATTCTTTTTGCATTGGAAAGCTTGATATATGCGAATGATGATCCTTTATTTCGGTTCTTTTTACGATGTATAATTTTACCGCTAGAGGGCGTAAATGCAGATGATATCGAATTCAAAAATACGTTTTAATCCACATATTTGCTTTTAAACATCCGATTGAAAAAAATAGTTTACCTTTCGATTCCATTTATGTTGAAGAGAATTTTAGATATAGTTAATTTTTCAAATTATGCACAGATTTTCCGCTATGGGGCGTAAAAGCAAATTACATTTTTTCCGATTACTCTTCTTCTAAAACTTCGATTTGAAAACTTTATTTTCAGCGGATTCACCTCCTAATGGAAAATCTTTTGCATATAATTTCAAATTTTTGGTAAAGAATACTTTGGCCACCAGGGGACGTAAGTGTTAATTTTTGCTTCTCATTTATTTACCATAAAATCTGAGCTTCTAAAATATCGATTGAAAAAATTATTTTTTGGACTGATGCCACTCACATCGATAAACTTTTTCGAAATATTTTCTTCTTAAAATACTCCACAGTTTCTTCTCCAGGGGGTGTACATGTATATCTTATTTGCGTCAATATCTCTACGTCTAGAAGTCCAATTTGAAAAATGCCTTCTTTGTTGGATAGTGTTTTCAGTGTGACATGCTTTTCATATAATTTCAAAACTTTCAAGTAATTCATAGTCTTTCCGCCAGGGGACGTAGAGGTAAATTGTGTTTCCCCCTATATCTCTGCTTCTGAATCTCCGATTTGAAAATATTTCTGCACCGGATACAGCTCCTGATGGGAATTCGTTTGCACATAATTTCTAATTTTTGTGAAAAAATGGTTTGGCCACCAGGGGGCGTAAATCTTAATTACCGCTTCTGATGTATTTGCAACAAAATATGAGCTTCTAAAATCTCGATTGAAAAACCGTCGTTTGTAGACCGATACTACTCATGTCGACAAACGTTTTAGGAACATTTTCTTCTTGAAATAATGCATGGTTTCTACGCTAGGGGCGTAGATGTATATCTTATTTTTGACAATATCTCTACTTCTAGGAGTCCGATTCGGAAAATTCCTTCTTTGTTTAATAGTGTTTCAAATGCGAAATGTTTTCCTAAAAATTCAAAATTTTCAAGTAAATTATAGACTTTCGCTATGGGGCCCAAAAAGGCGAATTGCGATTTCTGCGTTATTTCTGCTTCTAAAATTCCGATTTGAAAAATTCTTCCTGTATCGCATACAAGACCTGATGGAAAATATTTTTCACGTAATATCTAACGTGTGGTAAAAATGGTTTGACAACCAGGCGGCATAAGTGTTAATTTCTGCTTCTCATGTATTTGTAGCAAAATCTGGGCTCCTGAAAACTCGATTAATTTTTTTTTTCTTGGACCGATGCCGCTCATATGGAAAATCCTTTTGAGAATACTTTATTCCTAAAATATTTCATGGTTTTCCTACCAGGGGACGTAAAGTCACATCTTATTTTTGTCGATATCTCTGTTTCTAAGCGTCCGATTTCAAAAATTCTTTCTGTGTTGGAGATCGTTTCCGGTGCGAAATGTTTCTCATATAAATTCACGTTTTTCTTAACACACAAGTCTGCAACCAGAGGGCGTAAGCTCACGATTCCGTTTACAGCAATGTCTGAGGGATTAAAAACCCGATTGAAATACTTCTTTCTTCCGTCAGATACTATTGTTTTCCATACCGGTTCCATTGACTTTGAATATCTTTGATAAATTTAATTTGCGTCAGAACGGATTCCAAAGACGTGCTTATTACACCCCGAAATTCGGTGTCATGTTTCTTGTTTCCTGTTCAACCCGAATTTAGTGTTACATATTGCAATTCTTTACAAAACGGCGTCTTGTTGACCTCACTCTTCATCTTGTACTGTGAAGCCATCTCTGGTGAATCTTTTTTTTTTTTAATAATAAGTGAAAGTGCCTTACGTGGTGCAGTGGTCTGACGGCCGCCTCTTCATGGGAAATATTTTGCATATAATTTATAATTTTTGGTAATTTTACCACCAGGGGCGTGAGTCTTAATTTCCGCTTCTGATGTATTTACAGCAAAATCCGAGATCCTGAAAACTCGACTAATTTTTTTTTCTTGGAACGATACCTCTCACATCGAAAAACCTTTTGAGAATACTTTCTTCTTAAAATAATGCATGGTTTCCCCTCTAGGGAGCGCAGATGCATGTCATATATGTGTCCATATCTCTGCTTCTAAGAATCCGACTTGAAAAATTATTTCTTTGTTGGAGAGCATTTCTGCTGCAAAACGTTTCTCGTATAATTTCAAATTTTTCTTAACGCGTAAGTCTGCATCCAGAGGGCGTAAGTTCACGATTCCGTTTACAGCATTATCTGCGGGATTAAAAACTCGATTGAAAAAATTCTTTCTTCGGTCAGATGCTAATGTTTTCCATACCGGTTCTATTGAATTTGAATAGCTTTGATAAATTTGATTTGCGTCAGAACGGATTCAAAAGACGTCCTCATTACACCCGAAAAGTCGATGTCATCTTTCTTGTTTGAAATGCGGTTAATAAGCGAATACATATATCTACAACGCAAGAGCTGAGAGACAGAATAACACTAACTTTTGCTATAGAGAAAAAAATTGATCTGTTCAATTTTAAAATCTTCTGTTCAAGATGAAGAGTGCATATCCTAGATTATTGAACCAGTATTTATTCCTCTAAATGCTTATTTGCGATTTTATGTGCCCCTTAAAATGAAAGAAGATCTTGATGCAAAGGAATTGATAGAATGTTTTAAAATGTTTTACTTGCTTTTCAAGTATCCTTGTTATCTGTATATCTTTACTAACACTTTATGCGACAAGCAGAATCAGAATTTCTTTCGTAGAAAATACATTTGAGTATATATATTTTTTTGTTTATCAACTCTTTCTGTTCCCTCTTCTAGTTTGAAGAAATAATACCAAGACGCGAGGTGGGTCAACATTACAGCTGCATCACGAATAAATTATTATGAAAATGCCAGTTCTCGCTATCTACAGTTGAGGGACTGGGATAGTAGATACGATGCGCGGTTTTTAAGAAGGTCATCTGTCATTCTGTCAGCGAATAAGCCAGTCGAGTTTCCTGATTCCTAACCCGGATTTCTATCCTGATCTAAACGAAAGAAGAAATGAAACGGCGTCGGGTTTGCTGACGCCCTCAGCAAGCCAACAACAGTAAACTTTTTCCGAAAAGGAGAAAATATCAATGCAACTCGTTACCTCTCGACCTCTGAATCTCTGCTTGGTCTTCCACGTTTCTTTCAGCTCCGTGGAATGGAAATGCGCATTCATTCTGGGAAATGCATTTGATATGACCTTACACCAACACTAGAACGTGATCTCTAAAAATGCAGTCCCTCTCTTGAATTCCAATAACATTCCATGCACAAACGAACGTTTACGCAAAGTACACATTCGATGTTAAGGAACACATTTCTATGCTTCTCCAAGACTTCTCCTCATAATTTTTGTGAGTTTAAAGATACAGTGGAGAACCGTATATAACGCAGTGAAATGTGAGTTCAAAACAATCGATATATGCGAGAAGTTCGTTAGAACCGAACAGATAAAAAAATCACCAACGATGAATGAAATATGGGATTACACCAATTTACAATACAAATCTGGAAGATGTGAATACGTTTATTGGTGTAAAAATGACATGAAGAAAATAACAAGAGACTATGCACAAACTGCACTTAAATAGTATAACTACACTGAAGAGCCATTGAATTAGAGATACCTGTCTAGTAACGTGTAGCACCACCTTTCGCCCTGATGACGGGGGCGATTCGTCTCGGCATGGACTCGAGAAGACACCGGAAGCGTTGGGAAGCCATACGGATCCACGACCCCTGAAAAAGCTCCCACAGTTCACGAAGATTTGATGCAGGGGGTCAGAGCCTCGAACATCTCTCTTGATTGCATCCTAGATGTGCTCGATGGGATTGAGGTCAGGTGACGTAGCTGGCCAAGGAAGCGAGGTCACGTCGGTGGAGTGTTCATACAACCATTCGGATACAATTCTGGAGCTGCATTGTCATGTTGCAGGATGAGGTCCCCAGTGGTATGTTGAAGACGCACAAACGGGAGCAAATGGTCGTCCAGGAAATCCCGGTAACGTTGACCTGTGAGGGACGATGTCACACGTACCAGGAGTCCCATTTCAGTCTACGTAAACAGTCCCCAGACGAGAATGCCAATTCCACTAGCTTGAAGAGTACCCTGCTGGCAAGAAGGATCCATCGCTTCATGTGATTTGCGCCATACTCGTATCCTGCCATCCGCATGTACCAACGTGAATCTTGACTCATCAGTCCAGGCAACATTTTTCCACTTGTCTAGGGTTCAGTGGCGATGTTCCCGCGCTCATGCTAATCTTTGCACCCTGTGATGTGCGGTCAGCAGCGGTACACTCGTGGGACGATGGCTTCTGTACCTCATAGCGAGGAGATGGTTCTGTATGGTGTGGCTGCTTACACGTTTTTGTTCACTAGCGTTAAATTTCCGTGTGATTTCTTGCAATGTGGCCCGTCTATCCGCTGTTACAATGCGAGATATCCGACGATGACCCCGCTCATTAACACGCTGTTGTCCACGGCAGTTGGCCCTTGCAGGAATGGTTTTACCGGATTCGATGTACTCACGGTGCACCCGTGACACAGTGGCTCGTGAAAATCCTAGTGCCTGCACGACTACCGAGATGGAATGACCCATTCGTCGCGGCTCCGACAATTTGCCCACGATCACATACGCTTAGATCCTTCGTCTTACCCATACTGCGTCCGACTCTTACTGATTCCCGTCGCATCACTCTTTATATTGTCGGATCGTTGTATTCGTCATGCCGTTACCGTTTACAGGGCCGACCACAGCGCCACATTTGCATAACGCCACCTGTCTCTAATTTAATTGCTCTTCAGTGTATATCCCTTCTTATTCTTATCACCATGTATACGTTACTTATGTACTAACTTGAGGGGTGTTGCCAAACCTCCATTCATGTGAGAGAGAAAGATATCGCGTTAAGTTTGGAAGTGCAAAAGAGAACAAACTGAAATTTACGTAGGAAAGGGAACTAAAAATGAAAGTTAAAATAGAACCCATACAGCACAAAACGTTTCAGATAGGTATGAATAATGTTAAATCTCTCATTTTCGTTACACTTTCAGACATATCTTACAATTACGTTTCTGCAGCATCTATTTTGAACATAATTATTTATACATTACGGTTACTTTAAAAATAACATTCACCGATACTACTGTTTTATAGTTTCCACTGTACATAATTGCTACCTTGATGTTACATTCCGGCGATATTTAAAATTTTTGGTTTGGCAACGGCGTGGATGCGCATGGACATTCATGCCATTTCACCGAAGCACTCTCGTAGTCGTATTTCAACGTGCTACTGGGATATTATTTGGTGATACTCGAGTTAGCTAGTTAGATGATTAAATATTTCATCCTTTTTGTGTGTGTGTGTGTGTTTCAAGATCATCTGAAAGGAAGTAATTGTTTTGATTATTATAATTTTTAAATTCGAAAAAGCATTTTATAAAATATAAGTAAATGGCTGTGTTGTTGTATAAGAATGCTATACCAGCATGTTTTTTTTTTTACTTGAAGCTGAGAAATTTCATATTGGTAGGTATTTAGAGAAAAGACGAATTTGATTTTCTTTCTTTTTTACGCTGAAATATAGTCTATTCCACAAGTATAATAGAAATTCCACACCCTCATTTGGGACCGATTTTTATTTCTTTTGTTATCAATATATAAACACCGCCAATGTTCCCAATGCACAACGGACTGCGTTAAACCTGTGAAAACGTAAACAACTCGTAATACGACTGTTGTTGCTTTTGAAACAGCTGTCCAGTGCAATATTTTTTATTGTGATTTTTCAAAGTTTATTAAAACCGAAATGTTCAACGTAGTGAATACGTAATAGAAATATGATGATGTCACAAATATCTGTCAAATACGTAACAGTAATGTAACGAAGTTGCAAATATCTTTCAAATACGTAGCAGTAACATGAAGCAGTATGTTGACGTTACAAAAACCTTTCACTGTAACGTATCGGTTATGTTTCAAAGTTATGTAACGTTTGACGGCATTTTGACGTAACCGTATGGGTTTCTGAAACATCACTGTTACATTGCGCAACGTATCTGAAAAGTCTCAATGTTTCAGTGCTACGTGCTGGTAACATATACAAATATTCTGTGCTCTGGTTGATGTGCGAAAGCTTGGAAGTTTCTATGTTTCTTCCGTAAAAAAGCCATCTCGTTGATGTGCGAAAGCTTGGGAAATGATTTTTACTCTAAGCCAATAAATTCGGATTACTAATATAGCTATACTATTTTCTGCAATGGTTGAAATGTTTTTACGAGCAAAATAAACTCTAAGGTTTACTAAATTATTGTCAGCTTGAACTAGTTGTCATTTCTATGTTGACTACTTTTTATCGCTTGGCTGATCTCATTGTTCTTGGTCTGAATATTCTCCACTACAGTCGTATCTGTATTTAACGCTTCTACCAGGAGACCCTCATCAAAGCTTACTTAATCTAGAAAAGAAACATCATAGGGAAGATGACTTCTTCTTCTCTCAAATAACTTCAAGTTTCATCATGTTTATCATCCTTAGCTATGTAGCGAAAGAAGCTACCGTTCGCCCGTAAACGGTACGTTTTTTACAATTTACATGGCGAAATCTCTTCGAGTTGTACAAGAAGAATGACGGGGTTTGTTTTCTAGAAGAATTAGAATATTGAAGGAAATGTGTTTGATTAAACGTTTTCTTCTGCGAAGGCTGTATGAAAAATTATTGTTGTAATGGTGAAAATCTTCCAAATACGTGGAGACAATGTAAATAGACAAAATCATTGCTCTTACCACGTTTTTCTTTAACTAACACAGAGCAACCGAAAAACTGTATTTCGACACCGCTGAGATCGAACCCCAGATATCTCGATAACTAGCCTAGCGCGCTCGCCTTACACTACGGTGCCAACAATCCACGGCGCTATGTGTGTTTATCTGTCAGCATCTGACTTCACAAATCCGTAGGGATAGGCTCTGCAACGGAGACGTCTCCATCTACTCGGTTAGTTGTCGAGAGATCTGGGGTTCCTTCCCAGCGGTGTCCAAATAAAATGATTTCGGCTGCTGTGTGTTGGTTAAAGAAAAACGTGGAAAGAGCGATGACTTTGTGGTAAGAGCGACGACAATGTAAATAATATTGTCTCCACGTATTTGGAAGATTTTCGCCATTTCTCTTGCTCTTTGTATTTATTAGATATAATTAAATAGCTTGTGCCGTTAAGCCCCTCCAGATGGAGACGCCTCTGTTGCTGAGCCCATCTCTACGGATTTGTGAAGTCAGATGCTGACAGATAAACACACATAGCGCCGTGGATTGTTGGCACCGTAGTGTAAGGCGAACGCACTGGCCTAGTTATCGGGAGATCTGGGGTTCGTTCCCAATGGTGTAGAAATACAATTTTTCGACTGCTGTATGTCAATTAAAGAAAAACCCACTTAACGAGTGAGTGTTATGAAAGAGCGATGACTTCGTCTATTTATTCATGTTTTAAATTTTATGCAAATGCTACTCACAGGGCTGCAACTGCCATGTCATAAGACTTTACATCATTCTGATAATTTTTGAAATTGGCGGTATGATCAATCGTTAAAAAGATAAAATCTTGTTTCAATCTCTTCTTGAAACACCTGATATAGAAATTATCTAAGACGATGATGATATCTTTCTTGCCTGTCACAATATTACCAGAATTAAAATGCAAAGTTTCCGAGAACATATATTTCGGCGAGATTAGTGATTTCAGTATAATGTATGTTGCCGAGACGACGAGACAATTTTTCGAAAAAGTTCTTTTAAGGCTGTTCGGAACTTCTGCAATCGTAAACTCTACTGGAGTTGAAAACGAAAACACAGACCTGCTTATCGATATTTACTTCCATTTTGCTCTGAGTAGAGTTTGTTTTCTAGCTTTTGAGCATTGCGGACTTTGTTTTCCTTTACATTTTCAATACCACCAGTATTTGTTTAAGCATATTTATTTTCTTCAAAAACTGATGCATCACTGCTTAACTTTAGATGGTGTAGTTCTAATGCTTGCAGCACAAATGGTGCTGCTTTTTCCAGAGTAAACACAAATTTCTAAAACAGTCCATTCGGCATGAATTGAGAATGCTTGTTGATGGATGCAAGTGAGCACTTTTTTTCTTCATTAACATGGCCCTTATGGTAACTTAAAAGACACTATTTTACTGAAAACGTATTTGCTTCCTACTTCGAACAGTATTTATTCCACGAAGATTTTCTCAACTGAAGATAAAGTGATTGAGATTCATTCGATAAGATATTGTTTAAAGTTCTATTCAACTACTTTATATCCCAATAAAAGTAACAGTTTAGTAGATCCAAAGAAAGAATTTCAAGAACGGAGTCTCGAAATAAATAAGCATATCATCATCATCATCACGAATCTTCACAACAGTACGTTGTGAAGACATGTTTCGATACAAAACATAAGGATAAATACAAAATTCTAGTTTGCTGCAAATCTTCTCCATTCCTCTATCCCAATCTAGAGTATTTGCCTTTCACACTTTGATTATTAAATAAAGAGTGATTTTGCTCCTCTGACCCACCTTGTCCTTGGTATTCTCCTAGCATTTGCTTAGAAAGGAGAGTCTGTCTATGTAGCCTTGGATCTCCCGTGAAAAGCACTTGTCCAGTCAACCTCATCTGGTCCTGAAAAAAAACGTTTTCACAGTTCATGGCAGACAGGTACTGATAGTAGCATACAGTTCCATTTCATCTGGTTATGTTCGGTTTGTGTAAATCAAGGTAGAAGATTTGCGGCATGCCGCAGAGAACACAGAACAAGATAAGTTATAATGAATAAAGCTCTCCGCTGTGGTCGTGTAGTGCAGTAAAGCTTACGTTAAGTCACGTTAGGGTTATTGGAAGATTACTTGACGTAGCTAAAGTGTGCCTAATCTTCAAAGTGCTAGTTTGTTTAGGTAAGACACGCACGTGCAATAAGTTCATTGAATATGGAACTTCTTTTTACTCAGCGTTCCTCATTATCTTGAATTTCAGTAATATAACTTCGGTTTTAGTACATTGAAGGCTTCTTATTAGAGCGGTAAACACAATATACCCTGTACTTAACGTAGACACTCAATGAAATAGACTTAACGGCCAGACAGAGGTCTGACAATAAAATGAACTAAAAAACGTACTCACTTTTACCCTTTTATTGGGGAACTCCTGGTATTACTCAAACACACTCCAACAAAACACAACTACTGATATTCCGAACTTTCGTACTATCGTTGATAAATCACATAACAATAATCATGGAAGAACCTATCACATATAAAACGAAGCTCCTTGGTATAGTTGAGCGCGCCTATATATTCTGCATACCACCACGTCATGACTTACACTCGTTGCCACATATAATTCAGCGGGAGAAATAACATCTCGTTAAGAGAGAAGATAATTTGCATAGGAAAATAAAATAACAAGAGATAGTAAAATCAAAAGGAAACTGAATCTAGAGTATACGTTACAAAGTGCTTTGCGTTCATGTTTAGTGGTTTGAGTGGCTGCGCAAAATCTCCATCAAATGGGCGAGGTCACCCTTATACAATATATTATTACAAATATTCCTAAACTAACATATTAATGGGACCAATGGTTTTATTAACGCAACTAATAGTTAGTCGGTCCACATTTTTCTTGCATGACAGCGGCAACACATCGAGGCATGCTTTCCACCAATTTCCGGTACTTCTCGAAAGGAATGGCCAGCCATTCGTTCTGCATATTTGCTTCCAGAGTGGAGAGGGAAGACGGTCGTTATAGTATATTTCGTATCCGTCGCTCCAGTTCATCCCACAGGTGTCCTATGGGATTAAGATCCGGACTCTAAGTAGGCCAGTCTAACGATTTCCCGTCATTTTCAAGAAACAAGTCCTGCACACTCCTTGCAGTGTGGCAAGGAACTCCATCGTTTAGGAATAGACAACGGTCATTTCTATACTACTGCCACATTGTTGGTAGAGCAGAATTATCCAGAGCGTCGAGGTAAATTTCAGAGTTCATGGTTTATGGTAAACTAACCAACAGGCCGAGTCTCATCCGCAAAAAACAGCTCCAGTTGGTAGGACACAGTCCGACGTAAATCGTTCGCCAGGCCTTCGCCAAATCCGAAGAAGACCCTCACATTGGAAGAGTGAAAAGTGTGACTCATCACTCCAAAGTACAGCTTTCCATTCGCTTCCAGTCCAGGAGCTACGGAAGACACGCCACTCCAGACGGCACTCCACATTAACGGTTGAGATATGGGGCTTGTGTGACGATTTTCTACCATAATAACCCACATTGTGCAACTCTCTGCGGATAGTTATGATACTAGCCGGGCGATTACAAGCATTTTCTACTTCAGCAGCGCTGGAAATGGCAGAGGCAGAATGGAATTTCTTAACATTTCTTACCATGGGTCATCTGTCACGTTCCGTCAGTTTGTGCTTCCTTTCTGAACGTTTACTTGCTGTAGTTGCACCGTCTTGCTTCCATCTCTTCATGACGTCACTTACAGTCGATTTTGGTATTTTTAGTTTAGGTGTAATGCTCAGTACGGGAAAGTTACTCGTATGATACCATATGACCAGCTTACGCTGTAACTCGGAATTTCCACGACCACATCACGCCTTCAGAGTAACTGATACTGATAACACGATCGGACCAGATGCAGAGGTTTTTAGGAAGGGAGTGTCTGACCCCAGCTCTTAAACAACTCTTAGAAATAGGAGGCTAGGAGATTTGGGCTAGAGTGGGCGATAGGAAAGTGACACGGAAGCGAGGTAGATAGGGGAAGGGAGACGCCCTTATTTATTACCGGGGGGGCAGTCACCCGTGTTCCGACGGCTTAACTTGCCTATCCGACGCCGCACGTCGGGTATTTAGCTGTTCGAACGCTTGTACCTGCTCAGGATCGAACCTGAGGTTATCTCCATGGTAGTCACGAGCGTTGACCACTAGGCCATAATAGTCGCTGGGACTTAATTTTATAATTATGGTGTTAGATTTCCCCAACTTTGTTTTCACGTCAACTTTTATACATGTCGTGCTCAACTAATATTATTTTATTCTCTTAGAGATCAACGCTAATTATACATAATACAGCCTCCTATGCTTTAACTTGCGTGTACCGAGAATACCTCATGGACGACACTACCACCCACCCTGGACAGCGCAGTGGAGGACCACGGGTGTTGAATGTCCGTGACCAGCAGCGTCTGACCAGGTTTGCCCATGCTAACGGACAAGCTACACTGGCTCAAATAGCATCCACATTCAATGCAGGAGGTACCAGAGACATATCCATCAGTTCACTGCAGGGTAATGTAGCGTCCATGGGGCATGGGGGGAAGAAACCCCACCAGAGTGCCTTTTTTTACATAACGGCATCGGACACGCCACCTCACCTGGGCTCGTGAACACGGTAATTGGACCCTGGAAGACTGGCAACATGTGACGTTGTCCGATGAGTCACGCTTCCAGCTGCTTCGAGCTAACGGTAGGGTTCGGATGTGACGCAGACAGCATGAGGCCATGGACCCAAGCTGTTACCAAAGCACGGTGCAAGCTGGAGGTGGTTCCATACATGCCTTGAGTGTCTTTACTTGGCACTGTTTGGGTTCTCTGGTCCTCGTAAACACGTCATTAACAGGTAATCTCTTTGTTGCTCTGCTGGGTGAATATGAAACCCTTCACGGACTTCATGAAGCCTAACAAAAATGGAAATTTCTAGGCGGACAATGCACCATGTCATTGAACCCCAGTTGTCTCAAATGGGTTCGAGCAGCATTTTGGAATGTTCCTACGTATGGTGTGGCCACCACGTTCGCCCGACATGAACCCAATAGAGCACTTATGAGACGTGATGAAAAGGTATATTAGCGCCCAAGATCCAGCACCTACAAATACCAGGGAACGGTAGGCGGCTGTTCAGACGACATGGATCAACATCTCTCCAGAAGTCTTCCGGCCACTTGTGGAATCGATGCCACGTTGAGTTACAGCACTTCGCCTCTCTAGATGAGGTCCTACACGATGTACGTTTCCCATAACTTTTGGCACTACAGTGTATAATCATGGTTCACATTATTTTGTTCAACTCTTGTACGTGATATTGTTCCATGCCTTGTTTCATGGATGTTTCCACTGACCTATTATTTGAGCGCATCTGCGTTTGTAATTATTTTGCGTTCACATGTTTGTTGAACCACACTACATAGATAAAGTTCCTTTCCTTATGTTCATTACTTTGAAAGTTATTATCTGCTCACCTGGATTTTGTTGTCGTCTTAATTTAGAGCACCGTTTTAGGACTACGCATGGCTGAGGTGAGCACTTTCCTTGCTGATGTGAGAGAAGTGACACGTACGCCATCCGTTTCTTTTCCCGAGGTTCGAACCCAAGCGGAGCATCTAGAGGTGGTGTCTCTGAATACCCGTGTTCCAATAAACAGATCCGATCATATGTAGAGGAATTTTGTAAGGGTGTGTCTGACTCCAGGTCTTAAACAACACTGAGAAATAGGAAGCTAGGAGATTTGGGCTAGCATGCCCGATAGGAAAGTGACACGGAAGCGAGGTAGGATAGGGGAAGAAGACAAGCTTATTTATTACTGGGGGTGGGGCAGTTCCCGGGGTCCCACAGCTTAAGGTGCCCATGCAACGCACGGAAGATATTTAGTGGTTCGAGTGTTCGTACCAGCCTGGGATCGAACCTGAGGTTCCTCCGTGGCAGTCACGAATGTTGACCACTAGGACTTGATTTTATAATTATGGTGTTAGATTTCCCCAACTTTGTCTGCGCCTCAACTTTTATACATGTCGTGCTTAACTAATATTATTTTATTCTCTTAGAGATCAACGCTAATTATACATAATACAGCCTCCTATGCTTTAATTTGCGCTAATAAAAGTGCGACATATTTAGTTCCCAAAATGAAACTAAATCTCTCGGTAAAAGGGATACATGTTTGTCCTTTGTGTTAGAGAGTCATTTGCATTGCTGACTTCTCTTACAGCGTGTTCTTAGAGTTATTATTCACAAGCGGAATTCTCTTTAAACTAGACACAAATCTGAGGATGAGTCTCTCACTCACACAGCGCGGTAACAAAATTAACATTGAGATGCACGGAATTCCTCCGTCAGATGTTCCTTTGTTCTCCTTAGGAAGAATCGTGTTCTCTTTCTTTCCCATACGTCCAGACGACTGACATTTCTCCTGCTATCGTAATGCGGCACATTAATATTCTATTACCAGCATGTTTCCTTTCCGGAAATATTCGCGAAAACAATTACTCTCAAAATCTTCTAAAGAAAGAACCTGATTTATTTGTTAGAAACTCGGAAACTCCTGACGAGAATCTTTTAAATAAATTTGCCAGGTTCGTAGATACAAATATAAGAAGCAGCAAGGTAAAATGCATTCTGCGAAAATTCGAAAAATTTTCGGTAGTAACTATATGCGTTTAGAATTCAGATTATGATGAAAATTAAATAAAGCATACCTTAAGTTTATTCCCAAAAGTTTTCTACCCCCATGGTTTGATTTTGACTCAGCAGCGGAACACACTCACAGAAATTTGATGCACCTAGTGTAGTAGTTGCTGTACTTCGGGTCATTAAAGAATTTATTAAATATTTGAAGTTCCAAAACGACCGAAATCATGCGGAACATCATATAAGATAAATTTAAATAAAGTTGAAGGAAAATCTTCGCTTCGAAGGTTCTAAGAAAATTTCAAAGATACAGAAGTTTTCTAGGACACTTCGAAAATCATGAAGTTCCTATGGCTTCAAAAGTATGGAAGCTTCTGGAAAACTTCAAAGGTCAGTAAGTTTTAAAAGTTTCAGTGAGGAGAGCGAGTTCCAGCGAAACTTCAAAGACAAGGAAGTGTCAGGAAAACTTAAATGAAAAGCGAAAGTTCCTGGGAAACTTAAAAGTTAAGGAAGCTTTAAAATTTTCAGTGAGGAGAGCGAGTTCCAGCGAAACTTCAAAGAGAAGTAAGTATCTGGGAAACTTCAATGAAAAGCGAAAGTTTCTGGGAAACTTCAATAAGGAGAGGAAGTTCTTCTGCGTAACTTCACAAACAAACAAGGAAGCTTCTGTGAAACTTCAACGAGAAGAGGGAGTTACTAACAGACTTCAACGAGAAGAATGAGTTAGTTACTTACAAACTTCAGTGACCTGAGGGAATTATTAACAAACTTAATGGCTTGAGTTACTAACAAACTTCAATGAGTTGAGGGATCCGCTGACAAATTTCAGTGAATAGAGGGTGCTACTGACAAAACTTCAATGAGTTGAGAGAATTACTAACAAACGTCAATTACTTGAGCGAATTACAAACAAACTTCAATGAGAAGAGGGAGTTACTAGAAAAATTAAGTTACCTGAGGGAGTTACTAACAAACTACAGTGACCTGAGGGAGTTACTAACAAACTACAGTGACCTGAGGGAGTTACTGACAAACTTCAGTGACCTGAGGGAGTTACTGACAAACTTCAGTGACCTGAGGGAATTATTAATAAACTCAATGACTTGAGGGAATTACTAACAAACTCCAGTGCCTTGAGGGAATTACTAACAAACGTCAATGACGTAAGGGAGTTATTAACAAACTTCAGTGAATTGAGGGAATTACTAACAAACGCCAATGGCTTAAAGGAATTGCTAACAAACTTGTATGAGTAGAGGGAGATACTAACAAATTTCAATGCCTTAAGGGAATTACTAACAAGCTTCAATGAGTAAAAACATTTATCAACGAACTTCAAGGAGGAAAGGAAGTTACCAACAAGCGGAAATGAAAATAGGGAGTTGCTTACAAGCTTCAAGGAGGAGAGGAATTTACTATAAAACTTCAATGAGAAGAGGAAGTTACTAATACACTTTGAAAGTAAGAAATCTCTCTGCGAAATTTCAAAAAAGTAATTGGGAATCCATTATCATCGGTATGATCTTTAAAATGCTAAATGACCCTAAAAATTGACTTTTGGTTCTACAGTATAAATTGTTCTGAGTAAACTTTGATGTCATTACTTTCATCATGCAATATTCAGTGTGAATGGGGGTAGAGTGTGAGATTAATAATGTGTATTTGTAGGAAACTTCTGAAGCAGTAAGGAATTGTTTTGTAGTAAAAATGATGTTTTTATATTAGAGTGAGTGAGATTTTATGTGCAGTCTTAAGAACCATGCAAGACATACTTATTATTAGTACGCTGTGAGCATGTAGCAATGCATTGCAGTTTTGATTAAATGTCTTCATTTGGTGATGCATCCCGAGGTGGATCGTAAATTCTTAATTTTATTCGTCCATCTGCCTGTTTTATTATGATTATGAAATACGGATCAGCTACAATTTGTTTTTCTTCATAGCACAGCTAAGTGATTCATTTTCAATAATATTGAATTGTTTTTCCTATCAATGTATAACTCCATACTTCGCAAGTGGCAGTATAAATACTAAGATGTTGTAAGACGTCAGATTTATTCAGAGAAATGCTCGTAGCTGTAGAACAGACAATGTTTCTGAAAGAGAAATGCTCATGGATAGCTCTCTCGATGTTTTCTGAATTCATGAGATACCACATGAGGTGTAAGCGATCACGCTCGATTTAGGGAACAAAGTGGTGAAGAAATATCTGCTTCTTTGGCATTATTCTCTAGAAGTTTGGATAAATCTTATGAGAAAAGAAGACGAAAGCTTCTGCTTACCGTCATTCAGTTCGAATTCGTATCAGAAAAGAATAAGAATGCATCTGATTATATACCTTCATTCAGTTTGAATAACCTTAGTTACACTCAATTAGCAAAAAATGATCATCACTTGCATAGATAACTTAAGTGTCAAGTTCACCACTTACACTCGTAGGAACTCTTAGCGGAATGGACTCAAATGGTCAGAACATTTCTGAAGTGTCCAGTCACAAATAATATACAGCATCTCATAATGCAGCATCGGTCAGCGTTTCAGATTCCGGACCCCTAATACACCACATGTTTCCATATTGGTTAAAAATTACATAGCAGTGGACTTTGATCTAAATGTTTTTGAGGCTAAAACAAGACAATAAAATCATCAAAACCAAATTACAAATGTTGGAACGCACCGGACACAAAGTACACTGACATGTTGATCTGGACCGAAATATGAAGCGCAGAATGGGTTGCAGTTCCAGTTAGTTAGGGTTGGCAGTTGTCACAGCGTACTTTATATGCACTGAGGTACCAAAACAACTGGTAAGGGCGCAAGCATTTCCATTACACGCCACCACACCCATGGGATATCATCAGAAAACGACGTATATACAGTATATAGGAATATATCTCCACAAACTCAAGTAGTAGAATTCGTAGTTCGGATGGCAGCGTATCAAGATTTAATCAATTTCGAACGTGGTATGATAGTCGGCGCTCGGGAGATGGGGTAACACCAACTCGGGAATTACCACGAAATTTGGATTACACGGTCAACAATTTCAAGGGTGTACCTGCACAACACAAACGTAATGATAAAATCATCGGTGTGGCCGTTGAAAAGCCCTGGACGATCGTATACAGCATTGTCAGGCACGCGCTGTAACATCCAGCAGGCGTGCAACATTGCCGCAAATAACACAACAGTTTATTGCTAGGGCAAGTAGTAGCATCAGTGATTCGGACAGTGCAAAGTTCCCTGTGCTCTGTTGGGTTCCAGAGCCCACCGTCACACAGAGTTATATTTCTGACACGACGAGCGCCTCTCCTTGGCTCGGAAACATCGTTAGCGGATGCAAGATGACTAGAAACGTTTAGTCTGGTCCGACGAATCGCGGTACTAACTGTTTCGGGCAGATGGCAAGCTCCAACTGAGGCGATGAATACACCAAACAATGGATTCCGCATACCAACAAGGAAGAGTGCAGGCTGGTGATGGCTCTGCTATCATGTCGGGTATTTTTGTTTGGCACGCTTTAGGACCTTTCATACGCCTACAACTCCCACCGCTAGGTGACCATCTTTTGTGATCATTTAGAAACGCCGGCATCATCCGCCACATCGGAGACGCAAGAAGTTGACCTCGTCTTCTCTATTTCCTGCTACAGCTCAGATGTCTTCTTCGGAGCACTCCGACTAGCATTATCTCCTGCCTCTACCGAGTCAGTAAAATTATTCTGATCCGTTTGTCTTCCTTGCTGCAATGGGCGACTGGGTCGCCTCGCTCTCCGACTTCTTTGCTTCGTCGAAGTCCCTTGCAGAGGCTCGTTGCCTCCTTCTAGACTCCTGCCCTGGACGTCTAACCTGTCTCTTGTGCTTCCTACCGCCACACAGATGTCTTCGTTGGAGCCTTCTCGCTGTTCTTTTCCTCCCCTTCTTCTGCGTCCGAAGGACTTTCCTGCCCCGACTACCTATATCAACGCCCTAGAGGAACGGACATACAGCTTCTACGAATCCGTCGAGCCGCCGACGTCCTGAGGGGCCTCGTCGCCTCTCTTCTGGACTCTCGCCATGTTGCTCCAGGAATCTTGCTCTGTGCTTTGCCTCGTCTAATGTGTGATCATCTTACGCTGCCGGCCACCAAAAATGCAACACCAAGAAGGACACGAGATAGCAAAACCAGATTTACTGGACACATAACAACAGATACAAAGATGAAACGATTGAGCTTACAGGCCCGTGCAACTTACGGAACAGGTAGGCATCAATAGTTCTTGTGGCAACCATGGCTGGCAATAACGGCCGCAACACGCCACGGCAACGAACGAAAGAGGTTTTGGATGTGGGCTTGGAGTATGTCAGACCAGGCTGCTTCCACACGTTGCCACAGTTTATCAGGCGTAGCCGCGGGTGGTGCTTGCCGGGCCACTCGGTTGCCGATCAGCGACCAGACGTGTTCAATGGGCGACATATCGGGAGAACATGCGGGCCACGGGTGCAGTGACACCTGGTAGGCAGTAAAGAACTGTTGCACAATGCGTGCCACGTGCGGGCGCGCATTGTCCCGTTGAAACGTGGCCGCTTGCAGGTTCTGCAGAAAAGGGAGGACTGCAGCCTCCAAAACGTCGGAGATGCAGCGGTGGCTGTTGAGTGTACCGGCGATGCGTACCAGAGGGGTGCGGGTGTCATATCCAATTGCGCCCCAAACCATAACGCCAGGCGACGGACCTGCAGGCGTCATACAGTCTCTCGCCGCGGTGCCGCCACACGTGGATCCGTCCAACGTGGTGTTGCAGGCAGAAGCGGGATTCGTCGGAGAAGACAATGTCGTGCCATTCCGTAGTCCAGGTGCGGCGTTAAACGGCCCACTGCCGCCGCACTCGCCGGTGGTGTAACGTCAATGGTAATCGGAGCAATGGGCGCCGTGCGACTAGTCCCCGCTCTTGCAGACGACGTCGAACGGTACGAACTGACACAGGTTGTTGCGCAACACATCCTAATTCCTGCGCTATCGTTGGTGATGTGGCGGTGCGAGCCCTCAATGCCAGCTGCACAACATGACGGTCCTCTCGTTTGGTGTTGTGCCGCAGCTACGGCAATCGCTTACGTCGGTCCATCCGTCCGTCCTGCACCCATCGAATCCATACTCGCCTCTCTGTGGCTTAATGTCGTCCCGCACGGGCGCCGATGTCTTGGTACGATAAACCGCTGTCGCGATAAGCCCCTATTCGTCGTTTGTCAAACTCCGAAACGTGCTGGAATGACTGCCGTATTATGCGACGAGGCATCAGGAAGCTTCCCACGCACAGGTCCGGCAGCACACCACACTTCCTCTACTTACACCCCACCTTCTGTGCACCCTTCTTATAGTGCTTCTTGGGGGCGTGCCGGGCGCACGTGGTTTGCATATGCCCTGTAATGCTAATCGTTCGCACGTCCTCTCGCGGGCAACGCATGTTGCAAATTTCAGGCCAATCGGATGCTTCCTTTTTGGTGTTGCATTTTGGGTGGCCAGCAGTGTTGATCTGTGCTCTGCCTCGCCCACTAAGTGAACATTTTGAGCTCTGTAACATCATGCGTGTCTCCCGCCATTGCATTGCATCTGTCTATGTGATGTAATGTGATTTTCCCCCATGTTATGGCTGGCCTATGTTGTCTGGCATGCCTCACCCTTTGCTATTGTTTTATTGTGTCCCGGTATTTCCCGTTCTTCTTCGTAAGAGACCGAATAAAGCGAATTTGAACATTTGCGATCATTTGCATCCGTTCATATCATGCAACCCCTCCAACGGGTGAGACCTCTTTCAACACGACAATGTACCAGCGCACATGTCCACAGACACCCGGTTGTGGCTCGAGGAACATTCCACGGAGTTTGACATCCTCACTTGTCCCCGTGTTTGCCGGATTTAAACGCCCTCGAACACATTTCGGATGATGTTCAACGTGGAATCCTCCACTGGCGAATATTTTCGAAGTGTGGGAGGCTTTTCAGGAATCATGGTATGCATTGTCTCTGAAATACGTACTACTGAGAGCTCGTGGAGTCCATGTCCTGTCGCGGTGCTGCCGTTATTAGATCGCGAGGAGAACCAACGCGGTAATTTAAAAGTATCCCAGTTTTTTTTTTTTTTTAGTTTTTTTTTTCGCTTTAGATTATACAGACACTGCAGGGTCTTAACAATCCCAGGAGGATACTCACTTCACCATAGCATATGTGTCTGATAATTAATAAGAAGATAATGTCTAACAATGCATCCTGTAATTATATTTCAACCGTTGCAAAAGAAGACGGAGTATTCAGGTAGATCCCATAGAACTGAAAAGTAAACATATCTTTTACTATCGCGGAAAAAATTCTGACAGAACTAAAGGCACTGAATTTACACACCGATCAAGCAAAACATTAAAACCAATTCTTCGTTATGCAAGTAAGCGCGCGCGCAGCCAGGCAGCCTCACGTGCCAAGGTCGTGAATGATATATATAATACCTCGGTCGGAACTCTCTCAATCAGTATTTCGCTTCATCTCAACAAGGGGAAATCAAAGGATTCATCTGATTTCGACAAATGCCAGGTCTTTGTTTCAAGACACCTTGGTAAGGGAATCTCCGAAACAGCGACGGTGGTAAGTTGCTCACGCAATGCAGTAGTTAGTACCACTGACTGACTCAACTAGGCAATTTCATGTAGGACTTCCGTCCACAGAGAAGGTTTAGGCCCAAACAACTTACAGCGGATCCGCTTTTTGGGCAGAGCACATAAACAGTGCGAGCAAGTATAGCGAATTTGACAGAACAGTTTATAAGAGAGAGGGAACAGGGTAGATATCGTCACCGTACAAGTACGGTTTTGCTCAGAGAAATTAGGGGGGGTGGCTTAGGAATTGACACCTTTATATGCAACCGGGGGAATCCTTACCCAGGGCCGTCATTTGACGTACTAATCCGATGCACGGCGGATATTCAGTGATATCAGCAAATCACGCTACCTCTGGAAGATCAGCCCAGGCTTGAACCTATGGACCCTCCATCAGTAGTCTGTTTCGCTAACCACTAGGCCATCCGCGGCATATTTGTACCTATCAAAGGTGGTCCAAAGCAGATGACACTTCGATCCGTCGACAAGGCGTGGGCAGACCACACCTCAATGAAACCAGAAGTCAGCGCAGGCTACCGCGCTTTGTCCACGGTAAGAGAAGGGCTATTATGGCCGCTATCACTTAAAATTTCAATTTTGGTGTAGGCCCCATGTGTCCGAACACACTGTTTCATCGTACGCTGCTGGATATGAATCTTCGCAGCCGCAGACGCATTCGTGTGCATATGCTCACAGCCGTTAGCCGTTGTAAAGTCTTGAAGTGGGCACGTAACCATCACCATTGGACCACAGAAGATTGGAAGAGGATCAGATGATCAGGCAAATTCCGTTTTCTGTGACACCATGTCGATGGGCGAGTTCATGTGCGATTTTTATCCAAAGAAACCTTCTTATCTGGATGCACTGTGGGACGAATCCAAGCAACTGGGGGAGTGTGATGATCTGGGAAATATTTTCTTGGGGAACACTTGGACCGATTTACCCTGTAGAGCGAACTCGGACAGCGGTCACGTACCTGAGCATCGTGCCTTAACAAGTACACACCTTTATGGCGATTCTATTCTTTGGAAGAGATGGCGTCTGTCAACAAGACAATACTCCACGCTACACTGAGAATAATATGGCTTACCAAGTACATCCCTTTATGGCGATTCTATTCTTTGGAGGAGATGGCGTCTGTCAACAACACAACGCTCCATGCCACACCGCGAACAAGGTACAGTAATGGTTCCACGAACATGAAGAGTTATTTCATTTGTTGCCATTACCTCAAATTCGCCGGACACGAATCCTATCGAGCATTTATGTTTTGAGTTGGAGAAAGGCGTGCGAACGGCATCACCCCAACCACGTAATTCACAGGAACCTGCGAGATCGTCTTTTGCAATCACAGTACATCTACTAACATCACATGAAATCTATGCCTCACCAGGTGAGAACTGTTTTGGCTGCGAGAGGGGGATCTACATCATATTAGGTAGGGAGTTTTAATGTTTTAGCTGATCGATGTATTTTTTTTGATTGGAGGTTTAACGACCACCGTGAGCAACTCAATGGGCTATAAGCAGTCGCCCGTCCCTAATTTAGGGTCACTGGTTCAAGGGAAGGGAGAGATCGATGTAATTACTACTGGGGAAACAAGGAGATAAAGGCTAAGGAATTTTATTAAACAAACCATCGTTTTGATTACGACACAGAAATATTTCCAAGTATCTCCTCAGAGTTTTAAAGTATGATGCAGGAACGTGTTGACAAGAATAAGGTAGTGCGATTGAAAGGAACGTACAGAAAAACAAAATTGATGTACAACGATATCAAAAAACAGAAGATTTACTGGTAAATTGAAAACAAATGCCGCTTCTTGCATGATAAACTTTAATGATAAAAAAACTATATACAATTAAAATAAATATAAGTTTAAAACCTTTTAACACCACAACGGTGCCATCCTCAGAAACAATGCAGCACTGAACTTAGAAGGGACATTATACTTTAATGACACTAGTAGCAGTTAATGCGCATGCGCATGTGCAATATCGGCTGAGTCCAAATCAAGTTCAGTGGGTAAAAACATAGTTGCTGGACGTGACCTTGCCCAGAAGTGTTCTCTAAGGAAGGAGGTCAAACACAGGGGGTTCATCGTTGCAAGATCTTTCACCGTTGCTAAATATGTGTGAATACTTTCGTAGAAAAGTGTTAATCGACGATTCCTGGGAGAATCCAGGATAATGGTTTCATTCCAACATGGTAGGTAAGAACCATTTAAACAAAAGTCTCCACAAAGATGTAACACCAGAATGCCTTCTAAGATTGTATCGATGTCTATTAATGCGGCGCCCCAAATTGCAAATGGTAAAGCCCACATAACATAAATGGGGCTCAGCAGGTTTAGTAGATTTACGATGAGATAAATCTAACGGTAATCAATGCCTGCTTGTTCCTTAGACGACAGATAACGTCCGCCACCCGTTTTCGTTACACTGAAAATTTTTACTTGTGATATATTCTACTACGGTAAGGAAAGATACATATTATCAAAAAATAGAGGCTGTATACAACCCAAAAGATCAAGAAAAGATGCATGTTTGATGTAATCATGAAAGATAGGAAAAGGAACTCATGAACTAGGAAACAAATAACAGTTAACGACATGATGATCACAATAAAGACACTGAAGTGGCAATGTGCTGGACATACTACGAGGAGAACTTACTGTCGGACAAGTGAAGTGTTAGATTACATACCAAGGGGCATGTATGGACGTAGAAGAACACCATATGGGAAACCTGCGTTTCAAATTCAAATTCAGCAGTGACGTCAAAGGGTATTACTTAAAACCGAGTTCTCGAAATTACTTGGAGATACCTCCAATCCTCCATTCAGCATTAGAACGGCAATTAATTGATGATGACTCAGTTGGAAATTAGGCAGCTCCGTGTAGATTCGCAGTGGATTTTCTCGGCGTTTAAAATGGGGAGCTGTGAAAATACATTAGCATTTCCAAACTGTTCTAGCATGATGCTGTCGTTGCCAATTCCTGTGCGCATTTAGAGAATTGTTCTGTTGTTATTTCTTTACGAACACCTTCACCATCCCGTTGTGATCGCAGCCCACCATATCTATACGTTCTAATAGCACGCACAAAAGCTTCTGTTGCAGATAACGTTTCGACTGGTATTCTAGACACGATCTTTTCTGTGTCGACCAATATTGTATTACACTACTGGCCATCCAAAATGCAACACCAAGAAGGAAGCACCCGATTGGCCTGAAATTCGAAACAAGCGTCGACCGCGAGAGGACATGCAAACAATTAGCATTGCAGGGCATATGCAAATCATGTGCGTCCGGCACATCACCGGGAAGCACTATAAAAAGGGAGCACTGACAGTGAGTACTGGAAGGTGTAAGTAGTGGAAGTGTGTGGAGCTGCCGGACCTGTGCGTGGGAAGCTTCCTGATGTCTCGTTGCAGAATACGGCTGTAGGGGTGAGACATAGGCTTTCGTGCTAAGTCTCGCCTTCTTTCCGATAGGCGTCCGTGAGTTATTTCAACAACTACCCAATCACAGCAAATTATCTGAGGTTCTCACTCTCGTAATTTGTTAACTATAAATTTATTATCCAGGCCCCTCTTCCTCCGCCTTTTTGTTTAATTATCCGTGAATCAAGGAAGGGAGAGAATGACTACTGTAAAGCACTGCATCAACTTCAATAAATAATTCGTGAATAAGTAAGGCAATAAATTTAATGAAGCAAAAGTAAGGGTGAGATTTTGGTTCCGGTGCCAATGTCCACGTCGACGAATTTGTTTCACATGCGCCGTCCGTCACGAACTGTTCAATCAAAAAATCAGTTGCCTTATGGACACTATAATATCAGAGTCGTTCCGACTCCACGCTTTCTCTCGAAGCACTCGACGTCACGCTAAAAACCAGGAATCGCGTTTCTCGGAGCCTCAACTCCCCACGTCTATCTGCCTTCCAAGCTCACTTCTCAAAGCTTTTACTCTGTCTCCCGAAGCACCCAGCTTCACGCTAATAACAGGAACTGCGTTCCTCGGAGCCAAAACTCCCCACGTCTATCCGCCTTTCAAGCTCACTTCGCAATGCTGCTCCTCTCTCAGAAGCTATCTCTTATTCCCCTCGCTCCGGAAAGCCCCTCTTTTTTTCGCCCCCCTTACCACGAGGCGCTGACCTCTGACCTTGCCAGATTCCGGAGCAAACCTGAACTTTGTCCGCAGGCCAACTTTCTTCGTATCAGTCACGCTGCAGTTCCTGCTTCTTGGAACCCAGCTTCGAACTGCCTGACTTATTGTCTCCGTGTCAGACGACCGCATGATTGACATTCCTTCTAACGGAATTCTGTGCGTGGAAACCAGACTCTATACAGACAGAACAAAACATACAAAAATACTGACATTCTTTCACATAAAGGACGTATTCAGACCTTCGAGACAAACTGGCGCCCTTCTACCACTGGGCATTGTCTGTGTTTGTGCACGCATTCTCTTGTACCAGAATTTCTGTGCCCGGCATTGTACTACGAAGCAATGTCTTTCCAAGGCTTGGGATTAGTCATATACCTCCTGACGTCGTAAACGTACGCTAGGCATTTTGCATTGTATATGCACACAGTTAATGAAATAAAGTTATTTCCTGAGTAAAAAAACATTTTTCTCGGGAGACATTTTGTCGTCCCACTGCACGTGACATAGCCCCTTTTTCTTCTTGTTTTTATATACATAGATTCACACTTGATCATATCTTAATTGATATTCATCTCATTATTATTTTTCGCCCTTACAACGGCAGTCATTCCAGCACGTTTCGGAGTTTAACAGAGGACGAAGAGTGGCTTATCGCGACAGCGGTTTATCGTACCGAGACATCGGCGCCCGTGTGGGACGACATCCAGCCACAGTGAGGCGAGTATGGATTCGGTGGGTGCAAGAGGGACGGACGGACCGACGTGAACGATTGCCGCAGAAGTAGCACACCACCGGACGAGAGGACCGGCATGTTGCGCGGCGGGCATTGACATCTCGCACCGCCATATCACGAACGTTAGCGCAGGAATTAGGGTGTGTTACGCAACAACCTGTGTCAGGACGTACCGTTCGACGTCGCCTGCAGCAGCGGGGACGTGTCGCACGGCGCCCATTGCTCCGATTACCATTGATGTTAAAACACTGGCAAGTGCGGCGTCAGTGGGCCGCTGAACGCCGCACTTGGACTACGAAACGGCACGACATTGTCTTCTCCGACGAATCCCGCTTCTGCCTACAACACCACGATGGTCGGATCCGTGTGTGGCGGCACCGTGGCGAGAGACTCTATGACGCCAGCATTATGCATCGCCTTACCTATCCGTCACCTAGCGTTATGGTTTGTGGCGCAATTCGATATGACACCCGCACTCCTCTGGTACGCATCGCCGGTACAAGCAACTACCACCGCTATATCTCCGACGTTTTGGAGCGTGCAGTCCTCCCTTACCTGCAGAACCTGCCAGCGGCCATGTTTCAACAGGACAATGCGCGTCCGCACGTGGCACTCATCGTGCAACAATTCTTTACGGCCCACCAGTGTCACTGCTGCCGTGGTCCGCCTGTTCTCCCGATATGTCGCCCATCGAACACGTCTGGTCGCTGATCGGCAACCGAGTGGCCGGCAAGCACCTCTCGCGGCTACGTTTTATGAACTGTGGCAACGTGTGGAAGCAGCCTGGACCGACATACCCCAAGCCCACATCCAAAACCGATTTCGTTCGATGCCGCGGCGTGTAGCGGCCGTTATTGCCAGCCATGGGGTCCACACGAACTATTTATGTCTGCATGTTACGCAAGTCGCACGGGCCTGTAAGCTCAATCGTTTCATCTTTCTATCTGTTGTTATGTGTCCAGTAAATCTGGGTTTGCTATCTCGTGTCCTTCTTGGTGTTGCATTTTGGGGAGCCAGCAGAGGTAGATTGTCATCTGAAAAATTGTAATGTGCAATTTGCACTATACTAGATGAAACAACTCTCGTTCACATCTGGAACCCAAGCTTCGCCGTCATTTACAGGTACATAACCAGTTGGCTGTTTCGCATTTTCACAACACTCGTAGAACACTTTAACCACGGTGGTCTAGGACAACTCCCAAGTGTCGCTGTTCCCAAAAATGGACTCGCCATCTCTTCGTGCTCCCAACTCCGATAAATCTTTGGTTTTTCCTATTGCAGTTCGTGACTTTACGCTCTTCTGAGCCACCAACATCTTACGTGTACCTATTTATCCTACAGCTGAATTCCACGCCGTTCTCCTCATTACGGAAGCGCGTAACTCATTTTGCACTGTTGTTATTGCATTTCAGTAGTATTTGTTACTAAAAGTTAATGCAAGTGTTTAAGTAGACTATTATCCGCTCATTGCAGTGGTAAAGATGCCGAATGTAAAATTAATTAAGGAATATCTGGTTCTCCAAAAAAAAAAAAAAGGAGTTGGATTGCCTCATTACAAGAATATATGCGTAATGTATAGATAGTAATTCTGTGTGCCGTTTCCAAACAATCTAATTGTCAAAAATCTACTCCCCTTTTGTTGAGTTACACATGTTCATTCACCCATCGGTCTCGCCTGGCTCCACTTAGTGAACTCGCATATTTTGTGGATATTTCAGTTACTGCAAGTGTAAAAAAAAAAAGTCTGCTTAACTTCATGCATTTACAACTTAAATTATGAAAGCGCGGTAAAAGTCGAAGAGAGCATTCCACCCATATACCCACTAACGCAAAAAAGAAAAGACGACAAAAGTACCAATGCAATGTAATCTGTTAATGAAAGTATATTTTCCAACCTACGATGTACACTCTTTAAAACCAAAGTTAATGGCGCTTTAATATAATGAGGTTACGGACAGGCGTATAATATGATACACTAAACTAGAGGAGGGTGAGAAATATGAAACAATGACAGTGACTTTCTGCTTTTAATACATCTTTTGGCATCCACGCTCCGCTTGACTCGCTAACAACTTCCTAAATGGATATGTAATAGAACGGTGGGAAGATATTCTTTTGATCATACATTTGTGGTTCCATTTTTATTTTCATGTACAGAGATCTCACAGATTTGATGACTGTTGAGCGAGGCGATCACTCCTTCTGATTGCTCCGTGCTTGAATGCATGAAGACATGGTAGAATTTAACGCGCTACTACCGCGGAATTGATATTCCACATTGTGGTGTACATAACGAAGTGAAGAAATCCTTTCTTTCATGCCCATCACGTGCCAATGGTAATGGTCCGTTGGAGAGGGCTGAAGCGATTCGTGATTCGTAGGTAATGGCCAAAGCAAGAGGTGATAACGTTATCTCCTGAAAGTGACAGTTCATTTCACGACGATTCGCACAGAGAATTATTTAAGGATGATTTTTGCGATTATCTTTCGAGATATGCGTTCTTCTTTCCATATCGTAGAATTATTCATTCATGGATTTTTTAACCCGCTGTACTTTATACAGTTTTCCTTTTGAATGAAAAAAAACTATGACGAATTCTAATACACTTGTGCAAAAAAATTACTCTTCCTGTGCTAAAGTGCAAACTTTTTTCATCTTGCTGTTCAGAATTAATAGACAGAGCGTCCAGTACATTTTTTTAAACCTTAGCACATAATTATTTGAAACATGAAATAACAATATTTCTAATTAAAATAAATGTGTTTTTTTTAATCAAACAAAGATATTCGCACTTTCCACGTTTATCAGTCAGCCACGGAAAAATTCTCATTGGCCACCACCGGGAGTCGAACCCAGTGTCTTCCAGTTACGCGCAGGATATGCTTCCGCTACACCACAGCGGCCTCGAATTCCTCCAGACTCACACACGCTAACTGCCAAGACAATTTGGCAGGTTGCTTCTTGGAGCCCCGCACAATGCTGGGGATTCACCAAAGATGGTAAGCAGCAACTGAAGAAATAATTAGAACGCGAATGAATAATTAATACAGACATTTAACGTGGACCAGGAACATCAAACAAATATCTTCACTCTTTCCACGTTTATAAGTGAGTCACGGAAAAATTCTCATTGGCCTCCACCGGGAGTCGAACACAGGTTCTTTCCAGTTACGTGTTTTTTTAACTTTAGTTTTAGCCTTTTGTCTCATCGCACTTTAAGCCTGGATACCAAACCATAGTAGTACTTTTCACTAATTCAAACGCATATCAACTATTACATCTTTCTTGGGGCAAAACAACACATTACAAAATTAACAAACTTCAAGTACTGCAAAACAAATATATTATATTAATAGATCCAAAACTTTTTCCATGCCCATCACGAGCCAATGGTAATGGTCCGTTGGAGAGATCATAACGCCTGCAGTGGTGTAGTTGTGGCGCTAGATAGCGACGTTTGGATTGTGCCTTTAACCCGGGGACCACCACACCAGGACACGATGATCATCTCGCCCCACAAAACGAAGCGGCACTCATCGCTAAACACCACACGTCGACAGTCTGTGGCGTTCCACGTTTCTCTGACCTTGCACCACTGCACACGAATCCGGCGCTGTTCCGGTGTTAATGGTAGCACACGAAAGGGACGCTGGGGTCGCAGATTCGCTTCCGCGGGACGTCGGGAAATGGTTCGTGGGCACACAGGAGCCGTTACATCTGCCTGTATAGTGGACCGGGCCCTCGCGGAATCCGTTCGTGCCTGGTGCACGATCCGTCGATTCTCTCTACCGGTGGTCCTCCTAGTCCGTCCGGAGGCGCTCCGACGTGCCGTCACGTGTCCACTGCTCCGAATACAGTCGGATGGTATGGTCAGAATGATCCAGTTGGCGGGCTATAAACCACCCTGCGGTTTTCAACCAGATGATCAGGCCTCTCTCAAAGTCCGTAAGTTGCGCAAATCGACGTCTTTTCGCATTTTTGTCACTCTGTACCCTTGCTTGCATCCGCCGGTGCTTTTCGCTTTCATGGAGCATCGACTACAGTCCGGTTTATAAGGCTGCCAGTTCTTGCTTGCCGAATCGACACAGGGTTTGCAGTCATGCGCTCTTGCACTCAAACGTGGTTTATTTGCGTGCTCTAGCTATTTGTGAAGTTTCGCGATGCACAAAGTCTTCTAGTTGCACAAATTTCATTGTCCGTGAGTGTAATAAATTTCAACCTTATACATTTCAACGAACTAAACTGAATCTCAATGTTTACAACATTCTTACGGTCAAACAACTTTATGATTACAATCTGGGTAAAATATCATTCAAAAGAATTAAAAATAATATTTATCATGATTCAATATCATTAAATATTCGTGCACATCAACATGAAGCCAGAAACAGAACAAAACTTGTTCCAATGTTTCCTCAGGCGAAATCGGCTAAAATGAATTCAAACTATTTTGTTCCTAAATTGCGGAACTCATTAGTAGTTGACCTACGATCTGTAAATAGTATTGACCTCTTTAAGAAAAAACTAAAACTGCATCTCATAGGAAAAATTTAAATAAAATAGTTATAAAATTTAAATAAAATAGTTATATTTAACGATAAGATAGAGAATGCTAAACAAAATGTTACGTGACTTTGTACTAATAATTTATGATATTTTTAGTTGAGTGCCCGGATTTAGAGGGGTTTGATTTAGAAATTAACTTAAATATCAAATTTGTTTAATATTAGACACGGCTGGAATTCTTTAATTTGTACCTCACTTATCCATATTGTAAAAATGAAACTATTGATAAATTGATTACTTTGGTACCAAGATTTATAGAGGGAAGGTGAATGGTGGGGAGATGGACTACGGAGGGGTGGATGCTGAGGAGGGGCGGAATTAATACTAACTCTCTTATATATATATACACAATCTACCAACAAGTAATTGGACACCCCTGCAATCGACGATATCTGCGGTCCTGATACACGTCACGGCCGCCGCCGTTAAATATCGTGTGGGAAACAACAACGCAACCAGTTGCATGCAAGATGCCACGCAGTTCGGAGCTCTCTGATTTCGAGAAAGGTGTAATCGTCGGGTATCACAAAAATGGCCGATCCATACGTGACGCATCCAGCGAGTTGAAGTACCCAAAATCGACAGTGTCCTACGTGATTGGCAAGTGGAAGATGAGAGGTGACTGTCGGAATGTGCCCCGACCCGGCAGACCCACAAAACTGGGAGTTAGAGACCGCCGGGTGCTGGCCAGAGAAATTCGGTAGAACCGCACCAAATCGACGGGCCACATCCGCGAGGAGTTTCAACAGACATCCGGGAGTGTTCTTTCGATGAATACCATCCGTAAGGAAGCCCATCTTCTCGGTTATCTTGGACGTGCTGCCGCTCACAAGCCTTTGATCACAAAGTCCAATAGCGCTGCTCGGCTAACGTGGTGCAAAGAACGTCGACAGTGGACCGTTGAACAGTGGGAACAGTTTCTCTGGAGCGACGAATCAAGGTTCACCCCTCTTCCGTTTGGATGGCAAGGTTTGGGTTTGGCGTCTGCCTGGAGAACGCCTCCTGCCGGAATGTATTGTGCCAACTGTGAAGTTCGGCGGCGGTGGAATTATGCTATGGAGGTGTTTCTCCTGGTATGGCAAGGGACCCTTGGTCGCAATTCCTGGTAGACTTGACGCCGATACCTACTGCACGATTTTTGATGACCATGCGCTTCCTACGTTGTGGCAGTTTTACGGGGTGGACCCATGTTACTTTCTGGATGACAATGCCACCTGTCATGTTGCGATGTCCACCATGGCTTGGTATGGTGACAATAGGGTTAATCGAATGGACTGGCCTGCGCAGAGCCCGGATCTTAATCCTATCGAGCACCTCTGGCACGAGTTGGAGCGTCGACTTAAGTAAGGGGTGCCCCCACCGTCCTAAATCTGTGAAGGAACTAACCTGTCTTCTCCAAGCCGAGTGGAAGAAAATACCGCTAGCCGTCGTACAACGCCTGGTTGAGAGTATGCCCCGGAGGGCCGCAGCTGTAATCACCGCTCGTGGAGGCTTCACCAACTATTGAAGGTGAATAAACTTCGTTTTCCTTTGCTATCACAGGTGTCCAATTACTTGTTTTTAGATAGTGTATATATCTCACTGTAACATAATTTTCACTGTTTATCACACGCTAGTTTTGTTTTTTGCTGAATGTATTATAATCTCCCCTTTAGGGAGAAAGGACTATGTCAGGACAAATGGCCTTTGTCCTCTTTCTTCCCAGTTGTCTCAACAATCATTAATTGATACGATAATACACCCGGTAAATATTGCATATATTTTGATGTGACAACTAAATATACAAATGAAATATAGTTGTGCGCTTTTTCCTCTGGAGTTTGTTCTCTCGAGTACCTTGAGCAATTGGTTCATAATTAGGAAACGGCAGCATTCCCATTCTATAGTAGAAAATACATACTTATAGAAATTAGAAAATCGAGAGAATACCCAAGTACTGTTTGTAGATAACGTATGCTATGTACTCTTTGTAAATAACATATGCTATGTACTCTTTGCAGGTAACGTATGCTATGTACTCTTTGTAGATAACGTATGCTACGTATCTTTCGCATGCGAACGTCATTGTGGGTGTGAAATAAAACGAGTGATTCCAGAGTACGCATTTATTTACGTCACTTACGACCACTCCGAGCCACAGTCCGGTACATACTAAGTGGAATTAAATCATAACAACAAAAAATAAAGTTTACTAATTCGTGATAATGAGCGGTACTTAGGTAGGTGGATAAATTAATGTTATTGTCACAAAACCAATGAAAGAAGGTATGTGAATAGCAAAAGTTTATATATATTTGCTTTATTCTTGTTAAACGTTTTGGTAACTGAAGGCCACGGGTTCTTTCTCGATGAACTTGAACTTGGCAACACGTGGCAAAAGTTCAAGTTCAAATTAAGTCTGGAGTGATAAGAGCTCGGGTGTTTAATGTTCTTTAAGCATTCTTGTTTCGACCGAGCTATGTTTTTGAGTACCTTATTATATACAATATTTGAAACCTATAATTTGTCGAATCTTCTGGGTACTAAGTCATTTGTGGAAGCAGCAAGCAATATTTATGTTATATCATCGAAAGATTGTTTTTCCGTTACATCATATATTATATCATATTATTAACGAAATATTGTTTTGTCATCAGCGTATAATTCGACGCCTGATTGACTAAACGTTTTCATGGTGAATACTTATCTGCTGCGGAATAAACAAGTTGAAATTGTAAGTTATCTTGATTCATTTAGAAGACCTAGCAGCTCAATGCAAAGGGTTTTGATTGTACCTAATTAAATTTCCAGATGCTACGAAGTTATCCTGCTTCCACGAAAACTCTGTTGAATGAGCTTTAAAATTAGTATTTTTCTGTTAAACCAAGTCGCTAATTTGAGTGAAAGTTTATAGTGTGTTGCAGAGAAAATTACTTAACTTTCACAAGTAATATCAAACTATTATTTTAAAGTAACTAATTATTTTGTAAATGAATTTCCAGGACACAAAACTGATGAACAATGCTTTTACAAGAAACGAGCATTTATCGATTGATGGGGAAAATCTGGAGATAACCGATACCTATATTTACCTTGGACATCAGATATCTGGCAAAGGTCACATTGATGAAGTAATTAATAAGCGTATAAAACTTGAATGGATAGCTTTTGGAAGAAACAGTACAATTGTTAAAAGCAATATGCATTATGTCTAAAAAAGTGTTTAATTAATGCATCCTCCCAGTGATTTGTACGGAGCAGGGACGTGGACCTTAACTAAAAAAGACATACAAAGACTGCAGACAACTCAAAGAAGCAACGAGAGGGCATGCTTGGTGTAACCAGGAGAGATAAGAAGAGGAACCCTTGGATCAGGAAAATGACAAGAGTGGAAGACATCATGATCAGACTAAAATCACTGAAACGGCAATGGGCTGGACATATTGCCAGAAGAATAGACCATCGATGGACAACCGGAATTTTAGACTGAATTCCAAGGAGCAGGGAATGACCAGAAAAATACCACATGGGAGATGGGTGGATGAAATTCGAAAATATGCGGGAGTGACTTGGAGGAGACTGGCTCAAGGCAGATTGTTGTGGAAGAAACTTGGGGAGACCCTCATCCAGAAATGGATTGATAATGGCTGACAATGATGATGATGATGATGAATTACACTGACGGAAAAAAATCCCAACACCAAGAAAGGGTTGTGATAGATAAACGACAGTTGGTAGGCGGTGAGAGTACATCTGTAAGATGACGTCCATGCAAATTTCGCGCTCGGCGCATACGTGTGGCGCTAGTAGCGCCCCTCGGAACATGCAAAGCAGGTTTGCTGTAAATACGCGCTGTAACGTTCGTGAGCGTTAGTTATCGTTCAGATTCGACGTAGTGTGTTGATGTTAGTCAAGAATGCCCTTAAGAAGACGAAGAAGCCATTATCAAAAGCTCACGGAGTTTGAACGAGGTCGTGTAATAGGGCTACGAGAAGGTGGATTTTCGTTCCGCAATATTGCAGAACGACTTGGCAGGAATGTAGCCACTGCGCATGATTGTTCACAGCGGTGGTCAAGAGAAGGTACTGCCTCAAGAAGACCGGGTTCCCGCCTGCCACGTGGCACTACTGAGAGGGAAGACCGCCGTGTACGGCGTATGGCCGTGGCGCATCGTACCGCGTCTGCGGCAGCAATTCGAGCTGCAGTTGCCACCACAGTGACACAACGAACTGTTACAAATCGGTTACTTGAAGGACAGCTCCGAGCTAGACGCCTTGTAGCGTGCATTCCACTTACTACAAACCACAGCCGTTTGCGACGTCAGTGGTGTCAAGCTAGAGCTCATTGGAGGACGGAGTGGAGATCTGTTGTGTTTCCTGATGAAAGCCGGTTCCGCCTGGCTGCCAGTGATGGCCGTGTGTTTGGTTAGAAGTATGCCAGGTAAGCGCCTGCAACCAACCTGTCTGCGGCCGAGACACACTGGACCTACACCTGGAGTTATGGTCTAGGGAGCAATTTCCTATGACAGCAGGAGCACTCTCGTGGTTATTCCACGTACCCTGACGGCACAGTTGTACGTCGGTCTGGTGATTCAACCTGTTGTGCTGCCATTCATGAACAGCATTCCAGAGGGGGTGTTTTCCAACATGATAACGCTCGCCCGCATACCGCTGTTGTAACACAACGTGCTCTAGAGAGTGTCGACATGTTGCCGTGTCCTGCTAGATCACCCGATCTTTCACCAATCGAGCACGTATGGGCCATCATTGGACGATAACTCCAGCGTCACCCCCAACCAGCATTAACCGTCCCTGTATTAACCGACCAAATGCAACAGGCATGGAACTCCGTCCCACAAACTGACATCCAGCAACTGTACGCCACAATGCATGAACGTTTGCGTGCTTGCATTCAACATTCTGGCGGTTACACCGGTTATTAATGTACCAGCAATTCACATTTAAAATGGCTCTTCTCGCGCTTACATTAAGCTGTGATCTTGAAACCTTAATCGATTAAATATGTTACCTATACAAATGTATTGCCGCCATTTCATTCCTCTACAACTATTTTTTCGTGGTGTTGGGATTTTTTTTCTGTCAGTGTATTTTGCAGATACACAGTTAAAAATTGTTCAGTAGGTTTCACCAAAAATTGGCGCTACACTAGCTGCACCAATTTCTGAGAAAGGATACATACAGCATTGTCTGGTTCAAACAAAAGCTAATACCACGGTGAATTTATGCACCATAATGCGGTGCACCCTCGTACCAATCGCGGTGCAACGTTGTACCATGTTGTTGAGTTTTGTTTGCACCACATCGTTTCTCAGAAAGTGGTACCGCTACTGTAGCACCAGTTTTTGGTGCAAATTACCACAAAACGTTTAACAGAGTATTTGAATTACCTCCTCTGACAAAAAAGTTGCGTTTATTAAGTTGGTAGTTATTAGATACTAGTTTTCCCAAAAATATTTAGATTTCGACCTTTCAAAAACATTTGAAGAGAAACTATATTGGGTTAAGGAATAAATAATGTCGTTTTTTTCAAACGTTGGAAAACGTTATTTCGCAACAACACAAAATAACAATTTAATCAATAATATATTCGTCACTAATATTTACAACTGCTTTAACAAGTTGTTCCATGCCTCGGCGATAGGAATCTGTCGGTCGTAACCTGAAGAAATCTTCCAACCATGTCCGCTATTCCACGTCATTTTTGAACGAAACGCCACGCAAATTGTTGGAGAGCGATTGAAACCGAAGAAAATCGGATGGAGCCAAGTCCGGAGAATAGAGTGGTTGCGGCAGAACTTCCTAATTGAGCACTGAAATGGCAGTTTTGGTCATATTAGCGATGAGGGGCCTAGCGTTGTCGTGTTGCAGCAGAACACCATATCGCCGATCGGGTCGCTTTTGATGCACTGCGTCGTGTAGTCGATGCAGTTGTTGAACATAGAAGTCCGCGTTGACCGTCTCATCTTTCCGAAGAAGTTCGTAGTGGATGATGCTCTGCCAATCCCACCAGACATACAACATCGTCTTCAGAGGATGCAACTCTCGTTTTGTTTGCGGCGTTCCGTGTTTCGTGGGACTGAGCCATTCTTTTCGCTGCTTCATGTTGACGTACAGATACCATTTTTCGTCGCCGATAGCGATGCGGTACAGAAATATTTCCTTGTGACCACGAGTAGCTCTGTGATGAGCAAGCAAACCGGCAGCAATTGTGGAACGTTGATTTCTGTTGTTGTCGTTCAACTTTTCTCATCGCATGAAGGTGATTCACGACTTTCGTCTGATCGCAGTTCATTTGCTCAGCCAATTCTCTGATCGATTGACGCAGGTTTTCGTGCAGCATGTGGTTCAATTGCTCTTCATCGTATTCAACCGGGCGGCAGGGGCGATCCAAGTCCTTAAGGTCGAAGTTGCCGGATTTAAAGCGCAAAAACCGCCGTTGAGCCATCATTCAGTCACAGCATCTTCACCGTGGACAGCACAAATCTCGCGAGCAGCTTTCGTGACTTTGGTTCCTCGATTACACGCGAAGAACAGCAGATGTCGGTAATGCTACTTTTTGTCAACCATGGCTCTATCAAGTATTTGTCATTTTCTTGTAGGACTTCCGTCCACAGTGAGTAGAGTTTAGGTCCCAGCCACCTACAGCGAGATCGCTTTTTGGGCAGGACACAGAAACAGAAGGAACGAGAGCAAGTCTAGTGACTTTGACAGAACAGTTTGTAGTGAGATTAGAGTACAGTAGATGGCGCCACCGTACAAGTACGATATTGCACATAGAGGGGTGAGAGAATTTCAGTTGGGACATAAGAAAGGATACCCATTTAACCAGTGGGTCCAGCCTGGGGGCCGTCACTTACCCTGCTCGCCCGATGCACGGCGGATATTCAGCGATTGTTAGTAAATCACACCATCTCCGAAATTGATAGTCTGAATCACTAACCACTAAGCCATCCGCGGCTCTGCTCCTTTTTGTCCACTTGACATTCCATTTTAATGTCCTGAAGACCAAATAAAATTAAATCAAATCAGCACACTGGCATGTGTTTAACCAGTGGGTCCAGCCTGGGGGCCGTCACTTACCGTGCTCGCCCGATGCACGGCGGATATTCAGCGATTGTTAGTAAATCACATCATCTCCGAAAGATCAGCTCAGGTTTGAACCTGGTGACCTTGCATTGATAGTCTGAATCACTAACCACTAAGCCATCCGCGGCTCTGCTCCTTTTTGTCCACTTGACATTTCGTTTTAATGTCCTGAAGACCAAATAAAATTAAATCAAATCAACACACTGGCATGTAGAGCGAAGACATATTTATCGCATAGTATATAGCATGTTGCCACAATATTTTATTTTGGCACACAAATGGAACTGTGGAAAAAAACCGACATTACTTATTCCTTAACCTAATACAGACTTCTGATAAATACAAGAAAGCATTTTAAGCGCATTTATGTATAAAACATCTTATACAAACACTCTTTGACATGTGCGTTGTCTTGTGCTTTCCTTATGTTTGTAGGTTTTGAGTGGTTTCAAACGATACGACAGTAATGCGAAATTCAATCCCACGCCGTTGCTCTTCTCGCCATATGCGTCGTCCAAGAATTTACAAGAAAATACGCGCAAGGGCGATCTTTAAATAAATCACGGCAAATGCAATTTGCGTTGAAAACATCCAAGGTCCTTTGCGCATCTTTCAAAAGCACGGCTGCATTGCCACTCAAACTGCCACCGTGAGGCAAACTTTATCTCTCGGGCCAGCACTTTTCTAGCATGCCCGTTTTCCACGTTTTTATCTGCCTTCATACTTGATGGTGGACGTTTGTGCGATAACATCGATCGCGGACTTGCGGAACTTTGTGTCCACTGGGGAAAAGAATGCTTCGCAGTTTGCAAAGGATCGATCACGCAGCTGTCTTTGCCCCCTTCACTTAATACTCACAGATGCGGGATATCTTTTCTCTACTCGCAAGCTGCTCTTTCCTACCCTTCAGCAACTTCACCCCTCCAGTGCTCGCGTACAAAAAGTTTATTGAAAGGAAGATTAATATTTAATACGTACACTTCTTAAATAAATTGCTCAAATTTTTTTGACAACGTTTTATGTTTCTGCTCTTGCTGTAGAAAAGAAGCTTCACTTCTCTGTGAAAGTCGTTTATTGTCATTTCCGTGGCGTGTCATTATTCCCTCTGACTGGAGGCGAGACGATAGGTGAACCACCACCACCAGATGTTAACTTTTCTTCGCTTGTTACGAGAAAGCGATAATATCCTGCGGATTAGTTAGATATCACAGATAAAACAAAACTGAATTAGTGGGCAGGGATGAGATGCCTTCGCACGAGCATGTGATACAGCAGACGCTTTGAGAAGGAGCACCTGTTTCACTTCGTAACATCTCTATTCCGTCGGACTGCCAGAGAAACACCATATGAACATTTGCAAGTTGGATTAAAAAATATTAAGTGCCGCTAATCTTAAATCCATAGCTTTCTCCCAAACAACTGAGAATGTTTTTATTAAAGATCTCCAATAGTACGTTCGACCTTGGCATGTGTCTCGAAGAAATGCTACTTGTTGTAGTAATCATAGTAACCGGTAATGACGTAGTTTGAGTCCGAGACGTAGGCTGCCCCGCCCCCACGCCCCCAGTACTGTTTTTTTTAATGGCGGAATTTATTTTTAAGTTGTTAAGTAAGAGAAGTAACTTTTTTCTAAATTTTACGCACATGCTATTGCTCACATGATACCAAATAATTACACTGCCGGACAATTGCTAAGGACGGATGACAATAGCAACCATAAAATGGAAGGCAGGAAAATGTGGAAATTAGCATAAGTGCGGGATACAGTAAGACGTGTTGTGCGTATGCAAATTTTGGATTGCCGAACTTGTTCGTGACGTCATAGCGATGATGAGAGATATAAAGGATTTGACGCGTATTGACCGTTGTTGTTCAAACGCAAAGTTGAAAGGGAAAGAATCAATTGACGAACTTGCAATTTTCAGTATGTCTTCCCGACATCACCTAGATGATTTTACGCGTGGCTGTATTATTGGCCAGATTGAAGAAGGGTGAAAAATAACAGATGTTGCCAGGGAGTTCGACGTCAGCCACAGTGTTGCTTCAAGGCTTTGGAAATCATTTCAAACAAATGGAGAGTGTAGCAAACGTCACGGGGGAGGTCGTTTTCGCAGTACGACACCTGCAGAAGATCGGTACATAGTGCTATCAACCAAAAGACAGCGGCGCAGCACAGCTAGTGAGGTAGAAAATCAGTTTATGGCTGGTACTGGCAAGCAGATCTCCCGAAAAACTGTCGCCAGACGTTTGCATGAAAAAGGACTATACGCCTGCCGTCCTGTTGTGTGCATCCCATTGTCCAGACGTCACCGTACCGCCCGTTTGCAATGGTGCCATCAACATCGCAATTGGACTGATAACGACTGGTCTGCTGTCCTCTTCTCAGATGAGAGTAGATACAGTCTATCGTCTGATTGTAGACGACAACTGATCTGGCGTGATAGTGGTAAGGCATATTGTCCAGCAAACATACAGGAAAGGGACCGATATCCGACATGTAGTGTCATGGTATGGGCTGGCATCATGATCAATGGCCGTATGTCCCTCTATGTACTTCCAACTGGGACTATGACTAGCCAACTATACATTAATGATGTTCTGCTACCTCATGTTCGCATGTTCCGTGATGCTGTCGGTGACAGATTCATTTTCATGGACGACAACGCAACATGTCATCGAACAGACGCTCTCCAGGAGTATCTTGAGAGCGAGGATATTCAACGCCTCGTATGGCCAGCACGTTCTCCAGATCTGAATCCCATTGAAAATGTGTGGGATGCTTTGGGGAGGAGTCTTGCTGGTCGCTAATGCCCTCCAATGAACAAGGACACCCTCATCCGTGCACTGAGAGAGGAATGGGATAAATTACCCCAACAGCTGCTTGATAATGTTGTGTAAAGCATGACACGACGTGTGGAATCTTGCATCGCCCTCCATAGTGGCCATATCCCGTATTGACATCTTACGCCGGAACGCCTACGGAAGGTAATTGCATTTTTTTCACGTTTACGTATTCTGCACAAAATGGCCTGTTTGTCCCTTGAACACGTTCCAAATCCTTCTGGATTTCAGAGCAAAATAAATTGTCTTTCTTGTAATGTCTTGGCATTCTGACATTATTTTATTTCACTTGGCATCCAACCACACCTACTTTTTATGCGCTATATAGCCGTTTATGATCCGTCCTTAGCAATTGTCCAGCAGTGTATAAGGATAAGGATTTGAGCACTTTTTTGTACATGAACTCCATACTTCTCTCCTTTTACTTGAGAGTTAACATTTTCCTTAAAAGTTTCTTCCGAGTACTTTTTCATATTTAAAAAGAATGTCTTTCTCTATTGACAAAGCAGCCAAGTTGCTCAAATGTAAATGTCCTTGTGTGTCTCTGAGATTATATCTTAATTCTTTTTAATGCAGAAAAACCTCTTTCGGTAGTTGTAGCTCTTGATGGAAACTTTAATATTAGTTCTGTTAATTTTTACACCTCACTAAACGCAATGTCCAATTTATTCAACATTATGTAACAAGTTATGTATCTTATTGATTTCTTTTTGTAATTCATGAAGGAAATCAAACACCTTCAGTTCATTTTTTAGTTGAGCTGTATCAAAATTTGAAGCATAGAGTTCTTTAAGTACTGACAGTAGATGTTCAAGAAAGCTTTCACAAAATTTATCAAAACAGTTCGAATCCAACAAATACGCGAATTCAAGATACAATATCACTGATTTTAATTCATTGACACTTTACACAAATTGAAACAACTCTCGTGAAATACATGATGTTTAGAATTGAAGCATGCCAGTGACTAATGTAGACTTCTAGCAAACCGTTTCCCAAAACAATAGCCCATTCACCCTTCACCCGGTTCTTCGTGTTGTCATGGAAACGCTAGCTGGCGATCGTATCGAAGGTCTTCCAATCAGAACAGCGAAGACTGACTGGTAGAGCTGGTTGCGTTGCAACGACACCATCTTTCCACTACGAGGCCCGCTATTCTTCGCTCACCAGACTGATTCCCTCAGTCAAAAGAAGAGAATCCGCACGTGTTTTTTTCGCAGCGAAAGAACCGTCATATCGTATTACCGTTGATAATAATCTACATATTAATTATATAAGTTTTTTACTGTGATTCTTTTTTGAGAGAACGTCTGAACGTAAAGATATGGTTGAAGTATCAAAATAAAGGTCTTACCATGTAGATGTGCCAGTCGAAGAGAAAAATGAGATTAGGGCAACGTTTCGGGCATTATGGGGCGGCAAAGTTCCAATGTAATGCCTATGGGAGTAGCGTGCACTTGAGTGACGCGCTGTTCAAGGCGAAAGCATGGAGTGACTCTGATAGTCCAAAGTCCGAAGTATTCTCTTTTCTGAGAGAACCGTTCGGCAAAGCAACGCTAGCAGACATTCGAATCAAAGTTCTTCTCATCGGAACAGCGAACACTCTCGAAGACTTAATTGCGTTATGGCGTTGTGATGTACACTGAAGAGCAATTGAATTAGAGATACCTGTCTAGTAACGTGTAGCACCACCTTTCGCCCTGATGACGGCGGCGACACCGGAAGTGTTGGGAAGCCTTGCGGATCCACGACCCCTGAACAAGCACCTACAGTTCACGAAGATTTGATGGAGGAGGGGGGGCACAGAGCCTCGAACATCTCTCTCGATGGCATTCCAGATGCACTCGATGGGATTGAGGTCAGGTGACCTAGCTGGCCAAGGAAGCGAGGTCACGTCGGTGGAGTGTTCATCCAACCATTCGGATACAATTCAGGAACTGCATTGTCTTGTTGTAGGATGAGGTCCCCAGTGGGATGTTGAAGACGCACAAACGGGAGCAAATGGTCGTCCAGGATATCCCGGTAACGTTGACCTGTAAGGGATAATGTCACACGTGCCAGGGGTCCCATTTCAGTCCACGTAAACAGTCCCCAGGCGAGGATGCCACCCCCACCAGAGTATCCTGCTGGCAAGAAGGATCCATCGCTTCATGTGGTTTGCTTCGTACTCGTATCCTGCCATCCACATGTACCGACGTGAATCTCGACTCATCAGTCCAGGCAACATTTTTCCACATGTCTAGGTTCCAGTGGCGATGTTTCTGCGCCCATGCTAATCTTTGCACCCTGTGATGTGCGGTCAGCAGCGGTACCCTCGTGGGACGATGGCTTCGGTAGCCCATAGCGAGGAGATGGTTCTGGATGGGGCGGCTGCTTACACGTTTTTGTGCACCAGCGTTAAATTGCTGAGTGATTTTTTGCATTGAAGCCCGCCTACAAGCTGTTACAATGCAAGCTAGCAGACGATGACCCCGCTCATCGACACGCTGTTGTCCACGGCAGTTAGCCCTTGCAGGGATGGGTTTACCGGATTCGACGTATTTACGGTGCACCCGTGACACAGTGGCTCGTGAAAATACCAGTGCCTGCACGACTTCCGAGATAGAGTGACCCATTTATCGGGCCCGACAATTTGCCCACGATGATCAAATGCGCTTAGATCATTCGTCTTACCCATACTGCGTCTGTCTCTTACTACTTCGCGTCGCATCACTCGTTATATTGTCGAATGGCTGCTTATGTCATGTCGTTCTCGTTTACAGGGCCGCCCACAGCGCCACATTTGCATAACGCCAGCTGTCTCTAATTTAATTGCTCTTCAGTGTAAATATATATACAAATTAATATTCGTGCAATCTAGTTTATTCACGAAGGTAAGATGTTTTCCATTATGTAAAGATGTAAATAAACGTTCGGTAGACCATTGTTGGTGAAAATATTTGGAATGTACATATTGATTTGCGCCATTTATATCTTCATTCTATAAGTTTTTTTACTGTGAAACCTATTTTGAGAGAACGGCTGAACGTAAAAATATGGTTCAGGTATCAAAATAAATGTCCTACCATGTAGATGTGCCAGTCGGTTTAGGCCCTTGTCTACATCAGGCGCTCAGTTCACTGTCATACTTGGTGCGTGCATGATGTTCTATGATGTCATAAAGTAAGTAAATACTTTTTTACCCTTAACAGAATGTCTCCTCCGCAGAAAAAAAAAGAAAAAAAAAGAAAACGTAAGGGCCTTACTGGAATGCGTGAACTATCAAAGGGTCACAACTATATGTCTCAGACAAGAGTGAAGGAAGAGTATTCGCAACGCGAATTTCATTCCAACAACATTTACAAACACGGTTTTGACTGAAGATGAAAGTGAAAGAGTGCGCTATCCAGTTGAATGTCTGCACACGGTCGAGATGAGTGGACTTCTATCTCACATTTTACGACTGTAAAAGGGTGCAGTCGTGATACTCATCACGAATCTGGCAGCCCCGGTGGCGCAGTGCTTAAAGCGATGGCCTCTGATCATTCGTTCGAAAGGGTTCCGGGTTCGAATCCCTGTGAGGCATGGATTTTTGTGTTTTTCTTACGGCATTGGCTCTCTCCCATTCTATGGTACCAATAACTCTAAATTGGGGACAGGAAACTGCTTATAGCCCATTCAGTTGCTCATGGTGGTCGTTAAACCTACAGTCAAAAAAATAATAATAATAATAATCACGGACCTGGACTATTGTCTTTACTTAAATGGTTGAGTGAATTTTCCAATCAAATAAAGTTAACATTTGTTGTTTCATATAAATTTATTCTATTCATAAAAAAAAAAAAAAAAAAAAAAAACTAACCGTCGATTCCGACGGGTTTCGTCTAGTTGACTTTTATTTGTGCATTTTTGGGCTTCGCAGCTAGCCAAGTTAGTCTCGAATATACGCCACTGGTAGCCGGCTACACCTATTTATTACGCATGCGACGTCAGCACAGCGCAGTTCAATGCATATTGTTTTGTGAACCCCTAACAAGTGTTTTCGCATTCTGATTTTTCAAAAACAAAAATGGATGTAAAAGGGGACAAAGATGCACCATTAAATTTTAGCTGTCGTCTTAAGAAATCTTCAGAGAGACTTTCCGTCTTGTTCAAGAGACTTATAAAGATGAATGTCTAGAAAAATGAACAATTTACAGATGGCATAAAGAATTTATGGATGGTTGTGTCGGCGACTTTAGTCGCTCATCGAAGCAGAGTTGGGAAGGAATGCATTACAAAGTCATGGAAGTACAGATACAATTAACTTGTAATGCATTACAAGGTAATGCAGTAACAGGTTGTTACTGACAAAAGGTCATTAAAAGGTAATCCCAAGTATGGTTTGCACAAGGTAATGGAATTAATCTGTAATGCATTACAAAGAAGAGGATGTAATTCAATTATTTAATAATGCCATTCAAACGCAATGGAATTATTTGGTAATGAAATTACACAATTTGCAAATAATAATTACATACTAATAGTTTATAGAAATGTACGTGAGCCAAAAGCTATGTCTAGAAAAGTAGGCTGTGTAACAGAGCAGACGGAGACCAAAGTGTCGTGTAGAATATTCTAGAACAGGCAAGAATGGGTTAGACATTTGTAGAATGTTTCAGAATGATCACGCAGTAGGACGTTGGAGAGTTTATGTAAATCATGAATATTCCAGAAGGTTTAGGTCCTGTCGTGAAGGACAGTATATACTGTATAAAGGAGTCAGTCGTTCGCTGGTCCAATGTTCGTATCGGACAAGTAATGAACAAAAACACTTGACAATTACGGCAAAAATGTCGAGAGTTCGCAAATTTCTGTAATATTCGGCAGTGCACTCTGAGTTGCTGAACTGTGAGTGTAGTGCTAATATGTGCTTGTGGCTATAGTGGGGTAATTATTTTGGAAGGTGAAACGTATGTAATGGACGAGAATACTGTACTGGAGATGGACGAAATGAGTATCTGTAACCGAAATAAATATCCCATTCGTACTTACTTCATATGTATTTTTCGTTCAAATCACCTTACTAGCAGCAAAGACGAGGCAACTAGTCATGTCGTACAATTTCCAATACATAAATACACGCATTTGAGGTCCGAGGGTGGAACAATTGTCAAATAACCTACACCACATGTACGGGTGTACTGGTTGCTGGTTTATTCACGTTGTATTTTTACCCATAAGTTATTGGTCAATTACCAACATATAGTTAACCATTAACCATTACGATTATAATGGGTAACTGCTACATGTCATTAAAATTATCATGTAATTCTAATGACCAGTTCATCATTACCATGTAATGATAAGAACTTAGCGTTACCATTACTATGTAATGGTAACGCTAAGTTCTTGTTCCCATTACCATTACGCTGTAATGCATTACCGATTAATTCAATTACAATTTTGCCCAACTCTGCATGGAAGAAGACCCTCAACTAGTGTTACGGAGGTAATCATCAATACAACAGGTATTATCATAGGGGAATACAGACATCTTATCAATTAGAGATGTCGAAGATATGGTTCACATTTCAAAATTATCAATTCACAGAATTTTAACAGAGCATTTTGGCATGACGTGTTTGTTCAACTTGGGTTCCCAGTCTCTTTTCATGCAATGCTGCACATGGTCATAGGCAGTCAATTTTTCGTGCTGAAGGTTATTAAGAACACAGTTTGCCGTCTTTACAGGATTTTAAAAAATTACGGTTAAAATGATTTAAACATTAAAACATGAGCACTTTCAAGTCCACTGTGGACCCGTCATCAGATGATATGGTTGCACTATGCCCTGGGAGGTTATATATTATATAGTATGCACACTGAGTAGTATACGTGTCTTTGAACATAGATACAATGTGAAAACATGCTCCACCTCCACCGCCCTTTCAAGACTATGCCTGAAGTGTCAACACCAACCTATCTGGGACGATGTTACTATGTTACATACGCCGACTACCTGTTCATCTATCCTCCTGTTAGAAAACCTATTGATACATAAACATAGGGCAGAATGCTGTAACGACGATACCCCTATCATTATACCGTGGCCATGGAAACTACTTTGTAACTATTACAACGAAAGAGACAATACCGGCTCATCCAATGAAACGACATGATTGTTTAGTAAGCATGTGCATGCCAAAACATACTGTTTCGTCAGTGTGCATACTATATAATTGTTCTTCTATGCATAACTTCTGATGTTCTCTCTGTATATCCTTGGAGATTTGATCATGAACGGATCCCTTTTCCCATCGTCTCCATAAGAGAGTGTGGCGATAATTAGACCCTAAAAAAAAGAAAGAAAAACGATATCCGTCGGCAATGACCACAAGACGTTATTCTTCTCTCAGTTCACATGAACACGACAACACTTCAGACCAATTCATACGAAAACACATCAGACTCAATTCAAATGAACACGACGACACTTCAGAATCAGCTCACACGAACACGACAAGACTTCAGACGCAGTTCACACGAGAGCGACAACACTTCAGCCTCAGTTCACACGAACACGAAAACACTTCAGACTCTGATAACGATGATCTTTGGATTTTGGATAGGAGCAAGCTACACTGGACGCCGCGTGTGAATCCCTTCTCCTTCCGTATTTGAGATAGGGTCTGTTTAATTACGGAATGAGTTCAAGGGACATCTACCACACTTCTGATGGAAGAATCGAAGAAGGAGAGAGAGGGAGAGAGAGAGAGAGAGAGAGAGACAGAGAAGCGGTGGTGGCTATGGAGGCAGCGTAATTTTCTAACCGGAGCAGACTGTCTTCGCGTGGTGTGTTCGACTTCTGCGCTACAGTTTCAGAACGACAAAAGGTTGTTCCTTCTGTTAAAATGTACTGACAGCTTAGGTGATCTGTTGCTTTTTTCAAAACACAAATTCGGCGCAATGCGGCAATTTGAACGCCCAATGTCTCGGAGATCAGAAATTCGCCCGCTATCGGATGCACCCACGCGACGATACGATCAGCGAATTTGGTGCTTTCGTACTCTGTAGGAAATTCGCCTTCTCCTTAGAGAAACAGCAGCTCGAAGCACCTCTCACAAGGAAACAACTCTTAGTTGTGATATTCCGATACGGAAGTTGAAGATTATATTAGTAAAAGTTTAAAATCTGCTAGGCCACGCATTTTAATCATGTACATATTTCGTCTGCTGATTTTCAAGCGCAGTCGATCATTCTTTCAGGGTGTTATAAGTTCGATAATATAGAGAGTTTTTCACTCAGTTATGTTTACTATTTCAATCGCAACTGCGATTTCTTTTAAGTATAAAATGAAACGCAGAAATTTATGAGTCCCTCCGGTATGCATTCAGCTAACTCAATTTGCTCGCATCCGTTACTTTGAAGACTACTTTATCCGATCAATTTAGTTTAAATGTGAACGGAGATGTTCCTGAGTGAAAACGTTTGAAGTCTGAACTGAAAAGGTTTTTAAATTCCGTTTGGAAGAAATAAAAAAATAATAAAATGAGTCAAGGAAAGTGATATAATAATGCATGTAAAATTGCAAAACCAAGGAATACCAGTTCAGTAGAGCTTGAAAATACATTACGCGTGAAATGATTCTCCGATAATATGCATTTGCGGGTGTGATAAATGATTGAGATGGACGGCATATATTACAAAAGCACGACCTTATTCCTGCTCTCTGGAGGTCATAATCAATAGCAGAAGAAATCGATTAAAAGTCTTCATCAATAAAGTGTAGTTTAACGATTATCCCGGTTGCACCAAACCTAGTTCTGCTGTCATTAATCTTCAAAGCTTCAGTCATTTACATCATTTCGAGAACAATAGCTCAAAGGCGAAGATTTAGTAGAATGCCGATGGAAATCAAAGCATACAATATAATCAGATTCAGCTTAATACAGATTACATTATTTTACCATTTACCACCTCAGCTTTAAGAAAATTGCATTCTTATCACTAAATCTTATGTTTCCTTTTCTTAGGGAGATGGCTATATGTATGTGGGAAACTTGCACTATGTTGAAAATTCCACCTTTTCTGTGTACTAACTGTCTTTTTTGCACTGTTTTTTTAAAGAAGAAGGCAGATGTATTGAACCGCTGTTATATACTCTATTGACAAAAGTCACCGGACACATAGAACAGAAAGACAACATAGCATTTATTGACATCCATTAGTACGGTGTTGGTCCACCTTTGGCCTTAATGCATGCATTGACCCTTCGAGACAGGCTTTCGACAAGGTTTTGGAACACAGCGATAGGTATGCGCTTCCAATCAGTATATAATGCTGCCGCTAAGTGTTGCTTAGTAGTAGGCCTGGATTCCAAACTTCTTATGCGGAGTTCTAATTCATCCCACAGGTGATCAATGGGATTATGATCAGGGCTCTGTGCTGGCCAGTCGACACACGATACGGAATTATCGTCAAACGGCGCCGTAACAGTCCTCGCTTTATGGCTCGGTGCATTATCCTGCTGGTACCAATAAGGCTCGGTTCCATAGTATTTTCACACAGTTGGTAGGGCATAATTGTCCAGAATATCAAGGTAGACGTGCTGGTTAACAGGTTTGTCCAAGATAACCAGTGGGTCGTGACCATACCGCGTAAAACACCCCCACACGAGTACATTGCCAGCTCCGAACTTGACCGTAGGAACAGTTCAGTGTGGTAAATGGCATTTCCAGGCTACCACCATACCCACACTCGGCCATCAGACTGATGGAACGTGTATCTAGATTCATCAGTCCATAGGACTCGTTTCCATTGACCAACGGTCCACGATCAATGTTCTTTACACCATGGTAAACGACGTGTAGCATTCCGAGTGGAGATGAAAGGCTTATGCGCAGACGCACGGCGACGATAACCCATGGAATGAAGTTCTCTGCGAATGGTACGTGTACATACCAAGGTTCCAACATTTTTAGTGACCTGTACACTGAGGTCTTGTGCAGTACTTCATCGATTAGCTGTAACGACTCTCTTCGACGTCCTCTATCACTGATTTTCTTTCGTCTGCCGGTACGTTTTGCTGATTCAGGCATGCCTTGTGTCTTCCACTTATTCAGTACATCCAAATCAGTTTGCTTGGGTATGTTTAAACGTTTCTGGGTTTCTCTTATGGACAACCCACTAATATAACACCCAACAATCTTTCCTTTCTCAAAGTGAGTTCTCTCCCGCTGGGACATTTTCACTCAACCCCACAGTGCGATATGATCGCAGTCAGCTTCAGGTTTGTTTTAATGCCGTTTGCAGCTGTACCGCGCATCACAACGATGCAGCGGATCCGTTCATTTGCTTTTGAGCGGGTGTCCGGTGGTTTTTGTCAATATAGTGTACGTTTACCATTTATACGTTTTCACACTTATACGTAATTCTACGTTAGCTCCGATTATTTACTATAGTTCAAAGATTGTGGCCATCATACGCGCCAACAGGGAACAGTCGATCGAACCAAGAGCAGAGGCTGCTGAGATATCGAAGACTGGTGTCAACAGATACTAACAGATGAGCTGAAGATGCACTGGGTGTGTCAAAACATCATCCCACACATGTTAACTAAAGATCAGATCTCCACACGGGTGGAAATGGCGGGCGATCTTGTAACCTCGCCAACCGAAACCCACAATTTCTTAAAAGAATCATAAAGGGGGATGAAAAATGGTGCTTCCTTTTCGGCCCGCATACATCAGCAACGTGGAAATTGCCATGGTCTCCACGCAACCAAAAATTCAGCTGAGATCGCAGCAAAGACAATATCATGCTTGATGTCTTCTTCGACATCCAACGTATTGTTCATGTTGAATTGATCTCTGAAAGACATCACTATCGACAAGGAGCCCTATTTTGTTTTGAATTGGCACTAACGTTCATGTAATTCGATTTAAAATAAAAGTAGGAAGAATCCTCAAAATAATTAAGAATATTACAAAAAGCATCTTCATTAAAGCTGACAAAAATCTGTCACATGTTTCGAAGTGACCGCGCTGAGTAGAAAATGCAAGATTTCATCTGTGCTGTATTGCAGTTGTAAGTTTCTTTTACTGTGTATAGTACGTACACATACATATCGGGCTTTACTGTACTGTTAATATGAAAATATATATTCATTGTTGTAAATCAGACAGTATAGTACGTACTGATCGCAATCTTTTACTATTAACATATGCCTGTCACTTATTTATGTTTTTTAAATACATATGTACCTAAATACATATAAACTTGTAATTGTAACATTACATTTAATGATAAATTAAACTGAATTTTTATGCACTCTCATTAAGCCGGCACTATCGCTAATCCGGTACCCCCACTGTGCAAGGAACGGCCGGATTAGCCAGACACTACTGTATATCCTGATCCTAGATTAAGTGAAACCCTAACAGCTAAGAATCTGAAACCAGTGCTTCAGTATAGAATTCTGTGGATCCAAGGTGCATCTATGTGAAACCAGAATGTTGAATATTGATGATATGTCTAGGATTTTATTTCTACACGAAATGGTGGAGCCACAAAGTTACGTCCCAGAGATTTATTTAAATACAAATTTAAATACCTGTGTGAGTCCTGAAATGCGAAAGCAGTTTTCATCCAACCCGGAATTAAACAACATATCCTTCTCTGATGGGATCAAGGTTCAACTTTGGATGTACCAAGAAGAAACACAACAACGCTGTCTAGAGTCTCTCAAAATTTTCACCCAAACCGAAAGTAAACAACATATCCTTCTCTGATGAGATCAAGGTTCAACTTTGGATGTACCAAGAAGAAACAGAACAACGCTGTCTAGATCCTCTCAAAGTTTTCACCCCAACTTCAAGTAAACAACATATCCTTTTCTGATGGGATCAAGGTTCAACTTTGGATGTATCAAGAAGAAACAGAACAACAACGATGTCTAGATTCTCTCAAAGTTTTCACCCAACTTCAAGTAAACAACATATCCTTTTCTGATGGGATCAAGGTTCAACTTTGGATGTACCAAGAAGAAACAGAACAACGCTGTCTAGATTCTCTCAAAATTTTCACCCAAACCGAAAGTAAACAACATATCCTTCTCTGATGGGATCAAGGTTCAACTTTGGATGTACCAAGAAGAAACAGAACAACGCTGTCTAGATTCTCTCAAAGTTTTCACCCAAACTTAAAGTAAACAACATATCCTTCTCTGATGGGATCAAGGTTCAACTTTGGATGTACCAAGAAGAAACAGAACAACGCTGTCTAGATCCTCTCAAAGTTTTCACCCAAACCGAAAGTAAACAACATATCCTTCTCTGATGGGATCAAGGTTCAACTTTGGATGTACCAAGAAGAAACAGAACAACGCTGTCTAGATTCTCTCAAAGTTTTCACCCAAACTTAAAGTAAACAACATATCCTTCTCTGATGGGATCAAGGTTCAACTTTGGATGTACCAAGAAGAAACAGAAAAACGCTGTCTAGATCCTCTCAAAGTTTTCACCCAAACTTCAAGTAAACAACATATCCTTTTCTGATGGGATCAAGGTTCAACTTTGGATGTACCAAGAAGAAACAGAACAACGATGTCTAGATTCTCCCAAAGTTTTCACCCAAACCGAAAGTAAACAACATATCCGTCTCTGATGGGATCAAGGTTCAACTTTGGATGTACCAAGAAGAAACAGAACAACGCTGTCTAGATTCTCCCAAAGTGTTCACCCAAACCGAAAGTAAACAGCATACTCTTCTCTGATGGGATCGAGGTTCAACTGTATTTGCACCAAGAAGGAAAACAGCAACTCTGTTTCAAATCTCTCAAAGTTGAAACATACCAGGGTTCGTATAAGAGAATCAAAGAACCATATATTTTTGATAATCTGTAATCCAAATTGTAAGTATTGTCGGAAACAGAATATACATGAATTACGTACTGTATAACCGAGTTAAGAAAACCGACAGAATCTACACCAAAATATTGGGACTAATGCAGAATTACGTATAAAAGCAAAAAATGCATAACTCAGAAATGTATAACCGATGTTCCACTGTGTTTGAAACTTCTTTTATACGTTTTTATGACATATTTTCCTAGAAAAACGTATAACTGGTGTTCCCCTGTATTGTGCTTCTGCATTTAAGCTGTGCCGTGTTAAGAGTTTACGTTCTTCAAACAGTTCTGTTTAACAAAACTTAATGTTAAACGTTTTACTTTCATATACGAGAGCTGTTATTATAGTAATTCCTTTTTGCTAATTCCTCCTGTAATTTTGCAAATATTTACATGAACCTTTGAGTAATATTAGATTGGCCTTTAGCGTAAAAGTCCACTTTTTTATGCTGAGATTGCTAAAAGAAAAGAATGGATATTCTCCTAAAGCAAAGAGATTTAGTTTTGGTTTCAAGACGATGGAGATTGAAAAATAATTTGTCAAAATGCGACAATCAACATCAGCAATGTCAAAAACTGGATAGAAAGAGGTTTGATGCAAGGGAAACTTCAGTGGCCAAGAAAAAATATGGAATCAAATGGTCTAAGTGTGTAAAAATATGTTGGGGGGGTGATTAGGGCGAACTAAGACACATTTCTTTTCACTAGAGATGAGACCTAGGCGTTTTTTTATGACCCAGAGACAGTCTATTGAGTGTTCGCACAAGACGTTCAAAACACAACGTTCAACAAGAACCACAAATAAAAATCGTGAAAGTTTTCTGGCATGTCAGAAGAATGATTTTTGTTTATTTCCTTGAATTAGCTGACACTATCAACCACTCTCGCTACGTTGCGACACTAAAGACTCTTTAAGAAACTATCTTCAAGATAATACCAGATAAGACTGTTTGTCATGTCAATCTACACCGTAAAAACGCCCACTTGGAACATCACACCTTATTTGGAACCCATCATTGCCATATTGGCTGCATAGCGATTTCACATCCGTCATACAAGTCTGACGTGGCCCCTTCTGAATTTCATCTGTTGGGTCCCATGAAGCTTCAGTGTTCAAAGTTTTGAGGATTCGGATAAAGGTATACAGGCTATGAGGACCAGGGACCAGCAAAAATACTCTCCAACACATTTTTATACACCTGTTAATTTCTTCTAAGATACTGTCCTCTATGGGCAATTTTCAACATGTGTACGATTTTCAAGATCAGTATACTGTGATGTCTTAAAAGAAAAGTATGTAATGAAGGTAACCTTCCGTTTCTTACGTATAAAGCAAAGATATGGACAGTAACTAGAAAAGAGAGACAGAGGCGGCAGACAGCATACAGACAAGGGCGCCCATAAGGGGGGGGGGTCGAGCTCTCCCCTATCCTTTGGTATAGACACATTTTTGATAAATTCAAAACACTAAAATAGACGAAACCTCTTTTTAAAGCCTTTGTTAAAATAATAAGATATTAATGATTGATTGTATCAATTATTTTTATTGTGTCTTAGTATTTTGTACATTTACTAAAGTGTTTGACAGCCTTGAAGGAGGTAAGGATTTTTCTCAGCCCCCCTAAAAGTACTCATATGGGCACCACAGCATACAGAGGCTGCAGACAACATACGGAGGCTGCAGACAACTGAAATAAGCATGCAGAGATGCATTCGTGGTGCAACCAGGAAAGTGAAGAAGAGGAACTCGTGATAAAGAAAATTACAAGAGTGGAAGACATCATGATCAGAGTAAAATCCCTCAAGTGGCAATGGGCTGGACATGTTGCCAAAAGAATGGACCATCGGTGGACAACCAAAATTTTATACTGGATGACAAGGGACAGAAAAAGATGCAGAAGAAGACCACATGGGAGACGGGTGGATTAAATTCGAAAACATGGGCGAGTAATAGGGAGGAGAATGGCTCAGGACTGACAGTTCTGGAGTGAGACCTTCATCCAGCAATGGATTGATACTGGTTGACAATGATGTGTGTGTGTATGCGTGCGTGTGCGCGTGCGCGTTCGTGAGTCAAAACAATAACGTAGAAGAAAATGTATATAAGTCAAAACTTTGAAGTTGAAAAAAGAAAAAAATGGTTTTAATCATGTAACTCTGTGTATGTCTGGAAAGGAATGAACTTACTCAACATTGAAACTGAAAGAAGAATGTAAACAGTTTATTTTCACCTTGAGTGAGAAGTAAGAGAAAATATCCTGTATTGAGTGAAAACGTGTCAGCGAATAAACGGGGAGCAAAATCTGCTCTTTTCTCATCTGGTGTAAAAAAACAAAGTGACGACCACTGGCTCGTTCACACACACGCACACACACACACACACACACACACACACACACAAAGAGATGATTTTTACCAGCAGTAAGATTGGCTGCCTATTCGCAATAAGAAATGGCTCTGGTCGAGCCGAAAAGTTAAAACACCCAAATCCTGGGAAAACATATACGGAGATAGGGCAAGCCTAGCAATGAGAGTGCCTTAAGAGCAGGCCCTACAATAAGATAAATCTCCTTTAGCGAAATCGAGAGCAACAGCTGAGGTCTATGCGAAAAAGAAAAAAGAAATGCTTGGATCAGAAGAAAACCGCACCAAAGAAGCTGCACGAAAACTGTTTACGGGAGCCGACAAAGAGGCGCTTGCGAACATGTGTTTAAAGACGCTGTCTCGCAAAAAATGAGAGAACACAAAAACGTCTTTCGTTGCGTATAAAGTAGAAGAAAAGCTACCAAACGTAAAGTTATTTTCAACAAGAAATTGCTTTGCAAGAGCGGAAAAATTCATATCATTTCATTATCGCACCACAAATCCTAAAATAAAATCGAAAAATGGATAAAAATGAATGCTAAAAAAATAATAATTCATTGTCTCGGGCAAACAGATGTCGCATACGGGGGGTCACCTTGCTTAATTTTAACACATTCATGTGAAGCTCCTTTTTGCAAACAAATTAAATTTCTGTAAAGAAATACAGTGAAACTTCCATTAACGGACACTTCCTAATAGCGGACATATCTCTCTATAACGGACAATTTTTTATTCCCCGGCAGAAATGCATGGCTTCTTATGGGGCATTCAGTTCTTAATAGCGGACATTCTAAATAACGTACACGGACACAATTAAAGTGCAATATAACAGACAATTTATTTTCGATTTCTAGGAGTTCCTAGGGGTATGATTTGCCCAAAGTCGCAAAATTTTTCATTTTTGTTATTTTACTGCTTCTGATTCTCTATCTTAACTGTTTTGTTCCCAAGGCTTGTGACGTACCTGCCAGCAGGACGCACACGACATAAAGGCAGATAGTAGTCAGAACAAACGTCCGCGTAGCTCAATTGGTAGAGTGACTTATTCCGGAATGAGGAGATCCGATTTCGAATCCTGGCGTGGACAAAAATGACGGAGAAATTTACTTCGTTATAATGGCGCCCGAACTATCCGGATGACCCGACCGTTCAAAATCTCGCAATGGTGTGATGTTCTTTCCACACCGGGAGGTAGGAAAAATCAGAGAATCCCTTCTTCAGCGCTTCGAAAAATAAAAATGTGTGATGTTGCATTCCACATACTAGATAGACTGGGAGTTCTCAAGTGCACGTTCTACAGTGGATGGCTGCCTGCAACGATTCATGGTTACGGCTGACCCGTGGGCCATGCCCCCAGCCCTCTTTCAGGGGGGAGATGTGACGTACCTGCCAGCAGGACGCACACGACATAAAGGCAGATAGTAGTCAGAACAAACGTCCGCGTAGCTCAATTGGTAGAGTGACTTATTCCGGAATGAGGGGATCCGGGTTCGAATCCTGGCGTGGACAAAAATGACGGAGAAATTTACTTCGTTATAGGCTTAGTAAACTTTTAAAATGCTAAGTGCTATGTACCTCTGATAAGTGGTCGAAAACACTGGAAAAAGGATTAGTGTTCTTACTCACCATACTGTCCGGTCCTCCCTTTGCATACGTACACATATGACTATACGATACGATATATTAAGAAGTTTTAGGAAGGGAGTGTCTGACCCCAGGTCTAAAACTACCCTTAGAAATAGGAAGCTAGGAGAGTTGAGTAAGTGAACTCGATAGGAAAGACAAACAGAAAAATTGAGTGAAAGGAGAGGGTGATATATATTTTAAACTGTGAACTGTGACACCAGTATGCGGGGAAGGGAAGCAAAGGAGAACCAAGCACCGCACAACATCACAGAGAACCACAACACCGCCCACTCAGCCACCGACACACCAGGGGATCACTGCAACTCAATGAGACCAAATCCAAATGCCCGAGCAGAATTCATTTTCACCGCCTCGATGTCAATCTCAAAAGAACGGGGTGGAGGTCTGTCTAACACCCACCAGTGTTCACATACTTACTTTCTCCGTCAAGGTGAGTCAACGATCGCCGCCTTAGTTCTGGGATACCTAAGGAATTTGCTGGGATTGTAATCGACCGCCCCCCTAACAATTTCATTAGGGTGGGTTTCCGCTTTCTTGAAGAACTTGTTGTCGAGTTTGATGGAAAACTCATGTTCTCGATTCCAAGTCTGTTCCTCAGGTTCCGAAGTGGGGTCCAACGGGGAACCCCAGCGATCATTTCAAGTGCTAGGCTCTGCACCCTCTAGATTCTCTCTCGCTGATTCGTACTAATACCAATCCAGGTGGAGGAGGCGTAGGTAAGCACCGGCCTGACGATCGCCTTATACAGCAGTACTTTGCACCGTGTTGTAAGAAAGCTTTTGGGGTGGAGTAGTGGAGCTAGCTGCCCAAGGCATTGTCTAGCTTTATTCGTGTGGTAGCTGGTGTTCGTCCCCCACGGAAGTCGACAATCGAGTTGGAGCCCTAGGTACTTAATGGAGGTAGCGCAGGGGATTGTCTCTTGAAATATAAAGTATAACGAGTTTCGGTACTCCTTGGAGAGATTCAAAAAACAACAGCGCACTGATCTTAGACGGATTGATCTTGATCCGCTAGTCAGTGTAGTAGGTTTCCAGCTGAGAGAGAAAGTCCTGGAGGAGCTTCACTGCTCTGCCTTTGTTCAGGGACCTGAGGACAACAGCTGTATCACCTGCGTACATCATGACCTGCCCTTGTTTGGGTTTGGGTATAACCTGCAGATAAATGGAGAACAGGGTTGGTCCAAGAACCAAACCTTGAGGAAAGCCAGTCCGAATCTTCTTTTCCGAAGAAAGCTCACCTTTAATTTTAACAGTGAAACTGCAGCTGTTGAGGTACGAGCCAATCAGCTCAACAAGTGGGCAGGGGCATTGAAGCTTCTGCAACTTGTGTAGGAGTTCATCATGTCAAACGCTGTCAAAAGTCTATGACTCTTGATGATAAGCGAGAACCTGTTTAGTTTGCATGGTATAGCATCTCTAAAGACCCTTTGAGAATCCACATTGAATCAATATCACGCCGTATAACTAAGGTATTTGATTCACGAGAAGAACATACATCATACTAACAGGTGGTCATAATTTTATGACTGGACTGTGTCTAGTTACTGATTATAAGCCTACGAGTTGCTCACGCTGGTCGTTTATTCATGAAGCACAGACACGTTATCTTTAAAGAAATAATTGAAGAAAACTAGCAATTACACTCATCGCCAAATAAATAGTTCCACCCTGAAGGAAGCAACCGACAGGAATGAAACTTGGTGGGTAGGCGTGACATCGTGAGACAGGTATCACGCTCGGCCGCGCATGTGACGTAAGCAACAGGTGGTTGTAGAACTGTGGCTGACAGACTATATAAGGTCGTCTTGTTGCGCATGATTTCCATTCGGACTCCTGCTGTTGTGTTGATCGCATCCTTTGTAAGGGACGTATGCCTCGAAGAAAGGTTTGGAAGCAATTCGAGCAGTTAAAGGAGTTTGATAGGGGCCGCACTGTCGGGCTCTGAGAAGCCAGATGGTGTTATAGCCGTACTGCGTGCCATACCGGTCGTGCGGATATCACCATAGGTCGCTGTTGGCAGCAGTGGATAGAACAAGGCTGATATAACATCAGCGACAGGAAAAATACCCACAGAGAAAACAGACGGGTTGTTCGACATGCGGAGAGGGACTCAACAGCCACGATTTGCGAATACTCAGCGAGCAGTGGTGCCCACCATGTATCGTTCGATTAGTTCCAGCACAATTGGCAGAGGGCTACGCGTCGTAGAACTACACACACGCAGACCGTTACGACTACTACCCTTAACACCATTGAATCCTCGCCAAAGACCACAATGGTGTCGTGCCAGACTGTCAAGGTGCTGGTGGCGGGTGATTTTAGTGACGAGTCCAGCTTTTGTCTTAGAGGAGACGACCAATGAATCCGAGCGTGGACGCACCCTGGTCAGCGCCAAAATGAACGGTTTGTTGCCAGATCATCTCTGTTGTTCATTACAGGCACTTTGACCTCCCAACGTTACGTTAATGAGGTCCTGCAACGAGTAGCACTGCCTTTTCTAAACGCACACTCTGGTGCGGTTTCCCAACCGGACAACGCCCGTCTGTGTACTTGTCTCGATAACTTGCCTTCCAGGCACTGACACTCTGCCATGGCCAACCGCATCGCCAGACCTATCGCCTATTGAAAATGTGTGGGATGCTATTGGACGCGCTATACACACTCCACCCCTACAGCACAATCTGCAGGAACTGCGTGAGAAGATTCAAGCTGAGTGGGATAGCTTACCGCAGGACACCATTAGGAACCTGTACAACTCCATGCCGAGACGTCTGCCATGCTGTGTGAGCAAACATGGCGGCCCGACGCCGCCATACTGAGAGACACTACTTATTGGCGTGTAGCTCAATAAATATTGCCCATATCAGTCTCAATGTTTAATCATTTATTGTTCCTGGTAACCTTTAGCTTTCTCCCGAATAGGATTGCAATCCGATACGTCCTTCTAGGTGCAATTATTTTTTTGATGATAAGTGTGTATCTAACGGACTTGTGAAATAAATCCAATGAATTAGACTGTTTTTAAACAATAGAATTTAATTTATTTAGTCTGTTCTACAGTTACGGAAGAGACACAAATTGCGCCAATTATTTATGAAATTATAATCTGCGCGAGGTTTGCAATGATGTTGCTGATGAAATTAAAAATAGCCAACGGCAAGTAATTGGCAGCTTTAAATTATAAACTTATCTTTTCAGCTGAATGCTTACTTCCTTAAATTTCATTTGATATGTTGAATGAATTGGGGTCCATCTTTTTCATTTCCACTAAAAATCAGCGCTTCCAGTTTTTATTGAATATCCGTAGTTTTTAAGGAGGTGCGTATTTAGCTATACGTAAGCTGCTTTCGAAAATCTCGCCTCCTCTCTTTGTAATCTCAGTGTCGCTTGAAGGTCGAGTGCTCTAGGGAGTGGTTCGGAATCTTTTTATGGGCGCGACCCCACTGAAGAATTATTTTATTATGGAGTCCTCATGTCAACATGTAAATAATCCAAGGAGTTAAAAATTATAATTATATATGCATTTTGAAAAGATATTTATTTTATATTCACCAATATTAGTAACATTTATTAATTAAAAAATTTAAAATATTTCATTTACTAGAAATAATATGTAGGAAATATTCAAACAAAAAATAAACGCAATTGGTCGTAGGAAAAAAATTACACAATCTTTGTTTGACAGTTCAAATGTGAAATTTGAGCTTGAATCCTGAGAAGTTTGCTCTCCATTCTTGGATTTGTACTTGAGATCGTCACTCTGAGAGCATCTTCAACTTCTGTTTTAGATCGGTGTTTGGTCTTGGTCGTGGTGAGAGCAGAAAATACAGTTTCGCATAAGTATGTTGACGCAAAGTGAAGTAAATATTGCAGTGCTCTTTTCACAATTAATGGATGTTCATTCTGCAAGGATAGCCAACAAAATTCAGTCAATGTCGATGTTCTAAACTTGATTCGTAGAGTTTCACCTGTAGATATTTCAGTTAACAACTCCTTTTCTTTCAGAGTTAGTCTTGAAGAGGAATCAATGCTAATTGAAAATGTCACCTCTCCACCGAGACAGTCCGCAAGACGTTTTTGAGAGATTTCAGGACTACAAAGATTGCATATTATCTAATTCTAATCGTATTCTTTCAGTATCCACTCTATTTTCCATAATAAAAGAGGAAAAAGAGAGAAAGAAATGGCGAGCTCTTAATAAATCCTCGGGACCTTAAAAGAGTTCCGACCCAAAGGTTGCTCACGCCTAGCCTAGGGTAAGGGCTCTAATTTTGCTGGACCAAGTGATACTAGATTCGGTAAGAGCGATTCCTTGCAGACTGAACCATTTAACGACCATGTCTCTAAATTATAGTATCATTCTAAATACAATAACTCCCGGAGCTCTCTCTTGTTTCACTTCTATGTTTAGCAAAAACAATGGTGATGAAGGTAACTCCTGCTGATCCTCATAAGTCGTGCAATTTAAGAAAAAACCGGTAATGGTAGGATATCTGACTCACTCTAGACAGGCGTGTCGGACGGCTATGGTCATTTGTAAGTATGGGCGTTTTGGGTGCTATGGTCGTTAAAGGATTAAATGCGCACGGGTATCATTAAAATCCCCGAAACAGTCACGAAAATAACCGCTTATGTTACTTTTTTCACATGGATGAAAATTACGTATTTTTCATATTTCTATGGAATTATATACTTTGATTTAATAAAACACTGATAGGATGTCACAGAGTGAGGGTTATGGAATATAGTCTGATCTTTTAAGACACAGCGGCGAGACTAATAAAATAATTCCAATTAGTGGACAAGTGAGAAAAGGTGCAATTAACTCAAGGAGTAAAGAAGGAGAGATACGGCGAACTAAACAGGTCATTTACCTCATTAACCATTTCAGTAATTCTGCTTGTATCACGTGTTTCAGACAGTGGCTACTTGTCCTGTGAATGGAGTAAAGTGCCACTTAACATAAAATTCATTGAGGAAATTGCCACTATTTGGTTTACTCGAATGATTTCTCGAAAATGTTGTGGAGTTGAAACGAAAGCTCTTCTTTTCTAAAATCGAACTAGAAATACTCCGTTTGTTGGAGTTAGCTGTCGAAGCACGATACTACAGGATACACATGCCTCAGTTGAAATGCTTTAAAATTTAATGATTAAAATATATCATCGTCATCATCATTGTCAACCATTATCAATTCACTGCTGGACGAAGGTCTCCTCAAGTTTCCTCCACATCGGTCTGTCTTGTGCCAGTCTCCTCCATGTCACTCCCGCATACTTTCGAATTTCATCCACCCATCTCCCATGTGGTCTTCTTCTGGGTCTTTTCCTGTCCGTTGGAATCCAATCTAAAATTTCGGCAGTGTCTGTCCTTCTGGCAGTATGTCCAGCCCATTGCCATTTCAGGGATTTAACTCTGATCATGATGTCTTCCACTCTTGTCATTTTTCGAATCCACGAGTTCCTCTTCTTATCTCTCCTGGTTACATAAAGCATGCATCTCTCCATGCTACTTTGAGTTGTCTGCAGCCTCTGTATGTCTCTTTTAGTTAAGATCCACGTCTCTGCACTATACGTAAGCACTGGAAGGATGCATTGATCAAACGTTTTTCTTTTAAGACATAATGGCATATTGCTCTTGAAAATTATGCTGTTTCTTCCAAAAGCTATCCAGGCAAGTTTTGTACGCCGATTAATTTCTTCATCAATGTGACCTTCACTTGATATCTGCTGTCCAAGAAAAACGTACGTGTCTGTTATCTCCAGCTTTTCCCCATTAATCGATAAATCTTCATTTCTTGTAAAAGCATTGAACATCACTTTTGTCTTCTGAAAGTTCATTTTTAATCCCACTTCTTTACTCTTGTCAGCAAGTTCCTGGATCATACTCTGTAGCTCTGATGGGGTAGTTGCAAAAATGACTATGTCATCAGCAAAACGAAGGTGGGTTAGATAATCTCCATTAATCTTTATTCCTTTGTTTTCCCAGTTCAGAGATTGAAAGACATTTTCAAATGGGGCATTAAAGGGCTTCGGAGATATGGTGTCACCTTGCTTCACTCCCTTTCCAATTTTTATGTGTTTTGTATTTTCAAACAGCCGAATCTTTGCACTTGCATTTTCATAGATGTTATTAATAATATTAATGCATGCATCTTCAATACCGCAGGATTTCAGAGCCATTCTAACTGCTGATGGTTTCACTGAATCGAAGGCTTTTTCATAATCGATAAAAGCCATGCACAATGGAAGTTCATATTCCCTTTCTCTTTCATTTAGTTCTCTCAGTACGCGGATATGATCTATAGTGCTGTAGCTACTCCTGAATCCAGCTTGTTCTCTCGGTTGATCCATGTCCAGTGTTACCTTCAAACGGTGAGAAAGAACTTTAGTGAAGATTTTATAAACCACTGATAGGAGGCTAATAGGTCTGTAGTTCCTGAGATCCTCAATGTCATCCTTTTTATGTAGCAGGATCATTGTAGCGTTGTTCCAATCCTCAGGAATCTTCCCTTCATTAAGACATCAAGTGAAAATTTGGGCGAGTACTGTTACGATTTCTCCACTTGCTTCTTGTATGATGTCTACAGTAATTCCATTTTCTCCTGGAGCTTTTCCATGCTTCATGTTCTTGATTGCATGTGCAACTTCTGCTGGGAGAACAGAAAGAACTCTGATACTGGTACCTTTCATGATGTCTGAAGTACATGTAGCATCCCTTTCATATAATTTGGAGTAGAAATATTTTACTCTTGTCAAAATTTCGCCTGTATTTCTTGTTACAGAACCATCTTCTTTTCTTAGTGTTATAATCTGTTTTCTTCGCTTACTGAGATGTCCCTTTGCTGTCTTTAGGCTTTGGTTGTTTTCAATTGTTTTCCTCACTATTCACACTTGATATTCCTTAGGTCTTCAGTGATACTTTTTTGTACTGTCTTGCATAGCTCTATATATTCCACTTCGGAAGTCACATCTTTTTTAGTTGTCCTCATCTCTCTTCTTTTTTGAATCAACATTTTGGTTTTTCCTGATAATTTGTTCACATGCAACTTGTTCTCAGACCCAGCTAATTTTGTTGCTGTTTCCACAAGAGCTTTGGTTACTTTTTTGTTAACTTCAGAAATATCCACTTATTCTGATGTTAGGCCTCCTAATGCAGAGACTCTGTTCTTCAGTTCCAACTTGAAGGTATTATGGAGTTTTTTAAGGTTGGTTATGTCAATACATTTTGTTTGTCTTATGAGCTTGCCACGTTCGAGTTTAGTGTTGAGGTGCATCTTACATCTCACCTATCTATGGTCACCACCTGTGTTAAACTTGTTTAGCACACTGCAGTCTTCTATGACGAATTTTTTGTTACACATAATAAAATCAATTTCACTTGTCATCCCATTTGGATATCTCCATGTCCATTTCCTGTGTGGCTTTTTCTTGAAAAAGGAGTTCATGATGAGAAACCCTTCTGCCTCTGCAAACTCAACGAGAGTATTTGTACGCTGGTTTCTGTTGTCGTGACCGAATTTACCTACTGAAGTTTCATTCTGTTGCCGTTGCCCTATTTTTGCATTGAAATCTCTCATAATTATCTTCAAGTGCTGCTTACCTTTATTATTTAGATGACAAATTTCCTCATAAATTTCTTCAATTTTTTCTTCAGGATGACTTGTGGTGGGTGCATAAGTTTGAATAATCTGAGCCTGGTATCTTCTCGAGAGTTGGATAACAAGTCGTGCAGCTCTGTCAGAGGAACTTTCAACTTCTACAACTTTAACCCTCAGTTTCTTGTTTATTATAACTCCAACACCACTAGTTCTGCCAGTATCTGTCCCACGATAGTAGAAGAGATGTTTACTTTTCAGTTCATTGAGATCTTCTCTATTTCTCCTTACCTCACTTAGCCCGACGATGTCCCACTTGATCCTTTGTAGTTCTTCTTCCAATTCAAGAAGCCTTGAATCAGAAGATAGGGAGCGTTCATTATACGTAGCCGTGGTCAGCATCAGATGGCAGCCTAGTCCTGTCCTCCGGGGATTCTTAGCACCCTCTGCCTTCATGTCGCACTGGCCAGGTACATTCCAGCTGCCGGAGACTGAGGGCCAAGATTTAAGTTGTGGAGTCATTTTGGAGGGGTTTGGCCATAACTGACCACGCTGGCCAAGCGGGTTGGTGAGTGTGGGATAGCATTTCCTCTAATCCCGATGGTATAGTTATACCGCTATTGGCGGTCGTCAGAGCCCCTTTAGTGGGAACAGGATGCACCACGAGAAGGCGAGGTTGACATTTGTCAAGGAGAGGCTGTGATGTTACGCATCACCTGACCTTACGTCCCTGTTAAATTATATAAAAGTCTAAAAACACACGAGATCTTTCAAATGGGCATCATCATGTGAAGAAAACTGGCGGAACAAAGAGTCTACTTGCTTTATATGTATAGGATGGATTCATGATGTGCATTTCGAATGCAGCGATCCTGGTGGACAGTGTAACAGCCGGTATAGTTCAAGATAAGGTGTAGTACCTACATATCTATACAACATGGCAAAAGGTTGTTGAGAAACTCATAATGCAAAATATAAGATGAGAGAGATATTTCCTATCTGAGGTTGAGAGACCCGAACCCTCAGCGCTCTGCGCCTTTTGTCAGGTGAAAAAGAGAAATATTAGATGTTTGGGAACAGATTTCCCTGATAGAATAGTACGAAAGAAAAGTATGGAAATATTAGAGGAGAGGGAGTAGACGGTTACCCGTTAAGAAGTGAAGTTGTAAGCTGCCCTACATACTTACCTGTAACAACAAGCCATTTCAAGTGATATTTCTCTCCGCAGAAAAATGCCCGGTACACCTGTGCCACAGAAGAGTACAGGGGGAAAGGAAGGAAAGGAAAAAAAAAAACTTCACACACAGAACATCTTTCCCAGAGAAAAATCGTCTTTGAACACCAGGTAAGACAAAACTGGCCATTTGCTCAGTGTTGCTCGCCAGCCAATGAGAGAAAAGATTTTTCCCCATTGGTTTACAGAATTTTTTCACTGGTTTACTTTTGTTGATTCTTGACAGGCATGTCAGATTAACCATAGCTGAGGTGGTGTGATCACAAAATTACACCGATCGAGGTTTAAGCTACTCGTTTAGAGTATGCAACATTTTGCTCGGCTCTTAAAAGAGCCTTTTTTTTTATTTTTTTTTATTTTTTGTTTTGTTTTGTTTTGTTTTTTTAATCAGGGAAAAACAACAACAAATTTTAACATAAAAGGCAAGACCAACAGTACCTTGTTTTTTTAGGGGCAGAGATATTTAGCACAACAAAGATAAATCTTTTATGCAACATTTTGCTCGGCCCTTAAAAAAGCCTTTTTTTTTTCCTCATTTTTAATTTAACTAGGTTTCTTCACATGGGTAAAGTATGTTTTCAAAACAGAGTACGGCTCTTAGAGGAGTCCACCCCTTTTTTTTTTTTTTTTTTTTTTTTTTATTTAACGATATTAATTCACATGTGTGAAGTAAATTTGCAATCAGAGTAAGGCCCTTAAAAGAGCCTTTTTTTTTTTTCTCATTTTTAATTTAACTAGGTTTCTTCACATGGGTGAAGTATGTTTTCAAAACAGAGTACGGCTCTTAGAGGAGCCCCCCCCCCCCTTGTTTTTTTTTTTTTTTTATTTAACGAGATTTATTCACATGTGTGAAGTATATTTGCAAATCAGAGTACGGCCCTTAAAAGAGCCTTTTTTTTTTTTTTTTTTTTATCAGAAATTCTTCTTAGGTGAGAAATATTCTCTAAACACTAGTTCCAATTATTGTTATTTTTTTTACTAGGGTAGCTGTGAATTGGGTTCATTTCTGGAACTTTATTCAAGATAGTTTTTGGCCTTTTATAACTGTCAGTTTCATTGACAGTATAGTTAATGGCCGCTCTGACTAGAGGATTAGGATGCATCTTAGCTTTTTCATAGTATCTATAAGCTAAGTCATACATCGTGTAATGGATGGAGTTAATATTTAGCATGCTTCGGATAACATGGTTTGAAGTTCTTCCATCAAGTCCAACCATATATCGTAGGGTTTTATTTTGAAATGAGGTAATCTTATTTTTCTGCTGTTTGTTGCAGTTACCCCAGATAGGACAGGCATAAGTAATAACAGGGCTGATACAGGCTTTCCATATCAAAGTTTTGTTTTTCCTGCTAAGCCTTTTATTTTTTATTATTGGCTGGAGACTTCCTCTGATCTTAAGAGATTTGGACACAGTTTCTTTAATATGCTTGTTCCAGTTTAGGTTGTGGTCCATAAAAAGTCCTAAGTATTTAACATCATTTACCCAAGGTATTTTTTTTTATACATTTCTATTTCAAAGTCTGGATTGTGGTTGCATTTAATCCTAGAAAATAGAATTGCTTGAGTTTTTTCGGTATTGATTTTAATTTTCCAATCTAAAAAATATTTCTCAAGTTTTTCAACATAATGTTGCAACATGAAAGTTGCTTGATTTTTATTTTTGGAAGTATAAGCGAGTGCAGTGTCATCAGCATAGAGAGCTGTAGTCAGATTTCTGTTATTATAGTTGGGAAAGTCTGACGTAAAGATAGAATACAGCGTTGGTGCGAGTACACTGCCTTGAGGTACACCAGCTTCGATTTTTTTTTTTAGCGATTTTTTCCCATTGATTTTTACACAGAATGTTCTGTTAGTGAGGTATGATTTGATTATATGTATAATCCAGGGTGGGAAATCATGTGCTATTAGCTTGTAGATAATTGCCTCATGTGGGCATTTATCGAATGCTTTTGCCACATCCAGAAATATGGCTGCTGTGTGTTCTTTTTTTATAATTCCTTCAGCACATTTTTCAGTTATTCTAGAGAGTTGGTGCACCGTGGAGTGTTTATCTCTAAAACCTCCTTGAGTAAATGGAATTACTGGGAATTCCTCACAGAATTGTTGCATTCTAATAAGAATTATTTTTTCAAAGATTTTTCCCATGGTTGGGAGCAACGAAATCGGTCTGTGATTTTCTGGAATTGCCGGGTTTTTGCCTGGCTTGGGTAATAGTATTACCTCTGCTGTCTTCCAAATATCAGGGAAATAATTTAATTTAATGGCACAATTGTATATTTTAGTAAGGGTTTGCACATACTCTTCCGGTAATGTTTTCATAATTTTATTATTTATGCCATCATTGCCTGGTGCCTTTTTATTTTTAAGATTATTAATATGAAACCTAACTTCCCTTTCACTGATGGGTAGTGGTTTTTCAAAGTCAGGAGGAACAAAAATTTTTTTTTGGCTCTTAAAAGGCTTTTTTTTATTTCTGATCTTTTCAGTTTCTGGCGTTCCGGACCCGCGAGAGGTCGTAGCACCTTTACCTTGTCTATCGGACGTAAAAGAGACCGTAGCACCTTTAACTTGTCTATCGGACGTAAAGGAGGCCGTAGCATTTTCTACTTTTGGCTGCTGTTTTCTATGCCTTGTGCTTCTATTTTTTTTAAAAGAGACTTTCTGTTTGCTTTTAATTGGGGATGTTACCACAGGTTTTTTTTTACTAGTAAATTCTTCATAGAGTTGCGCACTTTGGGCGATGACTCTAGAATTTTCTACATCCTCCGCGTGTCTAAAATAAGTATTCAGGGCCTTCTTCAATTTAATGGCTACATCAGTGTCAGGGATGTCATTTATTTTAAACTGTTTTTCTAGTGAGTTTGCAAAAATTTCTGCTTTTTCTTCGTCTGTTCTAACTACCGTCCCATCTTCTTTTTGAAGGGGTGGGAGTAATTTGACATTTTTATTTTGCAAGCTCGACGTAAGATTCCATAGAGTCATTTTGTTTTTTTTATCCGAATTTTCAGAGTAGTCAATATGAGCCTCCTCTAATACTTGACCCCATGACCCATTCTCGAATTTTCTGATTTCTCCTTTAATTTGTCTATTTATGCAGCAATAAAGGTCATAGAACGTTTTATTTCTTGTTCTTTGCCACTTGCTTCGGTACCTATTTTTTTCTTTTATAAGTTCCAAAATTTCTTTGGGTAGATAGTACGGATTTTTTTTTCTTTAGCAGGAGTTTGACATTCTCCCATAATTTTTTTAATGGCTAGGTTAAAGAGTTTAATAGCTGTGTCAGTTTCTTCTTTGCTATTACAGTCTCCAATTACTGGGGGTGGCACTAGTTTAATTTTCCCTTCAAATTGCTTGAAGTTAGTGACCATTTTGGGTGCTACCTTCACAGTTTTGTCAGTATAAAGCTGGAGGTGAACTGGATTGTGGTCAGAGGAGAGCGCCGCCTCAGTATAAATTTCAAAGTAATATTTATTATTCTTCAGGAGTGCAAAATCTAGTATATTGCTAGTTCCTCTGAGCGCCGTTCGTGTGGGTTCAGATGGCGCCCCCAAGTCAATGTTTTGGTTTAAAAGATATCTGAAAATATTGTTCCCACTTTTATTAGCTCTTGGGCAGTGCCAATAGCGGTGTTTACTATTAAAATCTCCCGCAATGACCGTAGGAATATTTTCTTCGAAAAGCTTATCTAGAGCTTCCCTGGTAATAGTGTGTTTGGGATGATTGTATAGTGCCGTAAATTTAATCGGGTTATTTTTTGTTTGAATAATAACCGAGTGCGCTTCCAAGCCATCCTCTGTGTTGCATATCGCTTCACTTTGCTCTAGTTTATCTTTCACTGCAATCAAAATTCCCCCACTTTGGGAGGTTTTGTCTTTTCTGTAAACCTTGTAGTTGGGAATTTTGAATTTAATTCTGTCCATTAGCCAGGATTCATTAATTAGCGCAATATCAATTTTTTCGTATTTTAGGTAGGCTAAGAATTCTCTATGCTGCCTTTTGATACCTTGCGCATTCCAAATTAATATGTTAAGTCCATTTGTTTCAGAGGAAAAAAATTCATCCTCAGTTTTTTTCATCATTTTTTACTGTTTCAATTTTATTTATATTGTTGTTAATTTCGATAACTTGGTCAGTATTACGATTGATTGCTTCCTTGCTTTTGACCAGTTTGGCAGCTAATTCTGCTATTTGATTGATGGTCCATTCACCATTTTTTTGTTTTTTGTCGGTTTCTCCATTTATTTTTTTTCGTAAGTTTCTCACTCGTGGACATTCCTTTAACTTTTTTAATTAATAGGTCAATTTTGCTTTCTTCCTCAGAGAATGAGGGAAAGGTTCCACTAAGAGGGCGTTTTTCTTCCTCAGAGAAGGAGGAAAATGAAAATGAACGGCCCCTAAATGGGCCGTTGTTTTTTTCCCCCTTCCTCAGAGAAAATGGGCAAGGGAAACGAGGTGGTGCACCAACCAGGCAGCATTCTGCTGTCCATTTCCTTGTTTGTTTTCAAGGGTAACGAGGTGGTGCACCAACCAGGCAGCATTCCGCTGTCCATTTCCTTGTTTGATTTTAAGACATCTTTCTCTACGGCTATGCTGCTGACAGTAGTACTATCTTGGGCACTAGTAACAGCATTTAACCGAAGCATTTCTTCATCGTTGTTATTAGCATACTGCAATTGAGCCTCTTCATTACAGTTATTTTTTTCTGCCTCTTTAATTTCTTTGCTAAGCCTGCCAGCGAAATATTTTGGTTTTTCCACGGTTGGAGTAACCAGTTTTTTTTGCTTATGCGTAGCATTTTCATCTATATTTTTATCAACATCAACAATTAATTTCTCTATCACTTTTGTGTTTTGGAATTTTTTTTGCGATGTTTTTTTATTTTTTCTTGTGGCACAGAATTCTGTATCACGCTCTTAAAAGGGCCTTTTTTTCCCTTCTCACCTAGATATTTGTCACAATCGGCAATCAATTTCTCTGTCACATTTGTGTTTTGGAAATTTTTGCGATGTTTTTCAATCCTTTCTTTTAGCACAGAGTTCTGTACATTGCTTTTAGGGACAACTCTTTTTTTTTCTCTGTGTAATAAATTAATATTACGCAGGTATTTATTTGTATCATTTTTCATTAATTCTGTGTCATTTACAGCATTCTTTATTTTTAAGCTTAACTTATGCTCATAAGATGACTGAGGTTGTTCCTCTTTTTCAACACTTTTTGTGTTTTGTATTTGCACAGTTATTTTTTTGAAAAAAGTACTCGGCCCCAAAAAGGGCCTTTTTTTTTTTTTTCATTGCAAAAGCCTGACGCCGAAGCCGTCTCAGGTCTGTTTTCTATAAAACCTTCCTCTTGGGTAAGGTTGTCCGGAATTTTCTCGGACATTTCATAAATCATATCTGGTATTTTCTCAGATATTCCATCGCCCGGGCATCCCACCGGTGTTTTATTGAAATCTGAAAATTTTACAAATATCCCATCGCCCGGGCATCTCTCCGGTGTTTTAATGATATCTGATATTTTATCAGATATCCCATCGCCCGAGCATCTCTTCGGTGTTTTAATGATATTTGTAATTTTTTCAGAAATCCCATCGCCCGGACATCTCACCGGTGTTTTTTTCATATCTGATATTTTCTCAGATATTATGTCTGAAATTGGCACAGACATACAAGAGTCATCGACAACTTTTTTGTCAGATGACGTGCCTAGATTTTTCTGAGGCACAGAATAAGAAATTTTTTTACCTACCAATCTTCTTCTTGTTCTTTTTGGATACTATTACAAAGTTCCGGCGGAAGGTTCTTAAGATTTATAAGATGGGACTCGGGAAGGGTTTAATGGGAAAAATGACGGATTATTTACCATAGTGAAGCGTGAGAGGCGGGCGGGTTACGTGAAGTGGAAGAGGGATTGTTTATATAAGATAAGTTATTCAATAAATGTTTCCAAAAGGGATGAACACATACAGGAGTTTCTTCATTACAAAATTTGTTTATATTGTAGTGTATATATAAACTTTCTGCAAACAGAGTCATAGATTTTGTTTTAGTCTTTAATAGTAGATAGGTGTCAGTCCATGATGGTTGGTATGTCCCAGTTTTGGCCAGGCGTGATAGCGAGGTAGCAGATGAGTTCATTCTGACGTCATACTGGTGCTCTGACACTCGAAATCTTGTGTGGAACCTATATACGATTGATTATTGTCCTGGTTGGTATCGCTCTTTATTAGCACACAGTAAACGTCGCATTGTTATTGGGTTAAAATAGAATCACGTTCTTTTCTGATCATGGTGAACAAGTTAAATGTTGAGTCTGCAAAGTCTTTTTTGTGTTTTTTGCAAATACTTCCTAGAATTTGCGTGACCTGTGGTAAGAAAGTCAAGGAGCCTGAATAGGTAGATACACTACACTCCGGCTGAAGGGTGGTCACTGTTTTTCGTTTGTATTGTGAAACCAATGTATCGACAACGCAGGTACTATAGTCATGTTGTGCAGTAATTGATTTTAAGTTAAATATTTCTTGATTTCGAGCCTTTTTGTTGGATGAGTGCGTATAAGCTCTATTGACCATGAATCTAAGGGCAGCTAATTTATATTTTATTGGATGGAAAGGATTGTGTGGTATTATAGTGGTACATCTGCTATGTTTTCTGTAGACTGAGAAACTTAAAAATTCTTGTCAACATGTCGAGTGATCCAAAGGCCAAGGAAAGAGATTGAATGGTCTTTTTCCAGTTCAATAGTTAACTTTACCGTTGGGTACTTGGAAGACATGGTAGCTCTAAATGCCTTGAGGCTATCCAGAGAGTAAGGCCAAAAAAAATATCATCGATGTAGCGCATGTACAAAAGAAATACTCCGTTTCAAATGGCACTACGATCTGACGAACAGAAGATATTATATCTGCTCGTAAGCAGAGATACTAGCCGCAGTTCCAAGTCACTTCACTCCAGCACCATAAAGAACGCCGACGTAGAAACCTGAAGTTTGCTATATAACGAGGTTGCTATGGCAACCAGTGACGTCAATAACAGAAGCGAAATGACAGTCAGCGCCACTGGTTTTCACTTCACCTCGATGGAATGAAATGGCAGCCACCACCGTGTGATTTTGAGTTTAGACGATTCTGGGGACGTCTGTTGTGTTTATATAGTAACTGTGAGTTTGAACTTTAGTTTTAGTGCTGCTTCTTTATTACACTCGATGTGTTCTGGATTCACGCTTTTGCTTAAATAAATGAGCCCTGAAAATGATACAGTGTGCAAATTGTTGCAGACATACACTATATTGACAAAAGTCACAGGGCACCTCTTCAAAAGCAAATGAACGGATCCGCTGAGTTGTTAAGATGCGCAGTATAGCTTAAAACGGTGTAAAAACAAGCCTGCAGCTGACCGCGATCATATCGCACTGTGAGGTTGACTGAAAATGTCGCCGCGGGAGAGAACGGACTTTGAGAAAGGAAAGATTGTCGGATGTTATATTAGTGGGTTGTGCGTACGAGAAACCCAGAGGCGTTTAAATACCCAAGTCAACTGTTTTGGATATACTGAATAAGTGGAAGACACATGGCGTGCCCGAAGCAGCAACACGTACCGACAGACCAAATATAATTGGTGATAGAGGACGTCAAACCCTCAGGAGAGTCATTACAGCTTATCGACGGAGTACTGCACAAGACCTGAGTGTACAGGTGAGCGCAAAATGCTAGAACTTTGGTATTTACACGTACCATTTTGCAAATAACTTCATTCCATATGTTACCGTGGTCGTACGGCTGCTCATAAGCCTACTCCGAATGCCACTTCTCGTTTAGTATGGTGCAAAGAACATTTATCGTGGACCGTAGATCAATGGAAACGGGTCTTATGGATTGATGAATCGAGATGCACGCTCCATCAGTCTGATCGCCGTGTGTGGGTATGGCGGCAGCCGGGGGAACGCTATTTACCAGAGTGTACTTACGGTTCCTACGATCAAGTTTGGAGCACGTAGTGTACTCGTGTGGCAATGTTCCTCGTGGTATGGTCCCGGCCCATTGGTTATCGTGGTCAAACATGTTAATGTTGTTGTTCGTATATTTGCAACGTTTCCAAATTGATGAATTGTCAGGGACGGAACAACCTATGGACTCCATGATCACCATATCTTCCTACTCCTGCACAGCTGCCACGCGGTACGGATGAAGAAACACTTTCTTCGGCGCTGTGGCAGGTGGAAATAGAACACCAACTTTCTTGCGACAAAAGTCGTAGTGACTATTTTGTTGATGCCTGAAGCCTGTGCTTCGCCTCTTCGTTTTCTTCTTCCGCTAAAGGAGGACGTCCACTACTGTATTGGTTAAAAACACTGCCGTGGTTTCAAATTTCTTCGCTAACCTGGCGATGTAACATTTGTCAGGGGTTTTTCTTGCCCCAAACGTCTCCAGAAATTAACGCTGTGTTACCTTAACAGACTTTGTTTTCCAATAACTTTACACAATAAACAGCCGCTCTGCAACGGTATACAGAACCATCCTGAACAACGTTCAACGGCACAGTGAAACAATCAGATTGCCTCTGGACGGAATTAGCGTGTCCGGCCATCGGATGGGGTGACGTCCTATTAAATCATCGCCTCATCAGGAAAATCACTCCGGCGCATTTCTCAAGGATCAATATCACCCTATAAACCAAACGTCGTGTTTAGATGTAGAGTGGGAAGAAAACAATAATTGTTTCTTTGGAGGACCACCTAGTAAAACCTTTTGTGGATCATTTAAGAAAGCCCTCCAAGGGCCTTCAACATACACTCACGGAAAATGAAATCTGCGAACCAAAAAGGAAGCTTAGGACTGAACTGAAATTTTGTGGACGTAATGATACAGATGAAATATGCACATTGTGGCAAAAACAGAACTGCAGGACAATTACAGAGAGATCTGTAGCACACTGTCCGGTCATTTTCGAGGCGCATCGCACCGCCTTGCGCAGCGGTACATGCTTCAATACGGTCCGGCATGGAGGCGAACAGACGCTTGAAATTGTCCAGCGGCAGACTGGCCCACACGTGTTGGACGGTGTGCTACAAATCTTAGATAGTGCGGCACGGCGAAAGCCAGCGTTTCAACTGGTCATAACCACATAAATGACAAGGGACATGTCCGGGGAGCGGCAGGCCATGGAAGAGTCTGGACATGATGTAGGTATTCCTGGGCAAACCGAGCTGTGTGCGGACGGCCAATAATCCTGCTGTTATAGCGCACTTGGAATCCTGGCCAGGAATGAGAGCACATGAGGCCGTAGGATCTCCTCTACATACCGCTGGCCGCCAATGATTCGCGTACCACTACTATAGCTGATCGGCTATCGTACGCAATGGTTCCCCAGACCATAATGCCTGCAGTGGGAGAGGTGTGGCGCTTGATAGCGAGGTCTGGATTGTGCCGTTGACCAGGAGACCGCCACACCCGGACACGATAATAATCTGTCCTCAAAACGAAGCGTCGCTCATCGCTAAACACCACACGTTCCCAGTCTGTGGCGATCCACGTCGCTTTAGCCTGGCACCACTGCACACGGAGACGGCGATGTTCCGTTGTTAATGGCAGCACACGTGAGAGGCACTGCGATCGCAAATTTGCTTCAGCGTGTCGTCGGGAAATGGTTCATGAACAAACAGGAGCCGCTGCATCTGCCTGTATAGTGGACCGTCTCCCCGTGGGATTCGTTCATACCTGGTGCACAATCCACCGATCGTCTCTACCGCTGACCCTCCTGGTTCGTCGGGAGCCGTTCCGCCGTGCGGCAGTGCCGTCACTTGTCCACAGCTCCCAATACAGTCGGACGGTATGGTCAGAACGATCCACGTGGAGGGCTATACGGCGCTCCGACAACCCTGAGGTTTTCAGCTCGATGACCAAGCCTCTCTCAAAGTCGTAAGGTGCGTAAATGGACGTCTCTGGTGTCTACCAGGCATTTTTGTCACTCTGTACTTTTGCTTGCGTCTGCCGATTCTTTTCGCTTTTATGAGGCATCGGCTACACGCCGGTTTATAAGGCTGCCGGGTCGGGCTTGCAGCGTCACCACAGGGTGTGGGTTCTTGCGCATTCGCACCAAACGTGTTTCATTTTCATACCAGCAAGCACTCTTCCATCTGCAAAGTTTCGCGGTTGTAGCATGTTTTCTTCTAGGTGCGGAAATTTCATTGTCCGTAAGTGCTTGTGGGTTTAACTAACAAGTACTTCACTAATGTTATAATACATTACTCGAACAATTCTTATCATCACGGATTATCTTTGTTCTTACAACTGTTAATTCAGTGAAAAATAACAAGGAATAAACAACGGATCCGAAAACAAAGCAACTGTACAGGACAGGGAACTGACAAAACATTCAAAATTAAAAAAATTAAGTGATCTAAAATCATTCTTTTCAGATTTTGACAATTTATTAATGCCAAATCACACCCGACATGGGAAATAGGGTAATCATTTATTTCTGATATATGCATGTTCTGCATTAAAATACTCAAGAAATGAAAGAAATTGCCTTTTGGTGTACCAGAATGCAACTTATGCCTTGTTTTCTAATAATATTTTATTTTGCACCCTGCACTTTTGAATCCAAATTATCGCTTGCCTTCGGAAGTTTGGCGCAGAACATTAGGCACTAATTTACGTTGTGAAGAGGCAATATCTAGTTTAATTCGATTTAAAAGGGCTGTCGTTTGACAGGGCAGAAAACTGTTGGAAAACAATGTTACTTAAGGAAAATGTTCATCGCACGTATACTCTCTAAATTATAATACGCTGACGAAATTCTCATTATCAGTAAATATAGCGAATAAATTCTAAGCCGCTCAATAGCTAATTTAACCACCAGAATCATTAACAACAAGTAAAATGCATACAACACATAATGCATGAATAACGTTTTGAAATGTAGTTTTGGCAGGGCAAATTGCTATGGGATTTAAAAGCAAACGTTTGCGAAACGGTAATTGGGCCTTCTTCTTGATTTCGCATTTGCAAACAGTACGAAAGAAACAAACTAACGTTATTAATGTTACAGCGTAATCCCCACATCACAATTTAGAGTACATCTATGTCTTTTAATTCCATGATCACACAAACTTATTTTCAGCTTTGATTAAACGAAGTCACTTTGACAACCTGAACCATTTCTTTTATAGAATAGGTTAATTTTATGATCGCTAATTAAAGAGTACACTGCTTTCAAGGAAATTTAGCAATTTGGAAAAAAGACCTAACACGATAATGATTTAATTAAAATTATGTGTGACCACGCATGTCAGCAATTTTCTTCTGTATTTCGCTGTCATCTTGTACATGGAGTCGGAAGCACGTATTTGTAACGTGAGCAGAATTGTACTCTTGATCACCGAACCTTATTAGAGAACTTCCCATTAGTTATTGGAGAAATTGCTTATCGATTATTTTCAATGCAGAAATAGAGCTTTCACATTTATCTAAGGAACTGGCACGGTAAAGTAAGAGCGATAAGTTCGGCGAAACAGTTTTAGCTAAATAATTGTTATCTATCTGTTATTTACCTTTCGAGGATATGTACTTAATTGTTATCTATCAAGTTTTGAGTCGTCAGAAGACTCAATAATGAAATGCTTGTAGATCAAACAGACATTAGAAAAACAAATGCCAATGATGAAATACATTTATATTGCATCACAGAGTGGTGCTGAAAATTTAGATTCTTTGTCAAGCATAGGACACTTACGATGCTTACATTTTGCTCAGTCCAATATTTACAAGATTTTCAAAAAACATTACGGTAATATAATACGGAAATACTGAGTGGTCCATTTTTGCAAAAGGGTATTTCCCTTGGCAATGTTCTTTAACTGTTTCATGACCTTCGCTTTTGCAGATGTTGGCTTACTTTTTAAAACCAACAGGAAAAGAATAAAAAGCTCTGTACAATAACATAAATTTTTCGCCGTTCCAAAATAATATTTTTTTCACCTTTGTGGCAGAGTGATTCATGGAGTTGTCAGAATTAGGCCCAGGTTCGAGACTTTGATGAGGAATAGGTGTTTTCCTATGTGATATTTAATGATCACCTGTGGGATAGTGTAATATATGGTATTGGATGATGATGTGTGTTAGTGTAATATGTGATATTTAATGATGATGTGTGTTAGTGTAATATGTGATATTTAATGACGGGCTGTTCGATAGTGTAATATATGGTATTTGATGATGACCTGTGTGATAGTGTAATATGTGATATTTAATGATGACCTGTGGGATAGTGTAATATATGGTATTGGATTATGACCTGTGTGATAGTGTAATATGTGATATTTAATGATGACCTGTGGGATAGTGTAATATATGGTATTGAATGATGACCTGTGTGATAGTGTAATACGTGATATTTAATTATGACCTGTGGGATAGTGTAATATATGGTATTTGATGATGACCTGTGAGATAGTGTAATATGTGATATTTAATGATGACCTGTGGGAGAGTGTAATATATGGTATTTGATGATGACCAGTGTGATAGTGTAATATGCGATATTTAATGATGACCTGTGGGATAGTGTAATATATGGTATTTGATGATGACCTGTGTGATAGTGTAATATGTGATAATTAATTATGACCTGTGGGATAGTGTAATATATGGTATTTGATGATGACCTGTGTGATAGTGTAATATGTGATATTTAATTATGACCTGTGGGATAGTGTAATATATGGTATTTGATGATGACCTGTGTGATAGTGTAATATGTGATATTTAATTATGACCTGTGGGATAGTGTAATATATGGTATTTGATGATGACCTGTGTGATAGTGTAATATGTGATATTTAATGATGACCTGTGGGATAGTGTAATATATGGTATTTGATGATGACCTGTGTGATAGTGTAATATGTGATAATTAATTATGACCTGTGGGATAGTGTAATATATGGTATTTGATGATGACCTGTGTGATAGTGTAATATGTGATATTTAATTATGACCTGTGGGATAGTGTAATATATGGTATTTGATGATGACCTGTGTGATAGTGTAATATGTGATATTTAATTATGACCTGTGGGATAGTGTAATATATGGTATTTGATGATGACCTGTGTGATAGTGTAATATGTGATATTTAATGATGACCTGTGGGATAGTGTAATATATGGTATTTGATGATGACCTGTGTGATAGTGTAATATGTGATATTTAATGATGACCTGTGGGATAGTGTAATATATGGTATTTGATGATGACCTGTGTGATAGTCTAATATGTGATATTTAATGATGACCTGTGGGATAGTGTAATATATGGTATTTGATGATGACCTGTGTGATAGTGTAATATGTGATATTTAATGATGACCTGTGGGATAGTGTAATATATGGTATTTGATGATGACCTGTGTGATAGTGTAATATGTGATATTTAATGATGACCTGTGGGATAGTGCAATATATTGTATTGGATGATGACCTGTGTCATAGTGTAATATGCGATATTTAATTATTACCTGTGGGATAGTGTAATATATGGTATTTGATGATGACCTGTGTGATAGTGTAATATGTGATATTTAATGATGACCTGTGGGATAGTGTAATATATGGTATTTGATGATGACCTGTGGGATAGTGTAATATGTAATATTTAATGATGACCTGTGGGATAGTGTAATATGTGGTATTTGATGATGACCTGTGTGATAGTGTAATATGTGATATTTAATGATGACCTGTGGGATAGTGTAATATGTGATATTTCACGATGTCGTGTGTGATATTTTGGAGAAACATAGCACTGTCAGTATTGGAAAAGGCTAACTGAAGAGTTTCATTCAACTACTGTGTGGGGTGGCGCCATTCCTTCACCAAGCTGTCTTTAATTATTCCCCAAAGTGCGCTGTCACATGAAGGGAGGTCAGGGCTATCGAGAGGTTAATTCAATGCTGATTCCAAATTTTTCAGATTCTTTTCCTACCAATCCACCACCAAACCCATTTTACAAGTATTCCCTGACATTAACTGCATAGAGAGCTGGATCTCCATCCTATTGAAACCGAAGCACTAATAACTAAAGAATCAAGTCACGGAAACCATATCGATCAATACAGTTCTAACCAATATTTTGCTTTACTGGGAGTCCAAGTAACCAACTCTTGAATGTCGATGCTTTAGGATACACCTGAACGTGGACCTTAGAGATTTAGAATATTGACGAAATTTATCGTATGGTGTGTTTATTATACGGAAAACGAACCAACAGGAAATGGACAGATTTTCTTCCGAAAGTCAGATAATTCGTTTCTGCTAAGACAGTGGCTGAAAAGTAATAAAAATATTTAGAACTGTGTGTTCACTTGACGGATAAATATCATCTCCAAAAGGAATTGAGTTAGAAAACTCGCAGTTGTTAGATCATCGTATAATGCTTTGGTCGTTTTAAACGTGTGTGGCTTTCCCATTACGAACGCTAAGCATCCTTCACACGTTGAATATTCCATGTGAATTCAAGATAACATGGGAGTAAAGGATGACTCATGGGCATCTGAATATGTGTGACTATTTCATTTTATAGAAACACAATTTTCTTCCCGTAAGTAACGATCCTTAGGAGTATCTAAAGTTAGAAGGAGTCATGCATCCCTATTTTAGAACCCTTTTATTCTGGGAATGAACAACACCAGAGCCGTAGGATAAACACAACTTTCTTATATTGTTCTGTGATTCTCACCCTATACCCAGCAACACAGTACGAGAAACCAGAGGTTTCTTCCCCGTCATTATTTTCTCTTATATATTAGCATCAAGGATGTGTGTGTCTGTGTGTGTGTGGTTTGCGTGTTCTGGTTTAACCTCAACATATGAGACACACATCAACTTATCCCTAGTATTATATTGGGTCGTTGCATAATTATTCGCCGATGCCGGCAAGGCCAATTTTCATAATCGGTTACAACAGACGCCTCGTAGTAGAAACTATCAAACGCCCCAGCAAAGTGAATCGCTTCAGTGCACGTGTATAAAAAGGTATTTCACACAGATCTCAGGAGTCGGGGACGTGATGGAGCAAGGCGACGTGAGATTAGCGATTGTACACAAATTCAAACTTGGCCGGAATGTGTCCGAAACGGTTGCAAATGTCAATAGAGTGTAGTGTTGACATTTGCGACCGTTTCGGACACATTGGGAAGAAAATACACATCAATGGTATTCGTAGTTAGTAGTAACAGCCCAAAACATAATTTTTTATATTGAGATTCCGAAGATATTGCTGTAAACTGAAACGTGAACTAACGCCCACTAGTGGCTAACATGTTCGTTAAGAAAAAAATTTGAAATTATATGAGGAACATTGCGCAGTGGAAACGCTCTCCAACAAAGAAATAATTTTACAAATCGGACACCTACAAGCAGAGATATCGAAAAAAATAAGTTATACATCTTTGCGCCCTGGTGGAAAAATTATGCATTATTTTTAGAAGGTATTCTGAAACGATTTTCCGAGGTGAGCGGTATCGGGCCACGAAAGAATTTTTTCAATCGAGTTTTCAGAAGCTTATATTTTGCTGCAAATGCATCAGAAGCAGAAATAAACACTTACGCCCCCTGGTGTCCAAATCATATTTATCAACAATTAGAAATTATATAGTAAAAACATTTCCCATCAGGAGCTGTATCCGATGCGGGAAAAAAATTTCGTATGGGAATTTTAGAAGCACAGATATTGGGGTAAGAAAACAATTTACCTTTACACCCCATAGCGAAAACTTTATGCATTACTTGAAAAATTTGGAAATCATATGGGAAACATTTCGCACCGGAAACGCTCTCCAACAAAGAAATAATTTTTCAAATCGAACTTTTAGAAACAGAGGTATCGAAAAAGAATAAGATATACATCTACGCCGCCTGGCGGAAAAACTATGCGCAATTGTAAGCAGGAGGTATTTTCAAAAGATTTTCAAGACGATCAGTATCGGTTCGCGAAAGGATTTTATTAATCTAGTTTCCAGAAGGTCAGACCTTTTTGCAAACACATCAGAAGCAGAAACGAACACTTACGCCCCTGGGGGCCACACGGTTTCTTGCCAAAAATTAGAAATATATTCAAAACATTTAACATGAGGAACTGCTTACGATGCAGGAATAATTTTTCGAATCGAACTTTTAGAAGCAGAGATATCGGGGAAAGCGTAATTTAACTTTACATCCCTTAGCACATATCTATGCATTACTTGAAAAAGAAATTGGCCTTAAAATTGTCTTCAGCGTACATGGAATCGAAAGGAAGAAATAATTACTTTAATCGGATATTTAAAAGCAAATACGCACAATAATATGCATTTTTAATTCGATATCATCTGCAGTTACGCCCTCTGGTGGCGAAATTTTACATCGGAAAACCCCGAAGGCAAGGGTCACCATTCTCACATTTCGAGCTTCCCAATGCAAAAAGAATTTTTCACATCGGGCAAATAGTTGCAGAGATGCGGTGTCCAAAGCCAGACGAATGGATGGATAGACTGACGGACGGAAATCCCGATAACATCAGCACCATTTTTTTTTTTTGTACAAAAGACGTGCTAAAAATCAATTGCATTTTTCTATCTCAAGAAAATAATTTGCAAAATTCTTATTTTCTTTAAACTCCTATTTTACGCTTTCCAACCGTAGGTTGAAGAAGCGTATATGCTCCAGCTGTGTCCGTCTGTCTGTCTGTCCGCACGATAACTCGCGTAAAAATGGTTTGATTTCGATGAAATTTTAGTATTTGGTAGGAGACAGCAGGGAACGAACCCTATTAAAAATGGACGAAATGGGTCAAAGGTCAGCACATAAGAGTGGGATCCATTCCATCACCCTTATGCATCAACACTTACGTAAAAATGATTCGATTGCGAGAAAACGTTTTATGTTGTTTTGGGGTATACTGAACCAATTCGGTTTAAAATCATGGAAATGGGGTCAAAGGTCAGGGCACAGGACCGAGATATACTCCACTCTTATTAACCTGAGTTAATTGATTTTAGTAGCGCAAGGGCCAGGTTTGGCCAAAGAGTGCCAGCTTATTAACCTGATGACTTGAGTTATGATTTCCGGTATGTTGGATAGCTATCATAACCAATGCGTTGCATGATTTTACTACTTGTCTTAAAGCATTAAGACCAGCGGATGTTTCACCCGCGACGCAGCGCAGATGTTAATTAATTTTTCTACTGCTCTTCTGCGTGATCACTTGCTTAAAAATGCTTCGATTGCGACGAAATACAAAACGTCGTTCCGCGACGACTTTTGAAGCAGTTCCGCCAAAAATGTTTCTTGTAAGCAATAGGGGGCCGTGCGCATGTGTGAGATTAGTTAGCCATTATTTTCGCACGATTACTTCTGTGGAAATTGCCCGATGGAATTTTTAATTACAAAACTGCTTATGTGTGGTAGCTCTTGATAATAGAAATAGGTAACCGGGGTACAAAGAGATTTAATTTTGATATATATGAACCTCAAAGGTTATTCCATAGTTTAGTCCCCTCAAAACCAAGGCTTTTTTCTATGATTACTGCTACGTTGGAAATCGTATCATGATCAATGTCTTGCATGATTTTACTAACTTCTTTCTTTTGTCTGAATTTAAACAACCACCGTGAGCGACACATTTAGCTATCATCCTTCGCCCGACTCTAACTAATGGATACTACTCTTAATGGACAAAACATTAGAGAAACCTATCTAATAGCGTGTTGTTCCTCTTTTAGTGTGAATAACAGCCTTTACATGCCAAGGCATCGAATCTACCAGATACCAGGGTTTCCATCCATAGCCATGCCTGTTGCAGCATTGTTCGCAACTCTTCCCGAGACATGCTCCAGCATCTATGAAATTGATGTTCTGCTCTACGTCATGATTTAAAACCTATGGAATCTTCAACAGAGTTTAAATCCGGAATACCTGAGAGCCACTAGATGGTTCCAAATTCATGTGAGTATTCAGGGAACCATGCGCGGGTGGTTGTGGCCCAGTGAGGCCGCGCATCGTCCTTCTGAAACAGACCATTAGCTGTAGGATTCTCGAAGGCCATGAAAGCCTGTAAGTGACAACCCAGCACATGGTAGTAGCGCGCAGAGACACTGTAACGTACTAATTTGTACCGTGAAAAGGATTCCCAAGCCATCACAGAGCAACCACCGCCTTGAACAGAGCCGCTTCGGTATGACGTGGCCATGGCTTCATGATGTCGACGTCGCATCCGCAATCTCCTGTGAGCTCGGTACATCTGAGAACGGGATTCATCTGACAACACGACGCGGAGCCGATTTTCAGTGGTCCAGTTTTGATGTTGCAAGAATCAGGCGAGGCGTAATTTCCGATGACGAGCATTCAACCACTGGCACACGAGTAGGGCGTGTGCTCTCATAGCCCAGGATTTGCAACGTGCGCCGTACCGTCGCTTGCTTACGTTGCTTGAGCCTCTGGCATTTAACCAGGATGTAATTAGCGCTATCGTTGCCAAGCGGTCGGTCCAAAAGGGCCTCGTTAGTCTACGTCGATGCCGGTCATCAGTGGCGTGTGGTCGACCATCGCTTGTTGTGTGGACGCTGGTGCGTTTCGTCGGTGGTATACTCGCGAAACACCCTTGATACGGTTGGCCTCGGGAATCCAAGTCATTGTACCACTTGAGCGATAGAATGACACATCTTCCTTTCGCTGACAACGCGTCCACGATCAAAGTCGCTCAGATTACAACGTTTACCCATGTTCGTCGATTGCGATCAACTGTTGTCGTCCGCCCTTTAACACGTGCATTTGGTTAGGATCAGATCCATTCTGCGCGAGAATACCCATGTGAACGGCCCATCATCTCTACCTATAATACAAAGGGTGAGTCGAAAGTTTTGCAATATATACATAAACGCTTATGCTGCGGCGGATACATCACATGTTTAAACTAGCTCACGTTGCGCACTGCAGTCAGTCTGAGAAAATATAAAGTGGTAGTCGTTGCGGGTAACAACATTGCATGTCGTCGTTCTGACTGTGGTTCGGACGCCTAAAGGATGAGCAGACACAACCGGCTAATTATTGAAGCTTTTGCTGTACGAGTTTGAACTCGGCCATAATGCTGCTTAAGCAACACGAAACATTTGTCATACGAAAGGAGAAGGTTCCATGGACCACAGCACCGCAACCAGATGGTTAAAGAAAGTTCGCTCAAGCGGCAGAAACCTCGACGATCAGTCAAGGTCAGGTAGGGGCGCGAACCATGGATTCGGAGGACTGTTCGCCAGGCAGTAGAGGCAAATCCGACAACCACCAGTCAGATATTATCAGGCAAGCTTGGTATCCCCTTCAGGCCCTCGGCAAGGTCTACTAGAGCTGCCACATTGTCTCTCACGAACTGAAACCCACTGAAGCAAACCGCCGAGTGGAAGTGTGCACGAAACTCGTAGAAAAACCACGCGATGTAGGTTTCATCAAGAGAATTGTTACGTACGATGAAAAGTGGGTCTTTTTCGTAATCCTAACACACACAACGGCTGTGTTTGAGACTGTGCCAGCTTCATGAACCTGTTGCCAAACTTGGGCACTTCCAGCACAAGGTGATGCTGTGCGTCTGGTGGAAGTTGGAGTGGATAACCCATTACCACTTTGTTCCAGACGGTCGGACCAACAACGCCAACCTCTACTCCGAACAGCTGGAGCGGATGTGTATAGGTTTGAAGGATAAGTACCCGACACTGGTGAACAGAAAGCCTTCCTCTCCTACAGCAGAACAACGCTCGGCCTCATACCGCGCGAACGACACGAGAGAAACTCCAGGAACTTGAGGGCATCGAACTGATGCCACACCCAGTATATAGTCCGGACCTTGCCCCGCCGGATTATCACTTGTTCCGGTCAATGGCCTACTTCCTTCTCGGGCAGTACTTCAACAACCAGGAGGAGGTGGCACCTGGGGAAGGAGTTCTTCACCTCGAAGGAAAAGACTGGTACCGCCGCCGAATCGAGGAGCTGGAAGACAAATGGCTAAAGACGGAGCTGCACTATGACGAATACTTTGAATGCTAGTCAGCATTCGTTATAAAGATACGTATGCAGACATAAAGTGATCCAAATTGCAAAACTTTCGACTCGCCTTAGTATTTTATCTACTAGGTGTAGTTATTGGGCTTGGGAAGGCCCATCACCGCTAGATAAATATACCACTCATGCATCATGTTGAACTTGAACCTGGGTACAGCTCTGACGAATGATCGGTAGCCAGCGTTTGAAATCACTTTGCCACCTTCGCGCGTATAATCTTTCAAACTTGGTTAGGGGTTTTTGTGTTTGTGAACCACTAGGCGTCACCAGAAACAGAATATTTGTAATTATAAATACCCATTTAATCCATTTAGTTTGTACACTGTCACCAGAAATACATGTGCGTATTTTTGTTGAAGCTTGCGTCTTTCAAATACGAAACTATTACATTTTATACGATTTATATACGAGGATATATCTCAAAGTGAAAATCCTCCAAATACGTGACGTCAACACACAACAACCGAAAAATGGTTATTCGGCCACTGCTGAGGAATCGAATCCCAGATCCCCCGATATCTAGCCGAGCGCGTTAGCCTTACACCACGGTAGCCAACAATCCAATGCGCTATGTGTGCTTTCCTGACAGTTTCTTACATCGTAAATCCGTAAGATGGGCTCAGCTAGCGCCGTGGATTGTTGGCCACCGCGGTGTAAGGCTAACGCGCTCGTTCTAGGTATCGGAAGATCTGGAGTTCAATTCCCCAGCAGTGATTGAAAATCCATTTTTCGGTTGCTGTGTGTTGCTGAAACGTGGAAAGAGCGATGTCTTTGTTTATTCACTGACGCCACGTATTTGTAGGATTTTCACTTCGGATTCGCGCTTTCGATTTAACTGCTATAATTAATACACTGACGGACAATTGCTAAGGACGGATGAGAATAACAATGGTAGCAACCATAAAATGGAAGGCAGGAAAATGTGGAAATTAGCATAAGTGCGGGATACAGTAAGACGTGCTGTGCGTATGCAAATTTTGGATTGCCGAACTAGTTCGTGACGTCATAGCGCTGATAAGAGATATAAAGGATTTGACGCGTATTGACTGTTGTTGTTCAAACGCAAAGTTGAAAGGGAAAGAACCAATTGACGAACTTGCAAGTTTCAGTATGTCTTCCCGACATCACCTAGATGATTTTAGGCGTGGCCGTATTATTGGCAAGATTGAAGAAGGGCGAAAAATAACAGATGTTGCCAGGGAGTTCGACGTCAGCCACAGTGTTGTTTCAAGGCTTTGGAAATCATTTCAAACAAATGGAGAGTGTAGCAAACGTCACGGGAGAGGTCGTGTTCGCAGTACGACACCTGCAGAACATCGGTACATACTGCTATCATCAAAAAGACACCGGCGCAGCACAGCTAGTGAGGTAGCAAATCCGTTTATGGCTGCTACTGGCAAGCGGATCTCCCGAAAAACTGTCGCCAGACGTTTGCATGAAGGAGGACTGTACGCCAGCCGTCCTGTTGTGTGCATCCCATTGTCCAGACGTCACCGTACCGCCCGTTTGCAATGGTGCCATCAACATCGCAATTGGACTGATAACGACTGGTCTGCTGTGCTCTTCTCTGATGAGAGTAGATACAGTCTATCGTCTGATTGTAGACGACAACTGATCTGGCGTGATTGTGGTAAGGCATATTGTCCAGCAAACATACAGGAAAGGGACCAATCTCCGACATGTAGTGTCATGGTATGGGCTGGCATCAGGATCAATGGCCGTATGTCCCTCTATGTGCTTCTAACTGGGACTATGACTGGCCAACGATACATTAATGAAGTTCTGCTACCTCATGTTCGCATGTTTCGTGGTGCTGTCGGTGATAGATTCATTTTCATGGACGACAACGCAACATGTCATCGAACAGTCGCTGTCCAGGAGTGTCTTAAGAGCAAGGATATTCAACGCCTCGTATGGCCAGCACGTTCTCCAGATCCGAATCCCATTGAAAATGTGTGGGATGCTTTGGGGAGGAGTCTTGCTGGTCTTCAATGCCCTCCAATAAACAAGGACAACCTCATCCGTGCACTGAAAAAGGAATGGGATAAATTACTCCAACAGCTGCTTGATAATGTTGTGCAAAGCATGACACGACGTGTGGAATCTTGCATCGCTCTCAATGGTGGCCATATTCCGTATTGACATCTTACTCCGGAACGCCTGCGGACGGTAATTGCATTTTTTCGCGTTTACGTATTCTGCACAAAATGGCCTGTCTGTCCCTTGAACACGTTCCAGAGCCTTCTGGATTTCAGAGCACAATAAATTGTCTTTTTTGTAATGTCCTGGCATTCTGACATTATTTTATTTCACTTTTCATCCAACCACACTTACTTTTATATGCGCTATATAGCCGTTTATGATCCGTCCTTAGCAATTGTCCAGCAGTGTATATAGCCAGTGCCGTTAATGCCCACCAGATAGAGACGTCTCAGTAGCTGATCCCATCTTACGGATTTATGATGTAGGAAGCTGACAGAAAAACACACATAGCGCCGTGGATTGTTGGCCACCGCGGTGTAAGGCTAAGGCGCTCGGCCAGATATCGAGAGAACTGGGATTAGATTCGCCAGCAATGGCAGAATAACAATTTTTCGGTTGCTGTGTGTTACTAAAACGTGGAAAGAGCGAAGTCTTTGTGTAACGTACCAGGAGATGTGACGTACCTGCCAGAAGGACGCACACGACATAAAGGCAGAGAGGAATCAGAATAAAACGTCCGCGTAGCTCAATTGGTAGAGCAACTTATTCCGGAATGAGGGGATCCGGGTTCGAATCCTGGCGTGGACAGAAATGACGGAGAAATTAAATTCGTTATAATGGCGCCCGAACTATCCGGTTGACCCGACCGTTCAAATTCTCGCATTGGTGTGATGTTATTTTCACACCGCGAGATAGGAAAAATAAGAGAATCCCTTCTCCAGCGCTTCGAATAAAAAAAAAAAAAAAAACAATAAGGGGGAGATGATGTAACGTACCAGGAGATGTGACGTACCTGCCAGAAGGACGCACGCGACATAAAGGCAGATAGGAGTCAGAATAAAACGTCCGCGTCGCTCAATTGGTAGAGCAACTTATTCCGGAATGAGGGGACCCGGGTTCGAATCCTGGCGTGGACAGAAATGACGGAGAAATTTACTTCGTTATATTTGTTTATTCACTGACGCCACGTATTGGGAGCATTTTCAATTTGGATCTCGTCCTTTGGATTTAACTGCTGTATTTAACATACAGACAGTGTCGTTAATGCCCACAGATGGATACGTCTCAGTATGTGAGCCCATCTTCTTGATTTATGATGTCAGAAGCTGACAGAAAAACACACACATCGCCGTGGATTGTTGGGCACCGTGGTATAAAGCTAAAGCGCTCTGCCAGATATCGAGAGATCTGGGATTAGATTCCCAGAAATGACCGGATAACAATTTTTCGGTTGCTGTGTGTTGCTAAAACGTGGAAAGAGCGATGTCTTTGTTTATAGGGTATATCTCATTCATTAGGATAAAACCCGAATCAAAGAGACAAGAATATGTACATGGAATCATGGCAGAAATCCCAGACGTACTAACAGTTATATCTTTTATTACTCTAGATATGACATGAAACATTCCTTTTCTAATGGGTGATGTCGGAGTACCAAGAACTGCATAAGAATCTACATGTCACAATAAGATTAAAACAACACCACGAATTCTTCTCACGCAACATTCTCCAACCTAACTAGACAAAATAAGGTAAGTGATCCAATCTCATTAGAGAGCTCCATAAGAAAGCACCCGAAGAAGCCGTAAAGCCGCGAAAGGAAAGCGTCAAAGAGCCAGTTTAGTTTAATAGCACCCCACATGACGTGAAAAGAGCTAATCTAATGAAGAAGTTCAAAAGAATACGACTGGAATCACTTTTTCCAAATAAAAGACGTCGCATTAGCAAAAACCGAATTAATGTGTGTGTTGCCTGCGTAAGTGCGTACGTTGCATTTTATAAATGCGTAGATGGAGAATGTCTTTTCTTAGAATTAAAGCGTTACGAAATGATTAAATAAAGGTAAGCTGCTGGATTTAGAATCTTGAGAAAAAGAAATCGGTGTTCTTATGTACGTGCCCAAAACTTCGGAGATACAATGCGAATGCGAAAATACCTTAGTGCAAGATAGTGCAATAAAATACTGGATAGTTATAATTTAGTTAGGCAAAAAGAAAATTTTATTGTGCATAGTTATAAGGATGCATACGATAATAGGTGGGAATAATACATGTCGCCCCTGTGGCGCAGTGGTCTAAGCGATGGCCTCTGATCATTCGTCCGAAAGGGGTCCGGGTTCGAATCCTGGTGAGGCATGGATGTTGTGTTTGTCTTACGGCACTGGCTCTCTCCCTTCCCTAGAACCAGTGACCCTAAATTAAGGACGGGAGACTGCTTATAGCCTATTGAGTTGCTCACGGCGGTCGTTAAACCTCCAATCCAAAAAAAAAAAAATGTCACATAGTTAAACACACCAAGTTTAAATAGTAAATAGTAACACTGTACTAGTGATCCGATTTATTGGCGTAAGAAATAAACACATAAGCGTTTCCAAAGCTCAACCAAATGGCTTTTTCAAGGACGTTAGACAAAAACTTCAAACTGAAAAATAGAACGCTTAACAATTTGAACGCGGGAACTTGACAATAAATAGATGCGACGTTATATTCATTTAAAGATACGAGGCATCACGTTGGTTGCACGCGAGATCCTGGTAGAGAAAATGCGTTACTTGAAGAATTGGTTCCAAATTCGTGGCAACTCGAGCGAGACACAATCATTGCAAGTATCGTCGTTGGTGATGATCTCCATGGTTTCCCGAATGGCTGTACATTTAGGGGTAGAATAGCTAGCTAATTTCTTTATATCATCCCACATAGGAGTAGCTGACTTGAATTTGACTTCTCTGGATAGTGCCGTGGCTTCTTTACCGTATTTTGTGTCCCTTTTATGTTCGTTGACTCTGATTCCAAACGAACGCTTGGTCATTCCAATGTAGTATCGTTTAGAGCTGTTCGGATACTGTAGGGGGATCGCATAAACGCCTGCTTCGCAATTGAGAGGTGGTTTTTCACTATTTCTCTTTAGAATAGTATCTAAAGATGCAGGGGACCTTATGCCGCCGCCGTAGTTCATCTTCTTGAGGGCGTTTTTTTTAGTTTGTAAGACACACTTGGCATTTAGGGAATTGAGCCTAAATAACGTAGCTGCGGCACAGGAAGACTAGAATGTTTGGCTCTGGCTTTTTGGATAAAGCTACGTAACTGATTCACTGAATATCCTGCATCAGTGGCTAACTTGTGACGCTTTCAATTTCAAGTTTACAAGTTTACCTTTTTCACCAAATGTCCCATGTGGCTTCTCTGGGTTACTCTGCAAATGTACCATCTGTAAATCAGTTCTTCCCAAACTGCTGTCAGCATGTCGGCATCAACCAATGCTAGTGCAGCGGTGATTCTTGATTTCAGTTTAGGAACGTACTTGGGAAGCGTAGGAGGGTAAACCTGCTATTTAACAAAACCTCATAGACCAAAATCTAGGGGCGTTAGGTCCGTTGAATGGGGAAGGGGCATGCAATTAGGCCGCCGCGAGCAATCCAAACAGGGACTTCAGCATCGAGGTAAGAAGTGACGTCCTTGTGGTAGCGAGGCGGCGCCCCGTACTGCTGGTAAATGAAATCTCCTTTCATTGTTTCCTTGAAGATTGCCAATAGGTAAATCTGAAGCATGTCCAGGTATGCTGGTATACTCGTAGTAACAGCCGTCAGGGCTGCCTTAGCCGCTGTTCCGATAAGCCACACATCCAGTCTCGGTAAAGTTTCGTACCATGCTACAATCGTGCCTGTTTTCGATGCAGTTTTCCCGTATTCTCGGCGAAACTGTCGTTGCACTTGTGTTGCTGAATGCCTCTCGTGAAATCGCAGGCAGCATTTCGCTTTTTCCGCGCCACTAAACGTCGCCATCGTACCGGGAACAATGGAACAATGGTGATGACAGCAATCGCTCGTTCTCTGATGGCGATACGTGACTTTGCAAGACTCAGCGCCATATGTCCGTTAAGAAGGTCCGCAAAAAGTAAACTTCGTGTATTTAACTATATATTATTCGTACTTACACTCACGGACAATGAAATTTGCGCTCCAAGTAGACAGCATAGGATTGAACTAAAATTTTATGGACGTAATGACACACATGATGGCCAAAACAAAGCTGCAGGGCAATTATAGAGAGATCTGTGGCACGCAGTCCGGTCATCTTCAATAGCGCGACGCACCGCCTCGTGCTGCGATACATGCTGCAATACGGTCCGGTATGGAGGCGAACAGATGCCTGATGTTGTCCTGCGGCCACACGTGTTGGACGGTGTGCTCTAAATTTCGGATAGTGCGGCACGGCGGTAGCTGGCGTTTCAACTGGTCCCACACATGCTCGACAGGTAACACGTCCTGGGAGCGGGCAGGCTATGGAAGTGTATGGACATGACGTAAGCAGTCCTGGTCAATCCGAGCCGTGTGCGGGCGGACATTATCCTGCTGGTATGGTCCACCTGGAATCCCGGCCAGGAACCTCATCCACATACCGCAGGCCCATCAATGATCCACGTACCACCACTAGAGCTGATCAGCTATCGTAGGCATTGTGTTCCCAGGCCATAATGCCCACAGTAGGAGAGATGTAGAGCTCGACGCGAGGTTGGGATTATGCCGTTGACCCGGGGACCTCCACAACCGGACACGATGATCATCTGTTCCCAAAACGAAGCGGCACTCAGCGTTAAACACCATACCTTGCTCTGGCATGGCTCCAATGCACACGGAGCCGGCGATGTTCCGGTGTTAACGGCAGCACACGTAACGTGCGCTGGTATAGCAGCTTCACTTCCGTGAAGCGTCAGGAAATGATTCGTGGGCACACAGAAGCCACTACGTCTACCTGTGTAGTGGACCGTGTCTTCGTGGGATCCGTTCTTGCCTGGCAAACGACTCGCCGATCTTCTGTACCGGTGGTCCTCCTGGTCCGAACAGAGCCTCTACACGGTGTGGCAGTGACGTCACGTGTCCACTGTTACCAACACAGTCGGATAGTATGGACAGAACGATCCACTTGGCGGGTTATACGGCGCACCGACCACCCTGCGGTTTTAAGCCCAATGATCAAGCCTCTTTCAATGTCCGTAAGTTGCGTAAATCGACGTTTCTGGCATCTACCTGGCATTGCTGTCACTCTGTACTCTTGCTTGCGTCGTCCGGTGCTTTTCGCTTTCATGCGGCGTCGACTACACACCAGCTTATAAGGCTACCGGTTCGTGCTTGCAGCACCAGCATAGGGTGTGCGGCCATGCGCAATCGCACCAAACGTGGATAATTTGCCTACCAGCACGAACTCTAGCTATTTGCAAAGTTTTGCGGTTGTAGCATGTTTTCTTCTAGGTGTGCGAATTTCAGTATCCCTGAGAGTATTATCATATGCCTCTTTATACACTGAGTGGCCACTTTATTATGACCATCCCCTCAGTACTTCGTTGGGCCACCTTTTGCCTTTAATACCGTCGATTCCTCGTGGCATGGACTCCACGAGATGTTGATAGATGGTTTGTGGAATCTGAGACCATGCTTGATGAATATCGCTTTCCAGGAGTGTGAGATTGCAGGGTTGTGGATCCAGCTGTCTGATGGATCGTTCAACTTCATCCCACATATTCTCAATGGGGTTGAGATCTGGAGATTGTGGGGGCCAGTTAAGCAAAGTAAACTCACCGGCATGTTCCTGAAACCAATCATGTACAATACGAGCACTATGGCAGGATGCATTATCTTGTTGAAAGTAGCAATTGCCATTGGGATAAACCATCCACATGACATGATGCACTTGGTTCGCAACGATGTTTAGATATCATGTGCGAGTCAGACGTTGATCAACAAGAATTCAGGGCCCAAACCATGTCAGGAAAACATTCCCCAAACCATAACGTTGCCTCCACCAGCATGAAGGGTTGTAGCAATGAATTTGGGGTCCATGCTTTCGTGCTGTTTCCGCCAAATTCTCACTCAGCCATCGGCATGGTGCAACTGAAAACGTGACTCATCGGACTACATAATTTGTTTCCAATTATCGACTGTCCAATCCTTGTGTTCCTGTGCGAACTGGAGACGTTTTCGCTTGTTAACTGCAGACAGCAAAGGTGTTCGAACCGGCCTTCGGCCGCCATATCCCATCCGATGCAGTGTACGGCGAACAGTGCGTGCAGAGATCATTTGAGGGGATCCTTGTTTAAGATGGTCTGTAATTTGCTGCACTGTTGCTCTTCTGTTGTCTGTTACCAGTCTGGACACTCTCCGTTCCGCCCGAGCAGTCACTAGTCGGTGACGACCACACGTTGCACGTAGAGACCCAGGTTTTGGGCTGACAGTCCAGTCTTTAAACACTTTAACAACAGCTGCTCTTGAACATTTCACGAACGCGGCGGTTTCGGTGATACTCGTTTCATGGCTCTGAGCTCCTACAATCATCCCACGTTGAAAGTCCGTCAAATCGCATTTTTTTATCCATCTCGTCACCCAAAAATTACTTCGACTAGTGTCGCAAGCACTAGGCTTTCCCTTTTTATACTAGCCTCGCCCTCTGGCGGCAACAACGTGCAGCCATAGCTCATTCGCGCAAAACTGTAAGGTGGTCATAATAAAGTGTCCTCTCAGTGCATGTATACACAATAAAGTTTTCTTTTTGCCTAATTTATTTATAACCAACCTGTACAACCAAATTCTGCCAAATCTATGACAATTTCAGTCGTAGATTTGGTAGAATTCGGATACCAAATATATTACTAGTAACACTTTTCTAGTGGTGTTCGTCTTCACTTTCTCCTCATCCTTCGTTTTCTTAGCGTTGTACTTGATTAGCAATATTTCACTGTCAAGTCGTGGTAGTTCCTTACATCTTCCATGCTGGAAGCTGCAAATGCTCCTACATAATCATCGTCTTCTGTTCTCTCCAGTTCGAAAGAAAATAGGTTAAAGAATCTTTTTCCATGCATTGCAGAGAGCTAACATTTTGACTTCGTCAAAACATTTTACGGCGGCAGACCACCCGTTCTATCTTCACCGTACGTTTTTGAAGAATTTGTGTCAGTATAGTTCACGATTTCTGTAAAAAAAGATAGAGAGGGGCGCACAATCGCGAATTATAAATTAGTAAAGTCATACTTAACCTCCTTAACCTATTAACGACCATGACCCAAAAATAGGTTATCACTCCAAATACCATAGCGTTCGAAACTGTCTGTTGGTTCACTCCTTTGTTTAGTAACAATGGTGACCGAGGGTGACTCCTGATACCTCATAGGTCGAGAAAATTTTAAGAAATGGTAAGGGTAGGAAATCTGACTCACTCTAGACAGGCGTTTTAGGGGGTTATGGCCTTTTGTATGTACGGGCGTTTTAGGCGTTATAGTTGTTAAAGGGTTAAGGTATTAATAATATAAACACAACGGACAAAAATAAGAGCATGTAAACTTTATTCCTTTATATTGAATTATATAATCATTTGATTTAGTTACAGCTTTAATTTTGCTTGTCATGCTGTCATTGTGACTCCTTATGACCCGCGTATCAAGCTTACTCCACTCCATGCTCAAAAGATCCCTTAGTTCCTCCAAATTGGCAGAGTGTTGTTTTTTCTTCTTCACTGCCCTTTCTGCAGAGGGTGGTTCGAAATTTTTGCAGTGTTTGGATCACCTAATATATGCATAGACGAAACATTTACGACAAAAGCTGACTAGCATTTAAAGTATAGGTCATCGTGTTACACCGTCTTTAACTATCTGTTTGCCAGATCTTCGAACCCTAGGCGTTACCAGTTCCTGTCCTTCGAACCCGAGGCGTTACCAGTTCTTGTCCTTCGAGGCGAAGAACTGCTTTACCCCAGCTGCCAACTTCTCCTGGCTGTTGAAGTGCAGCCCGCGAAGGAAGTGGGCAATGGACCGGAACAAGTAATAAACCGACGGGACAAAGTTTGGGCTATATGCTGGGTATGGCATCAATCAGTTCGAGGCCTTCACGTTCCTGGAGTTATGCCCGAGTCGTTCCCCAGGTATGAGGCCGAGCGTTGTCCTGCTGTAGGAGAGCTCGCTTTCAGTTCACCAGTGCCGGGCACCTCTCTTCAAAAGCGGCATACATCCGCCCCAACTGTTCAGAGTAGAGGATATTGGTGATGGCCCGACCGTCTGGAACAAATTCGTAATGGATTATCCCCTCGAAATTCCACCACACACAGAGCATCACCTTGTGCTCAAAGCTCCCACTTTCGGCAACAGGTTCTGGAAGCTGGTTCGGGCTCAACCACTGCCGTTGTGTGTTAGGATCACGAAAATAGACCCACATTTCATCGCACGTAACAAATCTCTGGATAAAATGTACATCGAGCGGGTTTTTAGGTATTTCTTGCTCCCTTCCACTCTGCGGTTTGCTTCAGGTGGCGTCAATTTCTTGCACACTTCCACTCTGCGGTTTGCTTCAGCTGGCGTCAGTTTCTTGCACACTTCCACTCAGCGGTTTGCTTCAGCTGGCGTCAGTTTCTTGCACACTTCCACTCTGCGGTTTGCTTCAGTTGACGTCAGTTCTTGCACATTTCCACTTAACGGTTTGCTTCAGCTGGCGTCAGTTTCTTGCACACTTCCACTCAGCGGTTTGCTTCAGCTGGCGTTATTTCTTGCACACTTCCTCTCAGCGGTTTGCTTCAGCTGGCTCAGTTCTTGCACATTTCCACTCTGCGGTTTGCTTCAGCTGGCGTCAGTTCTTGCACATTTCCACTCTGCGGTTTGCTTCAGCTGGCATTAGTTCTTATACATTTCCACTCTGCGGTTTGCTTCAGCTGGCATTAGTTCTTATACATTTCCACTCTTCGGTTATCTTCAGCTGGCGTCAGTTCGTCGCAGACAATGCCGCAGCTCCTGTGGACCTTGCCGATGTCCTGAAGGTGACAAACCACGGTGGTGTGTGATATGCCCAGCTCGCCTTATGATCTCCGAGTGCGGTTGTCGGATTTACCTCTACGGCCTGGCGCACGGCCTTCGAATCCACGGTTCGTCGTCTACCTGGCCTTGGCAGAACGTCGATGTTTTTGTCACCTGAGCAACATTTCTTGAACCATCTGGTTGCGGTACTGTAGTCCACGGAACCTTCCCCTTTCGCATGACAAATGTTTCGTGTTGTTTGAGCAGCGTTATAGCCGAGTTCATACTCTTAATGCAAAAGTTCTCTAATTAGCCGGTTGTGGCTGTTCATCTTTTAGGCTTCTCAACCACAAACAGAAGGACGACATGCAATGCTGGTCACAGCATTGACTACCACTTTATATCCCTTTTGACTGATTGCAGTGCGCGACTTTAACAAGTTTAAACACGTGACACAACCCGCCTCAGCACATGCTTTTGTTCAAACATTGCAAAACTTTCGATTCACCCTTTGTAACATGTTCCAGGTATTAATAAATATACAGGTGACATGGATTAGGGACATCAAATGAAAGTCATCGCTGTTTCCGCGTTTATCAGTGAGTCAATTTTAACTTAACGACTCAGTATCATGCAATCTCCACTTTGTTTGCACAATACCATTGAATACCAACAAAATGCCTTTAATTAGTTGCTACAATGGAATGCCTCGATCTGATACAACCTCCACTTCATATTATGCGTCAACATAAGATGCATGGCGCGGGAAGGGAAAGGGTCTGCAGGGGTTGGTTTAGGCTTTAGAAGAATAAGAATGACACCGTTTTGCTTATTCACCTTTTCTTTGGAACTAACAGAACACATCTGCGATGAAAAAAATTGAAATATATACACTGGCGGAAATTGAAAAAAGAACACCAAGAAGGAGACGTCTGATACCAACGAAATTTATACAGCATAATAACGGAATACAGAGAATTACGTGATCAAAACATTATGGCAAAATACAGCTGTATTTGCTGGTAAACTGGAAAATAACATTTCCATGTAACATGGTTAGTACGAGGTTGAACCGTCATGAATCGCGTCACACTTGCAATTCTGGTATGGAGTCTGTCGTACAGATGTTGGATGTAAGTTTGGGGTATTGAGTTAAAAGCATCCTCAACCTGGACGCGTAAATCGGGGATGGTCGTGGCTGGCCGTAGAGACCGGATAAGTCGTTGTCCCATAAAATCCCACACGTGCCTAATTGGGGACAAATCCGGTGAACGTGCAGGTCATGTAAGTTGTCTCACACCCTGAAGTGCGTGTTGCGTTGCACGTGCAGTGTATAGGCGTGCGTTTTCTTGCTGGAAAACACCACGATGGACCAACCTTACAAATGGCACAACAACGGGCTGAATGATGTTGTTGTTGTATGAGGTGCTGTTTAACGTGCCCGGTACAAACACTACTTGTGTACGGTAGTGATAGCTGATCTCTCCCCAAACCAAGAGACCAGGTGTAGGCCCTGTGTGTCGCTGGCGGATGTATGAAGGGTGGAGACGCTCACCTGTGCGTCTGCGAACACGCATACGGCCATCGGAGGCTACCAAGAAGAATCTGCTTTCATCGCTAAACACGACAGATCGCCATTGCGTTCTCCAGTGCAGACGTTGGCGACACCACTGCAGCCGTTCCTGACGGTGGGCTGGAGTCAGAGGTACAAATGCCAGAGGCACACGTGCACGTTGTCCTGCATCTAGTAGACGGTTGCGGATTGTTCGCACAGTCACCTCAGGTGCAACGGCAGCTCGATGTGCGTCGCAGTGGATGTTCTGCTTGACAACGCCGTCCTTCTTATGCGTCGATCGGTCCGCTCATCAGTCCGCCTGTGAAACCTGGTACCACGTCTTCTCGTGTGGGAATGTTCCTCGGACCATCTACGCCAACATCGTACCACCACCGATACTTCTCGTCCAATTCGCCGCACAATACGACGATACGACCACCCGGCCTCGCGGAGTCAGACTAGACGACCTCGCTCAAAGTTCGATAACTGCTGAAATCCTACACGTCTTCCATGTCCAGGCATTGCAGCTTCTTCAGGGTCTTCGAACGTGTCCGTACGCCGACGACTGATTACATTCACTTCGCCGTACTCCTTAAATACCACCGACGATAATTTGCATATTATGCCGTGCTGTGGCGTAAGCGCTCACCGGTTGGTCTCGAAATTAACATCACTCCTACGTAAACGCAACCCCATTAACATATGTAAATTTCACGATCGTCAGCCTATTCCTTCTTGGTGTTCTTTTTTCACTTTCCGGTAGTTTATATCAGTGAATGGTTTTAGAAATAAATAATTATTCTACTAATAAATACACAGTTGACGTGGATTGGGAGCATCAAGTGAAAGTCATAGATCTTTCCACGTTTGTGGGTGGTTTGCGGAAGGATTATCATCGGCCGCCACAGGGAATCGAAATACACTGGGTTCGATTTCCGGTGGCAGACGATGGGAATTTTTCCGTGACTCACTTGTGAACGTGCAGGGATCAATGACTTCCATTTGATGTTTCTAATCCACGTCAACTGTGTATTTATAATTCATTCGCCTTCTAGTTATGTGCTCAGTTGCTGTTCATCTTTGGTGACTCCCCAGCGTTGTGCGCGGCTCCGAAGAAGCAAGATGCTAGGTGGTTTGGCCGATTGTCGTATATGAGTCTGGAGAATTTCGAGCCCGCTATGGTGCAGTGCAAGCATGTCCGGCGTGAAACTGGAAGACCCTGGGTTCGGTTCCCGCTGGCGGCCGATGCGAGTTTTCTCCGTGACTCACTTATAAACGTGGAAAGAGCGATGACTTCTATTTGATGTTTCACATATTTTGTGGATCACATTTAGTCGAGTGAAATTGTAGGCCAATTGAGTTGTAGGACCTCTCTTTCATGTTATGTAAATCAAATCAGGACAATTCCAGCTTGATGGACACGAGATTTTTCATTTTGAAACAAAGAATCTGTTTTGTGTCCTTCTTGTTCCAAAAACCGGACAAATTGCAACAAAGTATTATTTAGAATTGGCATATAATCCATAGATTTCATGCGATTAGACAGATCAATGAATGGACCAATTACAGACCAGAACGTGACACTTTCAAGCTCCTTTTTGCATAGCTCTTTTGACACATTATAGGTTGAATGCTTCTTCAGCCTTTCGCACGACTCAAGAGTGACCATCAATGAAATACATGCAGAATCTGAATGGATTTGGCTGACCACATTATTTGCCGCCACTGTTCCGTTGTCCTGTGACAATGCTGTTTTGCGCAAACAAAGCGATTTTTCTTATGGACAGTCGCTACCTACCGACGTGTCCGGGCAACACAACTGAAAATGCAGATGGTTCCAGATAATTCCCCCGCTCTTATGGACAGTCGCTACCTTCGGACGTGTCCGGGCATCACGACTGAAAATGCAGATGGCTTCAGATCAATCCTCCGCTCTTATGGACAGTCTCTACCTTCGGACGTGTCCGGGCAACACGAATGAAAGTGCAGATGGCTTCAGATCATTCCTCCGTTCTTATGGACAGTCTGAACCTTCGGACGTGTCCGGGCAACACGACTGAAAGTGCAGATGACTTCAGATCATTCCTCCGCTCTTATGGACAGTCGCTACCTTCGGACGTGTACGGGCAACACTACTAAAAATGCAGATGGCTTCAGGTCATTCCTCCGCTCTTATAGACAGTCTCTACCTTTGGACGTGTCCGGGCAACACGACCGAAAATGCAGATGGCTTCAGATCATTCCTCCGTTCTTATGGACAGTCTGAACCTTCGGACGTGTCCGGGCAACACGACTGAAAGTGCAGATGGCTTCAGATCATTCCTCCGCTCTTATGGACAGTCGCTACTTTCAGACGTGTCCGGGCAACACGACTGAAAATGCAGATGGCTTCAGACCATTCCTCCGCTCATGGACAGTCGCTACCTTGGGACGTGTCCGGGCAACACGACTGAAAATGCAGATGGCTGCTGATCATTCCTCCGCTTTTATGGACAGTCGCTACCTTCGGACGTGTCCGGGTACCACGACTAAAAATGCATATGGCTTCAGATCATTGCTCCGCTCTTATGGACAGTCGCTACCTTGGGACGTGTCCGGGCAACACGACTGAAAATGCAGATGGCTTCAGATCATTCCTCCGCTCTTATGGACAGTCGCTACCTTCGGACGTGTCCGGGTACCACGACTAAAAATGCATATGGCTTCAGATCATTGCTCCGCTCTTATGGACAGTCTGAACCTTCGGACGTGTACGGGCAACACTACTAAAAATTCAGATGGCTTCAGATCATTCCTCCGCTCTTATGGACAGTCGCTACCTTCGGGCGTGTCCAGAAAACACGACTGAAAGTGCAGATGGCTTCAGATCATTCCTCCGCTCTTATGGACAGTCTCTACCTTCGGACGTGTCCGGGCAGCACGACTGAAAGTGCAGATGGCTTTAGATCATTCCTCCGCTCTTATGGACAGTCGCTACCTTGGGACGTGTCCGGGCAACACGACTGAGAATGTATATGGCTTCAGATCATTCCTCCGTTCTTACGGACAGTCGCCACCTTCGGACGTGTCCTGGCCACACGACTGAAAATGCAGATGGCTTCAGATCATTCCTCCGCGATGGGTCCGGTTTCAAATCCCGGCGAGGCATGGACGCTGCGTTTGTCTTACGGCTCTGATGGCTCTTCCTCTTCCCTGGAACCAGTGGCCCTAAATTAGAGACGGACGACTGCTTATAGCCCATTGAGGTGCTCACGGTGGTCGTTATCCTTTTAACCGGTTGGAACGAATTAACTCAGGGTTAGCAAAATTGGCAGAAATCAGCACGAAATATATTCGCTCACTAATAAGTATGTCGAACGCGGATTGAACGAATGAACCTGCGCAACAGAAATTATTGCTTTCCTCCTTAGTTTTGTTATTCAAAGTTGTCATTTAGGGGGATAACGCCAATCTGTTCCGATTGATTACCTGCTAAAACGTTTATGGCGACGAAAGGAGAGACAAGATGTCTGAGCCCTTTGTTTCTGTCTAGTGGAATGATGTCCGTTAGGGTGGAGTGAAAAAACCTTTTTTTTTGAAATTCATATTGCCTGACTCATTATTAAGTTCCAAATGTGCTAGAACAAATTATCTCGAAATTTCAGCCCAAAATATTGGCATCTTGAGTTTCCACAACTCAAGTGAATTGTATGCTTGTTGCACACCGACGAACTGCCTCTTCGTCATCTTTTCCAGAAGATTGATGGAAAGACACCTGGGCCAAAACAGTCTTCCGGAACAATAGGAAAATCGCTGGAAACGTGTGAAATCCTTGCCGTTACAAGTTATGTCCCTCTTCCAGTTGCTCTGCCCGAAATTGACAAAAAAGACCTCAGTACAGACCTAAAATACCGCTTTGATATTTCTAGGGCAGTATCCTTGGGGAAATGCCCTCCAAACTTAGCAAGCAGGAGTCCTGGGAAGATGGCCCGCTCAAGATGGCTCACTACAGCCAACAGAATTCTTAGCCTTTACGTATCAACCGCAGGACCACCAGATGATTTAAAGCTCCTAGCAGAATACGTTATAAAAGTTTATGTGCCATCCTGGTTTGAAATAAAGAAAATCCCGAGAGCAACTCATGGAGCACGTCATCTTCACGGAATGGTAAGGAAAAGTTCATTCTTTCCATGAGAGTTTAAGGCAATCGTGCACGAAATTATTCAGAGGAACTGTTATTTTGCTCACTCAGAAAACATTCTGTTGGTGATGCTGGAAGATGAAAGAGCACACATTCGAGAACTTGGCCTCAGAAAAATACTGAAAGCAATAAAAACTGACTGGAAGGGGGAAATGCGCCATTTTGAGCTTCCCAAATTGAATTTCAAAGCAGAGGAGTATTTTGAGATGATACGCTGGGACAATATCTTGGAACAACCAACTACCTTGAGTCTCAGCGACGAAGACATAACAAGATTAATCAGAGGCCGTTCACAGTTTGAAATAGGGAAGCTCCTTTGCCATTCTCAAGTAGTAGAGATGCGTGTGAGACTCGTAACAGATGCGTCAATTGCAACATGTGGTGCAGAAGCCAAGGATAGATTCATACACAGCCGAATCAAGTCACGGAACGAAATTCCGATGTTCGATAACAAGATGAATTTCTTCGGATCTCGTGTGGAACCTGAATCTGACGAGTGATTCAGCTGAAACTTGTTTCCTGTTTCTTTTTTACCAATTACAACCATTTGTTGGGTTAGGTAACAAAAATATTGTAGAAAAAACGTTATTTTCATGTTTTCACTTTTTTGACGTTAAAATCAAATGTTTTAACCTAGTGTGGAACCTAAAGATGACCAGTTATTGAACTGGAATTTTTTTACTGTGGTTTTTTAACCAAACGGAACCATTTGTTTAGTCAGGAAGCAATAAAATAAAATTAAACGTTTTTATTTTGGCCTTTTTCACTCCACCCTAATGTCCGTGTCAAAAGGACCAGCGCTTCGCCGTCATGCCTTCGGTAGTGAAAGTGTGAAAAAACCACACCGGTGGCACAGTGGTCTAAGTGCTGGCATCTGAATAATTGGCCGGGACAGGAACGGGTTCGAACCCCGGTGAAGTATGAGTTTTGTGTTCGTCTTACTGCACTGGATCTCTCTCCACCCTGGGACCAGTTTCCATAAACTAGGGACACGCGACTGTTTATAAGCCATGGAATTACTCAACCCTCCAAAACATCAATAACACCATCGGCCGCTTAAAGGGTTAAACTTCGAACAAAACAAGTTAGTAAAATCATGCAATGCATTGATTATGATACGCTTTCCAACATACCAGAAATCATTACTCAAGTTAACACTCAAGTTATGAGGATAATGGCTGTGGAATAAATCTCGGTCTTGTGCCCTGAACTTTGATCCCATTTCGATGATATTCTACAGAACCGATTTGGTGTACCTCCGAAATAACATAGTAAAGTTTTGTGGGAATAGAAGCATTTTTACGTAAGTTATGATGCATAAGGGCTATGGAATAGATTTCGCTCCTGTGTCCTTACCTTTGACCCCATTTCGACGATTTAATAGGCAGGCCCTTACAACATACTAACATTTCATCCAGATCGAAGAATTTTTACGTACGTTATGACGCATAACAGCGATGGAAGTGATTCCGCTCCTATGTCCTGACCTTTGACCATATTGCGCTAATATTCAATAGGGTTTGTCCCCAGGTGGTCCTCTACAATATATAAATGTTTTATCGAAATCAAACCTTTTTGTACGTTAGTTATGACGCATGAGAGCAGTGGAATGGATCCCGCTCCTATGTGCTAACCTTTGACCCCATTTCGTTTACTTTCAAAAGTGTTTCTTCCCAGGTGATCCCCTTCCACATACTAAAAGTTCATCGAAATCGAACGATTTTTACGCAAGTTATCGGGCGGACGAACATACGCACACAAAGCGTGACGTAATGAGGCAGATGGGAATCGCGACCATCTGCTCGCAAGAGTATGACGTCATAAAACTTTAATAGGATCCACACACAACGCGTGACGTAATGAGACAGATAGCGTGACCGCGCGCCAACATATCAGGCGCGAGATTGTGACGTCATAAGAGCGTCCCCAGGTGGTCCCTTAGCACATAATAAAATTTCATCGAAATCGAACCATTTTTACGCACGTTATGACGCATAAGGGCAATGGAATGGATCCTTCTCCTATGCCGTGACCTTTGACCCCATTTCTTCCATTTTCAATAGGGTTCGTCCCCAGTGGTCTCCTACACTAAAATTTCATCGAAATCGAGCCATTTTTACGCGAGTTATCGTGCCGACTGACGGACAGACGGACAGACAGACAGACGGACGGATAAAGCTGGAGCATATACGCTTCTTCAACCTACGGTTGGAAAGCTAAAAAAATTCCCAAGCCATGAAGTTATCTCCGTAGCGTTCGTTCTGAGACTTTTGAAGTATACTCTAATTTAACCTTCGTTTTTGGTTAGTTTTCTATGTAAATTTGAGTTCATTCTCTTTTAGCGTTTTTCAGCCTTAACGTTATGTCTTCTCTCTCGCGGAATGAGGTTGGCAACACTTCTGAGGTCAGAGAGCATGGCATATGCATGTGATTTACAAGTCCTAGAAGAGGCATAATGTTGAAGCAGCAGCAGCCAAAAAGAGTGAGATGGTGGTATGACGTTATAATCGTGGAAGCGGCGTTGTTTACTTTAAGTTGTGCCTATTTGAAAGCTGCATGTTGAGTGCTGTTATGTATTCAACATTTGGATTTAAAATTGTTCAGTAAGCTATATATACACTGTACATGTGCAAATAGTAAACAAGTTATGAAAATCATGCAATGCATTGACTATGCATTGCATGATTTTACTAATTAGTAATTACTCAAGTTATTTCTCAAGTTATGAGGATAATGGTTGTGGAATAAATATTTCTCCTTACCCCTGACCTTCGACCCCATTTCGATGATATTCAACGAAATTGGTTCAAGTATACCTCTGGAACAACATACTAAGTTTTTGTCGCAATAGAAGCATTTTTAGTGAAGTTATGGTTGTGGAATAAATATCGCTCCTGTGCCGTGACCTTTTACTCCACTTCGATGATATTCAACAGAACCGGTTCAGTATACCTCCGAAACAACATACTAAAGTTTTGTCGCAATAAGAGCATTTTTATTGAAGTTATGAGGATAATGGCTGTGGAATACATCTCGCTCCTGTGCCCTAACCGTTGACCCCATTTCGATTATATTCAGCAGAACCGGTTCAATATACCTCCGAAACAACATACTAAAGTTTTGTCGTAATAGAAGCATTTTTATGTAAGTTATGATGCATAGAAACGATAGAATGGATCCCGCTCCTGTGCCCTGACCTTTGACCCCATGTCGCCCATTTTCAATAGAGTTCGTCCCCAGGTTGTCCCTTACCACATAGTAAACATTCATCGAAAGCGAACAATTTTTACGCGAGTCATCGTGCGGGCAGACAGACAGACGGACGGACAAAACTGGAACACATACGCTTCTTCAACTTACTGTTGGAAAGCTTAAAACATATTACAGAGTGGTTTGCTAGGTCCATTATTGTACTGTTGAAGCAGTTCGTGACCAGTTGATGAGTCTGGGAACGTGCTGCAGTTGTTTACAATACAAAACGCCTGTGATACAGTATTTCATCACAGAGCTTTTACCACAGTTGCGTCTTCTACAGTGATAGGTTCCATACTTCTTCTACTGGAAATGGACACTACTGACTGTTAATTTGGACAGGCCACCAAACTTTGCCACCTCTTGCAAGGAATAATGATGTTCTCAGCCAAGAACAATGACCCTCTTTTGACACTCAGTACCGTCACCTTTAGAACCCATAATTGCACCATTGAGCTTATACACTGAGTGGCCCTTTATTATGACCACCTGACAGTTTTAAGCAAATGAGGTATGGCTGCACGCTGTTGCCGCCAGAGGGCGAGGCTAGTACAAAAAGGGAAAGCTTAGCGTTTGCGACAGTAGTAGAAGTGTTTTTTGGGTGACGAGATGGGTAAAAAATGCGATTTGACGGACTTTCAACGTGGGATGATTGTAGGAGCTCGGAGCCATGGAGCGAGTATCACCGAAACCGCCGCATTCGTGAAATGTTCCAGAGCAGCTGTTGTTAAAGTGTTAAAAGACTGGATTGTCTGCCAAAAAACTGGGTCTCTACGTGCAACATGTGGTCGTCATCGACTAGTGACTGCTCGGGCGGAACGGAGAGTGTCCAGGCTGGTAACAGACAACAGAAGGGCAACAGTGCAGCAAATTACCGACCATCTTAATCAACAATCCCCTCAAATGATCTCTGCACACACAGTTCCCCGTACACTGCATCAGATGGGATATGGCAGCCGAAGGCCTGTTCGAACACCTTTGCTGTCTGCAATTAACAAGAGAAAACGTCTCCAGTTCGCGCAGGAACACAAGGATTGGACAGTCGATAATTGGAAACAAATTATGTGGTCCGATGAATCACGTTTTCAGTTGCACCATGCCGATGGCCGAGTGAGAATTTGGCGGAAACAGTGCGAAATCATGGACCCCAAATGCATTGCTACAACCCTTCAAACTGGTGGAAGCAACGTTATGGTTTGGGGAATGTTTTCCTGGCATACTTAGGGCCCTTTAATTCGTGTTGATCAACTCTGACTGGCATATCATATCTAAACATCGTTGCGAACCAAGTGCATCCTGCCATGTGAATGGTTTATCCCAGTGGCGATATCTACTTCCAACAAGATAATGCGTCCTGCCATAGTGCTCGTATTGTACAAGATTGGTTTCAGGAACATGCCGGTGAGTTTACTTTGCTTTAGTGGCACCCACAATCTCCAGATCTTAACCCTATTGAGAATTTGTGGAATAAAGTTTAACGAGCCATCAGACAGCTGGATCCACAACTCTGCAATCTCACACTCCTGGAAAGTGCTATTCATCAAGCATGGTCTCATATTCCACAAACCAACTATCAACATCTCGTGGAGTCCATGCCACAAAGAATCGACGCAGTGTTAAAGGCAAAAGGTGGCCCAACGAAGTACTGAGGCTGTGGTCATAATAAAGTGGCCACTCAGTGTATTAGGTGGAGACACCACTGGCTATGCCGTCATAGGTCACAGCTAATCTTTGGAGTGACGTCGCATACAGGCCAAAACAAACTAAATTATACAGTTGATAAAGCAGTAAGCTTGTATAATTTAAAAATAATATTAATGTCATCATTTTATTTGCCCATACGCCGCGAAACTTTTGTTGCATTGGTTTCAGTAGTTTCAAAGCAGCTTGTTGTCTGGATGTGACGTAACCAGCAGCAGTGGCGGCCAGTGCTGCAAGAATAGGAGTGGTGACTCCACCTAATACAAACTCGATGGTTGTACCTGTTGTAGTGTATACGTAATTGTCTATAATGTAGCGTGTAATAATATGTCATGTAGCGCACGAGATTGCCGCATGCTTTGAAAGCACGTACTGTTTCAAAACCACGCCAGAGCGCAAAGAGTTTGGCCGCAACGGACAAGAGAGACGTACCATGTAGTTAAGCTTATGTTTATGTTATATTCTGTTTATTGCAGTTAGGCTAACAAGCTATTTCCTTTAGTTGAGTTATGCTCAATTAGGTTACTATTAAAAATATTGTGTCTTCCTCATCCTTATGGTGGCCTGGTATTGATAAAGACATAGAGACCCAGGTACAGAACTGCAATGCCTGCCAAGAAATTGCGTCCTTTCCTTCTGCGAAGCAGGTGTCCTGGCCTATTCCTAAATCTCCTTGGGGGGTATTACATATTGAGCATGCAGGACCGCTCGAAGGTCAAACTTTACTGGTTATATTGGATGCCGGGCCAAAGTGGCTGGAAGTTGCGCCCGTTTCATGAACATCATTTTCAGCTACTAATGCAGTTCTCAGAACTCTATTTTCACGTTTTGGCCTACCTAAAAGTAGAGTAAGTGACAGTAGCACATCATTTGCTGGTAGTGAATTCTGTTCATTCATGGTGCATAATGGTATCAAGCCTGTACGAACTGCACTATTTCATCCGAAATCAAATGGTCTGGCCGAGAGAGCTGAGCGAGCAGTGAAAATAGCACTCAAGAAGATTTCGAGAGGTACCTTGAAGGAACGCCTGGAGAGTTTCTTGTTCAATTACTGACGTGCACCTCTACCCAGCACTGGCATTTGACTAGATGTTGCTAGGTTACGACGTCCTCTGAGGAGTCGACTTGATTTAGTTCGCCCGGGGGAGAGTCACATCAAATTGCCACTTAGTTATAGTCCTGCTGACGCTTTTAAAGCAGGTGATAGAGTCTGCGTAAAGAATTTTGGACATGGACCTGCCTGGATTCTGGGTTCCGTGATCGGACCGTTAGGAAATGTCATGATGGAGGTAAGTACGCCCATTGGGTGTTGGTTCCGCCACCTGGACCAATTGCGAAGTGCAGCGACACCGTACGGAATATTTATGGATCCAGAAAAGACCCTTCAGAAGGAACCTGAGACACTTCCAGAGTATCCTTCCGCATCTGCTTCGCTAGAACAGGAGCCTAACCAACATGGCAAAGAAGTGCTGTGGATAAGGACAATCAACTGCGACATTACGCCGCTCGAGTCGGATTTGTAAACCTCCGGAAAGTTTAGTTTTGCAATCAAAGACAATTATCGCAGAGACTGTTTGATGGTTTACATGTATTGGTTTTCTTTTTAAGGCTATCTTTGAATTAGTGTAACAGAAATTCTGTCCTATATCTGTTATGCATATTTTTGTACACATTTTCTCAAAAACTATTACCTTGTAGAATTTGAAATTTTCAGCACAAATAGAAACGACCCATAGCTAATACGTGCCGCAGTTATTTTTCCGAAAAATTTGTTTTAAAATTCAATTTATCTGACTAGAAAGTATTCCAATTTGGCGCTAGATGGCGCCAGAAGTTAGTTTGGCAGTGTTTCTGTGTGGAAGAAACGAAATATCTCATTTCTGTCTGATTTTTTCAATTATGTAGGCCAAATAGAAATCAAATATTGATCACAGAAGTGAGATTGGAATCTTGTCTGCAATAGATCATCTTACATTCTACTGTACATTCATTTTTTGAAGAGAAAATGTGTACATTACCAGAAAACACTTGAATTTGAGACAGAAACTAAGCCAACCTACTAAGCCTCCACCCCCAAACAATGTCATTGGTTAAAACGTAACAGCGCATATTTTGTCTTTTCATTGTGGAGCCAACGAGAGACCGCTACCATTCAGAATATGGTAAGGTCTTCAGTCATTCACTGACGCCAACTTCTGGGACACTCCCTCAAGACATATTGCCACGCCCAAGGAGTGATATTTTGCGCCATCTATCGCAGAAGATGAAGCCTAACACTCATTTAAAGACAGCCGTAAGGAGAGCAGGAAATGTAGTTTATACGTAATTGTCAATGATGTCGCGTGTAACAATACGTCATGTAGCGCACGAGATTGCCGCGTGAGATATATCTTTAGGTTGAGCCACTTCGGAAACTAGCTGCTATTGGCTGGCGAAATGACGTCACACAGGGAGCAAAGCAGCGAGAGGCAAAGAGGCGAGAGCCAAGAGCCATCGCTGCTACGGGTTACACTTTAGCAAGGAATGTAAATAAATGTTTTCAAATACTAATAATTTCAAACTTCAAAGATTAACATATTTATCAGTGATCTGCTATTTCCTCTTTCATGAATTAATTAATTTTGAAAACAAAATAAATTAACAGCTTTTGTGTAAAGAAATGTGAGGGCATTGGTGTAAACAAACATATTGCTGAACTTCGTAGTTCCGTAGTTCGCAGGAAGTTATATTTACAAAAAAGTTATTGTCAGTGCGAAAGTAAATTCTAAAAAATCCAAACTTTTTGAAATCTAGCATTTCGATTATCAGCGCATCAAGTAGTTAACGGGCTAAGCAAACAAGGAGTAAATATGTTATTCATCATTTCATTTTTGCAAAATAAATCTTGTTGTTTACAGAATTCCACTTAGTAGCCTTCAAATACAAACAGAAATTCGCACGAAATGTTCGTTTTTCAATTTATTTTAATAGGTGGCACAAAAAGCTATCAAAAATTTCGTATATAATACTATTGCAACGGCGGGCAGTATCGAACACCTGCTGCAAGTGTGTTTACGATTGCGTTGATGCCGAGCAAGCGGTGTGTTGCAAAGAATTATGGGATCACGACCCTGGACAATTGACAGAGTGAAGAGAGAGGAGACAAGATGGCGTCGTAGCTTCGCTGTGTGTGAACACGATATTTGTTGTTCTTACAAAAGTGCTCTAAAAGAGTACATGTATTATCATCGTCTAAAAGGATTCTCGCCGGAATAAGCTGTGTGTTGTGTGAACCTCCTAAAAGGAATATTAATCATGGTAAGACTGTTTAAAACAGACTAAATAGAAAGCAAAGTTCATTGTCAACAATAACTCATTCGTTCTATGTTTATTATATATCCGTGAACCATCATTAATGTTTTAGTTGTGTGTTTAATTCAAGAATAAATAACGAAAAACTTAAATCAGGAGTCTGTCGATTATGAACATAGTTACGGTTGCAAATCATTTCTTAGTTTTTTAACTTACACCATCAGTTTGCACTCCCAAGCCCAAGATGCCGTGCGGCTTGATTATCTGCTGTCGCGTTTTCGCTGAGTTTGCTCCCGTTGTGACGTCATGCGCAAATCCAAGAAAACGGAGACTGCAACTGCACTTTGAAATGGCGCCCCCTGGTACATACTGTTTTAAAATAAGGTCAGAGCGCATAGAGTTTGGACACGATGGACAAGAGAGACGTACCATGTAGTTAAACTTATGTTTATGTTATATTCTGTTTATTGCAGTTAGGCTGACAAGCTATTTCCTTAGTTGTAGAGTGATGTTCTATTAGGTTACTATTAAAAATGCTGTGTCTTCAAAAGTAGTGCTTATCTTGAGTATTAATAAATAGAAAATAGAAGCCGAAGGCTACAACAGTACCTGTAAAGGAATGTTTCTATTGGTTTCCGTAATTTTTTTCTGATTTGTTTACATTTACGCCCCCTAGAAGAATAATGTTTCATCTTTCGAAGCTATAAAGACACGGAATGGTTTGCAAAATAAGTGTTAAAATTGTCGAGCAAAACATTCAGAAATATAGCAGTAAATAACCAGCCATATAGAAACTCCCCGTATGATATTTGACCGAAGCACTAGAAGTGACATAAATTGAAAAGGGAATAATTCATCATCCTTATGACATATTCTATCATACTGATTTTTTAATATAGACGCATTGTTATCAGTTGTTCAGGAAGAACGAAAGATAAAAGGTTGGATAAAATCAAATTTATATAAGCATCTAGTAATCTTCAAGTCTTGCTAAAAAGCTTGCTGTGGGAAGAAAACAAGAAGCCTATTTGTTATTGCTTTCAGGAAGAGATAACAAGTGAAACAATTTAGCAACATTTTCTTCTTAACTCAAATGAATGAGACCACAGTACATTACGGTGCGTATCTTTGTCGCATTATTCTGTTATTATTATGTTTTATGTGGGACCGCGGTTATAAATACTTAGCGAAGATTAGGAGCACGAAGGACTGAATGTCCAAATGCCCGGGAGACTAATTCAAAGTAACTACATTTGAGAAAATGCTTCAAACGTTTCATCTGAGAACACCTATCACGCTGGACACTGATATTAGCGGGATAAGTATTATAAGGAACTCCTGGGTTTCTCGCACGCAATGCAAAGTCCTTCGTTTCTGCATTCCCAATTAAGAAGATTTCCAACGAGAAATGCATAGACGGCACGCAATGTTACTTGCCCCATCCATTAAGCTCTTATTGAGTCTAGCGATTAAGAAAGGAGGAGCATTATCACCACATGAACCCTTTCACCGCAGTACTTCGCATGGACCAGACAATGATTAATCCCGAAAGCACAGCAAAACTCTGAGACTCTAAAGTTTGAATTCCGATAATTGTACACTATGTCAGCAGCTCCGGAAAAGAAGAGAGCAAATTTAAATAAAAATGCTCAAATGCTCATAGGTTTCGAGGAAAATATAGAACGTGCAAAGGAATTGGTGCCTCATAGTATAACGAAGTGAATTTCTCCGTCATTTTTATCCGCGCCGGGGTTCGAACCCGGGTCCACTCATTCCGGAATAAGTTGCTCTACCAATTAAGCTACGCGGACATTTTATTCTGATTCCTATCTGCCTTTATGTCATGTGCGTCCTGCTGGCAGGTACGTCACATCTCCTCTCCTGGTACGTTACATCATCTCCCCCTTATTTTTTTTTTTTTCTTTCGAAGTGCTGCTCATATTTTTCCTATCTCGCGGTGTGGAAATAACATCACACCAATGCGAGATTTTGAACGGTCTGGTCATCCGGGTAGTTCGGGCGCCATTATAACGAAGTGAATTTCTCCGTCATTTTTATCCGCGCCGGGGTTCGAAACCGGGTCCACTCATTCCGGAATAAGTTGCTCTACCAATTAAGCTACGCGGACATTGATTCTAATTCCTATCTGCCTTTATGTCGTGTGCGTCCTTCTGGCAGGTACGTCACATCTCCTGGTACGTTACATCATCTCCCCCTTATTTTTCTTTTTTTTTTTTTTTTTTTTCTTTCGAAGTGCTGCTCACATTTTTCCTATCTCGCGGTGTGGAAATAACATCACACCAATGCGAGATTTTGAACGGTCGGGTCATCCGGATAGTTCGGACGCCATTATAACGAAGTGAATTTCTCCGTCATTTTTATCCGCGCCGGGGTTCGAACCCGGGTCCACTCATTCCGGAATAAGTTGCTCTACCAATTAAGCTACGCGGACATTGATTCTAATTCCTATCTGCCTTTATGTCGTGTGCGTCCTTCTGGCAGGTACGTCACATCTCCTGGTACGTTACAATAGGATTTGAGAACGGCGATCAGTGTTAGGTTACATAAAACAATACTATGGATTTTAGAAAAAAAATAAAATATATGACGTTCAGACCGCTCCTGGCAAATATGATTTGGGATCCAGTGTAAGCTCTTTTTATACGAAAATAGACTGTGACACCAAGAAAAAATCGCGCTATTCAAATTAAATTTATATCTTATATTTTTCATGTTGCAGGCAGGGCCCGATTTAGGTCAGTGGAGGGCCTATGCACATCCTACGTCTGGGCCCCCTCGATTAAAAATTTCAGCCAACAGTTGAAAAGAATATCTGCTGGTAAATATTTTTTTTTGCAAGCAATTTTTCTAGTAGTAAAACATTAAAATACATCCCACATGCTAATCAACTTCATAGCCAATGTGGTTTGTAATAGACGAGCATTCACACCACTTGTACTTCCGCGCATCCGCAGAGCTCGCAGCTGCAACATTAATTACTCTGGAATTTATTTTAGTTTTATAGTATAATTTACAAAACAAATAACTATCCTCCCAGAGATATAATTTAAATTCTCTTGTCTACCATAAATTTAATGGAAATGATGAACCAATGGTAGCTTAAGCTGTAAGAAGTAATCCCTCACAAAGTCTTACAGCTGACCACACACATTGTGGAATTAATTATTGCAGCACTCCATGTAAATTATTACAACAGTCTTTAAATAAAGTAGTGTCACTTAAATTTTTTTCGTATTTTCATTTATGTGAAAATAAACCGTACATAATTATGAATATTGATTCACAAATCTTGTTCTCACAAAACTAATATTAATAAAAAATATTTTTAGTAAATTCAACATGTTTTGCTTAAATGCTTTTCATGTATAATATACCGTATTGCTCCGAATATAGGCTTCATCCGTGATATGAGATCTCAAGGAAAAACAAACCATACTTACATGCTATTACAGGAGCGTGATTATAAGTCACACCCTATTTTTAAACAAACCATTAAAAATGTATAAATAAAAATATGTAAAAAATGCTTGATAATTTTTAACTGTTGAATCGGCCGGAGGACATTAAAAATGACTTTTTTCTACCTTTTGTGGCCGCAAAATCATCAATTATATCGACGAAACGTAAACTGCTGTTACATCACTTTTAATGGAAGAGCATCAATTGACTCTTATTTTAGACTTTAATGCTTTGTTCTCTTCAGAACCGCAAACGAGCGTTCGTTTGAACAGTTGGAAACTGGTATTCGTAAAAAAATCCTGAGGTATACACATGTGTATGTCAACAATGGGAAAAAAATGAACTAAATTTAAGTCCCTTAACTTCCTAAGACAAGTGACGGAATCTGTGCTCTCAGTGAATGAATTATTTCGTCAGGATTCGAAACTTAAGGAACTCTTCAGCAAAGTCTTCTTCAAGTTTATTTGCATACTGCTTTTGCAACAATTCAGCTGCTTCCATCACATCACTTAGGTCATTCTTGCAGAAAAATTCAAATCTGGAGTCCAATTCCTCATATGACTTCTTTCTGGTTTGCAACTGTGAAACAAGATTGTCACATATTACCTAAAACGTTTGAGTGATGAAGGAATCTTGATTATTAAAAACAACGTCTGGAGTTGATGTATCATCTAGAAGTCAGTTCTTGGGTATTTTCCTCCTTCTTGAGGATTCATAATCCATTTCTCTCCCAAATAGCTGGTTGGATTCTTTCTCGAACAGTTCGAAAATTTTTCTCACGTAATTCAGGAAGAAGTCAATAATTGACTCATATAATGGTAAAACTAACGACAAATTGCCCATGGAAGATTAAAAGGGTAGTGCTCACAGTTTATTCATTGCAATATTGTCCCAGATAATCGTTAACAAAACAGTCTCTTTTTTCATTAATTTGACATGAAGAGACTTAAAGATATATTTGGTTTTTCTAGGTAGTTTGGAGGCCCCCAAGTTCTGAGGCCCTGTGCACGTGCAGAAATCAGGCCCTGGTTACAGGAGATAACTGATTACATTTGCAAAGTTATGCAACATTTTTCGCTTTAAACTCAGAACAGTGTGAACCCGCTTCGAGCAACAATAATAAGCTCTGTACGCCGTGGCATTGAATATAGGGGGTGTTAACCTTACCCTTTTTCATGGGCGAGATTGGTGTTGCGCTATGTCTAAAACCATGACTAAGGAAATGTTGAACTAAATGAGAATACGATGTAATAGTTGCCCGGGATAGTTCGAATTAGGGTTTTACGGCCAAACGAAACATATACAGAAGTTAACTTACGATAACCTTTAATTGGTCCAGCAATGACAGAAGAAATCCACAATATAGCCACATATGATATCTTAATTACATATCGTATCTTTTAGCTTAACACAGATCGAACATCTCCACACACACACACACACACGCACACATACACTAAGCAGCTGATGTATCCTCCTCCTTTTCATCTATCGTTCTTATCACCTTCATACGTCACTATCTCTGACCTCAAATGTGTTGCTAACCTCATTCATGTGAGAGAGAAGATGTAACGTTAAGTCCGGAAAGTGTAAAATAGAACAACCTCAATTTTACATAGGAAAAGGAACTAAAAATGAAAGTTAAATTAGAATATACGTCGCAAGGTCAGCCTGGGAAATAGCATGTCAGGCTGCTTCTATGCGAGACCAGAGCTCGTGGTGCGTTGCGGAGGGACTTGACGAGCCGGTCGCTTAACCACTATGTCCCATGTCCAATCGAGAACATTACCGGCGAACGTGCAGGCCAGGAATGAAGTGGTACCTTCCGTACATGAAAGAAGTCTTGGACATTCCTGGCCACGCGTGGGCGAGCATTGTCCTTCTGGAATGTAACTCCTTTACAACTCTGAAAGAAAGGTATCACTTCTGCCTCGAAAGCATCTGTGATGTATCGCTGGCTGTTGAGGATTCCTCAATTTGTATCAATCTAGTCAACGCTCACAGAAGAGTTTGAGAGCTACTTCCTATGTTGATATCTGTCTTACGCTAAATATACAGCACAAGGTTGATTTTCATATCCCTATTGTAAATTGCTCGTCAGAGATTTCTAATTTCTTAAACGATACCGTAGTTCATGTTAATCGCTGACAATCACCAATAAGTTTAAGTTCAAACATTGAGTAACACAGAGACTAGGCACAAATAATGAACTTTTATGAAAAGTGAGTTCAAAAACAGGTGGCGCAGTTGTCTGAGCTACGGCTTCTGATTATTCATCTGAGATGGATCCATGTGCGAATTCCGGTGAGCAATGGATGGGTGAGGTATCTTTCTAACGACACTAGATCTCTCCCTTCCTGGAGCCAGTGGCTATAAATTAGGGACATACGACTGCTTATTGCCCATCAAATTGCCCACCGTAGTCGTTAAATCCCTCAATACGTAAACGGAAATATACACTATATTGACAAAAGTCACCGGACATCACTTGAAAAGCAAAATAAACGGATCGCTGCGTTATTAAGATGCGCGGTACAGCTGCAAACGGTATAAAAAAACCTGCAGCTGATCGCGATCATATCGCACTGTGAGATTGAGTGAATATGTCGCTGCGGGATATAACTGACTTTGAGAAAGGAAAGATTGATAGGTGTTACACTAGTGGGTTGCCCATAAGAGAAACCGATAGGCGTTTACACATACACATGTCAACTGCTTTGGATGTACTGAATAAATGGAAGACACGTGGCGTGCCTGAAGCAGAAAAACGTACCGGCAGATCAAAGATAATCAGTGATAGAGGACGTCGAAGCCTCAGGAGAGTCGTTACAGCTAATCGACGGAGTACTGCACAAGACCTCAGTGCACAGGTGAGTAAAAATGCTGGAACCTCTGTATGTACACGAACCATTCGCAAAGAACTTCATTCCATGGGTTACCGTGATCGTGTTCCTGCTCATAAGCCTTTCATCACCACTCAGAATGCTACTCGCTGTTTCGCATGGTGTAAAGATCATTCGTCGTGGAACGTAGATCAATGGAAACGGTTCCTATGGACTGATGAATCCAGATACACGATCAATCTGTCTGATGGCCGGGTGTGAGTATGGCGGCAGCCAGGGGAACGCTATTTACGACAGTGTACTGTTCCTACGGTCAAGTTTGGAGCTGGCAGTGCACTCGTGTGTGGGTATTTTTCGTGGTATGGTCCCGGTCCATTGGTTATCCTGGACAAACCTGTTAACCAGCACGTATACCTCGATATTCTAGACAATTATGCCCTACCAACTCTGTGGCAATGCTATGGAACCTAGCTTTGTGGATACCAGCAGGATAATGCACCGAGAAATAAAGCAAGGACTGTTACGGCGGGGTTTGACGATAATTCCGTATCGTGTGGGGACTGGCTAACACAGAGCCCTGATCGTAATGCCATAGGGCACTTATGGGATGAATTAGAGCACCGCATAATAAGTTTGGAACCAGGACCTACTACTAAGCAACAGTTAGCGGCAGCATTATGTTCTGAATGGAATCGCATACCTACAGCTGTATTCCAAAACCTTGTCGAAAGTATGTCTCCTAGGGTCAGTGCATGCATTATGGCCAAAGGTGTTGCGACACCATAATAATGTATGTCAATTTATGACATGTTGTGTTTTTCTTCTATGTGTCCTGCGGCTTTTGTCAATTTAGTGTATTCAAATTTGGCAGTCTCGTGAGCTGAAGCACTTTTGTCTTATCCTTCATCAAGACTGCACAGCCTGCAGAAACTCGTGTGAAACGGAAAATAGCCAGGACCGTTCCGAATTCGAAGATCTAATAATAGCATCAAGTTTAGCTAAAGACACGACAAAGAAACAAAGCAAACGTGTTCAGCGATAGGAAGACGAGCAGATCTTCCGTATCCCAAAAGCACCAATTAAGTGTGAAGAACAGATTTTCTGTCAGGTAATAAAAATTCGAATTTTGTTATTTAAAAAATTGCTGACAAGTCAGTTTGAATCACTGTTCGTAAACTGTTCCATATGGAAACTGATAGAAACAAACTATGATCGTCCAATGAAATTTTGTAACTGACTGAATTTAGCGGTTATAACGTAATATCTCTTTCGTGAGCAAGATTGGTGTTGGGCTAGGCCTAAAACCATGACGAAGGAAATGATAAACTAAATGAGAATAAGATGCAATAGTTCTTAATTAAGCTTTTACGGCCGGTGAAACAAAAACAGAAGTCACCTTACGATAACCTTTTATTGGTCCAGCAATATTTCGGTAGATCCTACATATAACACCGCAGGTAAACGTCACATTTATCTTAGCGATCGAACGTCTACACACAGACACATACACATGAGCAACTGTTGTATCTTCCTTTTTATCCATCGTTCTTATCACATTCATACGTTCTTTCTCTCTGACCTCAAATCTGTTGCCAACCTCATTCTTGTGAGAGAAAAAATATCACGTTAAGTTTGGAAGTATAAAGGAGAACAAACTCAAATTTGCATGAGAAAATGAAATAAAAATGACAGTTATTTTAGAATGTACGGCACACGGTAAATGTGTACACTTGTCTAAAGAAAGTTTTAGCTTCTAGCACGAAATACTATAACCGTTATATTTTTCCTTCTTCACATATTACTTCATGTGGAGACATTTGGTGGTTAGTAGCTTTGGATTGCCTTAATTCACACTGTATCAAAAATTGTTTACATTGCAAAAGAAGTTTCTTCTGGCCACAAGACCAAAAGTAATGTTTCCTGTAAACGGGGTAGGAAAAGATGATCGCTGCAAACGTAAATCTTCGACTTCTTTGTAAAGAATTGCTCACACTTAGGCGGTCATGTGTGTTTGCCATAAAACTCTCGCTTTGCAAAAATTTAGGACGTCCTGCATATAAAGGATGCGCAAGCAGTCATCACATTTTGGAACAGTAAAGAATATTGCGAAAACTTTTTAGATGAAAGAGCAGCATTAATCACATAGTCGGGGTCGCAAACTTCTGAAGCAGAAGGTAATCCACATCTATTCTCAGAGGGAGAATGGTTTTTAGAAAATGACATCATTTATCCTACCCTCCCATTAATCTCGATATTGATTAATGTTGTTCACATCTATGACTGACGTAGTGGAACCTTCTTAAAGTGCATACCCGAAGAATAAAAAAAAAAAAATGGGCCCAATGATTTTTGAAAGAGTCTTATCTTCCTTCATGCTTCGAAACGTTTTTATGCTGTCGCGGTCTTGGTTTACAGATTTTTATTTTCGCCACCAGTTGAAGAAATATCTTCGCTGAATTGGAAAAGGAACGTTCGGAAAGGATTTTTCAAAATAATTTTTTTTTATTTGCCTTTGAAGATAGTGTTACAAATTTATGAGATGAATTAATTTATGTATCACAATTGCTGTCTGCGTACGATAAATAAAATCATTAAAAGTTTGCAAAGTAAATCCAAATTTATTTTCAAATTAAAATAATTTAAAAGCAAGAACTTTCGGGGCTCTCATGGACCCACCATCAAACTGAGTGTCGTAGGAATGCATAGATAATTACTAAAAGTACAAGGAATTACCCATCATTCATTTCACCATTCGTCTCGAGTAGATGCCAGATAACAAAAGTTAAAGTTCAACAAGTTAGTAAAATCATGCAATGCATTGATTATGATACGCTTTCCAACATACTAGAAATCATTACTCAAGTTGTTACTCAAGTTATGAGGAAAATGGCTGTGGAATAAATCACTCCTGTGGCCTGACCTTTGATCCCACTTCGATGATATTCAACAGAACTGGTTCAGTATACCTCCGAAAGAACATGATAAAGTTTTGTCGCAATCGAAGCAATTTTACGTAAGTTATGCTGCATAAGGGCAATGGAATAGATCCCGCTTCTGTGTCCTAACCTTTCACCCCATTTCGCCCATTTTAAACGGGAATCGTCCACAGGCAGCTTCCTACAACATACTAACATTTAATCCAAATAAAAATATTTTTACGTAAATTATGACGCATAATGGCGATGGAAGCGATTCCACTCCTATGTCCTGACCTTTGACCCCATTTCACCAATTATCAATAGGGTTTGTCCCCAGGTGGTTTCCTACCACATACTAAAATTTAATCGAAATCGCATTTTTTACGTTAGTTATGACGCATAAGAGCAGTGGAATGGATCCTGCTCTTATGTCCTGACTTTTGACCCACTTTCGTTCACTTTCAACAGGGTGCCTTCCCAGGTGTTCCCCTACCACATACCAAAATTTCATCGAAATCGAATGATTTTTATGCGAGTTATCGTGCGGACGAACATACGCACACAGCGCGTGACGTAATGAGGCAGATGGGAATCACGACCATCTGCTCGCAAGATTGTGACGTCATAAAACTTTAATATGATCCACACACAACCCGTGACGTAATGAGACAGATGGCGTGACCGCGCGCTAACATCTAATGCGACGACGCCATGACAATACACTAAAAATGTGGCAATTTGTGGTGGTTATTTAATTCACTAAACGAATTTTACTAAAGTCGAGTTCAAGCTAAATCGATTTCTACTACCAGAAAACGGTAGGCTAACAACTTTCATCAAAATCCTTAGAGTCGTTTTCAAAATGAAATTTACATACATACAAGAATTGCTCCTTTAAGGTGAACGTCAAGTAATTTTGCTTTCTGTACTTCGAATGTAAAAATTTCTGTACACATTTTCTTCCCAATTAATGCGTTCCCAAGGATGAAAATTTGAGCATCGATTAAAATATCTTCATTTTATAACTTGCAATACTTAATATATTTTAAAACATAACCATAATTATGCAATCCAACATTTGTTTGTCTATTGACGTCATGAAAATACAGGTCGCGCCATCTTTTTTCTGGACAGTTAATGCGTTCACAAGGATTACAATTTTAACATCGATTAAAATAGCTTCATTTCATAACTTGGAATACCTAATATTTTCTAAAACATAACCACAGTTATGCAATCCAACATTTGCTTGTCCACTGACGGCATCAAAGTACAGGTCGCACCATCCCTTTTCTGGTTTCAACACCACCAAAGGAAAAGTTATTGATTTTTAATATAATTATGGTTATGTTTTAGAAATTATTAAGTATACCAAGTTATAATATAATATGAAGTTATTTTAATCGATGTTCAAATTTTCATCCTTGGGAACACAATAATTGTGAAGGAAATGTGTACAAAAATTTTCCCATTGGAAGTATAGGAAGCAAAATTACTTGACGTCCACCTCAATAGTATGGGAAAAGGGCTATGGAATGAATCGCAATCCTATGTCCTGACCTTTGACCCCATTTCGTCCATTTTCAATAGGATTTGTCCCCTGGTGGTGCCATACCACATACTGAAATTTCGTCGAAATCGAACCATTTTTACGCACGTTATGATGCATAAGGGCAATGGAATGCATCCCGCTCTTGTGCCCTGACCTTTGACCCCAATTCACCCCTTTTGAATAAGGTTCGTCCTCAGGCGGTCCTTTACCACATAGTAAAATTTCATTGAAGTCTAACCATATTTACGCAAGTTATGACGCATAAGTGCAATGGAATGGATCCCGCTCCTACGTCGTGACCTTTGACCCCATTTGTCCCATTTTAAATAGGTTTCGTCCCCAGTCAGTCTCCTACCACATACTAAAATTTCATCGAAATCGATCCATTTTTACGCCAGTTATCGTGCGGACAGACGGACGGACAAAGCTGGAGCATATACGCTTCTTCAACCTACAGTTGGAAAGCGTAAAAAAGAGGAACTACGTAGGTTCTTCATCAACAGCTGGTTGTCCGGAGGAGTGACCAGCCGTCTCCACTGGCTCGGAACATAGGCCGGGAGGTCAAAGTTACAGCAATAGTCACCAAATTTAATAATATACTACTGTGAAGGCCGTGTTTGATGATCCTGATCGGAGTGCATATATGCACTCCGATCAGGAATTATGCCTTTATGTCGTGTGCGTCCAGCGGGGCAGGCACGTCACACTTCATATTACTGTTTACATGTTTTATACTATTATGCAATTTTTGTGGTGAGACAGCAATGACATAAAGCTGCTAATCCGTCGAACAACCGCGTAAAGTAAATGACCATATTTGTCTCCAATATCACATATTTATCTCAATACACACCAAAGCGCCAAAACAATACGAACACCTGCTTTACGTGATGTGGGTCCTCCGTGTGCCGCCAAAACAGCTCTTACCCGGCGAGACGTAGAAGTTACAAGATTTATAAAGGTGTATTGTTATATCTGGTATCATTCCGTTACCAGCAGATCCTTTACTATTATAAGTTACGTGGTTGAGCCGTCAAAGATCAAATTTGCTGTTCCAACTAGTGCGGATCACGGATTTTGGATTTTTGGATATCCGAATATTTTAGTATCCGAAAACCGGATTTTTAGCATTTGAATAGTTCGAATTACGGATATCCGGATTATGAGCTGCGGATATCCGGATTGTGAACTGCGGATATCCGTATTATGAACTGCGGATAACCACATTTTGAACTGCGGTAAACAGGATTTCGATCTGCGGATAACCGGATTTCGAACAGCGGACATCCGGAAATTCGGATTTCTGATATCCGGATATTAGGATTTAGAATACCGATTATTCAGACATCTCAGCAATATAGATCTATCGCGCCATGATAGATCGCATGCCTCAGGTTGTTGATTAAGAAGATGCAAACAAAAATTTACAAAGAACGAACATAAGAAATAATGGCTGGTTATCATTGCTAAACCGGGTAAACCCGGTATCTCCAACTCACTAGAACTTATAGTGTTTGTGATTAATTCACTAGGTCACTGGGGGTGTAAAGCAAGAAAGAAAGAACAGATGGAAAGAGATAACCGGAAGTCGAAATTCGGATTTCATGCGGCAATCCGGATTTCGGATTTATGATATTTCGGATATTTTGAAATCCAAAATCCGGATTTCAAAATATCCGGTTTTTGACAGCACTAATTTCAACACTAACCACAGACACTCGACTGGATTTATGTCTGGGGAATGAGAATGCCGCGGAAATACTTGGACGTCTTCCCCATGTTCCATCGCTCCAAGTGGACGCATGTACCAGCGTGTCCACTTTTTGTACCACAAGAAACGAGATTCGTCGGTCCAGAAGACCTGTTCCCAGTCGTTTTGGGTCCAGCTTTGGTGCTCGCGGGCCTATTGTAGCCGCCTTCGACATTGAATCGAAATTAGTATGGGCACTTGGACAGGCCTGTGGCTATGCATCACCATTTTTTGGCAGGATTATGTATACTGTGTGCGTTGTGACACATTACTCCCGTCACCAAAATTCAAATTACCTGCGAGTTGTGCCTCAGTATCCATTCTGATGGCTCGTGCCATGCAGGATAGCATTCGCGCACCTCTCTTTTCGATGAACCGTGGTTGGCCCACACATTGCCGGCGGTTCGTGGTTTCCCTCCTCGGACCACGTTTTGAAGGTATCAAACACTGCTGACAGTGAGCATCCAACAAGCCTTGCCGTCTTGGAAATGCTCTGACCCATTCATCTAGTCATTTCAATTTGACCTTTGTCAAACTCGCTTGAGACCGCCGTCTCTCGCATCTCTAGAACAACAATGACATTGACTAACAGAGCTCAGCTTCAGACGTTATTTATACCGTTTCATAAAACTCACACGCGCTTTTCTCTAACTAAAAATGCTTCGATTTGCATAAACACGCGCTGGACATAATGTTTCGGCTCTTCGGTGCATATTATGACTATGAAAAATCCCACCCACAGACTGAAGCTATTTTTAGGAAGGAAGAGCGTTAACGACAGGCGTTAGAAACTCTATGGAATAGAAACAGTCAGTCGCCCGTCCTAAATTTGGGGCAGCTCTTTCTGGAAAGGACAGCTCATTCCCGGATAAGGCATGGATGCACAACCTCCATGCTTTACCCGGGAATCGAACCCGGGCGTATCTTGGGTCTTATTACCTCATGTTGTTGCTTTTGGACAACCTTGCCACCGATGCGGTGGCATGGTTGTCCAAGAGCAACAACATGGTTATGTGATGTGCAACTGGGGTTATGCTTGAGTAAAAACGGCAAGCTACAGTTATAAGCATTACTGTACTGAACGTAATTCAATCGGGAAAACATCCTGCTCCAGAGTAGGAAGACTCGGAATCAAGCTTTTCTTCACATTGCCGCTCAAGCGTCAAATGAGCGCGGATTTCGAAAAAATGGCTGATTATTTTTCCACACATCGTCTGAAATAAATCGCAGGTTCGGAAAAATTGTGTGATGATTCTTCCATCGTCTGTAATTAAGAACAATTCTTTCTTCTGCAATGAGCAGCTAATTCAAGCATGACTTGTCGACTGACTCTCTAAAGGAAGAGTATCTGTGATTTCGTGTTCCTTGTGTATGCCAAGTGGGAGGATATGCAGTATGTAAAGTACTATTGAGGTGAAGCGTGAGTCAAAAACGTCAAGTTGCAGCGATGAGCCTTGCCAACTGTAGCTTTGTTGGGAGAACAATGCGCTATGGAATAGGAAGACGTGGGTTCGAAACTACCACCGGCAGAAAGAGCTTTCCTCCACAACAGTTTCTGTGAAGGAGAAAGAGGAAGCGCCGCAAGACAGGATTACAATCGGTGGCTCATCGGAACTCGAACTACGGTCTATCTAAACAAATGATCTACGGAGTTAAGCCAGCGACTTAAACAACTTGGTCTTCGGAGAAGCCCACTTCATCATGGTACTGTTTTCATATCTATTTTTTATCTACTTATATACTGTATGCTGAGAGGCCAGTTTCTTAAGACCACCTACCTAACAAAGTGTTAGACCAAATATAACCTTAATAGCATAAGTAAATATTTTCTACATTGATCGTTTAGAATTCTGCGACGATTTTAGAAAATAGGACAGTGCGCTTGCTTAATAGCATTTTCCAATTCACACAGAGGTAATTAGAATGGGTGCAAAAGTCCGTCGTCCAGTTTGACTTCGAACAGTGTTGAGATCTGTCAACTGAGCTGTACAGTTAGTCACGCGAAGTCTTCATTATGTCCCAGAAAGCAGCTCCAGAAGAAATGGTTATTGCGATATGTTGCTTCGTCCTTCTGGACACAGGCTTTACCACTCGTGTTCAGAGTGACAGTGCCAGGATGAAATACCAGTCACTAAAGATTAGGCACACATGTCTGTGTCCATCCGAATCAAGGAGGTTAAAACCTGCCACCTAGCATACACCATCACACTGCCTCGGCTAACTTGAAGAGTTGTACCCATGTAAGGTGGACATATGGCCTCATGCTGTTGTTTCTACAAGACAGAACTGAATTATTAGGAATACCTCTTAATAAGGTGTTGGACCACCCGTAGCTTTCAAAACAGCCTCAATTTACTGTGGCATGGATTCAACTAGATCTGATGTCATTCAACAGGTATCTTTGGCAAAGTGGATTGATGGTGTCAGTCAGTTGTCGATTGTCCGTTGGAGAAGGAGCAATGTTAGGAATGGTTCTCTCAATCTCATCCCACAGGTGTTCAGTTGTGTTAAATTTCGGGTATCATGGACACAATTTTAGCCTTTTGAAGACACTATCCTGCTCCGTCTAGCCTTATAGTATGGAGCCTTATGCTCCTGGAAGTTGCATTTTTCCGTCAAGAAACACTTTGCACACCAGTGGCGATATTCGAGGGTAGCTGCGAAGCCCAGAGAATGTACAAAAAAAAAGTCAATTATCAACAGTATTAAGATATGTCGATGCTTTTGCTGCAAGAAAAGAAACACGTGCAGATTCACTTCGTTTTGACTAAGAGAATCGGTCTGGCGAGCGAAGACCAACAGTGCTCCTCCTAGTGGAGGGATGACGTCATCGTGACGCAACTAGCTCTAGCAGACTTCGATGTGTGATTCGATTTGAAGACTTTCGATACGATCGCCGGCGAGCGTTCCCATGACAACATGAAGGAGCGGGTGAAGGGTGAGTGTGCCATTGCTTTGGTCAAGGTTTCGCTCAGAAAAAAAGACTTGAGACTTCGGACTATCATTAGTCACACGCATGCTCCCGCCTGTGACGTCACGTATTTCGCGAGATTTGTTTCAGTTGTGTGAAGCATCAACGAATCAAAATTAGTGATATTATATCTTAAACGCGTAGCTTTGTTGGATTCGAACTTTTTTGATAAATTTGTGAAATCTTTCCTGAACAACTACGGCCAGAACTTGAAAAACCATATGCTTCAAATTTTGAACGAAAAACATTTAGACCATCAATACGGTATAACTAATACAGACACTTGACGTGGACTAGGAATATCAAACAGAAGTCATCGCTCTTTCCACGTTTATAAGTGAGTCACGGATAATTCTCATTGGCCGTCACGAGGAATCGAACCCAGGGTCTTCCAGTTACGTGCCAGAAATCCATCCACTTCAGTTTTTCCACTTATCCGGCCAATAACTGGAAGACCCTGGGTTCGATTCCCGGTGGCGGCCAATGAGAATTTTTTCGTTACTCACTTATAAACGTGGAAAGAGCGATGACTTCTGTTTCATGTTCCTAGTCCACGTCAAGTGTCTGTATTAAATTATTAATTCGCCTTCTAATCATTTGTTCAGTTGCTGCTTACCATCTTTGGTGAATCCACAGCATTGTGCCGGCCTCCAAGAAGCAATCCGCCAATTGGCTTGGCAGTTAGTTTATGTGAGTCTGGAGGAATTCGAGGCCGCTGTGGTGCAGTGGAAGCATATTCGGCGCGTAACTGTAAGACCCTGGGTACGATTCCCAGAGGCGGCTAATGAGAATTTTTCCGTGACTCACTTATAAACGTGGAAAGAGCGATGACTTCTGTTTGACATCAATACGGATTTGTGTAGTCAGATGCTGAATGATAAACCGCGCATGGAGCTGAGAATTGTTGGCACTGTAGCGTAAATGCAAACGCACTCGACTAGTTATCGAAAGATCTGGGGTTTGATCCCAGAAATGTCGGAATAAAACTTTTCAGTTGCTATGCGTTATTTATAACATAACATGGGCAGAGCAATGACATCGTCCATTTACATAATCTCCACGTATTTGATATATAATTACTATTCGCCTCCTAAATGCTTTAAGTAGGGTGCAAGATGGTAAAGGCACTCTATGTACGAATTATTACGGTCAGTGAACTTTTTAGTGACCAGACACATAAATTATCAGCTAACATTTGTTCCACCCTCTGTTCCAGCATTTTTTCGTCTTATCTGTCCACGTTATTTCCTAAACAAAATTTTAGAGAAATAGATTTACGATAGACTAATCTCGTACATTCATAATCTAAAAATCATCCATCCAAATCAACATTGTTTTCAATCTGGAAAGTCAACAGAATCCGCCTTATTATACCTACAACAAACATAAACAGTGCAGCATAATTTTGAACTCAACTTATATACCATCGCATTATTTTTAGACCTATCCAAAGTTTTTGATACCATAAATCATAATATCTTACTACACAAGTGACACACTGTAGGAATTAGGAACAATAAACATTCTCTTTTTAAAAGTTATTTATCAGATGGGCAACAATATACACAAATTAACCAACATCAATCCACTCTTCAACTCATACCAACTGGTGTACCATAGGGTTCAATTTTGGGACCTGTACTTTTCAGTATATATGTTACCGTTAAAGTGTATAATTTAGTTATTTCATATAATACCTAGTTATTTTATATAATACCTAGTTATTTTATATAATACCTAGTTATTTCATGAAATAACTGAACAAATTAGGTAATGCGTGTAATAAATTAATAATACCACACTTTAACTGCTGTAGTTATTCTATGAAATAACTAGGTATTCTATAATTTAACTAATGATAGACAGTTTATGTGTAAAATAGACAATTTGACTGAATTATACAGAATACAAAATGTTATTTATATAAAGACACATTACAATCATTTGTTACAACAGGGATTACTAAAATGGCATTTGGAATTGCATAGAACATTATTTCTAAAACAAATACATTTTTTGTTGACACAGTGCGTTTTACATGAACATTTTTTAAATCCCTGACCGGTACCTAAACTTTGAGCTGCATCAACCTACCGGAGCGATTTCTCTATATCCGGCACTTGTTCGATCTGAATTACTTTTTGTTCACAGACGCTGAACTGGGATAGGGGATACAGCTGTTTTATGCGGCCGTTTCTTGTTCCCAATTGAATAAATCCTTCTTCGGTTATTTTCATGATAACAGCTAAAATAGATCTGGCGTCACCCCTTCCTCTGTCAACTTCAGGTACTGGAATACGGACTGTAAGCCCCATAGAGGCTTCAGAATGAGATTTATCTGACATTAATTTCATCTTCTTAGCTTGAATTTCCAAACATTCTTTAGAGTTTTCTCTTTCCCTCTGAACATTCAGTCCATTAAAACACAATTTGCAGATCTTCTGTACAACTTTGTCTTCCAAAACATAGTCTTCTAAACATGACATGCGGAAAGGCTCATTACATTTCGGACAGACTACGTTTGCACTGCATTCTTGTGAACAAACTACGTTTGCACGGATGCCGGTCAAAACGCCGACAATCAAAACACCGACAGGTCAAAACACCGACAGGTCGAAACACCGACAGTTCAAAACGCCGACATGTCGAAACACCGACAATCAAAACACCGACAAATCATAACACCGACAATCATAATACCGACAATCATAATACCGACAGTTCAAAACACCGACAATCAAAACACCGACAAATTATAACATCGACAGTTCAAAACACCGACAATCATAACACCGACACTTCAAAACACCGACAATTATAACACCGACATTTCAAAACACCGACATTTCAAAACACCGACAATTATATGGACTCTAAGCCGGCGAGTAGAGGAACTTTATTCCGAGCGATTCCAAAATCACAGTAGGTGGTATGGGGGATGACAACACCCAACGAATAGATGTGCTTCCCCCTAGCGGTGAACGATGCAACTTTATTCCTTTCTATTCCGACCGAAGGCAACATATTTTTATTCCGAGATATGGCAACATCTGAGTGGATGAGTGGGAATTGGAATGCATAGGAGTTGGATATGTCGATGCTTATGTGCAGCCCCTAGCGGTGAACAATAGAACTGCATAATTTTTTATTCCGACATCTGGCAACATATTTTAATTCCGAGCAATGGCAACATCTGAGTGGATGGGTGGGAAAGGGATGCATAGGCGTTGGATATGTGGATGCTTTTGTGCTGCCCCTAGAGGAGAACGATAGAACTTTATTGATTTCTATTCCGACCGATGACAACATATTTTTATTCCGAGCAATGGCAACATCTGAGTAGATGGGTTGGAAAGGGAATGTATAGGTGTTGGATATGTCGATGCTTATGTGCTTCTCTTAGCGGTCAACGATGGTACTGCATACATTTTTATTCCAACCGATGGCAACATATTGTTATTCCGAGCAATGGCAACATCTGAGTAGAAGGATTGGAAAGGGAATGCATACGTGTTGGATATGTCGATGATTATGTGCAGCCCCTAGCGGTGAACAATAGAACTGCATAAATTTTTATTCCGAGGGACGGTAACATATTTTTATTCGGAGCGATGGCTGCACTGTTGCATGTTACCAGTCTGGACACTCTCCGTTCCGCCTGAGGAGTCACTAGCCAATGACGACCACACGTTGCACGTAGAGAACGAGTTTTTTGGCTGACAGTACAGTCTTTAAACACTTTAACAACAGCTGCTCTTTAACACTTCACGAATGCGGCGGTTTCGGTGATACTCGCTCCATGGTTCCGAGCTCCTACTATCATCCCACGTTGAAAGTCCGTCAAATCGCATTTTTTACCCATCTCGTCACCAAAAAATCACTTCTACTACTGTCCCAAGCGCTAAGGTTTCCCTTTTTAAATTAGCCTCTCCTCTGGCGGCAACAGCGTGCATCATAGCTCATTTGCTTAAAACTGTCAGGTGGTCATAATAAAGTGGCCACTCAGTGTATGTAGATGAACTGGAGGTAATCAGGGGCAAATTCCAAGACTACATGCAAACATAACTATGGCTGATCCTGTACTTTGGAATAGAATACTAGATTGTTTCCTGGCAGGTGACAGCAAACAATAAATTTATATTACAAATTATAACTATTACTTCCACAAATTAAATGACAATAAACTGACTTTTTTTATCAATATATGGATAATGGTACTTGCCATGGAAACAAGATTTTTGTCACATAAAAAAAAATAGCTGGTTCCTAAGATATTGAAGTATTTGAGACACAATGCCCTTGAAAATTGTACAGTTTCTTCCATAAGCATCGTTTGGTTGTTATCATTCCCTTCTATCACCCACCCATTTGTGCATCCACTCCAATGTTGCCATCTCTCGGAATAAAAATAATAAAGTTCCATCGTTCAACACTAGGGCAGCACATAAGCATCGACATCTCCAACACCTATGCAACCCCCTTCCCACACATCCACTCAGATCTTGCCATCGGTCGGAACAAACATTAATGCAGTTACATCGTTCACCGCTAGAGGCAGCACATAAGCATCGACATGTCCAACATCTGTGCATCGCCCTTTTCACACATCCACTCCGATGTTGCCAACGCTCGGAATAAAAATATGTTGCCTTCGCTTGGAATAAAACTTCATAAAGTCCGTCGTTCACCACTAGGAACAGCACATAAGCACCGTTTGGTTGTTGTCATCCCCTTCTATCACCCACACATTTGTGCATCCACTCCGATGTTGCCATTCTCGGAATAAAAATAATAAAGTTCCATCGTTCACCTCTAGGGGCAGCACATAAAAATCGACATGTCCAACACCTATGCATCCCCCTTCCTACCCCTGCACTCAGATGTTGCCATCTCTCGGAATAAAAATAATAAAGTTCCATCGTTCACCGCTAGGGCCAGCACATAGGCATCGACATATCCAACACCGCATCCCCCTTCCCAATCATCCACTCAGATGTTGCCTTCGCTCGGAATTAAAATGTGTTTCCATCGGTCGGAATAAAAATTTATGCAGTTGCATCGTTCACCACTAGGGGCAGCACATAAGCATCGTTTCGTAGTTGTTATCCCATTCAATCACCCAGCCATTTGTGCATCCACTCCTATGTTGACATCTCTCGTACTTAAAATAATAAAGCTTCATCGTTCACCGCTAGAGGCAGCACATAAGCATCGTCATATCCAACACCTATGCATCCCCCTTCCCACTCGTCCACTCCGATGTTGCCATCGCTCGGAATAAAAATATGTTGCCATCGGTCAGAATAAAAATGTATGAAGTTCCGTCGTTTACCGCTAGGGGTAACCATATCCATCGATTGGGTGTTGCAATCCCCTTTCCCACCCACTCTGTAGTTGCATCGCTCGGAATAAAGTTCTTCTACTGGCCGGACAATTATATTAATCCATATAATTGTCGGTGTTATGGTTGTCTCGGTTAGGATTTGTCGGTGTTCTGATTGTCGGTGTTCTGATTGTCGGTGTGATGATTGTCGGTGTTATGATTGTCGGTGTTTTGAACTGTCGGTTTTATGATTGTCGGTGTTTTGAACTGTCGGTGTTATGATTGTCGGTGTTATGATTTGTCGGTGTTTCGGCCTGTCGGCGTTTTGAACTGTCGGTGTTTTGAACTGTCGGTATTTAAATTTGTCGGTGTTTTGATTGTCGGTGTTTTGTACTAGAACCAGTTTGCACTGCATTCTTGTGAACAAACTATACATACTTTACTAATAGCATTATTTAACCTTGTTTTTTCCACCAGCACTTCATTATCAGGTTGAGACGAAGTACTCATAAGTTAATGTCATTATTATTATATAACACTTTATAGTGGGTTGAAAATGGTGTGCTATTTCTAACGAGTGGTTTTCACTTTACAGCCTTTTGAAGTTGGGGTTTATTTACACGGTTATTTTACACTTTAACGGAGTGTAGATCGTTGTTCTATGAAGTAACTAGTTAGACCATAGAATGCAAGTGAGTTTTACGCTTTAACTGACTTGATCAGTTATTTTATGAAATAACTAGGTATTCTATGAAATAACGGATTTCATACTTTAAGGATAACATATACATTAACGATATCATTATTTCAATAAGTGATATAAACCTACACATCTATGAAGACGACATAACTATCCTCACCTCATTTAATTTAACGACTGACACTACTATGAATATTAATACTCAACTGAATAACATCTCAGATTGGCTATATTCCAATGAATTAATAATAAATACTACCAAACCAAAATCTTTAATTTTCTCAAAACAAAATATTTCACAACCTCCTTCTATCACATTATCTATTAATGGTACAAATATAGAAGAAGTTAACTCCTTACTTTATTTGGGGATTACCTTACATAGGGACCTTTGATGGAACCAACATGTGGACTCTCTTCTTCTCAAACTGTCTAAAAACATTGGAATTATCAGCTTATTATTTACAAACCTTACCTATAAAACCCTAATTCATTTATATTATACCATGTTTCAGACTCATATTAATTATGCTATCTCATCGTGAGGACAGAAAACTAAATACAATTTCAAAAAACTTCAAATTCTCCAAAACAAATATATAAGATTAATTGTCCTAAAATTTGATAGAAATACATAACTAACACTATATAATAACACAAGAGTTTTCCCAAACAAATACAACATTCTTACGATTAAGCAATTATATTACTTCAATATCGGGAAAGTTATGTTCAAACGCATTAAGAATAATTCACACGCCGATATCATACAAATTATACCAAGATACACACACATGACACACGCATTAAATCAAATATTCGGCCTATTTATCCGAAAACGGAGACCATGAAGCAAAGTTTAAAATACATTGGCCCACACTACTGGAACTCATTACCTACGGAACTAACTTCTTTAAATAATTTTAACCGTTTTAAAAAAAACAACTAAAAAACTTTATAATTAATTACGGCTCCTCAAATTAATGATTACAGTGGATGGGAACTATGACTAATATTACGACTTGTATATCGTGATGTAAATTGCTTTTTCAATGGTATTATCTATAATGTTTATTATCTGCTCATATATCATTATCTTTTTTTCTTTTTTTTTTGTTCTGTAACTATGATACTCTTGTTTGTAATTACAATTACTGACCTCAGTGTAAAACTAGCCTAGGGAGCTTGGGACCCTGTTAGGCCTGGCTGCTCTTTTTTCCCGTGCTTTCTTACTGTGCATTGTTTCAACTGATATTTCTCAAACACTGGGTCTTCTTTTCTTTGACTCAGCAAAGTTAATGAATTGAATTGAATCTAAAATGTATAGATTAGGCGAAAAACTTCTGTCAACTTTTCTTGGTTGATGCTTGTAACTCCTTCCACACATCTGGCAAAGATCGCTTCCCAAGACCTTTATCGGACATATCAAGGCGCGGGCGAGCAAAACGCTGTACGTTTTTCCATTGCGTTTCATCCCCCCATTAATGCAAGCATCACAAAAAATTCTGCATTTTCTGGATTTCTTCATGTTGAAAACATTCCAAATACGTGGCGACAGTTAATAAATAAATACATCGCTCTTAACCACGTTCTAGAAACACACAGCAACCGAAAAATTGTTTTTCAGCCGCCGCTGTGGAATTGAACCAACAGAACTCTCGATATCTAGCCGAGTGCGTTACATATACGTGTTACATATATTAGTTTTACACTGAGGTCAGTAATCTTTGAAAAATGGAAGTGTATCACAAAAATTTTTGTAAAACAAAATCAGCGTTGTCCTAGTTTTACGGAAATCCAGTTAGTCGGATTAACTACTCTATTCATTGCACATAACAATACTTCTCTACCGCTTGCGCTTTTAGCTATTTCTATTTTTGGATGCTTCATCTATTGTTAATATCCGGTTGATTGTTTTTAACGGGTTTTATTGACTTTGTGTAACCCTGCTCTCATTACGCATTTTAAATTATGCGCCGCTTTTATCTAGCTGGTGTCAGGATACACTGAAGTCGCAGAAAAACTGGTACACCAGTCTAATACTTGGTAGGTCCCCCACGGGAGCCCAGGACTGCAGAAATACGACGGGGCACGGACTCCACTAGTTTCTGGATATATGCTGTAGGCAATGCACACCATACTTCCTGCAGAGCGTTCCACAATTCGGGGGTATTCCGAGGTCTCGGATTCCTGTGCTCGATAGCGCGTTGCATGTCATCCCAAATGTGTTCTATCACGTTCAGATCTGGGACTTTGGGTGGGAATTACAACACCCCAAACTCAGATGAATGCTCCTCTAGCCATAATGTGGCGTCCCGACACTTGTGTGGAGGTGCATTGTCCTGTTGGAACATGCCCAACCCATCAGCATGAATGCAGGACATGAACGGGTGTACCTCGTCAGATAGGATGCGCACATAGAGTTGGCTGGTTACAGAAGTTTGTAGACATACCAGGGGTCCCAGTGAAGTCAAACTAAACACAATCCATACCATTACGGACACCCCCCCCCCCACCACCACCAGCCAGTACAGTTCGCTGTGGACAGGCGGGATCCATGGTTTCATGGGGTTTGCGCCACACAGGAATCCTTCCATCTGCCCGATACAGTTCTAATCGCGACTCGTCAGACCAAGCTACTTGTTTCCAGTCATCAAGTGTCCAGTGGCAGTGTTGCCGTGCCCAAGCCAGGCGCATAGCTCTGTGTCGTGTACTCATCAAGGGAACTCGAATTGGGCTTCTGCTATCAAAGCTCATATCGTGCAGGGTAAGTTGCACAGTCGGAAGCTGATGCTTGTTGAGGCTCCAGCATTGAATTCCGATGATACCTGCGAGAGTGTTGCACGCTTATCGCGTGAAACGATTCTTGACAGCCGACGATGGTCACGTTCACCCAATGTCTTTTTACGGCCACACTGGTATCGTAAGTTAGAGGTTTTGCCGGAATTTTTGTAGTCACTGTACACTCTTGCAATGGTCGTCCGTGAAAATCCGAACTTTGTTTCTACCTCCAAAATACTATGGCCCATCTCACGAGCTCCACCTAGGACACCGCGTTGAAATTCGCTTAAATCGTTTTTGCTTGGCATTCTAATGCCGAAAACAGCTCTGACAGCTGGCAAGGGTGTCTATCACTTTATATACGCACTGGCGAACGCAACCGAGTACCCGCATAGCTGACGTTGCTATGTATTTTGCGTAAGCTCGTCTGCACCAGGTTTTCTAGCACTTCAGTGTATTAATAAACACACCTGACGTGGATTAGGAATATCAAACAGAAATAATCGTTCTTTCCACGTTTATAAGTGAGTCACGGAAAAATTCTCATCAGCCGCCACCGGGAATCGAACCCAGGTTATTTCAGTTACGCGCCAGACGTACTACCACTGCACCACATCGGCCTCGAATTCTCCAGACTCACATGCGACTAACTGCCAAAGCACATGGCAGTTTGCTTCTTGAAGCCCCGCGCAATGCTGGGGATTCACCAAAGGTGGAAAGCAGCAACTGAACAAATAACTAGACGGCTAATGAATAATTATTACACACAATTGACGTGGATTAGGAACATCAAACAGAAGTAATCGCTCTTTCCACGTTTACTGTTTGCTCACCATCTTTGATGAATCCCCAGCATTTGTGCGGGGCTCCAAGAAGCAATTTGTCATGTGAGTCTGGAGAATCAGAGGCCGCTGCGGTGCAATGGCAGCATGACCGGCGCGTAACTGGAAGACCCTGGGTTCGAATCCCTGTGGCGGCCGATGATAATTTTTCCGTGACTCACTTATAAACGTGGAAAGAGCGATGACTTCGGTTTGATGGTAACAGTGTAGTTTCTGTTTCTTTATTTTTTTTTCTCTCATGCCCGACTTTATTTAAAGCCGACCAGGAGAAATTAATAAAGAATTAGTAAGATTTTTTTTTTTTTTCATATTTCACATTTATACACGCATTTTACTCTGTTTTAAAACATTTACTCATTTTGTAGTTTTAACCACTTATTTATTTAGATACAATTACCATACCTATTTAAAAATAAAAGGTCTGAGGTTAAAAAAAAAGTAGAACAGAAACCGAAATCCACTTCTCATCTACTACAAAATCTAAGTTATTATATATCCAATATACAATTTGTTATAATTATTTTGGATTATTCATCCATACAGCTCTTTTACATTAACTTTTCCGGAGGGAGCCTAATCCAGATGAGCTACCCGGTACAGGCTTTGTACAATTAATTTAGAATCACTCTTTTAGGGAGCGTTAAAAAGTGTCCCACAGGGAAGTGATTCTTTAAAAAATAAAAAAAAAATAAAAAAAAAATAGTTTAAAAAGATAGTAAACATTTGAAGATAAAGTTTCCCACAGGAAAAGTAAAAATTCACAACATAAACGTTTGTTTCTGGATCCTCTTTTAAAATTTAAGTTTTATATATTTTTTTTATTATCGTATTCCAATATTTTATTGAGAACATTATTTCCTTTTCTGTAAGCTATTGGTTTTAATGATATCCATTTCTTAAAAGTCCTATTTACACCAGATTTTCTAATTTCAAATTTTAAAACTCGTCGAAAATCACATTTTACTGCTAGGTTTATCTGTTCTTCATTTCGATATTTTTGGTTGTAAGATATTAAGTTCATATTTTTCCAAACATTATATTATATTAAGCCTATTAAATAGTGTATTGCATTAATTTTTTTAATTATCATGTTTTAATGGTGCATGATATAGAATTTGTAGTTTCTCGTTTGCTGAATTTTAAGTTTCTAAAAATCTGCTTGGAAATATCTTTTTCGTAAGGAAATGATTCAAATAGGGTGTTCATTACACCCGAGAATGCGGTGTTGCCTTTCTTATTTGCTGTTTAAACCACTTTCTTCTCCTTGTCTTCTCTCTTTTTGCACCTCTTGCTAGTTTTTCTCATTCATATGCTGAAGTTTTGCTAAATCTAGTGCAATTCTAACCAGTACCTGCGGTCATTCCTTACTAGGTCGGGTCCGTTTATGGCGTCGCTTTACCACATTTCCCAAGGTGGTGGTGGGCTTAGGGGGGCTTAGGGGGGATGGTGTCATTCTATATTCTTTCTGACTTTATTTCCAGCAGAATCCAAGAAGAAAGTATTTCAGTGATACCTTCATTTCAATACTTTCAGTTTTTAGTGATCATATAATTCTTTCAGTGGATATTTCCAGAAAGACTCATTCGTATTATCAACTGGGGGTATTTCCATTCACTTAATTCCGTAGGCACATTATCTTTGCTACAACGACTGATGTATCATGGTATTTTCGTGATCATATGATCATATGTAGAGGGCCGCCCTGGTGGCGCAGTGGTCTAAGGCGTTGGCCTCTGATCATTCGTCCGTAAATGGTCCGGGTTCGAATCCCGGTCAGGCATGGATGTTGTGTTTGTCTTACGGCACTGGTTCTCTCCCTTCCCTGGAACCAGTGACCCTAAATTAGGGACGGGCGACTGCTTATAGCCCATTGAGTTGCTCACGGTGGTCGTTAAACCTCCAATCAAAAAAAAAAAAAAAAAAAAATATGTAGAGGATTTTAGGAAGGGAGTGTCTGACCCCAGGTTTTAAACAACTCTTAGAAATAGGAAGCTAGGAGATTTGGGCTAGAGTGCGCGATAGGAAAGTGACATGGAAGCGAAGTAGAAAGGAGGAGGAAGACGCCCTTATTTATTACCGGTGTCCAGTACCCGGAGACGGACGGCTTAACGTGCCCATCCGACGCACGGTGGATATTTTGTGGATCGAGCGTTCGTACCTTCCTGGGATCGAACCTGAGGTCCCCTTCCGTGGCAGTCACGAACGTTGCCCACTAGGCTACCTGCGGCCCAAGGCATTTGCATAAAATATTCTACTGGATCTAAAAACGGGCATGTCTTTAATGAAAAAATGATCTGCACAGATGCAAAAGAAATTCAGCAGTCAGATTAAACTCAATGGCTTTTAATTCATTGTTCACCATGTAACACCTATTCAGGTGTTTACTTGAAGATTACATCGTTCTGAAACGGAAATCCAACCGGCCCCCATTTGGAGTATGATACCATACCAGTGGCGCACGCATTGGAGCAGCCGATGGGGCCCGCCCCTCCCCCTTCGGCTGACAGAGCGGAAAATGATCACGTCGAAGTTTGAAACAAAAAGTCACGAAACGCGATCTGCATGTACTTCTTAATAATATACCGTACAATTATAACATACAATATTTATAAGGAAGTAGTTCTGTTATATTCTTCTTATAGGAAGCATTTAACAAAACTACTTCCAGATAATTATAAGAAAGTAGTTCTGGTAAATACGCTATGCGTGGTTTACTAGTCAGCTGCTGACTAGTAAACCATGCATAGCGCTGTGAATTGTTGGCACTTTGGTGAAAATCGAACACATTCGGCTAGTTATCAAGAGTTCTGTGGTTCGATCCCTGAAATTTTTTACAGTTGCCATGCGGTTTTTATAATAACGTGGACAGAGCAATGTCGTCATCAATTTGCATTATCTCCACGTCTTTCTAATTTCTTCACCATTTTTTTCGTCCTTTGGATTTATCAGCTGTAATTTCGCAGCTTGCAGCGTTGAATGCCACTAGATGGCGACACATCAGTTGCTGAGCCCATCAATATGGAATTGTGTATGCACATGCTGACTGTTAAACCACGAATAGCACTGTGAATTGTTGGCACCGTAGCCTAAAGCGAACGCACTCGTCTAGTTATCGAGATATCTGGGGTTCGATCCCAGCTGTGTCGGATGAACAATTTTTCAGTTGCTATGCGCTGGTCATAATAACGTGGACAGAGCGATGTCATCGTCTATTTGCATTTTCTGTTAAATAACTTCAGAAAAATCTAACCAGGAAAAGAATTTCATCTGCTGCTTCCTCTATTCATTTAACTTTCTTGAACTGCAACATTACTAGTAACGGGAAAAGGATAAATGTACAAAAGTCAACCTCCTTCTTAATTGTTATAGCGCCTGATTATTTTGCCCGGTAAATTTAAGGTGTGACCCCCACCGTGAAAAAAAATGTGTGCCACGCCCCCTACCCTTCCCCCCTGGGAAATTTCTGTGTGCCTTACTGTACCATACCCCGCCCAAGACAGAGAAATTTCAGCTAACTGTATAGCGTAAAAACCCAAAATTCGGCAATGATGGCTTTCGATTCCACATAATCCATCTCCGGAATTAGATATCCTACAGCTTAAACTATACCAACGAAGACTTACTGTTGCAACTTTGCCGTCTTCACATATACGTCAGCCTTGATGTAGGTAGGTAGGTAGGTCACATACACTATATTGACAAAGTCACCCGACGACAATTAGAAGATAAGCACAATATAGCATTTATTGCCATACATTAGTACGGTGTTGGTTCATCCTTGGCCTTAATGCATGCACTGACCCTTTGACACATGCTTTCCACAAGGTTTTGGAACACAGCGATAGGCATGCGCTTCCATTCAGTACATAATGCTGCCTCTAACTGTTGCTTAGTAGAAGGTCTTGGCCCCAAACTTCTTATGCTGCGCTCTAATTCATCCCATAGCTGCTCTATGAGAATAAAATCAGGGCTCTGTGCTAGCCAGTCCGTACATGATAGGGAATTATCGTCAAACCACGCCGTAACAGTCCTTGCTTTATGACTCGGTGTATTATCCTGCTGGTACCAACAGAACTCGGTTCCATGGTATTGCCACAGAGTTGGTCGGGCATAATTGTCCAGAATATCAAGGTAGACGTGCTGGTTAACAGGTTTGCCCACGATAGCCAATGGTCGGGACATACCACAAAAAACACCCACACACGAGTACACTACCAACTCCAAACTTGACGTTAGGAGCTGTGGTAAATAGCGTTACCACGGCTGCCGCCATACCCACACACAGCCATCAGACTGATAGATCGTGTTTCCGGATTTATCAGTCCATAGGACCCGTTTCCTTTGATCTACGGTCCACGACAAATGTTCTTTACATAGTGCTAAACGACGAGTAGCATTCCGAGTGGAGATGAAAGGAGCAGCACGACCACGGTTGCCCATGGAATGAAGTTTTTTTTTTTTTTTTTTTGTTTATTGAAAGTTTAACGACCACCGTGAGCAACTCAATGGGCTATAAGCAGTCGCCCGTCCCTAATTTAGGGTCACTGGTTCCAGGGAAAGGGAGAGAGCCAGTGCCGTAGGACAAACACAACATCCATGCCTCACTGGGATTTGAACCCGGACCCCGTTTGGACAAATGATCAGAGGCCATCGCTTAGACCACTGCACCACCGGGGCAGCGGAATGAAGTTGTCAGCAGCAGCATGACCACGGTAACCCATAGAATGAAGTTCTCTGCGAATGGTACGTGGACATACCGAGGTTCCAGCATTTTTACTCACCTGTACACTGAGATTTTGTGCAGTATTACGTCGATTAGCTGTAACGACTCTCCTGAGGCTTCAACGTCTTCTATCACTGATGTTTTTGGTCTGCGAGTTGGTTTTGTTCTTTCAGGCACGCCATGTACCTTCCACATCCAAAACAGTTGACTAGGGTATGTCTAAATGACTCTGGGTTTCTCTTATGGACAACCCACTAATATAACACCCAACAATATTTTCTTTCTCAAAGTCAGTTCTCTCCCCCCGCGAAATTTTCACTCACCCTCACAGCTTCATGCCTGTTCTTATACTGTTTGCAGCTGTACCGCGCATCTTAACAAAGCAGCGGATCTGTTCCTTTGCTTTTGAAGGGGTTTTCGGTGACTTTTTGTAAATATAGTGTATATTCCCCCACTTTGAGAAAGTCTGGTGCACGCAATCTCATGTTTTTCCGGGTCAGCTGACTAAGCATGCTTGGAGAAACTCTGCGTAGGTTGGAATTCTGGTTAATTCCAGACGTGTCGAAGAAGCATCACACATTTTTTGAAGCGCTGGAGAGGGAATTATCATTAATTCCAAACGACGTGTGGTAGGAGCACCACACACGTTTCTTGAACCTCACGGCAAGGAGATTAATTTTTACATTCAGGCGCCAGCGCGAAGGTAAAGCCTGATTTCCCAGTGATAGGATTTGAACACACGTCTGCCTTCTCCGGAGGCGACTGTTCTACATATTGCACTATACCGACGAAGCTTATCGCTGCAATTTCGCCGTTTTGACATGTGCGTCATCTAGAAAGTAAGTACGTCGCAAGTTAATCAAAACAAGCACTGCGCCTACTTTTTGGGTTTGTGCCAGTCGAAGCAATCATATCCTTTCTCGTAACGTTGACGACTTTATTTTCAATAATTTAATTAAATAATCGCGATTTTAATTACAGCAGGTCTTCCTGCCGCATATTGTTCACAATACACCTTCTTATTTGCAGAGATTCAGTGATACCTAGTTTTTCATAAGCGTACATTCTTTCACTTTAATGGAAAGATGCACCAACATTTTTCAGTAACATTAAATTTCAAATACTTCAAAATTTTTCATTATTCTCTAAGATTCATCTTTCAGGATGTTAAGAGACCCTTGGAAAAATCATGAAATCTTGCCTTCATTCTTTCTTTGCCAGGCAAACTTTAGCTCTCCGCAACTTATCTCAATTAATAACTTCCTTTTTGACTATGAGTTTCTTTTTCTGTAGTGCTAAAGCGAAACTATTACTTTTTTGCTAAATTTATTCCCGCATCGAATGTTTCTACGTATTTTATTTTTCCTTTCATTAATATTTCTCATTACTCTGATTTTCACTGACGCTAATTGATTTCAAAACTCCTTTTTCCTGCTAAATTTAAGACAATCCAAAATGTTTTTTTCAGAAATGCAAGTAAGTTCTTTATGGCATTGTGATATCTTAAAATGGTCTTTTTTTCCTCCAAATTTACAGACCTTAAATGCCTGAGGTATCATATCTTCTAATTAACGAACCTAACATACTCGTATATAGTGATAAAATTTGGTCATACCGAACTCCCTTTCAAATTCTGAGAATCGTGCATTTCATTCGTGCTTTTTTAAGGTTATTTCGTGTTAATTACCAGTTATGAAGTAATCATTCTTATATCCATTGACAACTAGCTAGCATCAGCTATTAAAATCTTGTCAGTAAACGGAATGAAAATAATCTTCACGAAAAAGAAAAAAAAAGTTTTATTTTGGTATTAGAGGTATACCTTGCAAGTGGTTACATCCAATCTATCACACTGTTAAAACAATCTACTTGAAAACGAAAACCTGAACCTACTCGTTTTTCTTAAGTACAATCGTATCGTAAACGAGTATATGCCATGCTCAAATATACACTGAAGAGCAATTGAATTAGAGGCAGCTGGCGTTATGCAAATGTGTTGCTGTGGGCGGTCCTGTAAACGGAAAGGACATGACGCATGCAGCGAACCCACAATATCAGGAGTGATGCGATGGGAATCAGTAAGAGTCGGGCGCAGTATGGGTAAGACGAAGGATCTAAGCGCATTTGATCGTGGGGAAATTGTCGGGGTCCGACGAATGGGTCACTCCATCTCGGAAGCCGCGCAGGCACTGGCATTTTCACGAGCCACTGTGTCACGGGTGCACCGTGAGTACATCGAATCCGGTAAAACCATACCTGGAAGGGTCAACTGCCGTGGACAACAGCGTGGGGATGAGCGGGGTCATCGTCGGCTAGCTCGCATTGTAACAGCGGATAGGCGGGCCACAGTGCCGGAAATCACTCGGTAATTTAACACTGGTGCACAAAAACGTATAAGCAGCTACACCATCCAGAACCATCTCCTCGTTATGGGGTACAGAAGCCATTGTCCCACGAGGGTACCGCTGCTGACCGCACATCACAAGGTACAAAGATTAGCATGGGCGCGGGAACATCGCCACTGTACCTTAGACATGTGGGAAAATGTTGCCTGGACTGATGAGTGGAGATTCACGTTGGTACATGCGGATGGCAGGATACGAGTACGGCGCAAACCGCATGAACCGATGGATCCTTCTTACCTGCAGGGTACTCTTCAAGCTGGTGGGAGTGGCATTACCGTCTGGGGACCGTTCACGTTAATTGAAATGGGACCCCTGGTACATGTGACATCGTCCCTCACAGGTCAACGTTACCGGGATATCCTGGACGACCATTTGCTCCTGTTTGTGCGTCTTCAACATCCCGCTGGGGACCTCATCTCGTAACAAGACAATGCACCGTGCCATCGCTCCCGAGTTGTATCTGAATAGTTGGATGAACACTCTACCGACGTGACCTCGCTTCCTTGGCCAGCTAGGTCACCTGACCTCAATCCCATCGAGCACATCTGGGATGCCATCGAGAGAGATGTTCGAGGCTCTGACCCCTCTCCATCAAATCTTCGTGAACTGTGGGAGCTTGTTCAGGCGTCGTGGATCCGTATGGCTTCCCAACGCTTCCGATGTCTTGTCGAGTCCATGCCGAGACGAATCGCGGCCGTCATCAGGGCGAAAGGTGGTGCTACACGTTACTAGACAGGTATCTCTAATTCAATTGCTCTTCAGTGTATGTAACCATACGTACTTACAAATAACATATCTCATATTACTTCATTTTAGATATTATAGATTTCAAGAGAAATTGTTTAATAAATGTGTAAAGTGACACACATAAATAAATAATTAGTACAACAAAGTCACTAATCACGAGGTATTTAATTATTCATAAAGTATCCTTGTGTACGTTTTTACATTAAGTGTCAATCTCATAAATAATATATTACCGCTTCATCGTTATATTTGTCATAAAATTGTTCTGTCCATTTTCCCAGCATGAGACAACGAGTTTATCTATTATCCCAGATGTGCCATCGAATAATATACTTCCAGTTCATTCTATGAAGAAATGAGTATGTATGGAGTACACGCCTATTCCAAATTTGAAATCGAGACACGGGTGGCTTAGTTGTTATAGATTCAGACTGCAGATGGAGGGACTCCAGGTTCAAACCTAGTCTGATAGGCTTGGCCCTGGGGGCTCTCCGTGGTGGTGTGAATTTCTAACAGTCGCTGAATATCCACCGTGCATCGGACGAGCACATTATGTAACGGTCTCCGGGTAAGAATACCCCGGTTACTCATGAAGGTGTTAATAATTTCCAAATAATTTCCAAACCCTCTTAACTTCTCTCTGTGCAAAATCGTACGGTGGCGCCATCTAGTGTGCTTTCACTTACAAACTATCCTGTTAGAATCGCTAGCATCGCTCTAACTCCCTTCAGTTTATGTGCCCTGCCCGAAAGAGCACAGAAACAGAAAGAAGTTAGAGCACGTATATATATATTTTTTGAGTATATATATTTGAAATATGTGTACTCAAAAATGAGTACATACATTTCAAATTAGAAATACCGGATATACTCACAACTGATTCCCTGTATGTACTCAAAAATGAGTACGTGTCTTTTCCAAAGATGAGACACAAGTACTCGGAGCTATTTTGAGCCCAGAATATACTTAAACACGACTACATTTTGCTTATTTCTAAGTACCAATTTTTAACAGTGCAGTTTATTGTTTAGTTTCTTCCCATTCCCGAGAACCTCCAAACCAACTCAATTATAACTTGAAATTACTGAAACCCAATTTCTAAATAACAGGTATTCATAGAATGAATAGCTACTATCGTATTACATACACCCGCCAATGAATTATAAACATTAATACAAATGCACATATACGTCACTGACACAGGATATATGCAAAATACGTGGTCACGCGCGTCTCATCTAGGCAACTGCTGAAGACTGCTGCTCGCCAGTGATGTTAATCCAACTGGGAAAAACAAGGAATCTTTCGGAGTTCGATAAGGGTCTTATTGTGGATTCCCATCTGGCTGGAACGATGATTTTGAAAACCGGAGAGTTGATTGGTATTACAAAAGGTTAATTCGCGGTTATTTAATCAGCGGAAAAACAACCCATCACATCGCTTGTCTAAGAGGCCGAAGTGTGGCATGACAACAATCTCTCGAGAACGAGATCGCCATTGTGTGAGAAGGCTTGTACGGAGAAACACGACTTGCCATGTGAAGCAACTGATCGAAACATTCGACGAAGGCTGTCTGTCCTCAACCCATATCTCAGCGAATTATGGGCAGGGAATTAAAAAGTATTGATATTGGAAGTAATAGGCTTATAAGAAAACTACTGCTTTCTGCGAAGAACTGAAGAGTTCGTGAACAGTGATGTCAGGAACACGGTGACTGGACAGTGGAAGACGGGGAAAACGTCATGTGATCCGACGAGTCGCGGTTACACGTTCTTCTGTACTGACACTGGCCAGAGAGTTTGGCGGGAGCCCCATGGAGCGGTATGTCCAACTTGCCTTGTAAACATAACTCAAATTTCTGGAAGTGGTTTCATGGTGTGTGGGAAGTTCTTTATGCCACGGAACGGGTCACCTGACATTTCTGAAAAGTTGCATGTCTTCCAAGGATTATCTCAGCATTGTTGCCGATCAAGTCCGTTTTCCAATGTTGACTTTTTATTCAGCTGGTGACGGCTGTTTCATGGACGGCTATGCTACTGCGCAAGATGTGTGAGCATCAAAGCGACTTCCACCATCTTCCCTAACCAACACAAATTCTGAATCTGAGATCCATTGATATCTATGAGACATGTTAGAAAAACATATAAGATGTTGAAGAACATAATGTATGGGAAATGATGGAAAAACAGATCCGGGAGTAAAGTCGGTTTCTCTTACGGCACTGGCTCTCTCCCTTTCCTGGAATCAGTGGCAATAAATTATGGACGGGCGACTGCTTACAGCCCATTGAGTTGCTCATGATGGTCGTTGAACCTCCAATCGAAAAAAAAAAGTCGTTTTCCATCAAATATGAGCCAGTTAAATAGCTGTATGGTGAACACTTGGTATTGCAGACGTAGACGCACTTCAACTTCTAGTAGAATCTATGCCACACCGCATACGTCTTCTAAAGGAGGTCCAGCACGCTACTGATTAAAAGTTTCTAATTCCGTATCCGGTACGTGCGCAAAGAGATATATGGTCGAAGTAAAAATTGTATTTGTACAAAAAATATAGTTAAGATCATTCCTCAATGATAGTCGTGCAAAATTTGCGTCTCCAACAAACGACGTCAGCAGATATCGAAGGAAAGCTGTGGCATGGAAGAAATGGCATGGAGGTAACAAAAATAATTTACTGAAAAGAAAAATGTACTTGCTTGGAAGCAACATATAGTAACTACTAGGCAAACGGAGTTAGGAGCCTCTGAAATGTGAAGAGAAGTAAGGATTGTACCCAGAAGTATGAAGAGAATACCCTTCTTGGAATGCTGGCCACCGTGTCTTTGAAGTTCTTTCTCTCCAGCATGTCCCACTTTTCAATTTCGGCATCTCCACGGCTCGTCCAATTGTATGTTCTTCTGTGTGTGACAGCCTTTTTAAGTTGGTTCCAATGATCTTCAGTGGAATTGAATCATACGAAAGCGCAGTCTACTAAATCCTTGTAATCGCCATCTTTGAGAGATGAGCTTTCAAGTCTCTTATGACGGCTTGGGACGTTGCCGTTTGGCAGTATGAACCTATCGCTGCCGTTCGATGCATATTTCATATCAACTGGTAGCAGCATTTTCCCGCAATACTTCCTTGCAGTCAAGTTGTCACCGATGCAGATGAAATGCCTACGTCGTACATTCACGAGATCGGTCTTCAAACCCATCCGAATTACTTTGCAAGAGCTGCTGGGGAAAGATAAGTGGGCCTTGCTTCCCTCCAAACACATGTTACACAATGTTGATTCGGTATTCGTCAATGAAGACACGATGCCACTCAAGATTTTTGTTATACATGCGGAGTGGGGGACTTCTTCATTTTAACCAAACTTCAAGCTGCTTGTGTGAGAGCTGGTGCCCTAGCCAAAGACTTCTGGAAGTTGTTTTCGTGAAAATAGTTCAGGAATTTTTGCGCCTGCATTCTGGATCACTCTCTAACACCCCACCTTTTTTGCGTCATATAACTCTGAGGAGGAGCGGAAAATAGAAGATAATACATGTATTTTTGACAATCTTTAAGCTGTCACACGAAATGAACGGCGCTATTTTACAACGTTTAGCGCGTCTTTTGTAACAAAGGTGCATGCTTTTGTTATTACTTTGTCCTCCTCACCGCCTGTGAACAGAAAGACAGACATCTCTGCTCCCATGTAAAAAAATATTTTTGTATTAAAAAGTTTGAAATATGATGATCGTTCATTGCGGTTTTCTTCCGATCCATAACTTTGCTGCCAGAGGGCGTAAACCCAGATGCTGTCTAATTCAAAATACATTAACTACATGTCATTGACACTTAATATCCGATTGAAAAAAATTATTTCTTTTATTTCACACCATTTATTACAAAAACTATTTTGGATTCAGTTTCTTCTAAAGGCATTGCCCACTTTCTTCGCTAGGGGGCGTAAAGTGGAATTGAAATTTTCCCAATATCTCTGCTTCAAAAAGTCCGATTTGAAAAATAGTTATTGCATCGAATAGAGCTCCTACAGGGAAATTTTCTGCATATCATTTCTGAGTTTTGAGGAGAACAGTTTTTCCATTAGCTGGCGTAAGTGTATATTTATATTTCTCATGTATTTGCAGCAAGACATACGTGCCTCAAAAAACCCAATTGAAAGTATCCCTTTGTGATAAGTTTCCTCTCTCCACAAAAAACGTTTTGAGAAGAATAAGTTATGTTTAAATCATGCGTAGATTTTCTGCCAGGGAATATGGTAATATATAACACTTTTCTCGATACCCCTGTTTCCATTTCATAGATTTGAAAACTGTTTTCTTTGAAGGAGAACGCTTCTGATCAAAAATGTTTTCCACGTATATTTTTAATTTTTCTTAACGGAAAAGTTTGCCATTAGAGGCCATAAGCTGATGTTTCTATTTACAGCAGTATCTGCTCTCCTAAAAACACGATTGAAGAAATTCGTTTCTAGTCAGATTCTACTAACTCCGAAAACCTTTTTACGTCGACTTTCTGCCCACAATAATGTTTTGTTTTTGTTTTGATTGGAGGTTTAACGACCACCGTGAGCAACTCAATGGGCTATAAGCAGTCGCCCGTCCCTAATTTAGGGTCACTGGTTCCAGGGAAGGGAGAGAGCCAGTGCCGTAAGACAAACACAACATCCATGCCTCACCGGGATTCGAACCCGGACCCCCTTACGGACGAATGATCAGAGGCCAACGCCTTAGACCACTGCGCCACCGGGGCGGCCCACAATAATGTAAACTATCCCCGCTAGATACGCAAGTAATTAATCTGCTTTCCTCGATATTTCTGCTGCTAAAAATATGTTTTAAAAATTCTTTTAATGCCGGATACCAATCACTATGTGACACACTTCAGATGCACTCGTGGTATTTTTCAATTAACGGTCACGGTTACAGGTAGTGCTAGATGTTAGCACTTCCAAAAATTCCATTGAAAAATTCCTGCCGGCCCGGTGTTACAGTGGTCTAAGAGTTGGCTTCTGATCATTCGTCCGAGTTGGGTCTGGGTTCGAATCCTGGTGAGGCATGGATGTTGTGTTTGTCATACGGCCCTGGCTCTCTCCCTTCCCTGGAACCAGTGACTCTAAGTTATGGATGAGCAACTGCTATATCATGCACTATATGACACACTTGCATAAACTGGTGGTGTTTTTCAAGAGGTGTTAGTGCATTCATATGTTTGCAACCCTATCACCACTTCCAAAAACTATCTTGAAAAATTCCTGCCGTACCAGAGGCGCAGTGGTCTAAAAGCTGGCTTCTGATCATTCGTCAGACCGGATTCGAAACCCGGTAAGGCATGTGTGTTGTGTTTGTCTTACGGCCTTGGCTCTCTCATTTCCATGAAACCAGTGACCCTAAGTTATGGATGGGCAATTGCTATACCATTCACTACATGAAACACTTGCATGCACTCCTGAGACTTTTCAAGTGGTGCTAGTGTATTCATATGTTTGCAACCACGTCACCACTCCCAAAAATTATATTGAAAAATTCCTGCCGCTCCCCACCGTTGGCTGAGTGGTCTAAGAGCTGGCTTCTGATCATTCGTCCGAGTTGGGTCCGGGTTCGAATCCCGGTGAGGAATGAATGTTGCTTTTGTCATACGGCTCTGGCTCTCTCCCTTCCCTGGAACCAGTGACCCTAAGTTATGGACGGGCGCCTGCTATATCAATCACTACATGACTCACTTGACTCGTGGGGTTTTTCAAGTGGTGCTAGTGTATTCATATGTTTGCAACACTAACACCACTTCCAAAAATTCTCTTGAAAAATTCCTGCCGTACCGGCGGCGCAATTGTCTAAAAGCTGGCTTCTGATCATTCGTCCGAGTTGGTTCCGGAACCAAATTCCGATGAGGCATGAGTGCTGTGTTTGTCTTACTGCCCAGTCTTCGTTCCATACAAGTAGAAGACTCTGGATTTCTGGGAAGCGGGATGGTCATATCGCCCCACTGAGCGCCATACCGGTCGTGCGGATATCACCAGAGCACGCTTTTGGCGGCGGAGGATAGAACAAAGCATGCAGCAAAGACAAGAAGGCTCTGGGAGACCTAGATGAACCACGAAGAGGGAGGTCCGACGGGTTGTCCGATATGCGTGGAGTGATCCAACAGACACGATTGCGGACATTCAGCGAGCAGTGGTGCCCTTCATGTATCGTCCGATTAGTGCCAGACGCTTCACGACATAGGCCTGCACGCACGTAGACCGTTACGACGACTGTCCTTAACACCATTGCATCGCCGCCAAAGATTGCAATGCTGTCGTGCCAGACTCTTATGGTGTCACTCAAAATGGCATATCGTGAACTTCAGTGACGAGTCCCTCTTTTATCTTGAAAGATACTAACCGAATCCGCGTGTGGGGGCACCGTGGTCAGCGCCAAGATGAAAGGTTTGTTGTCGAGCGTCACACGTCCAGAAGGCCAGGTGTCATGGTGTGGAGTGCAATTGCCAAAGATACCAGATCACCTTTGGTGTTCATTACAGGCACTTTGTCAGCACAGCATTACGTTAATGATGTCCTGCAACCAGTAGCACTACCTTTTTTGAACGCTCATTCGGTGCGATTTCCCAACAGGACAACCCTCATCCGCATATTGCTGCTATCTCGAGAGCTTGTCTTCAAGGCACTGACACTCTGCCATGACCTACCGCCGATTGAAAATGTGTGGGATGCTATTGGACGTACTATCCACACTCCACCCCTAACGCACAATCTGCCAGAACTGCGTGAGAAGATTCAAGCTGCATGGGATTTCTCATCGCGCGACACCATTAGAAATCTTCTGCACAACTCCATCCCGAGACGTCGGGCATGTTGCGTGAGCAAACATAGCAGCCCGACGCCACACTGAAAGACACTACTTATTGGCGTGCAGCTCAATAAATATTGCCCATGTCTCAATGTTTAATCATTTATTGTTCCTGGTAACCTTTACCTTCCTCCCAAAAAACATTTTAATCCGACACGTCCTTCTGGGTGCAACTATTTTTTTGACGATGAGTATATTTTAGAACCTCAGGATTATTCTGCAACTTTACAATTATCGCGATCAAGGTTTTCCGTGGAATTGACAGATTTCTGCCCGGCCGCCCCCGGTGGCGCAGTGGTCTAAGCGATGGCCTCTGATCATTCGTCCGAAAGGGGTCCGGGTTCGGATCCCGGTGAGGCATGCATGTTGAGTTTGTCTTACGGCACTGGCTCTTTCCCTTCCCTGGAACCAGTGACCCTGAATTAGGGACGGGCGACTGCTTAAAGCCCATTGAGTTGCTCACGGTGGTCGTTAAACCTCCAATCAAAAAAAAAAAAAAAATTCAGCCCGGCTTTGTGGGCAAATGGAAATTTAAGAAATTATACCTATCTAACCTGCTCGTAGTTTCTCCTGTATTTTAACGCTGTCTTTCACGTTTGATTACCGTGAGGATGTTCTAACACGTTGTGCGAACTTTTTTGAACACATGTTAAACATCTCATCTTTCTTGAGTTCATGCATCTGTATAGCTAAGAACCGTATATATATTTGCATCACGTTAAATATTTGCTCAGATTCCAGCAAAGAATAAACCAGCCAATCTGTTCTTGAAAGAAACGAAATGGAGCTCTGGATTTTCATATGTAACAGCCACGGTTGTCTGTCTCGCTTCTCCAGAAATTTCAGCTGATTTTTCAGAAATGCGCTTTTAACCAAGCCACTTGACTTTCTCCCGCAATATAATGGTTGGAATGATGCCAGAAACATCGATAAAATATGTACCATGATAAAGAGGACGAAAACGCCTCCGAATTACTCATGTTCCTTTATCTGCGCACGAGGCTATGTTATTATTCGCAGGTACTTCAACTGATGAATTACTGTTGCTGCTTAATTAGCTGCGAATGAGGCAATGTAAAAGAGGATTCAAAAGGATGTGGAACCATATCGGGAACTGTGATTGATCACATAATGACATGAATAAATATCGAGATAGCAGTGAAGACCACGACAATATTAAGAAGACTGACACCTCGTGGTCGAAGTATGGGTGATACACGTATGTTTCAAACGTACTTCGGATTCTGTGTTCGAATCCGTGAAACGAATACTGAAAAAGTTGTGCATGTGACCATTGAGTTCTTTTTTTTTTTTTTTTTTTTTTTGATTGGAGGTTTAACGACCACCGTGAGCAACTCAATGGGCTATAAGCAGTCGCCCGTCCCTAATTTAGGGTCACTGGTTCCAGGGAAGGGAGAGAGCCAGTGCCGCAAGACAAACACAACATCCATGCCTGACCGGGATTCGAACCCGGACCCCTTACGGGTGAATGATCAGAGGCCAGCGCCTTAGACCACTGCGCCACCGGGGCGGCACCATTGAGTTCAACTCCGTCGTGTGACATCAATGCTGCAAATTTGAATATGAAAATAATATGTCTTCGGTTTTGAAGTTAATTTCTTAAGTGCATTGTTAATACATACTGTATTACACGTGTAAGTATTCTCCTTCACTTGAGCTCTACTACTGAGTCTGACACGAAGATACAGTAATAGGCTGATTATCAGAGGTTCAATTATACGTAGGATCGGATTGACCGTGATCTCCTGTGCTACATAAAAATTTCCTTGTCTTTAAAATTCTTTATGCAAGAGGATTTCTAAAATAACAGAAGTAATTACTGCGTATTTTAAGTAACATGGCCTCATACGTATATAAATGAGCCATTATATTATGACCACCCCCAGCCTAGAGAAATGGGAGCGCCTGGAGACCGAACGGTGGGGCGGGTGAAGTTCAGAGAGCAGTATACATACAACCCGAGGACTGGCTTTCAGTTAGTAAAGAGTTCGGAGTCAGAATGGGAAAAGCTGCCGATTTATCGGAGTTTGATAGAGGACAAACTGTGATGGCACGGCGCTTCGGAACTACGATCTCGGAAACGGCTCTGCTTATGTATGGGTTGTTCAAATGCCGCTGTAGTGAGTACGTATCAAACGTGGTGCACAGATGGCCAAACGACGAAGCGTCGTCCAACCGTCTGCCGTCCGCAGCTCGTTGAATTTAGAAGGGAGCGGAGACTGTCGCGCATTGTTCACAGCGACCGCAGGGGCCACAATGCGAAAACCCAGCAAGGTCCCCATGCTCACTGCGCGTCATGGCCAACAACGCATGAAATTGGCCCATGTTAATCCAGATTGGACTGGGGATGATTGGCAGAAAGTGCCCTTGTCTGACGAATCAAGATTCCTGATGCATCACGTAGACGGCCGAGCGTGGTTATGCTGATTATCAACGGAGGATATGGCACCAGGATGCACTGTTGGGCGGAAACAGGCAGGCGGCGGCGGTGTTATGCTATGGGCGATGTTTTCTTGGGGCACTTTAGGCCCCATTATCCCAATAGAACATTCCCTGACTGCTGTCAGGTATCTGAACATCGTTGCGGACCAAGTTCACCCTTTTCCCCCTTTCATGGCAGCTGTGTTCCCTGCTGGTGATGGCCATTAACAGCAGGATAATGCGCCATTGTCAGAATTGTCAAGGAATGGAGCGAGAAACATGATGGTGACTTTCTGTTAATGGCCTGGCCTCCAAATTCAACTGACATGAACCCAATCGAACATTTGCGATTCTACTTAGAAAAGAGGGTTCGCGCTAAATCACCATAACTCTGAAATGTACAGGAACTGGAGAACATGCTGTTGACATTATGGTACCAGATACCCCAGGATACCTATCGCCACTTCATGGAATCGATGCCTAGCCAAGCAGCAGCTCTTTTGCTGGCTAAGCGGGTCCTACAGCTTATTAGGTAGTTGGTTATAATGTAATGGCCCATCGGTATACTTAAACAATTTTGATTCATCATTCTAGCAAAACTTGTTTTTCATTACAGTTACGGGTATTCGTTCTGCCGCCAGAGTGCACATTCAGGTGTGTATACATATGAAATTTAGTCTCTTTTGTTTCATAAACATTACGAAAGCTAACTCGGGTGCACCCCTTTTGTAACCAAATGTATCAAGCGTTTCAATCCTTAAAATGGTGGGAAAATTAAAAACAGTTGTTTTAGTAGCGGAAAATAAATTGCAGATAATTAAAATATGTGACAAAGGTGAAAATAATGTTGATTATATTGAAGTTTCACAAATTTGTGGATGTATAAGGAAAATAAAACAAAAATAATGCTACAAAGAAAACAAAAATAACAAAAATCATGGACTTTGCATCTAAATTTGGTAAAAAATGCCTTACATTTTTATCACGTCTTTTGTAAAAAAAGACCGTGCTTCTGTTATCGGTTTGTCCGTCCGTCCGTCCGTCCGCCTTTACCCACTATATCTCGGAAACAATTAGTCCGATTTGAAAAATTATTTTTGCATTGGGAAGCTTGAAATATGAAAATCATGATCCTTTATTTCGTTTTTTTTTACGATGTACAATTTCGCCGGTAGAGGGCGCAAATGAAGATGATGTCGAATTCAAAAATACGTTTTATTCCACATATTTGCTTCAAAACATCCAATTGAAATTCTTTTTTTATTTTTCGATTCCATTTATGTCGAAGAGTATTTTAGATATAGTTTATTTTTCAAATTATGCATAGATTTTCCGCTAGGCGGCGTAAAAGTAAATTACATTTTTCTCGATAACTCTTCTTCTAAAACTCCGATTTGAAAAAGAAATTTCTTCAGCGCATACAACTCCTAATGGAAAATCTTTTGCATATAATTTCAAACTTTTGGTAAAGAATACTTTGGCCACCAGGGGGCGTAAGTGTTAATTTTGGCTTCTGATGTATTTGCCATAAAATCGGAGCTTCTAAAATATCGATTAAAAAATTTTTTCGTGGACTCATGCCACTCACATCGGTAAACCTTTTCGGAATATTTTCTTTTTAAAACATTACACAGTTTCTCCGCCAGGGGGCGTAGATGTACATCTTATTTTTGTCAATATCTCTACTTCTAGGAGTCCGATTTGAAAAATTCTTTCTTTGTTGGATAATGTTTTCCGTGTGACATGTTTTTCATATAATTTCAAAATTTTCAGGTAATTCATAGACTGAAAATTTTTTTCTTCAGCGGACACAACTCCTAATGGAAAATATTTTGCATATAATTTTAAATTTTTGGTAAAGAATACTTTGGCCACCAGGGGAGTAAATCTTAATTTCCGCTTATGTTGTATTTGCAGCAAAATATGAGCTTCTAAATTCTCGATTAAAAAAAACGTCGTATGTTGACCAATACTACTCATGTCGACAAACCGTTTAGAAACATTTTCTTCTTAAAATAGTGCATGGTTTCTACGCCAGGGGACGTACATGTATATCTTATTTTTGTCAATATCTCTACTTCTAGGAGTCCGATTTGAAAAATTCCTTCTTTGTTGGATAGTGTTTCTAGTGTGACATGTGGTTCATATAATTTCAAAATTTTCAAGTAATTCATAGACTTTCCGCTAGGGGCGTAAATGTAAATTGCGTTCCCCTATATATCTGCTCTAAATCTCCGATTTGAAAAATTCTTTCTGCACCGCATACAGCTCCTGATGGGAAATCGTTTGCACATAAATTCTAATTTTTGTAAGAAATGGTTTGGCCACCAGGTGGCGTAACTCTTAGTTTCCGCTTCTGATGTATTTGCAGCAAAATATGAGCTTCTAAATTCGTGATTGAAAAAACTCGTCGTTTGTAGACCGATAGATAGTACTCATGTGGACAAATCTTTTAGGCAAATTTTCTACTTGAAGAAATGCATAGTTTCTACGCCAGGGGGCGTAGATTTACATCTTATTTTTGTAAATATCTCTACCTCTAGGAGTCCGATTTGAAAATTCCTTCTTTGTTGGATAGTGTTTCCGATGCGAAATGTTTCTCTTATAAATTCAAAATTTTCAAGTAAATCATACACTTTCCGCTAGGGTGCACAAGTATAAGTTGCGTTATTTCTGCTTCTATAACTCCGATTTGAAAAAATTTTCCTGTATCGCATACATTACCTGATGTAAAATATTTTGAACATAATTTCTAATGTTTGGTAAAGAATGGTTTAGCCACCAGGGGTCATAAGTGTTAATTTCTGCTTCTGAAGTATTCGTTGCAAAATCTGGGCTCCTGAAAACTCGACTAAATTTTTTTTTCTTGGACCGATATCGCTTATATGGATAAACCTTTTGAGAATACTTTCTTCCAAAAAATAATGCATGGTTTTCCCACCAGGGGAAGTAAAGTCACATCCTTTTTTTGTCAATATCTCTGTTTCTAAGAGTTCGTAAGCTCACGATTCCGTTTACAGCAATATCTAAGGGATTAAAAACCCAATTGAAAAACTTTTTTCTTTCGTCAGATACTATTGTTTTCCATACCGGTTCCATTGACTTTGAATAGCTTTGAAAATTTTAATTTGCATCAGAACGGATTCAAAAAACGTGCTTATAACACCCAAAAATTCGGTATAATCTTTCTTGTTAATTCACACTACAACAATATTTACCTTATGTTTTTTTTGTGTGTTTTTTTAACACAATAAAGCGTAATTTGGATAAACGCGTTTTTCAATAATCCTGTTCTAGTGTCCCCAAATTACCATGGGTAATTGACATTTTTCTGTATAACTTATATTATTCTTACTTGATTATTGACTTCGGATCATCAGTCTGGCATGGACACAGTTACTGTTCTTCAGCTATTGGCTCCGAGTCCTGCGTATCACATGATCATTGTAACTATTAGTTTATTTTTTTATGACTCGTGAGTGTAACAAAATTAGGGCAACTCTTCTTCAATTCTTGAGATCCAGTGTTCACTGGGACAAAAGGCTATATCTGTTCTTCTTCTGTTTCGTTTATCGAACTTAAAGTTAATTGCGAATCGGTGACAAATTCTAGCTTCCGATATTGGTAGGAACAACTGAAACTGCTGGAACATTTTCAGTTCTCCAACTAGCAGAAGGGCAGAATAGCACTGCTCTCTGACGGGTGATCTTTATCGTTCAGTTGGTATAGTAATTTAAGACTTCAAGACAAAGTCTTGGAGAAGCTTCACAATCATGGCTTTGCTGATTAACCTACTGACTACCGTTTTCATTTGTGTATATCATGACTGAGGTGGTAGGAGTAAGTCATGTAGGTAAATGAGGAACACAGTTCGGGGGGGTCCAAGTGTTGGGCCTGGCGAAACTCCATCTCTCAGTTCCTTTTCAGAAATAATTCACCATTATTCTCTACAGCAAATTTTTTTATCTCTGAGGTACGATCTAATCATCTCGACAAGTACAGGAAAAGGTGAGAGGTACTTATATCTCGAGTGGCAGGTGGATAATAACTTACGCAAATCGACCAGCTAAAAGGAAAAAATAACGGAGCAGACCATGAAACAGATGGAATTATGTATTGTTAAAGATGGCGAAGAAAGCAAGTGACATGGGAGGGATCGATATGAAAGAAAGTAAGCAATGCTTTTTTCTAGCAGTAGATAGTGTTGTGCATTTCATTTATTTATCTTATTACCAAAATGCCTTAGAAGCAGATAAAATGTTTGGTACAATTTTGGAGAGGCGCGCTGCTTGCTATGCACCACCATTGTATTCTTCTTCTTTGTTTTTAACATTTATGAATTACATCTCAGCATACACGCTAATCACCGACGTAGCATGTAGAAAAGTTTTACTGTTTTCCTGCAACAGAGTTTAGGAAAAACGATTATCGAGTATTTATCGAACTGAGCATGCCCGCCTGTATTTTAACCTTTCACTAAGTCCTACTCATGAATCTCACGTGTAGAGTTTGCGGTTTATTCGCAGAACTGAGAGAGTATTTTTCGATAAAACGGGAATCAATTCATCTGCTTATCGTATTTTCCGTTTCATAAGTGCGTGACTAATGCTTTTCAAGCACAGTACGAAAAATCTGTATGCTGAACAGTATAAAATCCACTGATGTTCAAGATACAGCATGACACCATGCCACACTGAACTTAAGACATTTCGGTACTGCTTCGTCACTCGGTAATATAATAAACGAAAGTAGCAGCCACTGTACAACAGCAATTGGAAACAAGAAAGATGACACCGAATTCTCGGGTGTAATAAGCACATCTTTTGAATCCGTTCAGACGCAAATTAAATTTATCAAATCTATTTAAAGTCAATGGAACCGGTATGGAAAACAATAGATCTGACGAAAGAAAGAAGATTTTCAATCGGGTTTTTAATCCCTCGAATATTGCTGTAAACGGAATCGTGAGCTTACGAACTCTTAGAAACAGAGATATCGACAAAAATAAGATGTGACTCTACGTCCCCTGGTGGGAAAACCATGCATTATTTTAGGAAGAAAGTATTCTCAAGAAGTGTATCCATATAAGCGGTAACAGTCGAAGAAGAAGAAAATTAGTCGAGTTTTCAGGAGCCCAGATTTTGCAACAAATACTTCAGAAGCAGAAATTAACACATATGACCCCTGGTGGCTAAACCATTCTTTACCAAACACTAGAAATTATGTGAAAAATATTTTCCATCAGTTCTTGTATGCCATACAGGAAGAATTTTTCAAATCAGATCCTTAGGAGCAGAAATAACGCAGAAAACGCAATTTACCTTTGTGCCCCCTAGCGGAAAGTCTATGATTTACATGGCAATTTTGAATTTATATGAAAAACATTTCGCATCGGAAACACTATCCAACAAATTGGAAATTTGTAAAATCGTGCTCTTAGAAGTAGAGATATTGACAAAAATAAGATATACATCTACGCCCCTGGCGCAGAAACCATGCAATTTTTCAAGAAGAAAATTTCCCTAAGAGGTTTGTCGACATGAGTAGTAGTATCGGTCAACAAACGACTCTTTTTTCAATAGAGATTTTAGAAGCTCATATTTTGCTGCAAATATAACAGAAGCGGAAATTAAGGCTTACGCCACCTGGTGGCCAAACGATTTCTTACAAATAATAGAAAATATGTGCAAACGATTTCCCATCAGGAGCTGTATGCGGTGCAGGAAGAATTTTTAAATCAGAGATTTAGAAGCAGAGATATATTGGGAAACGCAATTTACATTTACGCCCTGTAGCGGAAAGTCCATGAATTACTTGAAAATTTTGAAATTATATGAACCACATGTCACACTAGAAACACTATCCAACAAAGAAGGGATTTTTCAAATCGGACTCGTAGAAGTAGAGATGTTGACAAAAATAAGGTATACATCTACGCCCCCTGGCATAGAGACCATGCACTATTTTAAGGAGAAAATGTTTCTTTTGCTGGCTAAACGGGTCCTACAGCTTATTAGGTAGTTGGTTATAATGTAATGGCCCATCCGTATACTTAAACAATTTTGATTCATCATTCTAGCAAAACTTGTTTTTCATTACAGTTGCGGGTATCCGTTCTGCCGCCAGAGTGCACAGTCAGGTGTGTATACATATGAAATTTAGTCTCTTTTGTTTCATAAACATTACGAAAGCTTGCTCGGGTGCACCCCTTTTGTAACCAAATGTATCAAGCGTTTCAATCCTTAAAATGGTGGGAAAATTAAAAACAGTTGTTTTAGTAGCGGAAAATAAATTGCAGATAATTAAAATATGTGACAAAGGTGAAAATGATGTTGATTATATTGAAGTTTTACAAATTTGTGGATGTATAAGGAAAAATAAAACAAAAATAATGCTATAAAGAAAACAAAAATAACAAAAATCATGGACTTTGCATCTAAATTTGGTAAAAAATGCCTTACATTTTTAGCACGTCTTTTGTAAAAAAAAGGTCGTGCTTCTGTTATCGGTTTGTCCGTCCGTCCGTCCGCCTGTACCCACTATATCTCTGCAAGAATTAGTCCGATTTGAAAAATTATTTTTGCATTGGGAAGCTTGAAATATGCAAATGATGATCCTTTATTTCGTTTTTTTTTACGATGTACAATTTCGCTAGTAGAGGGCGTAAATGAAGATGATGTCGTATTCAAAAATACGTTTTATTCCACATATTTGCTTCTAAACATCCGATTGAAATTCTTTTTTTATTTTTCAATTCCATTTATGTCGAAGAGTATTTTAGATATAGCGGAAAGTCTATGATTTACATGAAAATTTTGAATTTATAGGAAAAACATTTCGCATCGGAAACACTATCCAACTAATAGGGAATTTTTCAAAATCGTGCTCTTAGAAGTAGAGATATTGACAAAAATAAGATATACATCTACGCCCCTGGCGTAGAAACCATGCAATTTTTCAAAAAGAAAATTTTCCTAAGAGGTTTGTCGACATGAGTAGTAGTATCTGTCAACAAACGACTCTTTTTTCAATAGAGATTTTAGAAGCTCATATTTTGCTGCAAGTACAACATAAGCGGAAATTGAGATTTACGCCCCCTGGTGGCCAAACTATTTTTTACAAAAATTAGAAATTATGTGCAAACGATTTCCCATCAGGTGCTGAATCCGGTGCAGAAATAATTTTTCAAATCGGAGATTTAGAAGCAGAGATATAAGGGGAAACGCTATTTACCGCTACGCCCCCTAGCTGGAAGTCTATGATTTACTGGAAAATTTTGAAATTACGTGAAAAACATGTCACAGGGAAAACACTATCCAACAAAGAAGGAATTTTTCAAATCGGACTTCTAGAAGTAGATATATTGACAAAAATAAGATGTATATCTACGCTGCCTGGCGGAGAAACTGTGCAATATTTTAAGAAAACAATATTTCGAAAAGGTTCATCGATGTGAGTGGCATCAGTCAACGAAATAATTTTTTACAATCGATATTTCAGAAGCTCCAATTTTATGGCATATACATCAGAAGCAAAAATTAGCACTTACGCCCCCTGGTGGCCAAAGTGTTCTTTACCAAAAATTTGAAATTATATGCAAAAGATTTTCCATCAGGAGGTATATCCGCTGAAGAAAAAAAATTTCAAATCGGAGTTTTAGAAGAAGAGTTATCGAGGAAAAGGTCATTTACTTTTACGCCCCCTAGCTGAAAATCTATGCTTAATTTGAAAAATTAACTATATCAAAAATACTCTTCGATATAAATGGAATCGAAAGATAAAATAATTTTTTCAAACGGATGTTTAAAAGCAAATATGTGGAATAAAACGTATTTTTAATTCGACGTCATCTGCATTTACGCCCTCTACCTGCGAAATTGTAAATCGTAAAAAAAAAACGACATGAAGGATCATCATTTGCATATTTCAAGCTTCCCAATGCAAAAATAATTTTTCAAATCGGACTAATAGTTGCAGAGATATCGTGGGTACAGGCGGACGGACTGACAAACCGATAACAGAAGCAGGATCTTTTTTTACAAAAGACGTGCTAAAAAGCAAGTTGATTCGTCATGTTAAACTTTTAATTTCTGTGAAACGTTTACCGAAAGAAAAAATTGAGCACCCAGTATTCACGAGCGTGTAGCCAATAGTCTCTGGAGATATTGCAGCATCCTATAAAATTATACAGAATGTACTCTTAAACGCATTCCATGGCTTTTTTTTGTTTGTTTTGGGATTAATCTAGTATATAAATGTTTGTACAGTTAGTACTTTTTGTTTGTGTAGTTATTGCTATTTGTATGTGAGCTTCAGCAACGAGTTTCAAATAGTGCCTGTTCCAATTGTATGATTTCAATCCCGGTGAGGCATGGATTCTGTGTTTGCCTTACGGTACAGGCTCTCTCCCATCCCTGGAACCAGTGACCGTAAATTAGGGACGGGCGACTACTTATAGCACATTGAGTTGCTCACGGTGGTCGTTAAACATTCAGTAGTAAAAAAAAAAAAAAGTTCAGCACGCACCAGTAGACAAAAAGTCAAATTTTTGATGTTTGAAGTCAACTTATACAGCGCAATAATATGTCAGGAATACATATTATACATCATTTTAAAGGAAATGTTATGCTGAATTCAAATATTTTTGCGGAATGTTATTACCAGTAATAGAAGTGAAGTTACAAGCAAACAGTACAGCGTATAGTCATAAAAAGCAACAAACAGTGGAATTTATTAAATTAGTGTACAGCATATTTATTTTAAAATTACTGTACAGTACTTTATTGAAACTTGCATGACACTTGAAAGAACTGGCTAACAAACAAATTACGCAAAATAGTATAACTATACTAATAATTCTAAATTTCTTGGCGTGGAATAGAAATAAAACTTCCCAAGCCTTCGCCAAGAAATTTCAGATTATTAGTATAGTTATAGTATTTTGAGTATAATTGGTGTACAGTTCCTACTTATGAAAGCAAAATACGCTTTAATATTTAATTGGATAACCAATGTTACTTACTAACAAAGTGCACCTTCCTGCCATGGAACTAACGAGCATTTCTAGTTGTCCATTGGTGATAACAGGATGCCATACAGCCCTTAGAGACTCAAATAATATCAATTGAAGATTTTAACTGAGTCTCTAAGAGTCGTATGGCACCGTGTTATTTCCAAAGTACAACTACAGAAGCTAATTAGTTCCATGCCAAGAAGGTGCACTTTGTTATTAAGTAACCGTGGGTATCCAACTAAATATTGAAGCGTATTTTGCTTTTTGGCCAGTAATTTCAAGTGTCCTGCAAGTTTCAATAATGCAATGTACAGTAATTTTAGGTTAAATGCATTGTACACTAATTTCATAAATTCCACTACTTGTTGCTTTTTATGTAGACGCTGTACTTTTGCTTGCAACTTCACTTCTATTACTGGTAATAACATTCTGTAAAAATATTTGAATTCAGAATGAAATTTCCTTTAAAATCCTGTATAATATGTATTCCTGACTATAGCATTACGCTGTATAAGATCATTTCAAACATCAAAAATTTGAATTTCGCTCTTCTGGTGCAGGACGTTTGGCCAAGATTGTAATTGTAGCAACGGAATAAGAAAGGAGAGAGATGATGGATCCATTTCTTTCTACCGAGGGGCATGATGTCCGTGTGACGGGAACTACTCCTTTCCCAGCATACCTTGGGTCATGAATCAAAGAATCAAGGACAGAAGGAGACGCTTATCAGCTGTTACAGGTTTGTGGCAGGCACTGCTCACTGCTAAGATTTTGTAATCTCAGCAAAAAGACGGAATTGTTTTGCCGTTGCTTTCGTAAAATAAAGCCGGTATGTGAAAATTTCCGTTTGAGGAGGAATAAGTTTTGGGGTATCGTTTGGTTCAGGTACTTTAGTATCTTAAATAGTTAATAAATTCATTTTGAGGAACTAATAACTGGAAATCTACTTCATTCAAGAACTGCGACTTCATTGCTAAAAGTTTTTCTTTATTTCCAGGTCTCACTGAGCCACATTTTGCTCTTGACAGGTTTAGAAACCTCATAAAAGTAACTGACTTAAGGCTGTCTTTGAATGACTGTTAGAGTTCATCAGTGATAGATGGCCCAAAAAATCATTCCTTAGGCGTGGATTTTACATCTTGAGTGACTGTCCCAGAAGCTGGCGTCAGCTAATCACTTGTGATCTCATCATATTCAGAATGACAGCTACCTCTCGTTGGCTCCACAATGAAAAGACAAAATACCCGCTGTTACGTTTTAACCAATGACGTTATACGGAGCGGAGAAGTAGGTGGATCTGAGTAAGTAGGCGGAGTTTCTATAGCTCAAATTCAGGGGTTATCTTCTAATGTACACATTTTCTCTTCACAAAATGAACAGACATTAGAATTTAAGGTGGTCTTTAGAAGAGAAGACTCCAATCTCACGTTTGCCCCTATTAATTGATTTCTGTTCGACTCAGGTAATTAGAAAAATTGGGCAGTAATAACAGATGTCGTTGCTTCCAGACAGAAACACTGTTATGCTAACTCATCGCGCCATCTAGCGCCAGATCGGAATTCATTAGCGTTAGATAAATTGAATTTAAAAAAATTCTAACAAATTTTTCAGGATAATAACTATGGCATATATTAGCCATTTTTATCGGTGCTCAAAATTTCAAACACTGCAAAGTAATTGTCTTCATGAAAATGTATAAAAAATAATTTACATTGAAGATATAGGGTAGCAGATGAACCCTAACACTTATTTAATAACAGCAGTAAAGCAGTAAAAGATTTTTTGCACTTTAAAAAAAAAGACCCCCAAAAAGATTTTTTGTTATATAAAAGCAAGAACATTATGATTCGCAGGTTTTTTCTGAATAAGTAATATAAACGGCAGCTTAATAAATTACTTTTGAAATTCATAAAGAAATGCTGAGACTGTTTCGACATACAGAAGAGGTTTATTTTCCTTTTTTCTTTCTTTGTTTTTTTTTTTTTTTACTTAGTTGTTTATCCGTTGCAGATGATCAAAGCAAATGTGGTTGCCGATAGTTTTTTTCTTTGTCAACATTGGAAATTTTCCCATACCAAGCTACAAGTCCCTGGGTAATACTCTCCTTCGGCAAACTTCAGAAAAAGGGAGTCACAGAAGCCTTTGACAATCATCCAGGCAGCTGGCGCCAGATGATATCATGCTCAGGCGCCATGCTGGAGTGCATGCGGAGAAACATCATGCCTTTGCTGTCATTCGCTTTGTACCTTCAAGACATTTTCAACGCAGCGAAAGAAACAAATACAGCGATTCTCTTGTCGTGTACCTATAGAAAGAAAACCAAACGAGAAAACTATGAACTTGGGAAGAGCATCTTTCTTGCATTTTTATGTCGCTCCAGGAATAAGTTTATCTGGCTTTTTTTTTTTAATCTAACGAAAGCACGTCATTTTATAGTGGCATGAAGGCTGTCAAATAACGGACTCTTTTCAAAAAAAGCAAAAAAATGCTTGTTCAAAAGCCTCTGGGGAAGATAAAATAATATTCGAAAATATTTTTTAAAGTTACAGAGAATTAAGGTATAAAGAAAAAATTCAAGAACGGGTAATTTTTTTTAGGATTTTTTTGTTACACCAAATCACATACACGTTGAAAAAAAATGATATCAATAAAAATTTTCACGAAATCGGGAAATTTGTGAAGTAATTTAAGGAAATATGTTGTTTACGGTAAACGCTCTAAATAAAAACGTTACAGATATATGATGGCATTTTTTTCATCAGTATATGCGCATGACTATTATCTATGCAGTGAACTGAAAGGTAAGTGATGTTCCTAAACACTGCTGAGACACGCTGATTCCTACATGCATTAGTGTGAATTTTTGAAATATTTCTTCATTATGTTGAATGCAAATAGCTATAACCTATCATTGAACTGAAAAACAGCAAAATTTTCAGTTCATTGCATGCACAACATCGTAAGAAAGATGTATACCAAGTTTTATCAAATTATTTACATACCTTTTGCAGTTATCAGGTTTTCCGTAAAGAGGTCGGGACGAAAATCTCATCCTGCAAAAAACGCGATTAAAAGTATAAAAAACACAGTTTTGATGGGATGAAAAGTACGTTTATTTTTGCCACGCTCGCAAACATAAATTTCATCACATAATTGCACCCAAAGTATTGCCAGATCCGTAAAACCTTGTACAAAATATTTTTTTACTACAATTTTATGCACAAATAGTAAGATTAATCTATTTATTTCCAAACTTCCAGCGTTTCAAGTTTCACTTCCCGTTCGTTTGACACCTGGGCTTAGACATTCCTATTGCTATAACACTGTTTCTATTCATCGTAGACAAGAAACAAAGGCAGTTTTGGAATCCTAAAGAATGGGGCTTTAAAATGAACGCATTTCTACAAAATGTGAAATTTGGCCCAAAACGACCTTTTCAGCGGAGTGGAATTCCTTAAAGATTTACACTGAATCATTTGCTCAACGTTGACACATCCCTGAAAAGTTTCAGGAGCTGCATAAGTAAAAAACAGGGGAGAGTTTTGCAACAATTTATCATGGGACATCGATTACACGTATTTCAGGAATCAGAGTTTAAAAAAAAAACTGCAATTTAGTTTAACCATACAGTTGTCTGAATGAATTAACTCTGGGTTAACAAAATGGATTGATATCAGTTCGAAAGAACATACAGGGTTGTCCCATAACAACTGAATACATTAAAAAAAATATGAGCGTAACTTAATTTTTTAGGAAGTGATAATGTTTTTCGAAATACTGCCCATTGTATCGAATACTGTCCCAACGCTGCTCCTACTTTTTGAGCGTCTTTTTTTTTTTTTTACGCTTTCCAACCGTAGGTTGAAGAAGCACATATATGCGCTTTGACCGCCTGTATAGCTGCCCGTCCGCACGATAACTCGCTTACAAATGGTTCGATTTCGATGAAATTTTAGTATGTGGTAGGGGATCACTGGGGACGAACCCTATTGAAAACTGGCGAAATGGGGTCAAAGGTCAGTACATAAGAGCGAGATCCACTTCATTGCCCTTATGCGTCATAACTTGCGTAAAAATGGTTCGATTTCGATGAAAGTTTAGTATCTGCTAGAGAACCACCTGGGCATGAACCCTATTGAAAATGGGCAAAATCGTTTCAAAGGTCAGAACATAGCAGCGGGATCCATTCCATCACAATTGTGCGTCATAAATTACGTAACTTGTTAGTTAAATCATGCAATGCATTGATTTTGATACGCTTTCCGATATAACAGAAATCGTTACTCAACTTATTACTCAAGTTATGACCATCACATCTGTGGAATAAATCTCGCTCCTGCGCCCTGGCCTTTGACTCCATTTCGATTATATTAAACAGAATTTGTCCAGCATGCCTCCGGAACAACATGACAAAGTTATGTTGCAATCGAAACATTTTTACGTAGGGCGATGGAATGAATCCGTTTCCTACGTCCTGACCTTTGACCGCATTCTGCCCATTCTAAACAGGATTCGTCCCCAGGTAGTCCCTTACCACATACGAAAATTTTATCTAAATCAAACCACATTTACGCAAGTTATGATGCATAAGGGCCATGGAATGGATCCCGCTCCCATGTCCTGACCTTTGACCCCATTTTGTCCATTTTTTAATAGGGTTCGTCCCCAGGTGGTTCATTATCACATACTAATTTTTCATCGAAATCGAACCATTTTTACGCGAGTTATCGTGTGGACGGACAGACAGACAGACGGACAAATCTGGCGCATATACGTTTCTTCAACCTGCGGTTGGAAAGCGTAAAAAATGATTCGATTGCGTCAAAATTTTATCATGTTGTTCCGCAGGTATGGACCGGTTCTGTTGAATAACATCGAAATGGGGTCAAAGGTCAATGTACAGGAGCGAAATTCATTCCACAGCCATTATCCTCATAATTTGAATAATGATTTCTGGCATGTTGGAAAGCGTATCATAATCAATGCGTTGCATGACTTTACTATTTTTTTTTTTGCGGATATGATGTAGAAGTACCCCTACGCAGCTCTTATAAGTTGTTGATCAGTCTCAAATTGTCGTTCCCGTAAAGTCTTTTTTAAAATGGGGAACGACCAGAAATCACATGGTGACAAGTCTGGACTGTCTGCATGTCGCGTCATAAACTTAATATTCATTTTCTTCAAATAGGAAACGACAGAACTGGCCATATCTTCGACATCTCTAACTGATAGGTGTCTGTCTTCCTGTATGATAACACATTTTGTATTGTTGTTTACCTCTGTAGCACTCGTTAATTGGTCTTCCTTCCTCCATGCGCGATTAATGCCGCCGACTCCTCACGACCATCCATAAATTCATTATACCATCTCTAAGTTGTTGATTTTTCTTGACATTCATCTTTGTAAACCTCTTGCATAAGACGGAAAGTCTCTCTGACAGTCTTCTTAAGTCCACAGCAAAATTTAATGGCGCGCATCTTTGCTCTTCTTTCACATCCATATTTTTTAGGAAAACTCACAGCGCGGAAGCACTTGTTAAGGGGTTCACGGAACAACGCTTATTAAACCGCACAGTACCCACACGCGTGGTAAACAGTTGTGTCCTGTTGCTATGGTTACTACAACTGCTAACATTCTTCCGAGAACCGTGCCAAAGTTGAACGCAGTATTGCTTATTTCTTAAGGTTTCCAACCGCAGGTTGAAGAAGCGTATATGCTCCAGCTTTGTCAGTATGCACGATTTCGATGAAATTTCGGTATGTGATAGGAGAAAGCCTGTGGAGGAACCCTATTGAAAATGGGTGAAATGGGGTCAAAGGTCAGAACATAGGAATAGGATCCATTCCTTCGCCCTTATGCGTCATAACGTATGTAAAAAATGCTTCAACTGCGACAAAATGTTTACCATGTTGTTTCGGAGGAATACTGAACTGGCGCTGTTGAATATCATCGAAATTGGGTCAAAGGTCAGGGCACAGGAGCGAGATTTATTTCCCAGGCATTATCCTCATAGCGTGACTAAAAATGATTCTATTGCGACAAAATTTTAGTATGTTGTTCCGGAAGTATACTGAATCAATTCTGTTTGATATTATCGAAATGAAGTCAGAAGTCAAGCAACAGGAACGAGATTTATTTCACAGGCATTATCTTCATAACTTGACTAAAAATGCTTCGATTATGACAAAACTTTAGTAATGTTGTTCCGGAGGTGTACTGAGCCAATTCTGTTTGATATAATCTAAATGGGATAGAAGGTCAGGGTACAGGAGAGAGATTTATTCCACAGCCATTATCCTCATGACTGGACTAATAACTTGAGTAATGATTCCTGGTATGTTGGAAAGAGTATCGTAATAATGTATTGCATGATTTTACTAACTTGTTTATAAAAACAGTTGCTTTTGGGACAAGCTATGTATTTGCTGTCTAAGTAAGCAGCTGGAACGACTGTACCAGAAAGCGTTGTTTTTTCCATCATCTTTCTTTATTGTTATTCGGGGTGGCTATTAAGAGGAGTAACTGCGACTAATTCTTCTGAACTGATTGCGTTCTGAAGCGCTGTAACAATGTACGTAGACAGTCCTAAGAAAGGATTGAGAAGATGTTTAAGTCACATGTTTTTACCCAGTCGCAGGTTGTTCGTATCTAGGAGGCTAAGCCTCCCCTACCATCCCTTTGGCATGGAGCACATAATCGAGGACTGGAAGCGAGACCTATTTCTTTCAGATACTGTTCAGGTGAGATGTCTGTACTGTTCTGATGAGAGGTCTATATTGTTGAGATGAGAGGTCTATACTGTTGAGATGAGATGTCTATACAGTTGAGATGAGAGGTCTATACTGTTGAGATGAGAGGTCTATACTTTTTAGATGAGAGGTCTATACTGTTGAGATGAGAGGTCTGTACAGTTGAGATGAGAGGTCTATACTGTTGATATGAGAGGTCTATACAGTTGAGATGAGAGGTCTGTACTGTTGAGATGAGAGGTCTATACTGTTCAGATGAGAGGTATATACAGTTGAGATGAGAGGTCTATACTGTTGAGATGATAGGTCTATACTGTTGAGATGATAGGTCTATACTGTTGAGATGAGAGGTATATACTGTTGAGATGAGAGGTCTTTTTTTGTTGAGATAAGAGGTCTATCTGTTGAGATGAGAGGTCTATACTGTTGAGATGAGAGGTCTATGCAGTTGAGATGAGAGGTCCATACAGTTGAGATGAGAGGTCTATACTGTTGAAATGAGACATCTATACTGTTGAGATGAGAGGTCTATACTGTTGAGATGAGAGGTCTATGCAGTTGAGATGAGAGGTCTATACAGTTGAGATGAGAGGTCTATACTGTTGAAATGAGACATCTATACTGTTGAGAAGACAGGAGGGAAGGAATTGTTTTGCCGTAACGTTCGTGAAGCCCGACGTTTTCGTGAACGTTTCTATAAGGAAAGCGCAGTAAATTTTGGGCATAATTTGCTTTAGGTGTGTTTGCCGCTTTTAGGATTAATATGTTGTTATTTTTTTTTTTTTTTGTGAGTGCATAGTGTACAGAAATATACCATAAAGTGCGTCGCATAGATATAGAGACAGAACAAATTCTCGAATAAAAAAGAACCAACAGCGAGCTGAAATGTACATCGCATATTTATAGCAAGAATAGCATTGGGCACGCAGCTGCACAATAGTTTGACGGAAGCATAACAATTCAAACACCAAGTACAATTAAAAAAGAGAAATATTCTGTCTCAAAAATATAAAGACTTATTAGTTATGCGCACCTCCGTTACGAATAGTGCAGACGTTGTTCTGAATAAGACTGAAAACCCGATGATCCACCAGATGATGCAAATGTTCTGGACGGAGGGCGTACCAGCTTCGTCCAATCTGCTCTTTCAGTGACGCCACACTTGAGAACTGCCGTACATTCCCGTACATATCACGAGCTAAGATACCCCAGAAGTTTTCGATAAGGCTTAGATCTGGATGAGTGCTGGCCGAACCATTATAGTCACATGATGTGTGTTAAACCAATTTTTCGTTGATGCATACCGATGGATAGAATCATTGCCTTGCTGGAACACATAAATAAACCCCCACTAGAGTTTCAGCAAACGATAGAAAGGGGCTGTTGAGTATGTCCTGATACGTTTCGAAGTATTGCCTGCCTTAATACGAAAGCAATATCCGTTGTCCCACTGAACGTAAAAGCTTCCCATACCACCACATATCCTTCTCCTAACTGTCTGCTGAAGAAGGTGCGTGGCTTGCGTCCTAAATCATGCCAATAGCAGTTCCAACCGTCAGGGCCGTTCAGGTTGAACTTCTCATCGGAGAAAATAGTCGTGATCCACTCGTCCGTCCAGTGTATGTGGCTGCTAGCACATATCAACCTAGCGTCCTTGAAGCACCACGTGAGGTGTGGCAGACTGCGCATTTTACGGAGCACAATGCTACTGTGTCCTTTTAGACAGTGACACCAACATCCCGAGAAACTTAACGTAGTGATAACCTGTGGGATGAAACTAAATGCATGATGGCACGTCCATATTTTTGGTTTTTATTCGAAGCCTTCCAGGCCGTTTCCTAACCGTGAGCGCACCGCGTTTCGATAACGCCTTATACACTGGCGTGCAAAAATTAAGAACCAGACGGTTTTTCGAATGTAACGTCGTGCAGAAGTGCTCCACATCGATTCAAATCATACTATAAGATCCCCAAGATATAAGAATATGGGACAAGTGAGCAAAACCGTCCAAACAAGGAATCCAAAGGATACAAATGCACTTTATTGAAAAGGTAGCTTCTAGCACAACTAGAAAAAAGACAGATACGTCCATGTGACAGGCGGCTGCCAAAAAACCCAACCTTTAGTAGGGGATATGATAACTCCTGATTGCATTGCAGGATTTACAACGTCTGTTCATGCTGAGGACGAGGTTGTCAAGGAGCTGTTGAGCACCGCGGCCCATTCCTCTTGAAGCGCCAATCGCAGCTGCGGAATCGTTGCTGGCGGCTAGTGACGTGCTGCCAAGCGTCTCCCGAGAAGGTCCCACACGTGTTCGATTGGATTTATGTCCGGAGTTCTTGTGAGCCAATCCATGCGTCGAATATCTTCACTCTCCAACAGCTCTGCGACAGCCACTGTACAATGAGGTGTAGCGTTGTCATCCATGAAGAGGAACTCAGCACCCACACCACATCTAAACAGACGCGCGTGAGGCAGGAGAACCTTGGTACAATAGCGGACACCAGTGACTGAATCTCCTTGGAAGATGTGGAGGTCAGTACGGCTACCAAGCATGATACCACTCCAAACGAAAACTCCGCCACCGCAAACCTGTCCCTTTCGATGAATTTGGAGATGCGTTTGCGTGTTCCCTGCTCTCTCCAGATGTGTAAACGTCGAGAATCGCTCATCAGACTAATTCGGCTCTCATCCGTAAAAAGAACTCGACCCCATTGCTAATGTGTCCAGTTCTTGTGCTCCTGGCACCACAGAAACCGCCGTCTCCGATGAACAGGCGTTAATGGCACACACCGTACTGGTCGTAGTGCAAATAGACCACCTTTGTGCAGCCTTCTGACCACGGTCAAATGCGATGACGAACGTCCAGTTGTCTGCTGCATGTGCCTTGCGATTTCTCCCGCTGTCTGCCGTCTGTCTTTTCTCGCCTGTAGGACAATATACCGGTCGTCCGCCGCCGTGCTTGCTCGTGGACGACCACTGCTAAACTCTCGGACAGCTGTTCCTGTCGTTTGAAATGCTCTCCAAGCTCGTGAAATGATGCTATGAGCGATCATGAACTCCTCGGCCACACTAGTCACACTTCGACCTTCTTCCAACCTCATAATGGCGTGACCACGGGTAAAGTTATCCATATGTCGTCTACTGGATTGCCTATTGGCCATATCACACGGTGGCAGCAACTCGACGTCGTTCAAACCGATGTACACTGTGCAATAACTTTCACCGAATTGCTGAGCGTACACCACATGGGGGCTTTATAGCCTTCCGACACTTCCCCCTTCCCCTACGTCATGCTGCATATATGCGCATGCCCTACCGTACCGGACCCTAGTCTATCTCCTGAGTGGTCTTTCGGTCCGTTATGTCTGCTCGCTCCGCTGTTGTGCTATTTTTCTTCTTCGTCCTCAATTTTTGCACACCAGTGTACATGAGTGCCTTACTTCTCCCCATGGCTTTACAACCTTTCGCTACAGGCAATCCATTTGCTCTCAGTTTCCAAACCTTCTACATCTTCTCACCAGAAAGTTGACTGTTGCGCGAAATTTCGGCAAGTGAATGACTGACGGCAGGTCCGATGTCTTTTGTAGGCTGGACTGAATTACGGTACATGCGCGTGTGTACAACATGATAATTTGCACATCTCATTTGCATGTGGTTACTTTACGTGGTTGTCTTTATATTTATGAGACACCTAAAATTACACTATTTTACTTTGTGGTGTTCTTTTTACACAATCAGGTCAACACGACGGATCGAAACGTTTTGTTGTAGTGTTATGTATGTTCAGGTACAACTTCAGTTTTCTACCTACAGTCGCATTACGTTGGCGGCCAAATTGGACTTCTTTATATTTATGCAACGCACCTTAGTTCATTTAGTGACATTTCTGGACAAAAATGTTTGTACGTTACAGGGAGGTGTTGTGGTGTTGTTACATTTGTGTTCAGGATTATTTCTGGGTTACAATATTGATTTAGTAAATCTCTTATTTAAAAACATTTCTCGGACATCTAACTATGTCAGCAAAAAGAGGTGTGCCTACAAGGGAGCTTCGAGTTATTTTTAGGTTACAGTACTGATACAGTAAAACCTCTCACATAGGCGCACTCTCGGCATATTTAATTTTGTTGGTAAAAGAGAGGTGTCTTTAGATGAGAGTTCTGTGTTATTTCTAGATACATACTGATACATGTGAAATCTGTCAATTAGGGGCATCACGGGGCATTTATTTTTGTCTGTAAAAACGAATTTTGGGTTATTTCTATGTGATATTACGGTTTCACTGTTTCGGTATTGTTAATTAAGAATAACCGATAATGATTAATAAAACCTCTCATTTAAATACACTCTCGGGACATTTACTTTTGCCGGTAAAGGAGAAGTTTCCTCAAAAGAGAGCTGTCCGTCATTTCTAGATTAGAATTTTTTCTTTAGGGACACTCTCGGAAAATTTCATTCCTCCCGTAAAACAGAGGTACCCTTAAAAAGAGTTTTGGGTTATTTCTGGGTAACAATACTTATACAGAAAGTCAACTCTAGACGGGGCAGTCAATTTTGTTCGTAAAACAGATGTGTCCTGTAAAGAGAGTTGTGCTTTAATTCTATGTTACAATATTGATACAGTAAAACCTCTAGTTTAAGGACGTTCTCGGAACATATAATTTTCTCCGTAGAGTTCCCTTTAAGGTACCGTAAAGTTATCTCAATAAATTCTCTTTTTAAGGTATCTTAAATGAGAATTTTCCGTTATTTCTAGGTGACAATGATGATACAGTAAGAGCATTTAGTTGTGTCCGTAAAACAGAGGAGTTTTTAAAAGGGAGTCTTGGGTTATTTTTATGTTGCAATACTGAAACCGTAAATCCTCTAATTTAAGTAGAGTCTAAGAAAATTTCATCTTGTCCGTAAAAGAGAGGTGTTCTTAAAAGGGAATTTTGGGTTATTTGCAAGTTGCAAAACTGAAACAGTAATATCTTTCAATAAAGGACACTCTAGAGACATTTACTTTTTTGGTAAATTACAGATGTCCTGAAAAGGGAGTTTTGGGTTATTTCTACATTATATTGCGTACTACATATTGCGTCTATAACGAAGTGAATTTCTCCGTCATTTCTGGTCTACGCCGGGATTCGAACTCGGGTCCACTCATTCCGAAATAAGTTGCTCTACCAATTAAGCTACGCGGACATTTGTTCTGATTCCTATTTGCCTTTATGTCGTGTGCGTTCTGCTGGCAGGTACGTCACATCTCCTCTCCTGGTACGTTACATCATCTCCCCCTTATTTTTTTTTTTTTTTTCGAAGTGCTGAAGAAAGGATTCTCTTATTTTTCCTATCTCGCGGTGTGGAAATAACATCACACCAATGCGAGATTTTGAACGGTCGGGTCATCCGGATAGTTCGGGCGCCATTATAACGAAGTGAATTTCTCCGTCATTTCTGGTCTACGCCGGGATTCGAACTCGGGTCCACTCATTCCGAAATAAGTTGCTCTACCAATTAAGCTACGCGGACATTTGTTCTGATTCCTATTTGCCTTTATGTCGTGTGCGTTCTGCTGGCAGGTACGTCACATCTCCTCTCCTGGTACGTTACACGTCTTAAGCACTAATACTTATTTGACAAAATATGTTTTTTGAAGAACTAAATGAAATCAATGTGCAAATCAATCTAACCAATAGGGAATTCAATGCAATGAATTTCATCATCATCATTCGTTTTCTGTCTCTTGAGAGGTCCAACGGTAACTCAGCAAGTTCTCTTCTTCTATTTTACTCTGTCCCTTGCTTCCGCTTTCAATTCTTGATAGCTTCCTGTGCCCATTATATCATTAAGCATAATGGCTCGTTTCCTTTCTCTTGGTCGCTTTCCTTCAATTTCCTCTTCTATCAATTTTTCAATAGGCTGTCTCCTCTTAACACATGTCCAATCGAGTTATATTTTCTTTTTCTTATGGTGTTTTGTAAATTCCTTAAAGTACGATTAAATTAACGTAAAAAAGTTACCAATACTGTACGTCACGTTATTTTAGGTTTAAAATATAGTTCTTTCTGGCGTGACCCTATGCTTAGTAAGAATTGCATTATAAAACAACAATTCATGAAAAATGAAATCATAGGGTTACTCACAGTTTCTAACATGTTATGTATACATACACTGAAGAGCAATTGAATTAGAGACATCTGGCGTTATGCAAATGTGGCGCTGTGGGCGGCCCTGTAAACGGAAACGACATAACGTACGCAGCGATCCGACAATATAAAGAGTGATGCGACGGGAATCAGTAAGAGTCGGACGCAGTATGGGTAAGACGAAGGATCTAAGCGCATTTGATCGTAGGCAAATTGGCGGGGACCGACGAATGGGTCACTCCATCTCGGAAGTCCTGCAGGCATTGGGATTTTCACGAGCCACTGTGTCACGGGTGCACCGTGAGTACATCGAATCCGGTAAAACTATCCCTGCAAAGGCCAACTGCCGTGGACAACAGCGTGTGGATGAGCGGGGTCATCGCCGGCTAGCTCATATTGCAACAGCGGATAGACGGACCACAGTGCAAGAAATCCCTCTTCAGTTTAACGCAGGTGCACAAAAACGTGTAAGCAGCTACACCATCCAGAACCATCTCCTCGCTATGGGGAACAGAAGCCATCGTCCCACGAAGGTACCGCTGCTGACCGCACATCACAGGGTGCAAAGATTAGCATGGGCGCGGGAACATCGCCTCTGGACCCTAGACATGTTGAAAAATGTTGCCTGGACTGATGTCGAGATTCACGTTGGTACATGGGCATGGCAGGATACGAGTACGGCGCAAACCACATGAAGCGATGGATCCTTTTTACCAGCGGATACTCTTCAAGCTGGTGTAGGTGACATTCTCGTCTGGGGACTGTTTACGTAGACTGAAATGGAACCCCTGGTACGTGTGACATCGTCCCCCACAGGTCAACGTTACCGGGATATCTTGGGCCACCATTTGCTCCCGTTTGTGCGTCTTCAACATCCCACTGGGGACCACGTTCTTCAACAAGACAATGCACCGTGCCATCGCTCCCGAATTGTATCAGAATGGTTGGATGAACACTCCACCGACGTGACCTCGCTTCCTTGGCCAGCTAGGTCACCTGACCTCAATCCCATCGAGCACATCTGGGATGCCATCGAGAGGGATGTTCGAGGCTCTGACCCTCTTCATCAAATCTTCGTGAACTGTGGTAGCTTGTTCACGGGTCGTGGATCCGTATGGCTTCCCAACGCTTCCGGTGTCTTGTCGAGTCTATGCCGAGACGAATCGCCGCCGTCATCAGAGCCAAAGGTGGTGCTACACGTTACTAGACAGGTATCTCTAATTCAATTGCTCTTCAGTGTAGGAACGGCTTCTTAGCTCTTGTGCCACAACTTCGCCTGTCGTCCTGGTCCGAAAAAAATCCTTTACGAGAACTTTTTTGCGTCGTTACATTATCAATTCAATATTTAACATGTAAAAGTAATACAAGTTGCAATCCCCAAAAATGGACTAAAGTCAAACGTACAGAACATCACGAACGACAAAAAGACCAGATAACCGAAGTCAAACGTACAAACATCTCGAACGACAAAAAGATCAGTTCACATCACGAATCAAGATGGTAAAAAGGTATATAGGTGAAATGAAGTAAAAGAAAAAAATAAGATCAACGCCTTCAAACCATGCAACCATAACGGTTTCAGCATATTTCATAGCCATCTTCAGTGGTACAAGCTATGGCATCATGGTATTAAACGTCAGAGGTGCCATCTAAAAAAGGAAGCCAATACATCTATAATTATATCCTCCAATGAATCTATGTAATTATAGATGTATTGTTCTTCCTCCAATGAATCTATTGTTCAATTAAATGAATCTATTGTTACAGATGCATTGTTCTTCCTCCAATGAATCTATATAATAACAATTAATCTATAGAATTATAGATGTATTGTTCTTCCTTCAATAAATCTATTGTTCAATGAATCTATTATTAAAGATGTATTGTTCTTCCTCCAATAAATCCATTGTTCAAGGAATCTATTGTAATAGTTGTATTGTTCTTCCTCCAATGAATCTATACTTCTATAATGTTTATAGACGTACGCATTGTATATTGTTCTAGCATTAATGGTCTTTTTACACACGTACTTTGACACAAAAGAATGGCACGTTCATGGAAAGAGTAGGATTGTTTAGAAAAGATGGCGACCATACTCTGTGTATTTTTATTCAGAAAGCTGTTAGAAATTTCTTAAACCGATTTGTTTAGAACTTTTCTGTTCTAATTTCGTGTTCAAAGTGAATTTACGGATGAAGTTCACCACGGGATTCACGTATTTGCACTTTGTTCTTCCTGCTCATAAGGAATGCATTGTGTGGTAGATATTCGCATCGCATAGTTGGAAAAATCCAAATAAATACGTCGTAATAAAAGATGCGATGCATCCTCCGGATGAATCTGATCATATTTACGTCTTGATTATTTGCTGGAAGGCTGCCAAGAGTTTGGTGCGAAAGCTGTGTCTTCTTACCTTTCGGCTGATTGCATAGATAAACAAGATCCGGCTGTTTTCTCTTGGGATGGTAGTCAATTGAGATCTTGTACCTTGAGAGCAACAAGTGGTGTTCTGACGGAAGCTGTTGATTTGCTTTCCGTGCAGTTTTTTTCTACTGTGCTGTTTCTGGCCTATTTAAATTACTTTAATTACTCTTTAGTGTGAACTAGCGTACAACCCGTCCTGGGTCAGCTGTTTTTAAGCTTTAAATAAATATTAATATATTGGGTATGTTGCCCTTCCTATGACCGAGTAAATTTTTAATTAAAGCAGATTGAAAACAAATAAAAAAGACGCCGGATTTCTGTAATGAAACATAGCAAAAACTTATATAGTAAGAACTCATTCATGTTAGAACTAGAAATTATATGTTATTTACTTCCGTTTTTTACGCTTTCCAACCGTAGGCTGAAGAAGCGTATACGCTTCAGCTTCGTTCGTCTGTCTGTCTATCTGTTTGCACGATAACTCACGTAAAAATGTTTCGATTTCGATGACATTTTAGTATGTGGTAGTGGAAAACCTGGGGACGAACCCTATTGGAAAATGGGAGAAATGGTGTTAAAAGTCAGAACATAGGAGCTGGTTTCATTCCATCGCATGCGTCATAACTTACGTAAAAATGCTTCGATTGCGACAAAACTTTATCATATTATTCCAGAGATATACTGAACCGGTTCTGTTGAATATAATCGAAATGGGGTCAAAGCTCAAGGCACAGGAGCGAGATTTATTCCACAGCCATTATTCTCATAACTTGAGTAATGATTTCTGGTATGTTGGAAAGCGTATCATAATCAATGAATTGCATGATTTTACTAGCTTGTTCAAAAGACATTCTCTGTAAAATATTTGTTTAACAATTGTAAATTAGAGCGTTCAGATAGATCGATGTTTTGTAAAATGTGTAATATAAACAGCACTAAATTCGGAAAGGCGTTTTCCTGTAAACTTACCTTAATAACTTTTACTTTGATTTTTCGCGTTTAATTACTTTTTCTCCGGCACACTTGTTATTTCCCTCCACGGCTTGTTTTAGACTGCCCTATTCGATGGTTAGTTTGAAACATCATACCAAAGCTTTTTCTACAAAATAATGCGACATCTGGTATTATAAATCGGAACTATTTGAATTCTCGACAATATGCTATTGGGGCGACATCTGCTTTTAGATGCGATCTTGTTCACTTTGACATCTGAAGATTTTAGTTTTTATTGTAGGGTAGAGCATTCAGATATATCGATATGTACCAAAATGTGTAATACACTGCTGGCCACCCAAAATGTAACACCAAGAAGGTAACATCCGATTGGCCTGAAATTCGCAGCATGTGTCGCCCGTGAGAGGACATGCAAACGATTAGCATTGCAGGGCATATGCAAATCATGTGCGCCCGGAACGCCACCGAGAAGTACTATAAGAAGGGTTCACAGAAGGCGGAGTGTAAGTAGTGGAAGTGTGTTGTGCTGCCGGACTTGTGCGTAAGAAGCTTCCTGATGCTACGTCGCAGAATACGGCAGTCATTCCAGCACAATTCGGAGTTCGACAGAGGACGAATAGTGGCTTATCGCGACAGCGATTTATCATACCGAGACATCGGCGCCCATATGGGACGACATCCAGCCACAGTGAGGCGAGTACGGATTCGGTGGGAGCAGGAGGGACGGACGGACCAACGTGAGCGATTGCCGCAGCCGCGGCACACCGCCGAACGGGAGGACCGGCATGTTGTGTGGCGGGCATTGACGGCTCGCACCGCCACATCACGAACGTTAGCGCAAGAATTAGGGTGTGTTGCGCAACAACCTGTGTCAGCACGTACCGTTCAACGTCGTCTGCAGCAGCGGGAACGTGTCGCACGGCGCCCATTGCTCCGATTACCATTGACGTTACACCACTGGCGGGTGCAACGGCAGTGGGCCGTTGAACGCCGCACATGGACTACGGAATGGCACGACATTGTCTTCTCCGACGAATCCCGCTTCTGCCTGCAAAAACACGATGGTCGGATCAGCGTGTTGCGGCACCGCGGCGAGAGACTGTATGACTCCTGCATTATGCAACGCCATACCGGTCCGTCGCCTGGCGTCATGGTTTGGGGCGCAATTGGATATAACACACGCACCCCTCTGGTACGAATCGCCGGTACACTTAACATCCACCGCTACATCTCCGACGTTTTGGAACCTGTAATCCTCCCTTACCTGCAGGACCTGCCAGCGGCCACGTTTCAACAGGACAATGCGCGCCCGCACGTGGCACGCATCGTGTAACTATTTTTCGCGGCCCACCAGGTGTCACTGCTGCCGTGGCCCGCCTGTTCTCCCGATATGTCGCCCATCGAACACGTCTGGTCGCTGATCGGCAGCCGAGTGGCTCGGGAAGCACCACTCTCGGCTACGCCTGATGAACTGTGGCAACGTGTGGAAGCAGCCTGGACGAACATACCCCAAGCCCACATTCAAAGCCTCTTTCGTTCGATGCCGTGGCGTGTAGCAGCCGTTATTGCCAGCCATGGGGGTCACACGAACTATTGATGTCTGCGTGTTCCGCAAGTCGCACGGGCCTGTAAGCTAAATCGTTTCATCTTTGTATCTGTTGTTATGTGTCCTGCAAATCTGGCTTTGCTATCTCGTGTCCCTCTTGGTGTTGCATTTTGGGTGGCCAGCAGTGTATAATCAGAACTAAACTCGGAAAGTTAGTTTAACTAAAAAACGCAAAAAAGTATTAAAGCGTAAAAATTATATTCGGATTGTGCTAAATTAAATTAATATATGCATGCAACTTGCCGCGATGTTAAGATTTTAATTCAAATGTTGCAGATCGGATAAATAGAACTCGAGTTCTTGATGAAATTAGGAAGCGATCACCTTGACTTCTAAATGTGATCGCGTGCTGTTTATACAGCAGGCAATCATTTTGTCATTGCGGGAGCACACACTAGTCGATCGATAAGTGACGGCGCAACAATGAAGACGTGGCTGTGACGTGAAGCGTGCCAGAGAGACAGAGAGAGCGAGAGAGGCATCTGGATGTTTATATTATTGATACCGCACCATTGACATAATTTTTTTTAAATCAATAAAGTCAATTATACACCCTTTACAATTATTTATGTATTTTATAGGAATCCCAGTACAGTATATGGATACTTTACCCATTAAGCGGCCGATATACCAAAATTGTACCAAAAACATCGAGCGTGTACCCTGGTACACTGTTAAAGTGTACCAGGGTACACACTTTGTGAGAAAAGATACACCACTATGTGTTTTGTGGTAGGTTGCACCATAAAGTGGGGTTTCACGAGCTGCAGCACTTTCTGAGAAAAGATACGCCGCTGTGTGATGCAAACAAAACCCAACAACATGGTGCAACTTTGCATCACGTTACAATACAAGATTGCACCACATTATGGGGACAGGTTTCACCATGTTGTTGGGTTTTGTTTTGACCACACATTGGTGTATCTTTTCTCACAAAGTCGTGCAGCTGGGTAACACCTCGTTTTGGTGCAAACTACCATAACGTTTTAACAGTGCTCTCTTTGTAGATAATTTATCCCGTGCGTAATTCGCATGCCAATATTTTCCAGTATGTGAAGTACAATGCGTGGTTCACATTTATTTACGCAAAACACATGGCATTTATTGGTGTCACACACGACAACACCGAACCACGGTTGGGTGCATAATAAGTAGAATTAAATCGTAAAAACAAACAATAAGTTGACTAATTCCTTACATTGAGTGGTACTTAATTAGGTTCATTAACGAAAGCTGTTGTCGTAAATCCAATGAAAGAAGATATGTGAATCTTGAAAGTAAATATTTACTAAACTACGCCTGTGGCAATAGTAAGTATTTCAACTGTTTATTCCGGAGGCATTTTCACCCGTCACAATGGGTAAAGAGAGCGATTTATTTATTAAATTTATAAGAGAATAATTTGCAAAAGTCTAGGAATTAGGAGATTACTGATACCAGCAGGTATTCCTAGTAAGCTACTATCTGTATAGGTATTACTAAGCTACTCTCTGTATTACTCAACTTCCTGTTGGTGGTTCATCATCCTACAGCGGCAACTGTTGACAGAGTTGGAAACGTGCGAGCGTCAGTTCGCTTCTGATTTTCCTGCTCAGAGGGTTTGTACGCATTTTCTAGAGGTTTTGTGCGTATACAATCCTCAAATATCGAGCTACAGGTGAATTTAACGACCGAAAGACAAGTGGACGTCCAAGTAAAACAACCCCACGGGAAGAAAATACCATAAGGCGAATAGCTATGCGTTCTCCGAGGAATTCATGCAAGGGAATCAAGGTCTTCCTGCATTTAAAAACGTCTGATATTAGCATAAGCACTATTTCCCGACGTCTTAGCAAAGATTTTGGATTAAAGTCTAATAAACCTACACAAATAATATTTGTCTGGAAAGTAATGAGACTACTTTATCTGGGCCAATCAGAAGGGCCAGAGGGTGGAGTCTCCGGATGTGACGGTGGCGGGGTATGTTAGGTAAACGATCGATGTCTCGTCAGTTGGCTCTGAGCTTTTACAGAGTGAGGATCGCTTGAGAAGTTGACAGCTGTGTGAGCGTTGCGTAACTGTCAAAATGCAGAAGAGTGTCAAACAGCAATACGCGGTAAGGTTTTGTGTTAAACTTGAAATATCCGCTACCGAGACCCTTGCTATGATACAGAAAGCCAACGGGAAGGATGCTTTATCGAAATCACACGTGTTTCGGTGGCACATAACGTTCACATAGGGAAGACAGAGTGTCGAGGATGAGCCACGCCCAGGGCGCCCTTCAACGTCTCACACTTCCGACAATGTGGAAAAGGTGAAAGCGATTTTGTATTCTGACCGATGTCTGAGTGTTAGATTGGTAGCATATCATGTGGGACTTGCGAAATCCATTGTGCATGAAATCATCACGAAAGAGTTGCAGATGCGGAAAGTTTGCGCCAAATTGGTTTCTAAGGTTTTGACCAATGAACAGAGGAACAACCGTGTGTCGATTTCTCGTGAGCTTGTGGACCGTATGAGGAGTGAACCTGTTTTTTGTTTGGAGAAAGTGATAACAGGTGATGAAACGTGAGTCTTTCAGTACGACCCGGAGACGAAACGACAGAGCTCGGAGTGGCACACTTCCGAGTCTCCTCGACCAAAGAAGGCTCGAATGTGCAAATCGAAGATGAAATCGATGCTCATTGTCTTCTTCGACTGTAAAGGTGTTGTCCATAAGGAGTTCGTACCACCCAGACAAACGGTCAACGCTCTTTTTTACGTGGAAGTGCTTCAACAGCTGAAGAACAGAGTCGCGCGCGTCCACCCGGAGATCACCAACACTTGGGTTCTATACCACGAAAATGCGCCGAGCCATGCGTCGCTGAGAGTGAGAGAGTTTCTGGCGGAACAAAACGTGGCAACCCTGTCCCAACCTCCCTACAGCCCGGACTTGGCCCTGGCTGACTTCTTTTGTTTCCCCGGCTCAAATCCAGCGTGAAAGAACACCATTTTGGGACTGTTACAAACGTGCAAACTGCCGCGACGAGTGCTTTGGAAGCGATCCCTGTTCCTGGCTTCCAGGCAAGCTGCGCGGCGTGGCAGAACCTCTGGCAGCGGTGTATTGATGTTTAAGGATGTTATTTCGAGGAATTTTAATGTCATGTAAGTTTAACTTTAATTAAACGTCTGTTATTGAATGAGTCTCATTACTTTCCGGACAGACCTTGTAAACCTAAACTAACCTCTGTCATGAAAAAGAAGATACTCCGATTTGCGAAGCGTCATCAATCATGGACTGCTGAAAATTGTAGCCAAGTTCTTTTTTCAGATAAATCAACTGTGCGTCAATTTTAATCACGTAAAACACGTGTTCGACGACCAAAAGGCAAAAGGTTTGATCAAAAATGCATCGTTAGCACAGTGAGATCCGTCTAGTCACATGATGTGGGGTACTATGTGAGCATCTGGTACTGCATCATTATCCTTTTTGCCGATAGACGTTACCATGAGTGATCCTTTTTATGCGAAAGTGTTACGTGAGAAGTTGTTAACTGAAATGTAAGTTCACAGGTGAACAATCTTTATGCATGCTGGTACTCCATGCCACAGATCAATGACAATAAAGGACTACCTGCAGAGGAAAAACATAACTGTGCTTGACTGGCCGGGTAAGAGTCCCAACCCTAACTCAATCAAAAATTTGTGGAGCATTTTGAAAGACAAAGTAGCAGAAAAACATCCATCAAATTCCCAAGCTTTGATTGACGCGATAAAGTACATGTGGTGCAAAGACATTTCAAGTGGCCACTGGAAATCCCTCATTGAGAGTATGCCACATGGTATTCTGTCCGTCACAGAAAACAAAGGTGGCCACACAAAATACTGATTTCGGTCTTTTTGTGTTCTAAAGAATATAAGTATTCATCTGTGGTTTCATTTTATCAAATATCTAGTAATTACTCGTTTCTTTGAAAATCTTAATTTTCAATAAATTGACAGGTGGTCTTAAACTTTTGCAAATGACGGTAATTGCGCACACAAAACTGACAAATCATTCTCTCTACTCTGAATAATGGGGTTTTCGGTATGACTTCTACTGGAAATCACCAGCAATATTATTTTATTTGTCGGTTAAAAGAAGACAAGCATCAACTATGCCTCATCTGGAATCGAAGCTGGTCCTTAGATTCCCAAATCCAGTCCTTCTATCCAGTCGGCCACATGGGTGGCAGCCAATATTTACCGTTTTCCACCTGCACTGACATTTCTATTCGGTTTATATTGTTCATCTGTTTGGAATTGTGTATACCATTATTTTGACATATGGTCAGTTATCGTAAGCCTGTTAACATGCGAGAAACGTAAATATCTTTTGCGTTATTTTTACGTATGGTGTAATCTAGAAATAGCGCATAACTCTCTCTCGCTCTCTCTCAATCTCTCTCCAACTATCTCTCTCAATCCCTCTCAAACTCTCTCTCGCTATCTCTCCCAATTTATCTCTCAATCCTTCTCAATCTTTTGCTGTCTTAATCTCTATCTACCTATCTCTCTCAATCTTTCTCAACCTCTCAATCTCACTCTATCTTTAAATCTCTCTCAATGTCTCTCAAAACTCCCTCAATCTCTCTCTATCTCTAAATCCCTCTCTCAATCTCAACCTCTCAATCTCTCTCTATCTCTAAATCCCTCTCTCAATCTCAACCTCTCAATCTCTCTCTATCTCTAAATCCCTCTCTCAATCTCAACCTCTCAATCTCTCTCTATCTCTAAATCCCTCTCTCAATCTCAACCTCTCAATCTCTCTCTATCTCTAAATCTCTCTCAATATATCTCAATCACTCCCTCAATCTCTCTCTATCTCTAAATCCCTCCCTCAATCTCTCTCTATCTCTAAATCCCTCTCTCAATCTCTCTTTCTTTCTTTTACAGAAAACAATAAATACCCAAAGAGTGTTCCTAATTTCAGGGACGCAGACAAAAGGGGGCCGCCCCGGTGGCGCAGTGGTCTAAGGCGCTGGCCTCTGATCGTTCGTCCGTAAGGGGTCCGGGTTCGAATCCCGCTCAGGCATGGATGTTGTGTTTGTCTTACGGCACTGGCTCCCTCCCTTCGCTGGAACCAGTGACCCTAGGTTAGGGACGGGCGACTGCTTATAGCCATTGAGTTGCTTACAGTGGTCGTTAAAATTCCAATCAAAAAAAAAGGGGAAACTATTGTAACCACAAGTGCTATGGCTCACGAGCTCTCCCGAAAGCTTTCGTCTTCAGTATTATTAACACGTCTTTTGTAAAAAAAGATCGTGCTTCTCTTATCGGTTTATCAGTCCGTCTGTATGCACGATATCTCTGCAACTATTAGTCCGATTTGAAGAATTCTTTTTGCATTGGGAAGCTTGAAACATGCAAATGATGATCCTTCATTTTGTTTTTTTTTACAACGTACAATTTCGCCTATAGACGGCGTAAATGCAGATGATGTCGAATTCAAAAAATACGTTTTTTTCCACATATTTGCTTCTAAACATCCGATTGATTTTTTTTTTTATTTTTAGGATTCCATTTATATCGAAGAGTATTTTAGATATAGTTACTTTTTCAAATTATGCATAGATTTTCCGCTAGGTGACGTCAAAGTAAATTACATTTTCCCCATAACTCTTCTTCTAAAACTCCGATTTGAACATTTTTTTCTTCAGCAGATACATCTCCTCATGGAAAATGTTTTGCATATAATTTCAAATTTTTGGTGAAGAATACTTTGATCACCATGGGGCGTAAGTGTTAATTTTTGCTTCTGATGTATTTGCCATAAAATCGGAGCTTCTAAAATATCGATTGAAAAACTTATTTCGTGGACTAATGCCACTCACATCGATAAACCTTTTCGAAATATTTTCTTCTTAAAATATTACAAAGTTTCTCCGCCAGAGGTCGTAGATGTACATATTATTTTTGTCAATATCTGTACTTCTAGGAGTAAAATTTGAAAAATTCCTTCTCTGTTAGATAGTGTTTTCCGTGTGACATGTTTTTCATGTAATTTCAAAATTTTCAAGTAATTCATAGACTTCCTACTAGGGGGCGTAGCGGTAAACTGCGTTTCCCCCTTATACCTCTGCTTCTAAATCTACAATTTGAAAAATTCTTTCTGCACTGGATACAGCTCTTGATGGGAAATCGTTTGCACATAATTCCTATTTTTCTAAAAAAAATAGTTTGGTCACCAGGGGGCGTAAATCTTAATTTCCGCTTTTGTTGTATTTGCAGCAAAATATGATGTCCTAAATTCTCGATTGAAAAAAACGTTGTTTGTTGAACGATACTTCTCATGTCGACAAACCTTTTAGAAACATTTTCTTCTTAAAATAGTGCATAGTGTCTACGCCAGGAGGCGTAGATGTATACTTAGTTTTGTCAATATATCTACTTCTAGGAGTCCGATTTGAAAAATTCCTTCTTTGTTGGATAGTGTTTCTAGTGTGACATGTGATTCATATAATTTCAAAATTTTCAAGTAATTCATAGACTTTTCCCTAGGGGGCGTAAATGTAAATTGCGTTTCCCAATATATCTCTGCTTCTAAATCTCCGATTTGAAAAGTTCTTTCTGCACCCCATACAGCTCCTGATAGGAAATCGTTTGCACATATTTTCTAATATTTGTAAGAAATCGTTTGGCCACTAGGTGGCGTAAGTCTTAATTTCCGCTTCTGTTGTATTTGCAGGAAAATATGAGCTTCTAAAATCTCTATTGAAAAAAGAGTCGTTTGTTGACCGATACTACTACTCATGTCGACAAACCTCTTGGGAAAATTTTCTTCTTGAAAAATTGCATGGTTTCTACGACAGGGGGCGTAGATGTATATCTCATTTTTGTCAATATCTCTACTTCTAAGAGTACGATTTCAAAAATTCCTTCTATGTTGGATAGTGTTTCCGATGCGAAATGTTTTTCCTATAAATTCAAAATTTTCAAGTAAATCATAGACTTTCCGCTAGGGGGCACAAAGGTAAGTTGCGTTTTCTGCGTTAATTCTGCTGCTAAAGATCTGATTTGAAAAATTCTTCCTGTACCGCATACAAGACCTGATGGAAAATATTTTTCACATAATTTCTAATGTTTGGTAAAGAATGGTATAGCCACAAGAGTTCGTAAGTGTTAATTTCTGCTTCTGAAGTATTTGTTGCAAAATCTGGGCTCCTGAAAACTCGACTAATTTTTTTTTCTTCGACCGATACCGCTTATATGGAAACACCTTTTGAGAATCCCTTCTTCCTAAAATCATGCAAGGTTTTCCGACCAGGGTACGTAAAGTCACATCTTATTTTTGTCGATATCTCTCTTTCTAAGAGTTCGTAAGCTCACGATTCCGTTTACAGCAATATCTGAGGGATTAAAAACCTGATTGAAAATCTTCTTTCTTTCGTCAGATCTATTATTTTTCATACCAGTTCCATTGACTTTGAATAGCTTTGTTAAATTTAATTTGGGTCAGAACGGATTAAAAAGACGTGCTATTACACCAGAAAATTCGGTGTCATCTTTCTAGTTTTTCTTGTTTTCACCCAGTCATTACAAAATACGTACAATTTATGACATAATGCACTCAATGGACAAAACGTTAGAGATACCTACCTAATAGAGTGTTGGTCCTCCGTAAGCACGAATAATAGCCTATAAACCCGAGCCATCGACTTCATCAGATGCAGGAGGGTTCCTGGGGAAATCAGCAGCAGAATTATTTACAACTTAGACCAAGACTTCGGTCCATGATCCATGGATCTGATGTACCACTCCAAGGCATTAAATCCCGTTATTCGCCCAATCTACATAAACCAAATCGTGCCCCAAATCAGCCGTAGCTTGCAGTCACATTGGTACTAAGCTTTCTGCCCTCCTCAAGCAGAAATATTTATACAGGAGCCGGGTTTTACGGAATCTGCTTTTTCCACGACAAAACAATTCCGCTTCCATATCGACTGTAAACCTGTCAAAAGTGCTAAGCAATCCTTTCTTAAGTTAGTCTCCAGTGTTATCCCCTAAAGTTGATATTCAGTTAGAAAGTATTACTACTCAATCACTTTCTTAAGAGACCACTTTGAATAACAAGGCAAAGGAGGAAAGCAGCGCTTTCTGATGCTCTGGTTTAGAAGGTCACTGCTTTTAACGACGTTAAGACAATTAAGCATACCCCAAGGAATTTCTTTCTGCTGCATTAGACCCACTTCTTACACAGCGAACATCTTCGTTCGAACTAATTTCATGCCATCTTGCTAACACCCAGTTAATTCCTTCCAGTTGGTTAAAAGGTTAAACCCTACGAAAGCTTTCTGGCATCCCAAAAATCTTCCATGTAGTTTTAATCCAGGGACTTCGGGGGCCCATTGTATGGTTCCAAACTCAGATGAGTGTTCTTGGAGCCATGTCTGGGTGATTGCGCATAGGTGGCGGAGTGTCCTGTGAAACAGATCTTCGGCAGGCCTTAGGATTCATGAATACCATGAAAGCGTGTTGGTTATCAGCCAGAACATGCTGGAAGCGTTCAACTATTAAAGGCCTCTCTAGACACATAAAAGGATCTAATGTGTCCCCAAAACCATCACCGCCTTGAACAGAGCCGACATTTGACGAAGGGGCCATGACCAAATGCCGTAGAAGTCACACTCGCTTTCCTTGATTTCACAATATACACTGAAGAGCAAATGAATTAGAGACAGCTGGCGTTAGGTAAATGTGGCGCTGTGGGCGACCCTGTAAACGGAAACGACATGATGGATGCAGCGATCCGACAATATAAGGAGTGATGCGACGGGAATCAGTAAGAGTCGGAAGCATTATGCGTAAGACGAAGGATCTAAGCGCATTTGATCGTGGCAAATTGTCGGGACCCGACGAATGGGTCACTCCATCGCGGAAGTCGTGCAAGCACTACGATTCTCACGAGGTACTGTGTCACTGGTGCACCGTGAGTACATCTAATCCGGTAAAACCATCCCTGCAAAGGCCAACTGCCGCGGACCAACAGCGTGTGGGTGAGCGGGGTCATCGTCGGCTAACTCGCACTGTAACAGCGGATAGACGGGCCACAGTGCAAGAAATCACTCGGCAATTTAACGCTGGTGCACAAAAACGTTTAAGCAGCCACACCATCCAGAACCATCTCCTCGGTATGGGCTACAGAAGCCATCGTCCCACGAGGGTACCGCTGCTGACTGCACATCACAGGGTGCAAAGATTAGCATGGGTGCTGGAACATCGCCACTGGACACTAGACATGTGGGAAAATGTTACCTGGAGTGATGAGTCGAGATTCACGTTGGTACATGCAGATGGCAGGATACGAGTACGGCGCAAACCACATGAAGCGATGGACCCTTCTTGCCAGCAGGGTACTCTTGTAGCTGGTGGGGGTGGCATTTTAGTCTGGGAGCTGTTTACCTGGACTAAAATGAGACCATTGGTAAGTGTGACATCGTCCCTCACAGGTCAACGTTACCGGGATATCCTGGACAACCATTTGCTCCCGTTTGTGTGTCTTCAACATCCCACTGGGGACCTCATCCTGCAACAAGACTATGCACCGTGCCATCGCTCCCGAATTGTATCCGAATTGTTGAATACACACTCCACCGACGTGACCTCGCTTCCTTAAACAGCTAGGTCACTTGACCTCAATCCCATCGAGCACATCTGGGATGCCATCGAGAGAGATGTTCGAGGCTCTGAACCCCTCCATCAAATCTTCGTGAACTGTGGGAACTTGTTCAGGGGTCGTCGATCTGTATGGCTTCCCATCGCTTCCGGTGTCTTGTCGAGTCCATGTCGAGTCGAATCGCCATCGTCATCAGGGCGAAAGGTGATGTTACACTTTACTAGACAAGTATCTCTAATGCAATTGCTCTTCAGTGTAATATATTTCCCATTTATATACACCGATAAGCCATTACATTATATCCCTCCCCAGTCTATAGGAATGAACGTGCCTGGAGACCAAATGGTGGCGCAAGTGAAGCCCACAAAGCAGTATATATATACAAACCGAAAACCAGTTTTCGGTTAGGATTCAGAATGGAAAAAGCTGCCGATTTATCAGAGTTTGATAAAGGACAAATTGTGATGGCGGGGCGCCTGGGTACTACGATCTCGGAAACGGCGCGGCTTGTGAGTTGTTCACGTGCCGCTGTAGTGAGTCCGTATCAAAAGTGGTACACAGATGCCCAAACGACGGACCGTCGGCCGGCCGTTTGTCGTCCTCAGCTTACTGATGCAAGAGGGGATCTGAGACTGTCGCGCGTTCTACCGCACGGCCACAGTGCGACAAATCACCCACAGCTAAAATAGTGGGGACATATCACAGCACACAGTTCACCGCAGCCTTCTGCGTATGGGCCTGCGTAACCAAAGAAACGGACGGGTCCCCATGCTCACTGCACGTCATCACGCAACAACGCATAAAACGAGCCAAAATCATCGCGATTGGACCGTGGTTGATTGCACGAATGTAGGATGATCTGATAAATCATGATTCATGGTGCATCAGAGTGCGGATACACCGATTTCCAACGGAGGCTGCGGCACCTGGATGCACTGTTAGGCGGAAACAGGCCGGCGGGGGCGGTATTATGTATGCTTCGGGCGATGTTTTCTTGGGACACTTTAATATTAAAAGCTCAATCCCTGACAGCTATCAGGTACCTGAACATCGTTGTGAACCAAGTTCACCCATTCATGGCAACTGTATTCACTGGTGGTGATGGCCATTGCCAACGGAATAATGCGCCATGCCACACTGCCAGAATCATCAAAGAGTAACGGTTCGAGGTAGGTGGCTTTCTCTGAATGCCCTGGCCTCCGAATTCACCTGGCATGCACCCAATCGAACATTTGTGGCTCGATTTGGAAATGCGCGTTCGCGCTAAATCACAACCACCCCGAAATCTACGGGAACTGGAGGACTTGCTGTTGACATTATTGTACCAGATACCCTAAGACACATATCGCCACCTCATCGAATCGATGCCACGCCGAGTGGCCGCTATTTTGCGGACTAAAGGGGGTCCTACAGCTTATTAGGTAGGTGGTGACAATGTAATGACTCATCGATGAATCATCGATGAATCTCGTTTTCTTTGGCACAATATGGACGACAGGGTACGTGTACGTCTTTCACCTGGCGGAAGACGCACACGTACTTGGTCGCTTAGTCCAATGAAGTTCGTTTCCTTTTGCAGCACAATGGGACAAAGACAAGCTGATGAAGTAAGTGTAATGCTTTGGGCAATGTTCTGGTGGGAAAACACTGGGCCCAATCATTCATGTGCAGGAAACTATGATGAATACTACCTAAGCATCACTGCGGACCAGATACATCCTTTCAAGGCAACGGCGCTTTCCTTTAATAGCGTCGTCTTTCTGCAGGATAATATGTCATGCGAAATGTCCTGGATGGTTCGAGAATTGCGGCGATCTGCGGATGCTGAACCACGCAACTTACAAGAGTTAATAGATCTGCTGATAACCTATTAGTAACAGATACAACAAGGCTGCTTTCCAAATCTTGTGGCGTCTATCCTTCGCCGGGTAAGAGCTCTTATGACGCCGTGCGAGGGACCACCATCATATTAGGCATGTGGTCATAATATTTTGGCACTTTGGTGTATACTATACCAAAAGTGTGAGATGCTTTTGATTTTTTCTAGAGCAAAATTTGTTCTGTAAATCTAATCTCACTTTATAAAGTGTATTTGAGTGATTTTTACCGTTAATCTGATGTATGGTTGATTTTTATCTAGTTTCATTAATCTTGTCTCTTTCACGACATGCAAAAATATTTAAATACACTGCTGGTGACCCAAAATGCAACACCAAGAAGGACACGAGATATCAAAGCCAGATTTACTGCACACATAACAACAGATACAAAGATAAAACGATTGAGTTTACAGGCCCGTGCGACTTGCGGAACACGCAGATATCAATAGTTCGTGTTGCCCCCATGGCTGGCAATAACCGCCGCTACACCAGCGGCACCGAACGAAAGAGACTTTGCATGTGGGCTTGGGGTATGTCGGTACAGGCTGCTTCCACACGTTGCCACAGTTCATCAGGCGTAGCCGCGGGTCGTGCTTGCCGGCCCATTCGGTTGCCGATCACAGACCAGACGTTTTCGATGGGCGACATATCAGGAGAACAGGCGGGCCACGGCAGCAATGACACTTGGTGTGCCGTGAATAATTGTTGCACGATGCGTTCCACGCGCGGGTGTTCATTGTCCTGTTGAAACGTGGGCGCTGGCAGGTCCTGCAGGTTAGGAAGCACTACAGGCTCCAAAACGTCGGGGATGTAGCGATGGCTGTTGAGTGTACCGGCGATGCGTACCAGAGGGAAGCGGGTGTCATATCCATATGCGCCCCAAACTATAACGCCAGGCGACGGACCGGTATGGCGATGCATAATGCAGGCGTCATACAGTCTCTCGCCGTCGTGCCGCCACACGCGGATCCGACCATCGTGGTGTTGCAGGCAGACGCGGGATTCGTCGGAAAAGACAATGTCGTGCCATTCCGTAGTCCAGGTGTGGCGTTCAACGGGGCACTGCCGCCCCACTCGCCGGTGGTGTAACGTCAATGGTAATCGTAGTAATGGGCGCCGTGTGACAAGTCTAAGCTCCTGCAGACGACGTCGAACGGTACGTGCTAACACAGGTTGTTGCGTCACACATTCTAATTCCTGCGCTAACTTTAGTAATGTGGCGGTACGTGCCGTCAATGTCCGCCACACAACATGCCGGTCCTCTCGTTCAGTGGTGTTCCACGGCTGCGGCAATCGCTCACGTTGGTCCGTCCGTCCCTTCTGCACCCACCGAATCAATACTAGCCTCACTGTGGCTGGATGTCGTCCCACACGGACGCCGATGTCTCGGTACGATGAACCGCTGTCGCGATAAGCCACTATTCGTCCTCTGTCGAACTCCGAAACGTGCTGGAATGACTGCCGTATTCTGCGGCAAGGCATCAGGAAACTTCTTACGCACAGGTCCGGCAGCACAACACACTTCCACTACTTACACCCCGCTTTCTGTGCACCATTCTTATAGTGCTTCTCGGTGGCGTGCCGGGTGCACATGATTTGCATATGTCCTGCAATGCTAATCGTTTGCATGTCCTCTCGCGGGCGACGCATGCTGCAAATTTCAGGCCAATCGGATGCTTCCTTCTTGGTGTTGCATTTTGGGTGGCCAGCAGTGTAGCAATGTATTCTGTTAGAGAAACGTAATGTTGTTTTTAAAGCACTTTAGATTCTTGATAAGTATTTTTCAGAGCCGATACTGATAGTATTTCCTTTTGAAAAAATAATTGTGAACCGGAGTAACGCCATGAGAATACCCTGAACGAAAAAAATAGGAAGTTAGTAAAACCACGTAATTCATTGATTATGATACGCTTTCCAACGTTACGGAAATCATTACTCAAGTTATGAGGGAAATGGCTGGGGAATGAATCCAGCTCCTGTGCCCTGATCTTTGACGCCATTTGAATGATATTCAACATAACCACTTCAGCATATCTCCGTATCAGCATGATACGGTTTTGTCGCAATCGAAGCATTTTTACGTAAGTTATGACGCATAAGGGCGATGGAATAAATCCCACTCTTATATCTCGACTTTTGACCCCATTTCGCCCATTTTCAATAGGGTTCGTCCCCAGTTGTCCCCTACCATATACTAAAATTTCATCGAAATCGAACCATTTTTACGCGAGTTATCGTGTGGACAGACATACGGAGAAAGCTGCAGCATATAACGCTTATTTAATCTACGGTTGGAAAGCGTAAACAAGTTAGTAAAATCATGCAATGCATCGATTACGATACGCTTTCCAACATACCAGAAATCATTACTCAAGTTATGAGGATAATGGCTGTGGAATATGTCTCACTCCTGTGCCCTTACCTTTGACTCCATTTTGATGTTATTAAACAGAATTTCTTCAGTATACCTCCGGAACAGCATACTAAAGTTTTGTTTTAATAGATGCATTTTTAGTCAAGTTATGATGCATAAGGATGATTTAATGAATCCCGATCCTATGTCCTGACCTTTGACCACATTTCGTCCATTTTCAATAGGAATTAGTCCCCAAGTTGTCCCCTACTACTTACCAGACTTTCACCGAAATCGAACGAATTTTACGGGAATTATCGTGCGGACGGACAGCCTGACTTTCAGGCAGACAGACTGACGGACAGACTGACTTTTAGGCAGACAGACTGACGGACAGACTGACTTTTAGGCAGACAGACTGACGGACGGACAAAGCTGGAACATATACCCTTCTTCAACCTACGGTTGGAAAACGTAGAAGTCGGACTCCTTCAATATGGATCTTTGGCATTAAAACAGATGGAAGATTTGGTCTTTAACTGATTAGGTACATTTTTTTTGTATCACATTCGACAAATTTGTTCTTAACGGAACGTCTACTGGCAACGTACCTGAATTCACTGACGAAGCAACAGAATATTTATAAGGAAGCAACATGTTCTTTAGAATGTTTACACAAAAATACGAGTAATAAAGAAATTTCCTAACAAATTTTAGAAAACAGAGTTTAGTTTCATTGCTTTTGTATTGCGTAAATTTACGCTTGAAGGGAGAACAAAGGAATAAAAATGTGAAGCTGGCTCAATTTGTCTTCGGAGTTGTCAGGACGAAAGCACCGAAGATGACTTCACGTGAATCTAGACAGTAAAAAATAAATTTTGCGTTTAACATAGAATCTAAGGTTAAAAAGAATTTCCCTCTATCATTACCTGAAGAGCTCGAAAATACCAAGGCAAGCTGTTGTTCATTAAGATGAGAGTAAAATTAGATGCCAAAGAAAGAAGGAGGTCAGATAATTGCTATCAGTTTACTAATAACCAGGCTCTTACTTAGTCGGGTGGAAGAGAGAATTAGTTTGTCTCAGAAAACAGCTGTAACTTTAATTAGAGGAATTTTGCGGAGATACTTTCCACCTCATATTACTTAACGATACTGGAAAATGATGCCGCCTTGAGCTCTGGAAGGAACTAATGATCATTATTTATGAAATAATGCGCATGCCAAAGATCATGTTTTAGAGCCACTTCTGTGTAAACACCTCAAGGAGAGATCAGTTATGTAAACAAGAAAGAACTCGGGCAAAACATGAGAATATTTGCCGTTAGACATGTCGGATTGCGTGCACCTTAAGTGAACTTTCGTGAGAACTAGTTATGAAGAGAAGGTGCCTGTGCGGAAATTACTATTTTAATGTTTGACTGCCTGATGAGTGTTTGCAGATGAGATACCTAAGTAAATGACTGTACAAGAGAAAAGAAAACTGAAATAACGTATGTCGTCGTTAAATGAAATAACAAGTTATTTTTTTTTAAATGTCAACATACATGCATTCACTATATTGACAACAGTCACCGAACACCTAGAAGAGAAACACAAGATAGCATTTATTGACATTCATCAGTACGGTGTCGGTCCACCTTTGACCTTAATGCATGCACTGACCCTTCGAAGCTCGAAGTAGTTGGGTTTTGAGTTCCGTGATTTTCGTTGCTATAAGGTGTTTATTGAGTGCTTTAGTTTCTGTGGTTGCGTGTATCTTCAAGTTGAAGTTCTACAGTTTACGTTCGTGTATCTCCCAGGTTGGTGAGTGCCATATTTTCTCATTATTCACTGTTTTATTTTTCAACCAAGCTGGTCTTTTTTCGTTAAAGTCTCGCCATTGCTTCGATGGCGGAGGCAGACAAGGGTGACGCCCACATCCGTATCTTGGCAGATCAGCCAGCTTCCTCTTCTTCTTCTACTGCGGTAGCTCCTGTTCAGCTTAATGAGGTGGCTCCCGAGCGTCATTGCGATGTCATGGACACCTCTTCTTCTCCAGCTATAACTCCCACCACGTGCGGTAGTGCCAAGTCTCTTATCTACATCTCAGCAGATGATAACGTATCCGTTTTCTGGTCTTTTTTCGAGCAATACTGAGCTCACAGCTTCTACTTCTCATCAACTTTCTGATTCGCCCTCACTGCTAGGGGCCGCTTCATCGAATTCTCGACCCATGTCTGCCCAAGCAACCTATGCTTCTGCAACGTCTGGGGTCCTCACACCCCCAGTTTCATCTGCTATGCCTTTTCCTGAATCCTATGTCACTGTTGTCGGTTCTACTGCTACAATTGACATACCAGAGGATTCCCGAGCTGGTCACCATTTTTCCTCCACTATGGAACGGGGCGTCTATTTCGATGCGCTTCCCGACAATAAGCTGTGGCAATATAGCCGAGCCCTCAAAACTATCTTACCAAAGGATGCAATAGACTTTGTAGCTCGAAAACCCAGATCTGTTTTGGTCTATTTTAAGGATAAAGCGCATGCTGACCAGGTCCTTTCGGAAGGTCTAACCATCAATGACGTGCATCTGTTAGCACAACCGGTTGCGCACCGCCCGGTGCAGGTGACCTTCTACCCCGTACCACCAGAAGTATCCGACGCTGCACTTTGCACCTTGCTCAGCAGGTACGGCAGAGTTGTTGGCTCCATAACAACTCTCTCTGCGGCTCCCAGAGACCCTGAAGACAAATCGATTTGGGGTTTCCGCCACACTGCTCGAGTCCTCTTTTCATCTGTTGCTCAGCTGAAAGCGGTTCCGAATGTTTTGCACATCCGCTGTGGACAGCAGCGCCGAAGAGTTGAGATAATCACTTCACAGTATTGCACTATCTGTCAGAGCGAAAGTCACATAAGGGCTCAGTGCCCACGTGCCTCCCTGCAAACAGCTCCACACACTACATCTTCTTCTACTTTGTCAATCAACGCTTCACAGACTTCTTCCTATTCGAGGAAAGTCGCGGAATCAAGATCTTCCAAATGTCAGCTTACTGCCATTGGTCAACAAACGACTTTGATGCTTCCACCTCCTGCTGATCCTAAGAATTTTCCCAGGCTTCCAAAATCGACTCCCCCTAGTACTTTTACAACCACTGCTGATGTACATGTTGACCACTCCTCAGCTTTTACCGTTGGCTCCATGACACGAGTCACATGTAACGCTTCGGGTTCAGGCTCTCCAGACGATCATGAAGCTTTTGTGGTTGCTGGAAAACGCAGTGGTGCTACTCACCCCAAGACGAAGAAGTCAAAGACTCTGGCGTCCCGAAGATCATCTCGCTCTTCTACCCGCTCATCCACTCACTTCGTCAGCTCTCGACGACCATTCACCAGGTCGCCTCTACACACTTCCTCTGAGACAGCATGTGAGGGTGCCTATCCCTCACTAGATGAATTCACAACTTTTCTTGCTGAAAATGCTTTCCCTGCTGAGCCTCTGTCATACGAGGACGTGCTGGATTGCCTTTTAGGGTCCTTTAGCCCTTCCTCAGCACGCACTTCCATTCAGCAGTAAGAAGCAGCTCTTCCACAAGTGCTGATTCAATTACACTCACTTGAAAACACTCTTCGGCGCACTGCGGACGAGGTCCCGTGGAGTGCTTGTTTTCTCCGTCGACTCCACTCCATCAGTACAGCCAGTCAATTCCTACTGCATCCCACAACTAACCTAGACATTCAAGGTGGTGTCACTTAATTGTCGTGGTTTTGCGACACCTATTGCGAATGCGCTGGTACGAGAGGATCTTGCTCCACTGAATGCTGATATATTACTTCTGCAGGAAACAAACTGTACTTCCACCACCTCTGACAAACCAATATATATAAATTGTAACTTCTCATTGTACAGAATCATGTATATAGGTCGTCTCACGAACCACAGACATCTGTAAACTTTGTCGTTTTTACAGTATATTCTTATCTTCAATTCCTGATTCAAATGTGTAATTTTACTTTTCAACTGTGTAAATTTGTGTTCTCCAACACTCACTGTGATGAGTTGTGTCTTCTCTCTGTATTTTCAGAGATTATTTTTTCTTTTGTTTTCTCAGGAAAATTATTGTATATAACTATTTTTCATATCACCGTTGTATGTAACATGCAGTACCGCGAGCCACATTCATCTGTAAATTTTTCATCATCTGTCTTTCGAACTTTCGATTTCATGTTTGTCTCCTTGATCACCTGCAACCTCCTGGTTTTCCAGGTCATCCACAATGTATCACCTTTCGGTCAGAACTTTTTTTTCTTCAATATTGTGTAAAATTTATACTCTATAGTGCTCATCATTCTGGATTGATTTTACTCTCTCTATTACCAGAGATTCATGTTGCCTCGCCAGATTTCTACTGCACTTAACTGTTGTCATGCAAACGTTGCACCGAATCCTGTAATTAACGTAGCGCAAGCTTGCACGTTCTGTTAATTTCTCATCGCCTGTCTTTTGAATCTATGCCTGCAAGCTCGAATTCTGTATTATTCCTTGCTTAAATACTGTGCAAAATTAATATTGTATAACGCTCTTCCAAGCTGAATTGTTCCTATTCTTTGCTTTGTCAGAGACTTTTGTAGCCTCACCATACACTCGAGTGTAATTAACTGTTTTTTTACTATCGTCAATGTACAAAACCGTGTAAATAAGCAGTAGCGTAAGCTACAAGCATCTGTAAATATTTTTTTGTCATACATCATTTGAGATGATTTATTCAAGCGCATCTCCTGTATCTTTCTTCTAATAAATACTGTGTGAAAACTGACCCTTAGTAATAATGCTTCGGAAAGGTTTTGGAACACACTGATATATGCCCTTGCAGCAGTACATAATGCTGCCGCTAACTGTTGCTTAGTAGTAGGTCTTGGTTCCACACTTGTTATGCTGCGCTCTAATTCATTCCATAGATGATCTATGGGATAAAGATCAGGGCTCTGTATTGGCCAGTCCACACACGATACGGAATTATCGTCAAACCATGCCGTAACAGCCCTTACTTTATGGCTCGGTGCATTATCCTTCTGGTACCAACAAGGCTCTGTTCCATAGTATTGCCACAGAGTTGGTAGGGCATAAATGTCCAGAATATCGAGGTAGACGTGCTGGTTAATAGGTTTGTCAACGATAACCAATAGGCTGAGACCATACCACGAAAGACACCCCCACACGAGTACACTGCCAGCTCCAATCTTGACCGTAGGAACAGTACACTGTCGTAAATAGCGTTCTCCCGGCTACCGCCGTACCAACACATGACCATCACATGACCATCAGAATGATGGATTATGTATCTGAATTCATCAGTTCATTGGACCTTTTTCCATTAATCTACGTTCCGCTGTAAATGTTCTGTACACCATGCCAAATGACGAATAACATTCCGAGCGCGGATGAAAGGATTATGAGCAGCCACAGGACCACGATAACCCATGTAATAAAGTTCTCTGTGAATGGTACATGTACATACCTAGGTTCCAGCATTTTTACTCACCTGTACACTGAGATTTTGTGCAGTACTCCGTAGATTAGCTGTAACGACTCTCCTGAGGTTTCGACGTCCTCTATCACTGATTTTCTTTGGTCTGCCAGTACGTTTTGCTGTTTTAAGCACGCCTTGTGTCTTCCACTTATTCAGTACATCCAAACAGTTGACTTGGGTATGTTTAAACGCCTCTCCGTTTCTTTTATGAACAACCCATTAATATAACGCCCAACAATCTTTCCTATCTCAAAATCAATTCTCTCCTGTCGCGACAATTTCACTCAACCTCACAATGCGATATGATCGCGATCAGCAGCAGGCTTGCATTTAAATCGTTTGCTGCTGTACCACAGATCTTAACAACGCAGCGGATCCGTTCATTTGCTTTTGCAGAGGTGTCAGGTGACTTTTGTCATTTTAGTGTATATATCACTAAGCATTTCTCCGAGATTCAGAGGTTAGCTCCTCAAAGAAAGACAATTTGCGAGATAAATGTTTAACTGATAGAAATACAATTAACTTACTGTTACCGTATCAAACGTCGCCATTTAAAGCGATCTAGGCACACAGTTCAAGTTTCACTGGTATCCATCACACGACTCACACAAGACGTTTTGTGCTTCATTGTCATAATATTTTTCTCATGCAGACATTCCTGAATCGGGCCCTCTCATGATTTCAATGGTTTTTCCTCTATCTTTGTTTCCTGCCACTTTGGCTAAAATATTCTCTTAGTAAGCATCTCATTCTTTCAACATGGCCAAACCACCTAAGAATTCTAGTCTCCACCTTACTAACAACATTTTACCTCTCACATTATGCTACTGTAAAACATCTTCATTTCTCACATGATCTTTGCCTCTCTTGCCACAAATCCGCCGTAAATAATGCATTTCTCCAGCACTCCGTAATATTGTTTTATCGTAAAGGTCTCGTTCTTCACATTCGGGAATTTTCGTGAATAAAACACACACCTGATTATTCAACCTTTTGAATCCAATATTCACTAGCTCTTCTTCCATTCCAGATAACCGGTCCCAGTTGTTCTTCAGTGTTGTACTTTGATTCCCTCCCACTTTTTCCCATGTTGCTCTCCCCCAGTAGCCATTCTTTACATGTACCTTAACTGCCCGATTCTTCTTCATCTCTTCCACCTAATGCTCTCTTTCGTCCAACATGCCTATTCAATTGCTCACAATCTTAACAATTATCAGTTCCTTATGAAACCCACGACACCTCATCCCTCATCACTATGTTCATATTTTTTCGTCCTTACGAAGTTCAGCATTTACTCGTTTCCTCTTAAACATTCAGCTATTTCCACAACCATTTCACTTCAACAAGCTGATTTCCAAGTTGTGCCTTACTTTAATAATATAATGCTAGCTCGCATTCAAGTCGATTACGCAGAAGCCTTACGTACTTCCAAGATGTTTCAGTTCAATATCACCCAGTCGCCTCATTGATACGGATTCCACATAATCGATCAACGAGACTCACTTTCAATATAATATGCTACATTCCTCTGCCACAATACCATTCTTATCTTAACTTGAGCGTGCTTTCCTTCACAATCTTTCTGTGTTCAATGGCATTTTCACAGACCTAATGTCTTGTTTCTACAGTGTCTTCTCAGATCCTAATGATTTTTCTTACATGCAGGTACAATTACTTTGCTTGTGAAATTTCTCTACGACTTACAGCTGCTATTTTCAGCAAATTTCGTGCACATAATTCAGCATTCATTGTAAACATCTGTCATCATTCTTTATTTCCAAAATTTTTGTACATTCTTCATCGTTCATTGTAACTATTCATCATCATTCTTTATTTCCAAACTTCTTGTACATACTTCATCATTCATTGTAAATATTCATCATCTTTATTTCTAAATTTCCTGTACATACTTCCTCATTCAATGAAAATATTCATCATCTTTATTTCTAAATTTCCTGTACATACTTCCTCATTCAATGAAAATAGTCATCATTTTTTATTTCCAAATTTCCTCTACATGCTTAATCATTCATTGTAAATAGTTATCATTCTTTATTTCAAAATTTCCTGTGCATACTGCATCATTCATTGTGAAATTCATCATCTTTAAATTCCAAACTATTTATACATATTTCATCATTCATTGTAAATGTTCACCATCATTATTTATTTTTAAATTCCCTTCGCATGCTTCATCATTATTGTAAATATCCGTCATCATTATTCATTTCCAAACTTCCTGTACACATTTCATCATTCATTGTAAGTATTCATTTTAAATATTCATCATTCATTGTAAAATTTCATCGTTTTTCATTTCCAAATTTCCTTCACATACTTCTTTGTTCATTGTAAAAAGTCGTCATCATTTTAATTTCCAAATTTACTGTACATGCTTCATCATTCCTTCTAAATATTCATCATCATTCCTTATTTCAAAATTTCCTGTACATATTTATTCATTCATTGTAAATATTCATCATTCTTTATGTCCAAATTTCCTGTACGCACTTCATCATTCATTGAAAATATTCACCATCATTATTTGTTTCCAAACTCCCTTTATATACACTGCCGGACAATTGCTAAGGACGGATGACAATAGCAACGATAGCAACCATAAAATGGAAGGCACGATAATGTGGAAATTAGCATAAGTGCGGGATACAGTAAGACGTGTTGTGCGTATGCAAATTTTGGATTGCCGAACTTGTTCGTGACGTCATAGCGCTAATTAGAGATATAAAGGATTTGACGCGTATTGACCGTTGTTGTTCAAACGCAAAGTTGAAAGGGAAAGAATCAATTGACGAACTTGCAATTTTCAGTATGTCTTCCCGATATCAACTAGATGATTTTACGCGTGGCCGTATTATTGGCAAGATTGAAGAAGGGCGAAAAATAACAGATGTTGCCAGGGAGTTTGACGTCAGCCACAGTGTTGTTTCAAGGCTTTGGAAATCATTTCAAACAAATGGAGAGTGTAGCAAACGTCACGGGGGAGGTCGTGTTCGCAGTACGACACCTGCAGAAGATCGGTACATAGTGCTATCAACAAAAAGACACCGGCGCAGCACAGCTAGTGAGGTAGCAAATGAGTTTATGGCTGCTACTGGCAAGCGGATCTCCCGAAAAACTGACGCCAGACGTTTGCATGAAGGAGAACTAAACGCCCGCCGTCCTGTTGTGTGCATCCCATTGTCCAGACGTCACCGTACCGCCCGTTTGCAATGGTGCCGTCAACATCGCAATTGGACTGATAACGACTGGTCTGCTGTCCTCTTCTCAGATGAGAGTAGATACAGTCTATCGTCTGATTGTCGACGACAACTGATCTGGCGTGATAGTGGTACTGCATATTGTCCAGCAAACATACAGGAAAGGGACTGATGTCCGACATGTAGTGTCATGGTATGGGCTGGCTTCATGATCAATGGCCGTACGTCCCTCTATGTGCTTCCAACTGGGACTATGGCTGGCCAACGATACATTAATGAAGTTCTGCTACCTCATGTTCGCATGTTCCGTGGTGCTGTCGGTGATAGATTCATTTTCATGGACGACAACGCAACATGTCGTCGAACAGTCGCTGTCCAGGAGTGTCCTGAGAGCGAGGATATTCAACGCCTCGTATGGCCAGCATGTTCTCCAGATCTGAATCCCATTGAAAATGTGTGGGATGCTTTGGGGAGGAGTCTTGCTGGTCGCCAATGCCCTCCAATAAACAAGGACACCCTCATCCGTGCACTGACAGAGGAATGGGATAAATTACCCCAACAGCTGCTTGATAATGTTGTGCAAAGCATGACACGACGCGTGGAATCTTGCATAGCCCTCAATGGTGGCCATATCCCGTATTGACATCTTACGCCGGAACGCCTGCGGACGGTAATTTGCATTTTTTTCACGTTTACGTATTCTGCACAAAATGGCCTGTTTGTCCCTTGAACACGTTCCAAAGCCTTCTGGAATTCAGAGCACAATAAATTGTCTTTCTTGTAATGTCCTGGCATTCTGACATTACTTTATTTCACTTGGCATCCAACCACACTTACTTTTATATGCGCTATATAGCCGTTTATGATCCGTCTTTAGCAATTGTCCAGCAGTGTATTTCATCATTCATTGTAAATATTGATCATTATTCTTTATTTCTACGGGTAAATGACCCGTGATTGTACAAATCATGTAATTTAGCTCTGAATAAAGTTATTTCGAAACAAAATATGGTGCATTAGAAGCATACCCGGCGCGTAACTGGAAGACCCTTGTGTTCGATTCCGGTGGCGGCCAATGATAATTTTTCGGTGACTCATAAACTTGGAAAGAACGATGACCTTTGTTTGATGTTCCTGGTTCACGTCAAATGTCTGTATTAGTTATCAATCATTCGCCTTCTAATTATTTCTTCAGTTGCTGCTTACCATCCTTGGTGAATCCCCAGCATTGTGCGGGGCTCCAAGATTCAACCTGCCAAATTGGCTTGGCACTTAGTGTGTGTGAGTCTGGAGGTATTCGAGGCCGCTGTGGTGCAGTGGAAGCATGTCCGGCGCGTAACTGGAAGACCCTGGGTTCGATTCCTGGTGGCAGCCAATAAGAATTTTTCCGTGACTCACTTATAAACGTGGAAAGAGGGATGATCTCTGTTTGACAAAATATGCTGTTCTTTAAACTGACACATGCACTCTACGTCAAAAAAATAGTTGCACCGAGAAGGTCGTGTCGGATTGCAATTCTATTTGGGAGGATGGTAAAGGTTAACAGAAACAATAAATGATTAAACATTGAGACTGATATGAGCAACATTTATTGAGTTACACGCCAATAAGATGTGTCTCTCAGTATGACGTCTCAGTATGAGTGCCTGTATTTAAATTTGTTGATAGAGCACGTAATGAAGGTAAAAGGAATCATACTATTAGTGAATGCTGGTATTACAAAGAAAGAAATAAAGGTAAAACTGAGAAAAATAAAAATGGCGGCAGAAACGTACAAATGCAAAATCACAGAGCTAAATTTGCAACTAAAGAAAAAATTGCTGAATTCAGTATAATGGAACGAAATATCAACCGCTCGTGCAAAGCGAAAGACGGGGTGAATAGCACTTTATCGTGCACACATTGGTCCATAGATTCAGCAGCAACTGCACACATGACTAATAACAAGAGTTTTTTCTGTCATTTAGAACCCCATTCAAATGAAAACATAATAACTGCAGATGGAAGAAAAATAAAATCTCTAGGCGTAGGGCAAGGTTAGCTCAACTGCAAAACTGATACTGAAGTCAATAGTATTAAAGTTAAGAACGTTCACCACCTACCTGACCTGGAAAGTAGTTTATTGTTATTCAAGAGAATTACAGATAATGGGTTTGTGGTCCTATTCAAAGGAAATCGCTACGTAATTAAACATGATAAAACTATTTTTTCTGTTGGCATATTAGATGATAATAATCTGTATAAGTTACAAACTGTTGAAAAGAATCAACATGCACAAGCAATAAAGTTAGTGAAATTGTGTGATAAAAACGATTGCATCAATCTATGGCATAGGAGACTAGGTCACAAGAATATACAAGCAATCAACGAATTAGAGAGCAAAAATCTAGCCTATGGAAAAAAATTGTCTAATTGCAAGAAATACACTTTTCGTGAAAGTTGTATCAAAGGAAAAATGATACAGAAACCATTTTCGAAATGAAATCCAATCCGAACGAATTAAACTTTAGAACTTGTACACAGTGATATTAGTGGACCCATGTCATCAGGTACTCCAAGTGGTAAAACATACTACATAACTTTTGTAGATGATTACAGTAAGAACTGATAATGGCACTGACACCAACACGGAGTTTGATAATTACCTAAAACAACATGGAATCGAACATTCTGTCCTCAATCAAACGGTGTAGCAGAAAGAAAAAAACAAATCACTCCAAGAAATGACTAAAGCCATCACTCCAAGAAATGACTAAAGCCATGTTGTTAGACGCCAGTCTGGAAAATAAATATTGGGGTGAAGCAATGACCACTGCTACGTACATCCAAAATAGAGTTTCCACTAAAAGCACGGGTAAATCTCCTATGGAACTGTGGACTGGTAAGAAACCTTATTTGGGTCATATGGAAGTCTTCGGATCCAAAGCTCTGTCATATGTACCTAGACAAACAAGAAGAAAATTCGACGATCATGCAAAGTCTGACATATTCGTGGGATACGATGAGAGATCTAGGGGGTATAGAATATTGTTTCCAGAAAATGACAGAATCGCAATAAGCCGCAATGCAAAGTTCGACGAAAGAAAAAGTACCGTAGAAGCATGCGAGCATAAAACGATCACTTATGATCCTAAACCTAGTGTAGCGACACAGGATGTAATTTTAGAAAGTACTAATATTATGAAAATGCTTCTGAACCTGAGAATAACAGAGCAATTGAGAAGATCTGCAAGGTCACCTAAAGGAATACCACCTGAATGGCACAGCTGCCTTACTAAACAAAATAATGCAAAACCTAAAAAGTGGAACGAAATGCAAAACTTAGAAGAATCGCAAAAATTGCGTTGGATGAAAGCAACAGACGAGAAGATGGAATCTTTAAAAAGGAACAACACTTGGGATTTAGTAACCCTACCACCAGGAAAGAAAGTAACTAATTTTCAAATGGATGTTTAAAAACAAACATAAAAGTGATAATTCTATGAAGTACAAAGCACGTTTAGTGGCCCAAAGGTACACTCAGAAGCCTGGAATCGACTACGACGAAACGGTCTCACCAGTAGTAACCCATACTACGATCAGAACTCTATTAAAGATAGCAGCTTATAAGAAAATGCATGTGAGACACATAGACATCAAAACTTCTTATTTACATGGTAATTTGAATGAAGAAATTTACATGAATCAACCACCTGGTTATGAGATTAAAGGTGAAGAACATAAAGTGTGTAAATTAAAGAAAGCTATTTATGGTCTGAAACAGTCAGGAAGAATATAGAATCAAACGCTTGTTAAATTTCTAAATGAACATGGCTATAAACAAGCAGTAGCAGATCGATGTTTATTTACACTCATTGATCCAAAATTTACTACATATTTAATTGTCTATGTGGATGATATTTTGATATGCAGCAACAAAGCAGAAAATATAGATAAGGCTAAATAGATGCTGAAAGATTATTTTGAAATCAAAGACCAAGGAGATATCAGATATTATCTAGGGATAGAAATAAAAAGAAAACAGGATGGAGGTTTTCTACTGCACCAGAATAAGAAAATCTCAGATATCATAGAGCGATACAGTGAGAGCAAAATCATGAAATAATCTTACGTTCCGATGTCTACTGAGTATCTGAAATCGTCAAAAGATGACGAATCGATTTTTAAAAATAAGGAAGCGTATCTCGAAGCAGTGGGAGCACTTCTGTATATTGCCAATGTCAGCCGTCCTGATATTGCAACAGCAGTTGGATTGCTAGGAAGAAAAGTGCAAAAACCTTCAGTCAATGACTGGGAAGCTTTACAAAGAGTAATCCACTACCTGCAAGCTACTTCAATCTACAAACCAGCTGTGAAGGTAGTATCAAACTATCAGCTTATGCTGATGAGGGTCACGCAGGTGATAGTCAAGAAAGAAAATCAACCACTGGTTTCCTAATAAAACTGGGAGACACTACCGTTGCCTGGAACAGCAAGAAACAGAACCGTGTCCTTCTATTATCTGTAGAGGCTGAGTACATTGCAGCTTCAAATGCTTTCAAGTTCGTCGTATGGATGAGAGATCTGTTAAATGACCTACATGTTCCTCAAACTACGCCCACTGTACTTCATGAGGACAATAATGCTTGCATTAGTTTAATAAAAAACGAAAAGGCTCATTCAAGAGTGAAGCATCTGGATGTCAAGATCCACTTCACAAGAAGTTTATATCCTTCAACGATAAGACTAAAATATTGTGACAGTAAGAATATGATGGCCGATGTTCTGACTAAACCACTTCCCACAGGGTTTTATTTTTTGATTGGAGGTTTAACGACCACCGTGAGCAACTCAATGTGCTATAAGCAGTCGCCCATCCCTAATTTAGGGTCACTAGTTCCAGGGAAGGGAGAGAGCCAGTGCCGTAAGACAAACACAACATCCATGCCTCACCGGGATTCGAACCCGGACCCCTTACGGACGAATGATCATAGGCCAGCGCCTTAGACCACTGCGCCACCGGGGCGGCCACCCCCACAGGTATGCTTGAGATCCATAGAACTTCTATGAGACTCCTACCATCAACCGATAATTGTTCCTTGCCACCTGCCGAGTGGGAGACTGTTAGAAATAAACCGTGACCGAACGCGGCTAGCGACAGGCGCCAAGCAACGTGCCATGTTCTGCACACGCGAGGTTGTGACGTCAGATGGATGAGCACACGTAAGACAGCAAAACTTTTGTAGTTGTTGTTGTAGTGAGTTGAATGGACTAAGATAGTCTTTAATCTATGATTACCTGTACACCGTCACTACGGATTGTTTTTAGTAGTTGAAGTTATGTTTCAAATGGATCCAGATCTATATATCAGAATCTACAACTGTATTTAATAAAGGCTCCAGTTTTTGAAATACGAGCATAAGGTGAGTAATTTTTCGAATCTTCTTGTTTACGTTCTATTCAGAAGTTCTGCGCTGGCCCTCGTTACAGAAGAAATATGCAACAGATCGAAGACGTAATAATCGCATGGCGCCAGGTCAGGGCTGTAAGAGAGATATGGAAGACCTTCAAACCGCAGTTGCTGCATTTCTTTCACCGCTACTGCCGCTACATGGGAAAGTGCATTATCATGGTGCAGCAAGAGTGTTTTTCACAAGGTGCCTTTGTTGTTTTGGAAAGTGGCACAACAGCAGAGCAAGATGGAGATAAATTCTAACGTGGTTTACGTTTGATTATTACTCTTCCCAAAACGTCAACGGCTTATCAGTCAAAATAAGATGAAATGTATTCAGATGACCGCACATCTTGCTTTCTTTCATGGATTCATTAGCCAAGAATTGTAAGCTCTGCAATCGTAGAGGACAACCCATTCTATTTCGATCTTTAAGTTCTGTAAATCCAAATTTTTAGAAATCAGAATTGTACGGTGAACTGTTTGTAGCCATTTTTAGTTATACGAAAATAATAGGACACAATGATTATCAAAACAAGCACACTTTTATGGATAATGCACTTTTTATGTGATGGCACTTGTAAAAGTAAACACCACATCCGAGTTGACTGTAACGCAGCCAAATGAGCTAACTGTCCATGCAAGAAATATGTGAACTACTAGAAAGAGTGAGAGGAGTGTCTCTGAAGGAGAAAGTGTCTAGAAGGAGTGTCTGCTTCCGTCTGTCTAGAAGGAGTGTCTGCTTCCGTCTGTCTAGAAGGAGTGTCTGCTTTCGTCTGTCTAGAAGGAGTGTCTGCTTCTCTTTCTTTCTCACTTTCTCTTTCTATTTCTATTCCCCCTCCCCCTCTCTCTCTCTTATACAGATAATGTTCCTCTCCTTTCTCTAGAGTCGAATTGACTCCTTGCCTCAGTATTATAGCGACGCCATACGAACATTTGAAGCACATGGCTTTAAGTAAGCACACCGGACACAAAATGGATCACCTCTAACAGAAATGACAGTAGGACGTTACCGGCTGTACAGAGGGCGCCGTGATAGCATTGTTGGGAGATAAATAGCACCGACGTAGTTTACAAGACCATTTCTGTCTAGTGAAGAGCAACGTGAGTCTTCAATGTAGTCTGCAATATGGGTCGTAAGACAGACGTAATTGAGTGGCAAAAAGTAGCCATCGTGTTTGGCCGTGCCCATGGACACAAAGTGAATGAAGTCGCCCAATTTGTTGGTGTGTCGAAGCGTACTGTCCAGCGGGTCTACAAACAGTGGTGAAATTTGTAGTCAATTGAAAATCGGCGACGTAAACCCTGTGGTGGAAAAACTATTCTCACCAACAGGGACCGCTGCCATGTTTCACGCCTGATAACTGCAAATTGGTTTCAAATCAGGACTCTGTTATTCCAAATAGCCAATGAAAGTCCACTTCAACCAATTTTCGAAAGGACATTGCGACGAGAACTGCATGCGATGGACATCTGGAGCAGAGTAAGTACCACGGAAAAAGCCTCTTTTTAACAGCAAGTCACAAAGTCGCACGTTATCAATGGGCTCAGAGACAAAAAAACTTGCTGTGGAGGATTGGAAACGAGTAATCTGGTCTGATGAGTCTCGTTTTTGTTTGTACTCTGATGATGGGATGCGACCGAATGAAGTCTTTAATCTTGACTGTGTCAAAGGTGTTGTTCAAGCTGGAAGGGGTTCTCTGATGTTTTGGGGATGTTTTTCGTACGACGAAGTAGGCCCTCTCGTTGCAGTGACAATGAATTTGAACCCGCGTACATACCGTCGCATTCTAAATGACGAAATGTTGCCCTTTGCTTTACACCGCCAGGAGCAGCATCACATTGCCACTCCTGTCTTCCAAGACGACAATTGTCGTATTCACAAGGCTCTAACTATTTCTGAATGGCACGACGGACAATGAGCAACACTATCTCACCTCGACTGGCCCGATAAATCCCTAGATTTAAGTCCTATAGAAAATCTATGGGAACATTTGGAACAGAAGGTGAAACGCTGGAATAGACGCCCACTTACTCTGGTGGAACATCGGAACCAATGGACGCACGAGTGGCTTCACATCAATGTTCAATACATTCACAATCTCGTGGAGTCTCTGTCACACCGGATTCATACTGCTATCAAGGCAAGAGGAGCTGTTACTCGTTATTAGGTAAATTCTGCTAGGGATGACTAATTTTTTTGTCTGGTGTGCTTATAATTAAATTGAATCGTGTAATTACAAAGTGTGTTCATGGGTTATTGAAACTTAAACTGCTAATGTTAATAAACACATTCTTAATAATTGTATTTTCTCAGTCGGAGACTTTAGATACAACCCCAGAAAAGGCTTTACTTTAGATACAAACTTCAGAAAACTGTCAGGCATCAGACAATGTACGTACGACCATGATGTGGGTGGTGACTGGAGTTTATTAACTTCTAGTTTATTTTGATGAAAAAGACAAATGTTTCACGGATTATAAGTGCTGCGTTTTGACTTCAATTCTCCTGAATTAATTTTTTCAGAAAGTTTTATCCTCACCATCTGCGAGGTTCTCCAGAAAGCAAGTATCTAGTTTGTAACAGACTGCTATATTCTTCATAATAAAAACCCAATTTGGATTGTTTAATCCGTAATTTCTTGTGTTTTTTACAAAGGTGTAGGAACTTGGGTCCGAGTAAGTAGAAAATACTGTTTGGTATTAAATATTTATTCACCAATTTTCGCGAGTATTGCTAATATCTAATGCAAGTCAAGAATTACATGTTACATGCTGCCCCGGTGGCGCAGTGGTCTTAGCGATGGCCTCTGTCAACTGAGAAGTAGCACGTTTCGGAGCTCCCGAGATTATTTTGGGATTTCTGACAGTTTTATACTAATTGCTTCGTGTTCTTGAGTTTTTTTTACTTACCTTATAGTTAATTAGTTGTGTTAGTGGATCACTACAATTACGTGGTTCCTTTTTCTGCTTTTGCGAATTGCAACACTGAACTTCGTTAGGGCTAGAGGCTGAGATGGCTTAAGCCCAGCTTCCAGTTTAGTCTTCGTCTAGTGTTTCTGCTGCATGTGGATCATTAAGTGCTTTTGTTTCTACTGCTCCCACCAACGTGAGGCTTGCGGATATGTCTACTTTTCGTCCTTCTACTAATCTTGTGTATAGTGCTGTGCCGCAAGTTCTTGGTGTTGGGGATGGTGTAAACACTCCCCTCCCACCCTCCTGTTTCTTCATATGCTGCAGCTGCTGGTAATAATAGTGCTTATATTGTGCATTCTATGAAGGCTGGTTCTACAACTGCGATTTTTTTCTCTTGATGCTGCTTTACTTAACGTCAAAGTTCCAGAGATGTCTGAGGAAGGTAAGAGCTATTCTAATACTTTACTTTTGAGCGTATACTTTCCTACATTGCGTGACACCCCCTCCCATTATACCTTGATGCTATTTGCCAACATGTTACATCCGAAAGTATTGTTTCTGTGATACGTATGGGAGGGGAGTGATTGCTCACTTCAATGTTCGACCGCCGCCCCGGTGGCGCAGTGGTCTAAGCGATGGCCTCTGATCATTCGTCCATAAGGGGTCCGGGTTCGAATCCCGGTGAGGCATAGATGTTGTGTTTGTCTTACGGCACTGGCTCTCTCCCTTCCCTGGAACCAGTGACCCTAAATTAGGGACGGGCGACTGTTTATAGCCCATTGAGTTGCTCACGGTGGTCGTTAAACCTCCAATCAAAAAAAAAAAATGTTCGACCTGCTGTTGAAAAAATTTTACTCTTGGTCATTGACATTGGGCCAATTCATCTTTCAGCTATTCCTTGCATACAGCGACCGATTACGGTCACGCTTTCACCAGTTCCTACTGCCGTCCCGGACTCTATCCTTATCACTGCCTTGGGGTTAATGGGCCGTATTGTTGGCCATACCAAGATTTTGCCAGCAGTTGGGAAAGACTCCCCCTATGCGAACGTGCAGGGGGGGGGCAACAATACCGAGTACTGTTTCCCAACGAAGACCTTTTTTAACGGAGACCTTCGTCGCTTTTGTTAGATTTTGGCTCTCATAAACTTACAATCAATTTGCAGGAATCCAATGTTTCAGCTGCAAAGCTGAAGGGCATGTAGTACGAGAATGCCCACGACGTTCCTCTCCAGCAAATAATAGTTTTGAAAGTCCTCAAGCCAGCACCCCTGCTCCTAAAACTTTTTTTCCCTGACCAGCCAGTTTCTAATCTACAGAATTTCACCCCACCAGCTCATGATGTCAGTCCTGTTTTAACTGCTTTTCCCACGGAGGTCGCGACCACCACTGAAATTTTCTTTGAAAAGCCTCAACCGGGTCCGAAATCATTATCTCCAACGTCTGAAGTGCAGCCTATTGCTTCCATGGACACTGACTTTCTACTAAGAGATACCTCTGCTTTTTTTATCCCAGCTAAACGCTCTGCCCAGCCAATTTCACCTCCACAAACCCGGTCCCGAACCAAAGGTAAAAAAATGCGCAACAAAGTTAATTCTTCTTCACGCAGTATTTCTGTTTCTTCCATAGCTGACAGCGATTCTTCAAACTTAACCACTTCAAACAGATTTACCCTACTTAGTGATGCTGATGACTGTATGGACATTACTTCTGTTATTTCTGATACTGAACTTGCAACGAGTGTGCCAGAAGAAGACACTGGGGAATGTATTCCTCCGCACGAGATCCTCGAACTTGCTACATATTTGGAAAGTTCCACATTTCCCATCTCACCATTAAATCTTGCTGAATTGATGTCTTTATATAGTTGTCCAAAGCAATGCTCTCTAATCAAATCCACATGCATTAGAAAGCATCTAAGTAATTTGCCATAAGTCATTCATCAATTATCCTTTGTTGATGAATTGTTTGACAATATTGAATTGCCAGATTGGTCGGTTCAGTATGGTCGTCGAACCAAATATGTTTTAAAAGTGCTCAACCAGTATGTTGATAGTCACTTACAGCCACTGTAATGGCGAACACAATTGCTGTTGTTACCTTCAATTGCCGGGGTCTCGCTGTTTCGTCAGCGAATGCTCTGGTTTTTGAGGATGTCAGACAGTTGAAGGCCAATATAATCATGTTGCAAGAAACAAACGTCTCTTCTACCACCAATACCTCCTGTTGACGGCGTTGACCATATCAGTTCTTTCATAATTTCCGTTCTCATATTGGTTCTGGTACATCTATTGGCTTTCACACTAGTTTCCTTTCTTTAATCTCTGATATTCATGAGTCACAGAGCAGGCTGGGTATTTTTCAATATATTTCCTTTCGTCTCCAATCAAGTTATTTTCATCTTCTCAATATTCATGTCCACCAAAATGAATCTCTTATTACTCATGTTGCTTCTATTCTTAGGGTTATTCCGCCAGCTGATAGTATTCTTTTTGCCGGTGATTTCAACTGCACTCTTAATCCTACATATGACAGAGTTGGTTCCACGGAATCTCGTCATTTACTCGTTTCACAGCTTACTCAAGTTATTTCTAATTTCAACCTTCAGGATGCTTTCAGATCACTTAATCCTACAGCACAAGAATTTACTTGCCCGCCCCCCACACGCCACTGCTTCTTTTTGTGTACCTGCTAGATTACATCGGTTTTATGTTTCTTATTTTTTCCATTCTTCTATTAGTTCTGTTTCCCATATTCCCAGCGTTTCTTCAGATCATCGGCCGGTTGTTCTCGTTTTTTTCCCTAATATTTCCGTCACGCCGCATCCTCATGTTTGGACTTTTGATAATTCCCTTCTTAAAGACCCAGTTTTTGTTCCAGCAGTTAAGACTATTATTTCTAATGCCGTTTCAGTTCTGTCCTCCATCGATGACCCAGCTGCTCTGTGGCTTGCCACGAAAAATCAAATTGTTTTATTTTCTCGGGATTACTCTTTTCAGCGTCGCACGATTCAGTACATCGAACTTGCTTCTTTGAATCAAGAACTACTTCTAACCCCGTTAACGTCGCCAAATCCTGAGATACTCAAGGCTAAACTTCGTCTTTTTCATAATTCTTCTGCTTCATCTGCCCTTACCCGACTCAAGTATGCTACCCTTCGATTTGATGATAACCCCACTGATAATCTTCGCCAGTTGGAACGCTCTGCTGTTGAAAATAAAACCATTACTTTTCTTACTCTTCCCGATGGATCCGAATCAAATGACCAAATCAAATTTTGTGAAGCCACCCTTGATTTCTACGGACAACGCTTCAGCTCTAATTTGACTTCTTCTGCAGTCAGTTCTCCACTCATTCAACATCTTCCGCAAGTTCCTGGTTATTTCACTACTCAACTTTCCTCTCCGATTTCTCCAGCAGAGATTCGAAATTCCATTTACAGCCTTAATGGCAGATCTGTCCCGGGAGGAGATGGTCTATCCCTTCCTTTTTTTTTAATTTCTTTCTTCCAATCCTTTCTTTGTTGGTTGCTGCTTATAATTTAATTTTTTCTACCCCACACTTTGATTCTTTCAATTTTTCTTTTGCAACTCTCCGTCTTATCCCCAAATCCGGTAATCTCAGCTTTCTAACTAATTGGCGGCCCATCTCGGTTCTTAATACTGATTACAAAATCTTTGCTAAATTTCTTGCCTTTCGCCTCAATCCTATTCTTTCTGACATTATACACCCAGACCAAACTTACACGGTTCCGTTATCCTCTAATATCCTCACTATACGTAACCTTTATTCACTGGCATCCAGGCTTTCGGAACGCCAGGCAATTATCTCCTTTGGCCCAAAACAGGCTTTTGACTCAATTAACCATTATTATCTATTCACATTTCTATGCCACTGTGGCTGTCCTCCTACTTCCATTACTGCTATTTCTAATCTCTATACTGACGCTTCCTTTCGTGTTCGTACCGCCAATTTTTCTACTTCCACCATTCCGTTTACTAACGGGATCAGGCAGGGTTTCCCCCTGTCTTGTCAACTTTTTCCTCTTGTTTTTGAACCATTGTTGATTGCTCTTCGTTTCCGAATTTCTTCCACCAATCCACGAAATATATCCACCAAGCGACACCATCATATTGTTTTAACAGCTTATGCCGATGACCTCACGATGTTTCTCCGTTCCACTGATTCTTTTCAAGTACTACGTTTAACCTACCAAGAATATGCCGCCATTCTGGCTCTGCTTTGAATATCTCAAAATGCTCAGGACTCTGGGCCGGTACGTCGACCTCCCAAGGAGACTGCCCATGGGGAGCTCAATGGTCTTCTTCGATAATCAAAGTGCTTGGTATCTACGTGGGCTCTCCGGTAGCGGTTACAGCAGCAACCTGAACACCGCCTATTCAGAAAATTAATAGAAGTATTGTTCCAGTCCGTTACCTTAAAACTAAACTTTCCTTCTTCCTTCAATCGAGCTTACTTAATCAATACTTTTATTTTACCGATGTTTTTTCATACCTGGATTGCCAACTCGCCACCGAAGAATTTTTTAAAGAGTGTTCAACGCGTGTTTACAGATTTCATCTGGAGTACCATTCACTTGGTTCACCGATCTACTGTAACTCTTCCTCTGTCGCTTGGCGGCCTTGGTCTTGCTGATGTCTCTGAAATTCTAATCCTTTCACCTGTTTAATTTTATTCGTGAATTCTCCCTTCCTCTGTCTTCTTCACACACCATTATCGATACTCTGCTTTTCCTTCGTAGCCCATTTCTTATTGTCTCGACTTTTCTGCAGATGGACCTTTTCCTTTTTGTTCCCAGACATTTCCCCGATAATTACATTTCTGTGCTTTCCTTTTGGCTCTCCTTATGTCCAGTCCGGCTCCCTCCCTTCACTACTAATGATTTATTGGCAGAACCTCTCTTCTTTTCCTCTGCTATCCATTCTTCTACCACCCCCTACCTTCACTTATCCACTTGGTTTGCTTGTGGAGTGGTGAAGGTTTCTCAACTCGTTGATTCTGCACTCCGTTGGAAATCGTTTCAGTCTATATCTCCGTTGCCTGAAACATCAGCTGCACGTTCTCAACTCCGTTTTATTCAAAAGTGCATCCAAATTCTTTACCCTTCCCTTGCAGATCAAAATGGATTGATTTTCACCCCTTCAGCTGTTTGCCCTTTCTTGTTTATTTGAATGATGTTCCCTATCGTTTGCACAAAATATCTGTGAAGCCACTTTACTATCATTTCTTGACATACTTCACTGCTCCCGTCCCGATTGGTACCATTCCTGCTGATGAATTAAATACTGCCTGAATGGATACCAATATTTCTCTTGCTGCACCACGTGCGAAAGATATTCATTGGGTCCATCTTCATTAACGTCTTCTTACTCCACGCACCGTTCATCGATTTCGTAATCTTCTGTCTCCGGATTGTTCTTTTTGTTCCACTGTTGATGTCCATCATTCCTATTCTCTTTGTTTGGTTTTACAGCCTTTATTTTCCTTGATGTTTTCACCTAAAGAAAAAGTTTGCCCTTCACTTCACACCATGATGCACTTTCTGTACCTTCGACGACATCATCCATCTGATTTTCATCATAATCAACTGTGTGTGTTTTTTTCCTTCAGGCTAAATTTACTATCTATCACTTGTATCAATCTTCTGTTGATGATCGAGCATTGCGTCGCTATCATGTTGCTCGCCGTTTTCTCTGCAGACAATTTCGCTCATCAATCATTTCTATCGTTCAAACTGAGTTTGATATTGCCAAAGCAGCTGATCTTGTGTCGTCCTTTTTTCAAACCTGGAAAATTGATGGGACGTGGTGCGATATTGATCAAGACCGTGTTTCCTTTCTTCTTTAATGGTTTTTTATTTCCTCTTTAGGTGTTATGACTTGGTCTTTTTTTATAGCTTTTTTTCTATTACAATGTGTTTTTCCCTCAGGCACAATGTTTTTAATACTGCAAGTGACTATATGCGGAAAGGTTCTGATAAGGAGAAGTCGCATATTCGTAGAGATCTCGAGTGATTGTCGATTCTTGCTTGATCTTGGATTTTTATTTTGGTTTAAGTGCTCCTGGTACCGTTTTGTTGTTTTCTACACTCCTTTCCACTTCACAAGCAGCGATTGTGGACAACCACAGGTTTGTGGTTTTACCTTTTGAGTGTTGCGTGGTGCAGCACTCGCTCACGTTAGGGTTCGTGACCAAGATGTCCGTAACCTCTGCTATCGTCTCTACCGCTTCACATGATTTTTCTTCGTATTCATCAGCAGTGAATGTGCCTGCATCTTCACCTATACTTTCTGATATCTCTACTATGTCTTCTACCAGCAACGTCCCCAATACCGATGAAACCAACTCTAGTGTTAGGGCTAGTGATATGTGCCCAACCCCGCTTGCGTCTGTTGTTGGTGGCTCATCTCAGCGGATTACGAATTCATTTTGTGATAACACTGAACTAACCAGAGTGAATAAAGTTTTGAAGTTTTTGGTTCCTGAAGAATCTCATGAAGGAAGTGTGACTAGTGTTTCTTTCTCGGTATGAGAATGCCGCATGTTGTGTTATGTCTTCCGGGGAGATGAGACTGACCTTTTTCATGATGTTTTCCATCAAGCTTACCTTTCTTGTGCTCAGCTGTGAATGAGTCATTGACCTTCATAGTTCCTGAGATCTCCTGGTCCTTGTTCATTCTTCTGTCCTTGCACGGTTTGCTGCATTTGTGTTCCATTCTCTCCAATGATCACAGTGAGTGAGGTCTGCGACTGAGCCATCCTATTTGGTTATCATTTCGTCCTGACTGCTTGATGTTTGTCATTCTTCCTTCACCTTCTCATCACCAGTGCTTTTCGAATTCAACAGTGTCGCATCGTGTTGTGCGTAGTCATTGTTGAACATTTTGCGTCTTCCTATGATGAGCTCCTTCCATCACAGTAAATCATAGCGCTTTCCACGACAGACTTTTTTCTGCGAATCCGGCACGTAACATCAAACTGGCTTTTTTCTCCTTCATCAGGGACTTTCCTACATTTCTTCAACAATTGATCACTTTATGTTTTGTTACGAAATTTGAACATTCCCCGACTGACTTTCCAGTGGCAAGGCGTCAATGGAAGCATTGCTTCCCTTTCGTTCATGCGCTTTCTTTTGCGTGAATTAAAAATATGTAGCATTAAAGTAAAATAAAAATACCACACGAACGTAATGCAGCGGGCAATTTTTTTTTCAATATCTTTCACTTTTAAGAAAGCAAATTCATATTTGTATTTTTACGAAAACAAGAACAAATGTATCGTACGTAAGTCTCTCGTTGGAAGCAACGCAGATAATGCATCCAGCTGAACCTCAGTAACATGGCATGCCCACCCGCAGAGTGGTCAGCCACAGCCAGTAATGCTATGCTAAGCATAGAGCGTGGGGAAGCATTCTCCCAAACGCTTCCACGGCGCCGAAGGCAGAACCTCACAAGAGAGTTTCAAGGATAAAGCCATTAACTTTTGAGCATGCGCTCTTTCCAAACGATTAGTCAGCACTCAGAGGACTCCCGTAACAATAGTTTGAGGTTGCAATTTGTCAAAACGTTTCTGTGTTAGTGTAATTAGTTGATTCAGTTCCATTATTGGCTTATGGTTTGAACTTTCAGTAATTTTCTGGCGCACTTTCTTTAGCAGTGACATGTCATTATTTCAGGAATATAAAAGTAAGCGTTACTATTATTATTGTAGCTATTTGTTTCTGTAACTCTTCTGAGGAATGTAAGCGTCATGAAAGCAATGGACTCTGGCACATCTACAGTACACGACCACGTGAACTCCCAAAACTCCGAAGACTGCATTCTAGAAAATATACGTTCCCTGTCTTTTGGATCATTTTCATAATCATATAAAATCATATTTGTAAATTTAAAAAAATCTGTAAAAATCATATAAAATCACATTTATATAAATGTGATTTTATATGATAATTCATATGTGTTTTTATATATAAATCATATAAAATAACATTAATTAATAAAAAAAATCTCGATCTGCCTCTTTCTAAGAGCCCGAGCTCTAACCGCAGTACATATTCTACAGCCCGAGCCCGATTCGGGCCCAGGCTCTGCTTCGGGTTTTCGGGCTCAGCCCGTCTCAGCTCTGAGAGAAGCAGCCCCCAATTCGTTTCGTTGTGTGGGTAGCCAAGTTTCTTTCCCTTTTAACATTTTCACTGTAGATTTTTTTTTTTTTAAATCTTTCCATTTGAACTTTTACATAGACATTTCTTTTTGGTGGTACCGCGCATGGTCGCGTTTCTTTTTTTATTTTTTTTTTTGGGGGGAGGGGTGGGTGGGAGGGTCTTACGATGCTTTCTGCCATGCCGTATTGTCAACGTAGAATATAAACTACGGGTCTCATGCTGATTTTAATTATAATTTTTAATTCATTGCTTCCCTTACTTACAAAGTCACGCTTCGCAACTGTGACTATCACTGACTGTTATGAACAGTCCCATATATGCGTTACTTTTTTGTGACTTAGCTGTTAATTGCTTTGTCAGGTGAAAAGCATGATGGGATTGCCAACACGCGACGACAACCCACATGATTGTAAATACCTGTATATATTTGTTTTCTGATCATTTATCCGGAAGGTGTCCCCGTTCGAATCCCGGTGAGGCATGGACTTTGTGTGTGTCTTACGGCACTTTTTTTTGGTTGGAGGTTTATCGACCACCGTAAACAACTCAATGGGCTATAAGCAGTCGCCCGTCCCTAATTTAAGGTCACTGGTTACAGGGAAGGGAGAAAACCAGTTCCCTAAGACAAACTCAACATACATGCTTCACTGGGATTCGAATCCGAACCCCTTTCGGATGAATGTTCAGAGGCCATCGCTTAGACCACTGTGCCACAAGGGCGGCCTTACGACACTGGTTCTCTCCCTTCCCTGGAGTCAGTGGTTCTAAATTAGAGACGGGCGACTGCTTATAGCCCATTGAGTTGCTCACGGTTGTCGTGAAACCTAAAAAAGCATGTTACGTTTGCATATTTCTCCGGTTTTCTTTTGCATCGTGATTAAACTTTTTTAAGGAAATGTAACATTTTGCTCTTGAAAAGAAATTCCCAAGAATGTAATACTAAATGCCTTTTTTGCGCCGAAAGAAAGCTTCACGTTTTTTTTTTTTTTTTTTTTTTTTTTTTGATTGGAGGTTTAACGACCACCGTGAGCAACTCAATGGGCTATAAGCAGTCGCCCGTCCCTAATTTAGGGTCACTGGCTCCAGGGAAGGGAGAGAGAGCCAGTGCCGTAAGACAAAAACAACATCCATGCCTCACCGGGATTCGAACCCGGACCCCGTTTGAACGAATGATCAGAGGCCATCGCTTAGACCACTGCGCCACCGGGGCGGCACTTCACGTTTTGTCACAAAGATTCATAGTGCATGTGATATCACACTATTCTATATACCGTGTGTCGTATCACATGTCACCGCGGCAAGAATTAGAAGTGATAAGCCCTTGTAGGCGTAGCTTAACTGGTAGAGCATTGCGCTCCAGAACAGAAGGTTTTGCTTTCGAGCCACCACTGCCAAACTTTGATTTCGTTATGTTGGCACCATAACGTTAAACTAATCTCCGGGCCGTAAGATTCGGAAAAAGGAACGTGTGATATATCTTCCACATGTCATCTGAAATTAAGCAGAATTCCTTCTTTTACAGCGAGTTATTTCTGCATGGTTTCCCGGCTGACCCGAAAACCAACGTTTCCGTTCCAGCCCATTCTCAAGAAAGGGACATATATGACGACTCACTGAAGTGTTTGAATATCAAGTCTGTAAAATTTCAGTATAAGCTTCGTCGGTGTACTTTGGTTGGAAAAACTCCTAGCTCCGGAGCTAAGAGGCGTATTTTCGAAACCCACTAGCCGGCCAGGTGGCGCAGTGGTCCAAGCGATGGCTTATGATCATTCGTCCGAGATGAGTCCGGGTTCGTATCTCGGTAAGACATGGATATTGTGTTCGCGTTACGGCACTGGCTTCCTCCCTTCCCTGGAGTCAGTGGCCCTAAATTAGGGACGGGTGACTGCTCATAGTCCATTAAGTTGCTCAGAGTGGTTGTTAAACCCCCAATAATAATTAAAAAGAAAGAATCCAACCAGCAACAAAAAGTGCTTGTTTTGTTGTAACAGTCATTACGACTATTGTTGTATTTTTAAGTTTAATTCGACACCGCAGAGAGTGGAAAATAAATGCGGATCTTTTGCATCCAGTTATACCTTAAATGGCTTTAACTTATGTAGAGCATTATCCAAAAGTGCACATGAAATAAATTGTCTGAGAAGAAGTTATCTCCGTCGTGAAGGTACGAATGGTTCCAGATTATTATGAAATGAATATACGCCTACATTTCCTCATTCGACACCAATTTTCCAGGATATCAGTTTAAGCAAAATGCTATACCTTGAATTTTGTATGTTATGCTATATTATAGAGTGGAACCTCGGATGTACGTTTCTAAGTTATACGTTTTTTACGCTTTCCAACGGTAGGTTGAAGAAGCGTATATGCTCCAGCTTTGTCCGTCCGTCACGCACGTGAAAATGGTTTGATTTCGACGAAATTTTAGTATGTGATAAGGGACCACCTGGGGAAGAACCCTATTGAAAATGGGCGAAACAGGGTCAAAGGTCAGGACATAGGAGCGGGATCCATTCCATTGCCTTTATGCGTCATAACACGCGTAAATATGGTTCGATTTCGATGAAATTTTAGTATGTGGTAGGGAACCACCTGGGCACGAACCCTATTGAAAATGGGCAAAATGGTGTCAAAGGTCAGGCAGGACATATGAGCGGTATTTGTTCCATTGCCCTTATGCGTCATAACTTGCGTAAAAATGGTTCGATTTCGATGAAATTTTAGTATGTGGTAGGGAGCCACTGAGGACGAGTTCTATTCAAAATGGGCGAAATAGGGTCGAAGGTCAGGACACTGGAGTGCGAACCATTCCATTGCCTTTGTAAATCGTAACTTACCTAAAATTGTTTCGATTGCGACAAAACGTTATCATGTTGTTCCTGAGGTATAGTGAACCGTTTCTTATGAATATCAACGAAATGGGGTCAAAGGTCATTGCACTAAAGCAAGATTTTTTCCACCGCCATTATTCTCATAACTTGCGTAAAACTGCTTCTATTGCGACAAAACTTTAGTATGTTATTCTTGAGGTATACTGAACCGGTTCTGTTGAATATCATCGAAATGGGGTCAAAGGTCAGGACACAGGAGCGAGATTTATTCCACAGCCATTATACACATAACTTGAGTAATAATTTCGCCGCCCCGGTGGCGCAGTGGTCTAAGGCGTTGGCCTCTGATCATTCGTCCGACGGGGTCCGGGTTCGAATCCCGGTGAGGCATGGATGTTGTGTTTGTCTTACGGCACTGGCTCTCTCCCTTCCCTGGAACCAGTGACCCTAAATTAGGGACGGGCGACTGCTTATAGCCCATTGAGTTGCTCACGGTGGTCGTTAAACCTCCAATCAAAAAAAAAAAAAAAAAAAAAAAAAAAGTAATAATTTCTGGTATGTTGGAAAGCGTATCATAATCAATGCATTGCATGATTATACTAACTTGTTCACTTTTATACGTAATTATGCGTTATTTCTTAGATTTCACTGTAGTTTCTATCGCTTGTTTAATTCGATTATACGTAATCATTTATACAGTTTGTGCCATTATACGTTAAAATTTGGATTTCAGATTATTAAAAATACACGGTTCTGTGATTTTGTTATACGTCATCCGGCATGGTACAGCTGTGAAAGAATCGATACTGCCTTGCTGTGTTCCTTCGTGGAGCAGCCAAAGTTGAACCTTGGTCCCATCAGAGTACAGGATATGTTGTTTATTTCGGGTTTGGCTGAAAAGCCTGTTTCGCATTCCATGACTAACGCACATATGCAAATTTAAGTACTGATAAGTCTTGGGATATAACTTTGTGGCTCCTATATTTCGTGGTGTTGTTGAACAAAATCTTAAATGTACGATACATTCTGGTTTTCATCAGATGTACACAGGTTCCGAAAAAAAACCCCGTTAAGTCTTATGTTTCACACCGAAGCCTCTGGTCTCAGATTCTTAATTGTCAGGATTTCGCTTAATCTAGAATCAAGATTTTTATAGACTGATAGAATTGTCGAAAGACAAGTTTGATTATTATGGCTTATAGAATGTATGCCTACAAAGCTTGCGGTGTTAAGATAGAATAATGTAATAAAAACGTTTCGCACAATAAAATGTTTACTATACATCGACTGTAATTTCGCAGAGCGTTTGGCTCTGCTGCCTCAGGACGAATGGAGCGCAAACATTCAAATCATTGTGACATCGTCAGAATTCTGACGGTCACGGGTTTTGGTGAGTTGTTTCCACGCGCTTGAAAGAAATGCAGTCAACGTCATGTCGTTGACAAGCCGTGACGAGTTCCGGGATATGTGGAAAGCTTCTAATATATTAAACTTGACAGTCGAGTCCGGTTTATCAGTAAGCGTGGCGTTTCCAAACAAAAATGTATGGTTATTTTTCGTGACAATGTTGACCTATGTACGGAACTATGAACTGAAGAAGTCGTCTATAGCTCAACACTGTCACGAAAATAACCATATATTTTTGTTTGGAAACGCTACGCTTATTGATAAACCGGTCTCTACTATCAGGCTTAATATATTCGAAGCTTTCCACATATACCTGAACTCGTCACGGCTTGCCAACGACATGACGTAGACTCCATTTCTTTCAAGCGCGTGGAAACAACTTTCCAAAACCCGTGACCGTCAGAATTCTGATGATTTCACAATGATTTGAATGTTTACGCTCCATTCGTCCTGAGGAAGCCGAGCCAAATGCTCTGCAAAACTATAGTCGATGTATAATAAATAGTTTATTGTGCGAAATGTTATTATTATTATTCTATATTATAGGCTTCATGATTTTTACAATGCAATAAAATACAGTGAAGGGACAAATTATTATTGCGTAACACCCAGTGAAAATAAGCAAAGCAGCAGGAGAAGCAGCAAATCGCGGTATGCAGGAAAACCGATCTGGGCTATAAATAGAGTGGGTCGGTACGCACAGGAATACATTCCATCAAGTGCCAGCATGGGTCGAGGACGAGAATTAAGAGAGTTTGATCGAGGTCAAGTCGTGGGAGCCAGGAAGGCCGGATGTTCAATCAGCGTAACGGCGAAACTGTTAGAAGTTCCACGACAAACCGTAGCAAGTGTGTATCAGGAGTACCTGAAATCCGGCGAAACAGCTAACAGTCTGATGAAATAGGCCAGCAAAAGTGCATTGGATGATTAAGGGCGCTGACGATTGGCCCGCATCGTAAAGACTAATCCGAAGGCTGGTTTGCAGCAAATCACGTCACAATTTAATGAAGGGGCATTCACAAGCCTTTGCTTAAAGATAATTCGTCGAAAATTGCAAAACTCGACTGGGAAGTCGACGATCACATCGTGTGCCCACGTTAACGTCGCAATATCGCATGCTTCGGCTGCAGTTTGCGAAGGCCCATCGAAACTGGATTGGAAACGCGTCTTATGGTCTGACGAATCCTCTTTCACACTGTATCGCGCCGATGGCGGACAGCGTTTTTGGAATAAATAACACGAAGCTATAGACCCAGCATGCCAAATTGGAGTACTACACCCCGGGGGAGGTGGTGTAACTGTTAGGGCAGCCTTCACGTGGTCCGCCTGTGTCCTTTGGTACCTATTGAGTATTCCGTCACTGGTTCCAAATATGTGCAGCTCCTGGCTGACCATCTCCACCCTTTCATTATGTGCCTCTGTCTGATCCAAGTTCCGATCTTGCAACAAGACAACGCTCCACCCGATCGGTCACGGCTAGCGACCGAATGTATCGAGGAGCATAGAAATGAGCTTACCACATTCGTATAGCCTCCTCGCTCACCGGACATCAACTCCATGGGGAATTTATGGAACATATTAGAACGAGCTGCTCGTGATAAACCATCCCGCCTACATCTCTACCTGCTCTAAGCCAAACAGACTTAGATTGCTAGACAGCGATACCTGAAACTGTGTTAAGATTGTTGATCAGCGATACCTGAGTCTGTATTGTTTAGATTGTTGATCAGCGATATCTGAGTCTGTGTTGTTTAGATTGTTGATCAGCGATACCTGAGTCTGTGTTGTTTAGATTGCTGGTCAGCGATACTCGAGTCTGTGTTGTTTAGATTGCTGGTCAGCGATACCTGAGTCTGTATTGTTTAGAATGTTGATCAGCGATATCTGAGTCTGTGTTGTTTAGATTGTTGATCAGCGATATCTGAGTCTGTGTTGTTTAGATTGTTGATCAGCGATACCTGAGTCTGTGTTGTTTAGATTGTTGATCAGCGATACCTGAGTCTGTATTGTTTAGATTGTTGATCAGCGATACTTGAGTCTGTGTTTCGGAATATCATTGCGTCCGTACCATGACGTTTGGATGCTGTCCTGCGTGCAAAAAGTGGTGCCACACGCTATTAGGTGAGTGTACGTAATAAATTGTCCTTTCGGTGTGCATTATAATTTAACTTTTTTCTTTTAGCTTCCGCCTTCAATTCGACTTTAAATGAGTCGTTATTAAGGAATATCTAATACTCAAAGCATAAATTTTACAATGTATTTACGATTTTTAAATTTCGTTTATACGTTGTTGTTTTTTACATTCATACATTTTCTAAGGCCTTACACTTGAAAAACGTAAAACAGAGTTTCCACTGTATATGTTCCTTTGAACGTTTCTAAATCCCACTGATGCGTGAAAGTCTTATAAAGCAATGTAATGATATTTGTTACTTATTCAGCACCATATTAGCCAAATCACTGAGCACAGCAACGTCTTTATTATTTTTAGTATTCATAGGACGTACTTGGTAAAATATTTTATGGCTCCAGCTTCACGTAGGCTGGAAGATCGTCTTTTTCCTTTATCACACTTCCTTTCTGATAATTAGCAGCGTTTTTCAGGAGCACGAAGGCAAACTGAATTTCCTTCGTCATCTAGGAAATACTTAAATGTCAAGCTTCCCTGCAATATGGTGCTACGTATTAACTAGTTCCTTTTATTCAAAAATGTTGTTCATAGGATTTGAATGCGCGTAGTCACGTCATCTTATTTTAATTTTTAATAATACTCGTATACTTTTACAGTAATTTCCATTTGTCATGCTCTTCTTCGCGTGCGCTGCTTAAAAAGTAGAAATATTTTCTCCGATGCTATTTATATATATTTTATCCATTCCTGTCAGTAATTACGCTGCGTTTATTTCCCGTATTCTAGTTGAATCAGGTTAATCCCTATTCAGTTTGCTCCTGTGCGGAACAGAAACAAAGTAAAAAGACGCCGCGCTAATTCGTTGGCCCCATTCCGATGGTCTCTTTTCTCATCCTTTATCTTCAAGGTACTGCTTTCGCGTCGATGCTTCACTGATGAAAGGAAATGGAGTTTTATTTGATGTGCTTGCTTGCACTAGCAAAAACCCGCATTGATTAAAACAGCATAGCGTGTGATAAGATCCATTCTCGGAGTATAGGATTTGGTCTCGATGCCAGAGGCCATCCGAGACAATAGGATGAAGGGAAAAGGTCGCACAACAATGGAGATCTTCCAAGAAAACACATCTGCAGGAGGAAAATGGTTTTTATCCAAGGACAAAAAAACGGAATTGAAAACTTTCATCGCTTTCGCTGCTGAAAATATATATGGAATCAGTTGAACGTTTTGATTTGATATTTATTAAGTTTTTTGGGAATTATCTGCCGGTGGCTAAAATTTCTGGAGATACTGACCTAGTGTTCTTTAGAGATATAAATTAAAATCCATTGCTTCATGTAGTGCCTGCTATGCTTTTTATGTTCATCCAGCAGTTCTTAATTTTTCCAAGGTATTATAAAGATCGTAGACATATTAAATATGTGGGATCACTACCATATATTCCCAACATTATTAATATCCTCAAAAACGTTTGCCTTTGTTACAATAAAGGTTTTGGTACACGAACACGTAACGTATTATAGCAACAAAAATGATACATTAGTTTTTCCTTTTGACAATCGATATGGAGTTTACATCATTCCATTGAAGACTATAGATCGTCAGGATGAAGATCGAGTTTGTGTTGTATCTACACTTCGCTCCTTAAAAACTCCTTTAAAAGAGCATCAATATAACATAAGGACAGGCACATCAAATATTTCCTTATCACTGTTATCACACAAGGGAGTTCGCCGCCCCGGTGGAGCAGTGGTCTAAGGCACTGGCCTCTGATCATTCATCCGTAAGGGGTGCGGGTTCGAATCCCGGTCAGGCATGGATGTGGTGTTTGTCTTACGTCACTGGCTCTCTCCCTTCCCTGGAACCAGTGACCCTAAATTAGGGACGGGCGACTGCTTATAGCCCATTGAGTTGCTCACGGTGGTCGTTAAACCTCCAATCAAAAAAAAAAAAAAAAGAAAAAACACAAGGGATTTCATTACCCATGTTGGAATGAAGCCAACATTCTCTCCACACTATGGTGAAGTAAATTGCAATTATGATATTCCTTGTCACATCCATTTGCCTTGGAAAACGGTGTTTAGTACGATTTAACACATAGACTTATGCCAATTTTTTTCTTCATATACACTGGCGGAAAGTGAAAAAGAACACCAAGGAGACGTCTGATACCAACGAAATTTATACAGCATAATAACGGAATACAGAGGATAACGTGAGCAAAACATTATGGCAAAATACAGCTGTATTTGCTGGTAAACTGAAAAATAACATTTCCATGTAGCATGCTTAGTACGAGGTTGAACCGCCATGAACTGCGTCACACTGTGCAATTCTGGCATGGAGTCTGTCGTACAGATGTTGGATGTAAGTTTGGGGTATTAAGTTCCAAGCATCCTCAACCTGGACGCGTAAATCGGGGATGGTCGTAGCTGGCCGAGGAGACCAGATAAGTCGTCCCATAAAATCCCACACGTGCGCAATGGGGTAAAAATACGGTGAACGTGCAGGCCATGGAAGTTGTCTCACACCCCGAAGTGCATGTTGAGCTGCACGTGCAGTGTGTGGGCGTGCGTTATCTTTCTGGAAAACACCACGATGAACAGACCTTACAAACGGCACAACAAAGGGCTGAATGATGCTGGAGGTGTTGTTTAACGTACCCGGTACAAACACTAGTTGTGTACGGGAGTGATAGCTGATAGCTCCCTACACCGGGAGACCAGGTGTAGGCCCTGTGTGTTGCTAGCGGATGCAAGAAGGGTCGAGACGCTCCCCTGTGCGTCTGCGAACACGCATACGGCCATCGGAGGCTCCCAAGCAGTAACTGCTTTCATCGCTGAACACGACAGATCGCCATTTCCTTCCCCAGTGCAGACGTTGGCGACACCACTGCAGCCGCTCCTGACGGTGGGCTGGAGTCAGAGGCACACGTGCACGTAGTCCTGCATCCAGTAGACGGTTGCAGATTGTTCACACAGACACCTCAGGTGCAACGGCAGCTCGGATTTACGTCGCTGTGGATGTTCTGCTTGACAACGCCACTCTTCTTCTGCGTCGATCGGTCCGCTCATCAGTCCGTCTGTGACTCCCGGTTCCACGTCTCCTCGTGTGGGAGTGTTCCTAGGATCATCTACGCCACCATCTTCCAACCACCGATACTTCCCGTTCAATTCGCTCCGCAATACGACGATAGGACCACCCGGCCTCGCGGAATCCGGCTAGACGACCTCGCTGAAAGTCCGATAACGGCTGAAATCGTACATGTCTTTCATGTCCAGACATTGCAGCTTCTTCAGGGTCTTCGCACGTGTCTGTACGCCGACGACTGATTACATTCACTTCGCCATAGTCCTTAAATACCACCGACGATAATTTGCATATCATGCCATGCTGTGGCGTAAGTGCTCACCGGTTGGTACCGAAATTAACATCACACCTACGTAAACTCGACCCCATTAACATATGTTAATTTCATGATCGTCCGCCAGTTCCTTCTTGGTGTTATTTTTTCACTTTCCGCCAGTGTATAATGTTTCAATACATTCCTTTACATGTTCTATATATGTCGCTGTTAAAAAAATCTTTTATGAGATATGATGTCCTTCACGCGCATATAACGCTATCACGAAATCACTTCTCATTACTGTATTTAAATATACTCAGTTCCAATTTATTACTAACATCTGAAGATGGGTCCGTTGCGGACCTGAAAGGTCTAATGTTTACTGTATATATTAGTATTGGCCTCCATCACATTAAATTATTTAAATTGCCAATTGTATTTTTTGAATTCAATAAGATCGTGTTAAGACTGCCAGAGATCTACATAGAAAGTCAAGGTAAACACGATTAAAACCTTTACTTAGTGCAAAGTAATATAGTTTCAATTTATTGTTGTAGTGTTGTAACGACCCTCGCTCTTTCCTAACTCTTACTCAACATAGCCGCGAAACAACAACGAGCCGTCACATAGGCAGAATCAGACACATCGAAGAAAAATAGAACTCACGCCACCTCTTTTAACAATAAGCAAAAAACTATGAGTTTATTTCGCTAAAACTGTGTGGCTTGGGACTTCCCCATGGCTGGCTTATGTAATTTGTTCTTGGACTTCGTTCCTGTCAGTGCTAACAACACTAGACCCGAACCTCGTCTTTTCCATGAACCGCCACTGTAGCTATGTGACCCAATACCGATCGCACTCCGGCAACAAATTGTCTCCGACGTCAAAACACAGACCCGATTGTTCTCTTCAAAACTCCAGTCCCGTCTGTTCTCTTCCATCCATAAAAGTCAAGTGCTCGTTCTCTCTTAAAACTTTAGAGAAAACTCATTATCGGATTTCCGAGTTAATTTCCCCGACCTGGGAATAACTAAAACACCCTTAAGATTTCGTTTCACTCCTTAACGTGCCCTGGAGATAATCTCCTCCACAGAAGACAGGTACAATGCACTAACCCTATTGTAATTCGGCTAATCGCGTGAGAATGTCCATACGCATACATATTTACATATACACTGCTGGCCACCCAAAATGTAACACCAAGAAGGACACGAGATAGCAAATCCGGATTTACTTAACACATAACAACAGATACAAAGATGAAACGATTAAGCTTACAGGCCCGTGCGAGTTGCGGAACACGCAGATATCAATAGTTCGTGTGGGCCCCGTGGATGGCAATAACGGCCACCACACGCCGCGGCATTGAACGAAAGAGGCTTTGGAATGTGGGCTTGGGGTATGACTGTCCAGGCCGCTTCCACACGTTGTCACAGTTCATCAGGCGTAGCCGCGGGTGGCGCTTGCCGGGCCACTCGGTTGCCGATCAGCGACCAGACGTGTTCGATGGGCGACATATCAGGAAAACAGGCAAGCCACGGTTGCAGTGACACCTGATGGGCCGTGAAGAATTATTGCACGATGCGTGTCACGTGCGGGCGCGCATTTTCCTGTTGAAACGTGGCCGCTGGCAGGTCCTGCAGGTAAGGGAGGACTACAGGCTCCAAAACGTTGTAGATGTAGATATGGCTGTTGAGTGTACCAGCGATGCGTACCAGAGGGGTGCGGGTGTCATATCCAATTGCGCCCCAAACCATAAGGCCAGGCGACGGACTAGTATGGCGATGCATAGTGTATAGTCATATAGTCTCTCGCCGCGGAGCCGCCACACGCGGATTCGATCATCGTGGTGTTGCAGGCAGAAGCGGATTTCGTTGGAGAAGACAATGTCGTGCCATTCCGTAGTCCAGGTGCGGCGTTCAACGGCCCACTGCTGCCGCACTCGCCGGTGGTGTAACGTCAATGATAATCGGAGCAATGGGCGCCGTGCGACAAGTACCCGCTCCTGCAGACGACGTCGAACGTGCTGACCGAGGTTGTTGCGCAACACACCCTAATTCCTGCGCTAACGTTCATGATGTGGCGGTGCGAGCCGTCAATGCCCGCCACACACATGCCGGTCCTCTCGTTCGGTGGTGTGCCGCGGCTGCGGCAATCGCTCACGTCGGCCCGTCTGTGACTCCTGCACCCATCGAATCCATACTCGCTTCACTGTGGCTGGATGTCGTCCCACACGGGCGCCGATTTCTCGGCACGATAGACCGTAGTCCCGATAAGCCACTGTTCGTCCTCTGTCGAACTCCGAAACGTGCTGGTATGACTTCCGTATTCTACGACGAGGCATTAGGAAAGCTTCCCACGCACATGTCCGGCAGCGCAACACACTTCCACTAGTTACACCCCGCCTTCTGTGCACCCTTCTTATAGTGCTTCTCGGTGGTGTGCCAGGCGCGCATGATTTGCCCTGCAATGCTAATCGTTTGCATGTGCTATCGCGGGAGACGCATGCTGCGAATTTCAGGCCAATCTGATGCTTCCTAGTTGGTGTTGCATTTTGGGTGGCCAGCAGTATATTTCCACCTGGGGCTAACGAATCTTAAAAGTATGATATAAAACCGGGATGTTTATATTTCTACACTTGCATTCGGTAAACTCTATATTCGAATGGACCGACTTGATTCTTCCAAAACTATTGCATGGAAATAAAACGACTCGCCTATATCAAATAATTCAATACGTGAAGTTGAAAATGAAGAAGCACTTAGGAATGTAATTTTATTGAAATACGTCAGCACAACAGACGGAATAGAAATTAAAACAAATTTCAAAAGTATTGCATTTAAAAAAATAAACATGCAGTGTCAGAGAACACGACACCTACACACACACATACACCGCTTGCGAAACCATCGCTGCGGAAGAAGCGACACAAAACGTGTGAAGGCTTGTGAACCGAGGACTTTAGAATAAGATATCTGAGATTGTCCTGGTTAACGGAGCAGCACCAATTTGCGTTAAGCTTATAACCGCGAGAGACGGCCGTGAAAGTATGGGAAAGCTGATGGTTTTCAAGGCTATTGCAATGCATCTTATGTTGGCCGAATCGCCTTCTTTCGTCGCAAATGTATCCAATATCACATCGTAACTTGCTACCAATGCGTGAGAAAATGCTGAATTTATAAAATTCTTAATTATTTTGAGGCTTCTTCTCATTTTTATTTTAAACTAAAATACACGAACGTTAGGGCGAATTCTAAACAAAACATAAAATTGAAAACTTTACTCGTATAAGAAGTATAATTCCTTCCGGTTTGATATTAACACGATTTCTGCACCCCAAAATCACACTATTCCGAAATACACACTGTTGAAAGTACATAGGTGTCATGTAAACAACGTCAAATTAACACAGTTTGCGGTGTCATATTTAAGAGACTCAGGGCATCTCAAGAAGCATTATTGTAACCTTCTTGCTGTGAACAGAAGCGAGTTCCATTTCTCATGACAGGTGTTTGCCGGGACCAACCACGTGACATGATATTAGCACTTAACGCATGGCAGTTATTATTAATAAAAACCTCTTTCCCCGCGCGTGGAAACAATGTTTGCGACTGCTGTGAGACGTACATATGACTTATTTTCCAAACTCAAATAAGAAACCCAATACTCTGTAATTAATTATTTGGAGAGGGTATTATATAGGAAGGGTTGTGAGATATCTAAGTTGTCTTATATGCTCACGTATCAACCCAGACATTTAGTACAACAGCTAAAAATTAGTAAAGCACCGTAACTGCGTATAAGCTGACATTAAATTTTAAGAGTTTGAAAACAATGATATTACTGAAATGAAATTATTCAAAATTTCAAAAACTATTTTTCTTTATGAACTTTACAGGAACTATTTGACTGACTATTAAAATTCCCAAATAGTTCCTTTAAGTAAATTTCCCATTCAAGACGCGTTATTGATAGAAACTTAGAAACTTCGTCCTCGAAGTCGTTGTGGCTGTTTTCCTTTTCATATGATTCACAAACCAAGTCATTTTCTGTACCATACATTTCATTGCTTATACAGCACTGTTTTGTAAAAATCTCGAGTCACGATTTAACGCCATCCGTCAGGGTAACATTTAGATCACTGGCTGTAAGTCGCCATGTGTCAACAACCGTTTTTTCCGGCCTGGTTGGTGCAGGTTCACTGTGCTACCCAAAAGGGGGACAAAACCATGGATATTCACTGGCCAATATGGTTAGCAATTTTATCATTCTTCTTACATGTGAAGATGTTCTCCGCATTGGGAAATTAGCATTGCGTGCACTTCGGCGATGTCGCTGTACTCCCAAAGACCAAACAGCAACACCGCTGTTCACACCTTTGTTCTCCTCCCAAAACATTGTAGAGAACAGTCAATCCTTCCGTCATCCAATGAAATTCGTAGGCTGCAGAAGGCGGCCGTAATGTCAAAATTTTGTGTAGCCAATGAACTTCGTCGTTGACTAGGACTGTCATTCACGACGTATGACTGGCTTGTCTCCGGGCCGCACGTAGCCTAGTGGGCAACGTTCGAGACTGCCACGGAAAGGACCTCTGGTTCGATCCCAGGCAGGTACGAACGCTCGATCCACTAAATATCCGCCGTGCGTCAGATGGGCACGTCAAGGCGTCGGACCCCGGGTACTGGCCCACCGATAATTAATAAGGGCGTCTTCCTCCCCCTTTCTAATTCGCTTCCGTGTCACTTTCCTATCGGACACTTGCCCAAATCTCCTAGCTTCCTATTTCTAAGGGTTGTTTAAGACCTGTGGTCAGACACTCCCTTCCTAAAATCCTCTACATATGATCATGGCTTGTCTCCGTCTGTAGGTATTATGTGTCATATAAACATTTCAAACGACCGGGCTATACTGGTATAACAGTGATAGACCAAGAACAATAATAACTTTTTACTCCTTTGAAAAAGGAAATCCCAAATCATATTATCATGAATAATAAAAAGCTTAAAATAAAAATATTTACTAAACCAAAATAGTATGTGAATGAATTAAAACTCTGCATACATGTAAACGCCACATGTGAATAAGTATTTTAAAGTTATAAGTGCATTGATAATGACTCTGCTTCACACGTGTGAAAAAATTGAACTAAAGTATACAGTAAATTGACACGAAACCTGAAACGTTTTGTGTTCCTCTTTGCTGATATTAACAAATTACCTTCCACCGAATAATCAATTTCGTACAGTATTATGGTGACCGTATCATTCAACTTCAGTAGAATCATTTAATTTCAGTAAAATAATTTGCATAAATAAATTACTTTGGCAATTGATGCAAGACGGCATACAGCATTCAACAATTATATCCTGGAATAATTGAATTAAATTATATAATTGGGAAGAAACATGAAACAAATTATACTCTCCTCTCCTGAATATAACAAATTACCTTCCTCCAAATAACCAATTACGTCACTTGGTGCCAAATCATTTAATTGATATACATTTTTTTACACAGATCAGGTGGCTCTTCTAGCTGGCTAGCTTGCTTCAGTACTTAGCATTCAGCTTTAGCGATGCATACACTCTCTTTCTTCACTTCACCTTCTTTTCATTCTGATCTTTCCTGTGGGGCTTCTGCTCCTTCCTATTTTCAAAGACGGCTGGACCTAAGGCGTCACGTCTTTTCCCGACTGATAGAGCTGTCAGCAGCATATTTGCAGTCGACTAATTCTATGTTAGGCGCGAGGCACGCTAACCCTGTGCTAGGTTCTGAACGATTGGGGTTGCCCCTATGTTTGAACCTTCGGTTCGTGTTCTTCTGTATCGATAGTCGGGTATAATCTAACACTTTCGATCATACGTCTCAAGAAAAACAAAACAACCCTCGGTGTAAATTATTAATACGTGCCATGCGATAGTTTCTCGATTAGGTCTCAAAGTATGGCTAGCGATCTATTGAGCCTAATTTCTTTCTAGGTTCGCATCGTTTTCGTGTTCTGAGTTGTAAAGCGCTACTACACTGTATGTGTTTCAGGCTCAGATCTTTACATGAATTTTTGTATGTATTTGAATGCCCATAAATTTACTTGACCTCTTGGAGAAAGCACGTCCGTTCCATTAAAAGAAGCGATGTTCGTGACATTCTAAAAATAACAATAAATAAAATGAGACTCAATAAAAGCTAGTTGATAAATGGTAAAAATTAGAAGCGTACTTTTATGAAACCTACTAACTTCACGGCAATCAATCAAATGCTTCAAATCGATATCTCCTCTAGATAAGCCGGATAGGGAAATTTCTGATGCTACAACAAATCTCTGTTTTTTTCTGTTTTATTCAAGGTTTTAACGACGTAAATAAACTTTCAAACCTACGAGTTCGCTATCTCAAACATAGAGGAATTATTGCTAGGTGAGAGAGAGAGAGAGGGGGGGGGTGAGAAAGAAAGAGAGAGAGAGAGAGAGGAAGTCTCAACTCTCTCACTCCTCTCTCTATCTCTAACATAGAGGGATTGTTCCTAGGTGAGAGAGAGAGACGGGTGAGACACCACAGACAGACAAACAGAGAGCACAGACAGACAAGCAGAGAGGGGGGAGGGGTGACTGAGTCTCAGCCTGAGTTAAAGCTTTACATCAATGTCCTACCTTCCCTTGATTTTTCACTAAACTCAGTAATAAAAGAAACTAGAAGCCTGCTCTTTAGAACAATCGAATATTGCACCACCTAAAGCTCTTACTTCCCTTGCTTAGGTAAACACTTTGCTAATCGACTGAGACTCAGAACTAGCATGAGAATAAATAGACTGAGACTCAGAACTAGCATGAGAATAAATAGATTGAGAACTAGCATGAAAATTGTCCTGAACAGGCGGAATACTAACTTAAAAGTTCGTCTTCAAAGTCTTCATGACCGTACTCGTTGTCTTGAAGGTCCTCACAATCAGATTCCTACAACTCTAATCCTCTAGCCCGTACAGTAGCAATTCGCTGCCTATTTTTCTCCTCAGTAGATTGCTTCGGTACTGTTTTACACTTCATCATGATACGGGCTGCACAAAATAAATATTATACAGTAAATTAATTCGTACAACACTACAGAATGTATTTGCAATCAACAGACGCACTAAATGCACGCGCGATGTGTTCAGAATGTATGTACAATCAACAGATGTACCCTACTATCGAATGACACTCTCGCACTGAGTTCAGACACAAACAAGCCCGCCCTTCAGCACCTTCTTAAGTACCGCATATACACTATATTGACAAAAGTCACCGGACACTCCTTCAAAAGGAAATGAACGGATCCGCTGCGGTGTTAAGATGCGTGATACAACTGCAAAGGGTATATGAACAAACCTGCAGCTGAACGCGATCATATCGCACTGTGAGGTTCAATGCAAATGTCTCGGCGAGAGAGAACTGATTTGACAAAAGAAAAACTGTCGGGTGTTATGCTAGTGGATTGTCCATGAGATAAATCGAGAGGAGTTGAAATATGCCCAAGTCAACTGTTTTGGATGTACTGAATAAGTGGAAGACACATGGCGTGCCTGAAGGACCAAAACGTACCGCCGGCAAACCAAAGAAAATCAGTTATAGAGGACGTCAGAGCCTCTGGTATGTCGTTACAGCAAGTCGACGGAGTACTGCACAAGACCTCATACAGGTGACTAAAATGCTGGAACCTCGGTATGTACACGTACCATTCGCAGATAACCTCATTCCATGTGTTACCGTGGTAGTGCAGCTGCTCATAAGCCTTTCATCTCCATTCGGAATGCTACTCCTCGTTTAGCATGGTGTAAAGAATTGTGGACCGTAGATCAATGGAAACGGGTGCTATGGACTGATGAATCCAGATACATGATCCATCAGTCTGATGGTCGTGTGTGGGTATGGCGGCAGCTGGGGGAAGGCTATTTACCACAGTGCACTGTTCCTGCGGTCAAGTTTGGAGCTGACAGTGTACTTGTGTGGGGGTGTTTTTCGTGGTATGGTCCAGGCTCATTGGTTATCGTGGACAAACTGTTAACTGATACGTCTACCTCGATATTCTAGACAATTATGCCCTACCAACTCTTTGGATATACTATGAATCTGAGCCTTGTTGGTACCAGCAAGATAATACACTAAGCCATAAAGCAAGGACTGTTACGGCGTGGTTTGACGACAATTCCGTATCATGTGTGGACTTTCTAGCACAAAACCGTAATCTTCATCCCATAGAGCACCTATTGGATGAATTAGAGCTCCGCATAAGAAGTTTAGAGCTAAGGCCTACTACTAAGCAATAGTTAGCGGCAGCATTATGTACTGAACGGAGGCGCATTCCTATCGCTGTGTTATAAAACCTTGTCGAAAGAATGTCTGGAAGGGTCAGTTTTCACACAGTATTTATTGGAAGAAAGATACAGGAGATGTGCTTGAATAAATCATCTCAAATGATGTATGACAAAAAAAAATATTTACAGATGCTTGTAGCTTACGCTACTGCTTATTTACACGGTTCTGTACATTGATGATAGTAAAAAAACAGTTAATTACACTCGAGTGTCTGGTGAGGCAACAAAAGTCTCTGACAAAGCAAAGAATAGGAATAATTCAGCTGGAAGAGCGTTATACAATATTAATTTTGCACAGTATTGATGCAAGGAATAATACAGAATTCGAGCTTGCAAACATAGATTCAAAAGACAGGTGATGAGAAATTAACAGAATGTGCAGCTTGCGCTACGTTAATTACAGTATTCTGTGCAACGTTTGCATGACAACAGTTAAGTGCAGTAGAAATCTGGCGAGGCAATATGAATCTCTGGTAATACAGAGAGTAAAATCAATTCAGAATGATGAGCACTATAGAGTATAAATTTTACACAATATTGATGAAAAAAAAAAAGTTCTGACCGAAAGGTGATACATTGTGGGTGACCTGGAAAACCAGGAGGTTGCAGGTGATTAAGGGACAAACATGAAATCGAAAGTTCGAAAGACAGATGATGAAAAATTTACAGATGAATGTGGCTCGCGGTACTACATGTTACATACAACGGTGATATGAAAAATAGTTATATACAATAATTTTCCTGAGAATACAAAAGAAAAAATAATCTCTGAAAATACAGAGAGAAGACACAACTCATCACAGTGAGTATTGGAGAACACAAATTTACACAGTTGAAAAGTAAAATTACACTGTTGAATCAGGAATTGAAGATAAGAATATACTGTAAAAACCACAAAGTTTACAGATGTCTGTGGTTCGTGAAACGACCTATATACATGATTCTGTACAATGAGAAGTTACAATTTACATATATTGGTTTGTCAGAGGTGGTAAAAGAAATAGTCTCTGACATCGCAGAGAGAATACATAATTCAGCAAGATGAGTAATGAAAAACAAAAAAATTTACACATGAGTTATACACGAAATGATACATGTGAAGAGGATGAGAACAGAGTCTTAAAAAAAGCGTGAAAAGAAATTGACAATTATAAGTAGCTCATGCTTCGAACAATTCATAGGATTCTATACAATAATTGATCTACTAAAAGTGATGTACAATAGTGAGACAAACAAAGAAAATTCTGATAAAATAGAGAGTACAAATAATATAGTACAGTGAATGTTGAGGAACAAGATTGCACTCAGTTGCGAAGCAAGAAAAAAAAACAGGAAATGTGTATAGAAAAATCGTCTCAAAATGACATATGAAAAGAAGATTTACAGGTGCTTGTAGCTGACGCAACGACCTATTCACAAAGCTCAATATAGTGGTGAGAGAATACAGTTTATGTATGATAATTTGTCGGAAAAGACAAAAAAATAGTCTCTGACGAAGCAGAGATTGAAGACAAGTCAGCATGACAAAAATTGTATCTATCAGGAGGTAGGTGAAACAAAAGTTCCGACTGTAAGGTGAAGCGTTGTGGGCGACCCTGCAAACCAAGTGGTTGCTGGTGACCAAGTTGATAGGAACTGCGGTTCACTGCAGCGTGCAACTGCAGTGGTAAGTTCTAGTCGAAGGCGGGAGAGTAGGCGATTACGAAAATGACAAAGTAACGCAGTACTGACTTTATTTATGTCAGTAGAAGCTTCGGGGGGACGCTGAAGATGAAACACGTGAATTATATGTTTTACAAGCACGAAGATGTAGGAGCAGACTGCCGGAAGGTGAATAGGGCGAGAAGAGTTCAGAAGTAGTGTTCGGTAGGCGCTGAAGGTGAGGACGGTCTCACAGGATCGTTGCGCTAGCGTGAAAGCGAGATGGAGTATTGGCAATAATACTGTGCAATACATGAAGACATGCTGGACGTCAGCCTCCTCGCCACAATACGGACAGGAGGGTGAAGATAAAATGGTCATGCGATGTAAAATCGACGGCACAGGGAGGCGGTTGTGTAAGAAAAGCCAAAAATGAATTGACTTCAAGGGGTGCTGAAAGTGGGGAAAGCGCAGCGAACCACACTACGGAATTAGAACAGAGTGGAATACCGGAAATGGGAAGAGGTGCGGAAGAGCGAGAGAAAACGGTAGAGATCAGCTGTTGAGAAAGAGACAAGAGGAAGAGGTGGGCCCAATGGAACGACAGAAAAAATGGGAGAAGGAGAGAGGCAGAGTGAACAGAAATGAGACCTGAGGGAGTAGCAAGCTCAGGAAACAGGGAGATTATAGTAGAAATAAGAGAGTTGTGAACAAAGTGAGCGTTGGCATTGAAACGGAGAGCAGAGGGTAGAGAAGAGAAGGGGAGCCAGGAAAGATCGGTGTTAACAAGATCGCTGACAGTAACGACTCCAGCTCGGAGCCATGAAGGAAAAGCAAAACATGGGAGATGGGGAGGGTGTAGCAGAGAAGAAAAAAAGAGGTTCGGAAAGTAGGTCATTTGTGGAGGCAGGGAGAGAGAGAGAAAGAGGGAGGGAACGAAGAAAGGAGATAGCCTCTTTGTAGAGAGGAGGGGAAAGTGTGAGAAGGGGACAGTGGTCCATGAGTAAGAACGAAAGGAGAGTAAAGCGTGGGTTATGCGGAGAGACTATGACATCACGAGCAGGAACTGCAGAGGGAGCAGGTGCCGCAAGTGATCGTAAAAACGTAGACACACGATAAGCCTTGTAATAGGATCTGACGTCGGGTAGACTAATGCCTCCGTTGGAAGGAGACAGGCTGAGTTGAGGTGCTCCGACCCAGTGATGGCCGGGCCAGATAACCTGAGTTTGTCAGCGGGTGAGTTCAAGAAGACGTAGTGCTGGTTGCTTCGAAGCCAACCAGGAATACGTGCACATTGAAAGCAGGTAAGTGTGCGTTAGACGTGCTCTTTGAAAGACGGAGGTGCAGAATTGTGCGCGCCGCCAGATTGCGACCGAGCGATGTAGGCGTGGCCGGAGAGTCATCCAGGTGACGAGTGAAGCAGTTGCTGGTTTTCCAAGGTGGACTCCTAGGAATCGTTGAGAGGTGTTGGACCACTCTGCTCCCCAAGGAGAGTCAGTGCGGTTAGCCCACGAACCGGTCCATTAGGCCTGTGCTTTTCGTTGTGTTTAGCGCTGCTCCGGAACATGAGGCGTAGGTATTGTAGAGATTGTGGAGATCGTGAAAATGTGAGTCTTGCCGAATGCAGAATGTAATATCGTCGGCGTAGGCAACATAGGTAGCAACATGATGACGTGTGCTGGCTACCACCGGTGGTAGTGAAGCAAAGAAGGATCGATGGACTGCGCGTAAAAAAGGTTCTATTGCGAGGGCGAAGAGCTGCCCGGATAAGGGGCAACCCTGACGCACGCCGCGACGAAAGGGTATGGGAGCTGTGAGGAGGTTGAGCAGCTTGACGTGGAAAACTGCGTCCCGGTAGAGGGAGATGAGAAGAGAAGCAAAGGAAGGAGGAAAGCCGAAATTTAGTAATGTAGCAAGAAGGTAATCATGAGAAATATTATCGAACGCTGATCGTTGATCGAGGGAAAGAAGAGCAAGGGGTTCTGAGCGAGAGTGGGCGAGGTGAATTAGATCATTAAGAAGCTGAATATTATGGGATATGGAGCGCCCGGGTACAGTATAGGTTTGATTAGTGGAGAGAATATGAAGGGAGTATGGGGTTAAGCCGGCGGGACAGAAACTTAGTATAGAGTTTATAATCAGTATTTAAGAGTGAGATGGGACGCCAATTCCCCAAGTCAAGCGGATCACCCTTCTTGGGGAAAAGTACAACATGTGCGAGCGTGAAACTCCTTGGAAGAGATGTAATATGCATGGCAGTAGAAAAGGCACAGAGGAGAAATGGAAGGAGGGCAGGAAGAAAAGCCTTATAGAAAGAAACAGGGAGACCGTCCGGGCCAGGTGAAGCCCGGGGGTTGAGGGACGAGAAAGTGTCAGAGAGCTCAGTTAAAGTGGGAGGATGGAGGAGGCTGGCTGAAAGATGAGAAGGGACCTGAGGCAAAGAAGAGAACAGAAGAGCAGAAGCCGTAGGGGAGGGAGAAAGAGTTTCACAAAATTTTGAAATGTAGTAATTACGTACCATAGAACAAATTGGAACTGGTTCGGATGAAACTACTCCAGTTGGAAGACGAAGGTGCTGCAGAACAGAAGAGGATCGGCGAGTTGACTCAAGTGACGTAAGGAATTCGTACGAACAAGCATCAGGTTTCAGGTGTTGTAGTTTAAGGCGTTGAAGGGCTTGTTTTGCAAGTGGCACCAAAAGTGAATGTAATTCTGCCTGGTAGACTTGAAATAGGGGATCAGCAAGATTGAGCAAAGAAAGCATTTGCCTAGTATGATCAAGTCACATCCTCCGTTGTGTCATGATCGTGTATGACAGGTTTCGTACCAGTAGTATGAGGTGGCGTTTTACTTCCAACCAAACGTTGAGGGGGCACGGTGCAGAATGAAGCCTTGTACGCCAATCCGCAAGAAAATCTCGCACCGATGAGCAGAAGGCTGAGTCATCTAAAAGAGTGTCGTCAAAAGTCCAAGGCCGGATTGTACGTGGCTGTGTTGAAGTAGCAAAAACTGTTATGGCAATGGCGCAATGATCCGAGGAAGCTGTATGTGTACAGCATGAATCTGATATTGCTGGTAGAAGAAGAGAAGTTGCATAAAAGCGATCCAATCTTGCTGTAAGAGGATCAATGGCTCTTGGTGCACGCCATGTATGTGTAGTCTGGGTTTGGTGACAAATATGGCGTTGAACATCTACGAGTGAGAAGTCTGAAGTGATAGACTGTAAGAGATGTACTACTTCCGTACGGTGTTCTCTGGAAGAAGAAGAGGAATCAGTTAGGGGATGTAGAGTGCAATTGTAGTCACCTCCGATAAGTACCCGGTCGGTGATGGGAATACGTGACAGAGCCCGTCGAAGTTTTGCAAACAGCTCTGGCACGTAAGTAGGAGTGCAAGGAACATAAATGTTGAATACATGAAATTTTTCAGCTGCGACGGTGAAAGAGACTCGTTGTAATAAGTCTCGACATAAGTTTTTCACTGAGAAGGAGGAAAGAGTTGAACGAAAACGTGAGTGAACACCAACTGCCATGCCACCACGCGACAGTTGGCTGTAGGCGTGATGGAAAGTATGATCCCACTGACGCCATTGATGAAATTGAGTGGTGGAAGTACAGTTTGTTTCCTGCAGAAGTAATATATCAGCATTCAGCGGAGCTAGATCCTCTCGTACCAGCGCATTCGCAAGAGGTGTCGCAAAACCGCGACAATTAAGTGACACCACCTTGAATGTCTAGGTTAGTTGTGGGATGCAGTAGGAATTGACTGGCTGTAGTGATGGAGTGGAGTCGACGGAGAAAACAAGCACTCCACGGGACCTCGTCCGCAGTGCGCCGAAGAGTGTTTTCAAGTGAGTGTAATTGAACCAGCACTTGTGGAAGAGCTGCTTCATACTGCTGAATGAAAGTGCGTGCTGAGGAAGGGCTAGAGGACCCTAAAAGGCAATCCAGCACGTCCTCGTATGACAGAGGCTCAGCAGGGAAAGCATTTTCAGCAAGAAAAGTTGTGAATTCTTCTAGTGAGGGAAAGGCACCCTCACATGCTGTCTCAGAGGAAGTGTGTAGAGGCGACCTGGAGAACGGTCGTCGAGAGCTGACGGAGTGAGTGGATGAGCGGGTAGAAGAGCGAGATGATCTTCGGGACGCCAGAGTCTTTGACTTCTTCGTCTTGGGGCGAGTAGCACCACTGCGTTTACCAGCAACCACTAAAGCTTCATGATCGTCTGGAGAGTCTGAACCCGAAGCGTTACCTGTGACTCGTGTCATGGAGCCAACGGTAAAAGCTGAGGAGTGGTCAACATGTACATCAGCAGTGGTTGTAAAAGTACAAGGGGGAGTCGATTTTGGAAGCCTAGGAAAATTCTTAGGATCAGCAGGAGGTGGAGGCATCAAAGTCGTTTGTTGACCAATGGCAGTAAGCTGACTTTTGGAAGATCTTGATTCCGCGACTTTCCTCGAATAGGAAGAAGTCTGTGAAGCGTTGGTGGACAAAGTAGAAGAAGATGTAGTGTGTGGAGCTGTTTGCAGGGAGGCACGTGGGCACTGAGCCCTTATGTGACTTTCGCTCTGACATATAGTGCAATACTGTGAAGTGATTATCTCAACTCTTCGGCGTTGCTGTCCACAGCGGATGTGCAAAACATTCGGAACCGCTATCAGCTGAGCATCAGATGAAAAGAGGACTCGAGCAGTGCGGCGAAAACCTCGAATCGATTTGTCTTCTAGGTCTCTGGGAGCCGCAGAGAGAGTTGTTATGGAGCCAACAACTCTGCCATACCTGCTGAGCAAGGTGCAGCGTCTGATACTTCTGGTGGTACGGGGTAGAACGTCACCTGCACCGGGCGGTGCGCAACCGGTTGTGCTAACAGATGCACGTCATTGATGGTTAGACCTTTCGTAAGGGCCTGGTCAGCATGCGCTTTATCCTTAAATTAGACCAAGACAGATCTGGGTTTTCGAGCTATAAAGTCTATTGCATCCTTTGGTAAGATAGTTTTGAGGGCTCGGCTATATTGCCACAGCTTAGTGTCGGGAAGCGCATCAAAATAGACGCCCCGTTCCATAGTGGAGGAAAAAAGGTGACCAGCTCGGGAATCCTCTGGTATGTCAATTGTAGCAGTAGAACCGACGACATTGACATAGGATTCAGGAAAAGGCATAGCAGATGAAACTGGGGGTGTGAGGACCCCAGAAGTTGCAGAAGCATAGGACGCTTGCGCAGACATGGGTCGAGAATTCGATGAAGCGGCTCCTAGCAGTGAGGGCGAATCAGAAAGTTGATGAGAAGTAGAAGCTATGAGCTCAGTATTGCTGATAACGGATACGTCATCATCTGCTGAGATGTAGATAGGAGACTTGGCACCACTGCACTTGGTGGGAGTAATAGCTGGAGAAGAAGAGGTGTCCATGACGTCGCAATGACGCTCGTTAGCCACCTCATTAAGCTGAGTGGTAGAAGAGGAAGCTGGCTGATCTGCCAAGATAAGGATGTGGGCGTCACCCTTGTCTGCCTCCGCCATCGAAGCAATGGCGAGACTTTAACGAAAAAAGACCAGCTTGGTTGAAAAATAAAACAGTGAATAATGAAAAAATATGGCACTCACCAACCTGGGAGATACACGAACGTAAAGCGTAGAACTTCAACTTGAAGATACACGCAACCACAGAAACTAAAGCACTCAATAAACACCTTATAGCAACGAAAATCACGGAGCTCAAAACCCAACCACTTCGAGCTTCGAATTGTCAGTGCATGCATTAAGGCCAAAAGTGGTTTCAGAATCGCTTTAATGTAACAAAACAGAGGAGATGAGTAACATGGGATCGTTTCAAAGAAAAACAAAACAAAAAAAAACAGGTATGATACAAACTGATAAACACGAGGATATGTACATTGAATGAGTAATGACAAATTTACAACGTGATGCAAACAGAGCAACGCTTGAGGAAGAACAAAATGATCACAGGCGGGGCACCGCAGTGCGAAAGAATATCAAAATGTTAATGCAGAGTCTTAACTCACCGTGAGATGTATTGGACTTGGTGTAACAGCGAACTACGGGGACACTGGTGACCACGTAGCATAGAAGGAGCTTTTACGGCACGTGCAGATGGCAGACTGATACTCCTGCTGTACCACCGTGCAGAAAGTAACGGAAAACATGGTGAAAGTCGAATTCCCAAGTGCGCCATCTATGAAAAAGTGTAGAGGAGTGGCAGTTGGTCTCTTGCAGAACTAGTAAGTTGGTTCCAAGGGGAGAGAGATCTTCCAGAACGAGAGCTTTAGCGAGGGGTTTATCAGAGTGGCGCCCTTGAATGGGTAAGTCCGACGTCGGATGAAGGGCAGCTATGGCAGCTTTCTGGAATGTGTCGAGGCGATTGATGACACCACAAGACGTAGTCGGGTTGCTTGGCATTATGCCGGAGGAATTTGAGGACAGAGGTTGCTTGGTCGAAGACCTCGGGAAGAACTGCTTCAAATTGCTGTAAAAAGACGAGAGAAGCCTCTCGAATTGTTTTATGAGTGAGAAACTCGTAAAGACCTTCAAATGAAACAGGTTCTGAAGGAAGAGAGGCATTGGTAAGCAGAGTCGAGAAATCTTCAAACGTCGGCAGAGGACCCTTGGACTTTGAAAGGGAAGAGCTAGAACGTGACAGGGGAGACTTGGAGCCTGCTAGACAGGTGGAACGATGTGGGCGGCAAGACTTAGAAGGTGATTTCTTCTTTTTCCTCCGGGCCTCGGTACTGGTAGTAGAGGAACGTTTGCCGTGGATAGATGGCACACGAGGTGTGGAAATCAAAAGAAAGGTCCACCACGTAGCCGGGAGGAAAAGTGCAGACGGTGAATGAAGCTTGAGGATCATCCGTGATGTCCTCTGACGGAGAGAGAACACCAGAAGGTAAGGAGGAGTCAAGCGGTGGAAAATCCGACAGTGCAGAAAGCAACATCGGAAGACTCGTGTTGATCGAATGCTTTAATCAGATTTTCAGCAGAACTGTGTCCAGGAGGTGCAGACGCAGGAGGAGGCATGGCAGCAGAAACGGAAGAAGAGGTAGAATGCTGCCTTGGACCTGCAGGAGTCAGTAGCTCTGCATTGGGGCATTGAGCCTGCTGATTGCCGTAAGTTTTGCAGCGTGAGCAATGAGCAGAGGTGAGGAGCCTAATCCGGCGGCGCTCGTCACCGCAACGAACATCGAGGAAGCGTGAAAACTTTATGAGATGCTCTTCCGACGGGAAGATGATGCGAGCAGTTCTACGGAAGCCACATATATGTTTATCATCGGGGTCAGATAGGGAAGAGGAGCGAGTCTTCACTGGGCCGCCTTTTCTGCCGTTTTGACTAAGTGCAGCACACAGCATATCATAAAAGATCTCCGGGAGGACTGGATGTAGGGAGACCAGAACAGGACGCTGGGCGATGGAATTGGCTAAGAGGTTAGGATCGCCAATTGATAGGCCCCGAGACAAGACAAGCTCGGCATATTCTTTCTTCGAAAAATAAACAATCACAGTTCTTGGCTTTCGGGTGAGGTGGGTGATGGCACCAGACGGAAGCATCTTCTTGAGAGCGGAGCTGTACTGTTTCAAAAAAGTGTTTGCAGCGCATCAAAACAAACCCCCAACTCGAGGGTCGAATGAAGACGTTGACCAGCAGGAGAGTTCTCAGGAATGTCTAATAAGATGGTGTCACCGTTGAGAGTAACGTAAGAATCCATAGGGAGCAGACGAGACGAGGAGAAAGCCGGTGGAATACCAGATGTAGCCTCAGAATACGTGCGTGCAGAAGTGCCTCCTCTGGAAGGCATTGACGTCGCATAAAACAATGTACTGGAAGTAGAGGCAGTAGAAACTGTAGAGGGCGGGTTGATTAGCGACTCCAACAGAGACGTCCATGAATTCATCAAAGTCAGCAGAGTCCAGGGACGTTACATCCACGTTCTCAATGGCAGAGTCAGAGACCTGAGCAGGAGAAGACGTGCAAATGACAGGAGGAATATTGAGAGGCTCTCCCCTAGCAAGCGAAGATGATTGATCGGCTGCGTCTGTCGTTGAAGATGCGACGCTAGGAGCTGCAGCGATGCGGGCGGGAACAGCACCCTCATCGGCAGATGCCATAATCAATGGAAAGGGTTAAAGGAGAAAAGGACCAGCTCGGTGTGGAAATTAAAACATTGATAACGAAAAACAAATAAGCACTCACCAACTCGTGAGAGATCTTAAACGAGAGCACGGACCTTTAACTTCGGCGCACACACAGAAGAACATTGATGGGACACACAAAACACGTACGTGAAGCACTGAAACACGGAGCTCGTGAAGACACGTGTAGGCCAGAGGTGGACCGACACCGTACTAATGTATGTTAATAAATTCTATGTTGGGTTACTCTTCTAGGTGTCCGGTGACTTTTGTCAAGATAGAGTATGTGTGATTCATGAAGAAACACACCAATTTTTCATTCAAGCCGAAAGTAAAAAACGTACTCTCCTCTGGTGAATCAAAGGTTATCTTTATCTGCACCAAGAGGGAACACAACAACGCTGTTTTAATTCTCTTAACGTTGTAATATACTGCCTTACGTATAAAATAATCGAAGAACGGTGTATTTCTGATAATCTGAAATTCAAATTTCAACGTATAATCGCAAAAAGCGTGTAAATGAGTTACGTATAACCTAGTGAAAAAAGCGATGAAAACATCCGTAAAGTATCGGGGCTAACACAGAAATATGTATACAACTAAAAAACGTGTAGCTGAGAAGCCTACAGTATAACCAATGCTCCATTATACACTGAGTGGCCACTTTATTATGACCACCTGACAGTTTCAAGCAAATGAGCTATGGCTGCACGCTGTTGCCGCCAGAGGGCGAGGCTAGTATAAAAAGGGAAAGCTCAGTGCTTGCGACAGTAGTAGAAGGGATTTTTGGGTGACGAGATGGGTAAAAAGTGCGATTGGACGGACTTTCAACGTGGGATGATTGCAGGAGCTCGGAGCCATGGAGCGAGTATCACCGAAACCACCGCATTCGTGAAATGTTCCAGATCAGCTGTTGTTAAAGTGTTTAAAGACTGGACTGTCAGCCAAAAAACTGGGTCTCTACGTGCAACGTGTGGTCGTCATCTACTAGTGACTGCTCGGGCGGAACGGAGAATGTGTCCAGACTGGTAACAGAAAACAGAAGGGCAACAGTGCAGCAAATTACAGACCATCTTAATCAAGGACCCCCTCAATTGATCTCTGCAGTCACTGTTCGCCGTATACTGCATCGGATGGGATACGGCAGCAGAAGGCCTGATCGAACACCTTTGCGGTCTGTAGTTAACAAGAGAAAATGTCTCCAGTTCTCACAGGAGCACAAGGATTGGACAGTCGATAATTGGAAACAAATTATGTGGTCGGAAGAATCGCGTTTTCAGTTGCACCATGCGGATTGCCGAGTGAGAATTTAACTGATACAGCACGACAGCATGGACCCCAAACGCATTGCTACAGACCTACAAGCTGGTGGAGGCAACGTTATGGTTTGGGGAATGCTTTCCTGGCATGCTTTGGGTCGTATGATTCGTGTTGATCGACGTCTGACTGGCACATCACATCTAAACATCGTTGCGGACAAAGCGCATCCTGTCATGTGGATGGTTTATCCCAATGGAGATGGCTACTTTAAACCAGATAATGCGTCCTGCCATAATACTCGTATTGTACAGAATTGGTTTCAGGAATATGCCGGTGAGTTTACTTTGCTTAGATGACCCCCACAATCTGCAGATCTCAACCCCATTGAGAATGTGTGGGATGAAGTTGAATGAGCCATCAGACAGCTGGATCCACAACCCTGCAATCTCACACTTCTGGAATATGATAATCATCAAGCAAGGTCTCAGACTCCACAAACCACCTATCAGCATCTCGTGGAGTCCATGCCACGAAAAATCGACGCAGTATTAAAGGCAAAAGGTTGCCCAACGATGTATTTAGGGGTGGTCATAATAAAGTGGCCACTCAGTGTATACTGCTTTTACAAGGGTTGTTCAGTAAGTTGTGAGAACCTTTGCCTGGAGTGCATTTGAGCTTCCTGATTTTGTCAATTTGTGGCGGTGGTGTACAGACGATTTAAATTCTATGCAACTGCATTACATCATGCTTGTTACGCTAACGTACTGTGCTAATTTTATTGTTCCCTCGTAAGAGATGCATACGTCCGAAATTGTTCAACGGGCTGTAAATTCAGTTTTTGAAAGCAGAGAAAACGCCACCAAGCGAAATTCACTGACGAATGGAGGCGCAGTATGGGCCTGTTATCTTCCGCGCAATACTGTAATGCTCTTTAGTGGTGGACGAAGAAGCACTCTGGAGACCAGCCACGATCAGGAGCACCACGTCGTGCTGTTTCAGTGACGATTATTGCACGTGTGAGTGCTGCAGTGAAGCCAACCGAAGAATTACGATCCGAGAACTGGCTAACAGTGCGAGTGTAGCACTGAAACTGTGAATACCATAATATGATCATGTATTCGCACCTTAAATGTCGTAAAGTCTGCGCCACGTGGTTACCGAAACATCCGATGAACAGATGAGCCAACGAATGGGCCAATTGTTACGGAGATTTAATACTAAAATATTAGGTATAGATATTAAATCTCATTTCGCAATTTTTATTTAGTTTGGTGATCCTTTTCCTTTGTTTCAACGAAGCGTGAGATAAATTTTGCTGTGTCACTCCTCTATGAAACATCGGAAACATTGTTCATTTAGAGACGCCAGTTTGTCTCATTTTAGAGTCTTCACCTTTGAATTTTGTAGACGGATTAGTATTGTCGTGCACCTTTGATCCTTTGCTTTCTTTATTTCAAAACAGCAGACTAAAAACGCAAGCCCTCTCAATTTTTACCTTGATGCTTTGTTTTAGCCGATGCCGGCGTGTTTTTCCCCAATGGGTTTTGTGGAAGCAAAGGGGTAAGTGAGGTGGAAACAAGGGGGGAGGGGAGGACAGTGACTTCTAGCATTTGAAAGCCACCGGTCTCAGGAACACGAGGGCAGGAAAGGCCTGTCGTGTTGGGGAAGCACGTCTTAAGCTGACCGGGGGATTGTAGATATTCTCCTCACCACGAAGAGATGACCGCAGGAGGATTTAGGCGAGGAAATCTGAGTTTTAAGAGGAGTGGGGGCAAATGATAGAGAAATCTGAGCACAACCTTCTACACTTAAGTAAGGAAAAGAATAAAATTCTTTACAAGATATTTGAAAGGATTGCGAATAATTATTACTCATAATTGTTTTATTATCTTCAACACGTAACACTATGGTTACAGCATCTGTTCCACTACCATGAAGAAGGTTAACATTTTCTGCTACTCATTATTGCTGGCGGTAGCTGGTGTCATCATTTTATTTTATTTATTTCGTATTTAGGTTGTTACAATATGCGATTGCCATACTAAAGCAAAATAATGCAGTTACAACCAGGAAATAAGATGGAAAAGGCTTCCACGAGGCCTGACAAGCCCTCTCGTCCTGACGACTGAAACACACAAAAAAATATATATATATCCTAGAACAAAGCAAGGCAGACACATCGTACAACATCGTGAAAATGATAATAATAATAATAATAATAAAGGGCATGACGAAACTGATTTCAGGGTAATAAATGTTGTTTAAGTTTTCTTTTAAGCAAATTATAATCATTAATAGCTAACAACTGTGGTGGGAGCGAATTCCAAATCTGTGGGCCAGCATAATTAATTAAAGCTCTAGAACATTCATGCAAAGGGAAGCAAGGACTCAGTAATGTTTTTTATGTCTAGTTGAGTAAGAATGGCTAGGGACAGTTAAGAAAATTAAAGAGGAGAAAAAATCATCATTTACCCTTTTTAAACATGAGTTTTGCCAAGTTAAAATGGTATAACTGATCAATATTTAACAACTGAACATCATTAGGCTGCAATCTGGGGAGAAATTTAGGATTTGAAAAGAAGGAATTTAAAAGTCTGAATTCCACCAGTCACAAAAAGCTATTTTGTAATCTCTGAAGTTTAGTTAAGTTATAATTGTTAGTGGAGCCCCAGACCGAAATACAATATGAGAAGTAGGGATAAACTAAAGTGTAGTAAAGTAAAATCATAATTTTTGGAGACAAATAAGCCATAACTCTCCCAATGATTCCAATATTTCGGGAAATTAGGGAAATTAGATAATCAATGTGAGAGTTGGACGTAAGATTCGACCCTAAACATTTAAGACTTTGTGCAACCTCAATCTGTGTGTTATTTAAAATTACAGAATGTAGAGGGTTTGTATTCCGACCATAGGAGAAAATTAAAATTTTTGTTTTCTTAACATTAATAGCAAGAGAATTACAGGTAAACCAATTGACCGCGGTGAGAAAATGATTTTGTAATATCTGAGTCAATTTTGTTACCATGAATAAGTAGGGTTATATCATCAGCATACAGAATTAGATCAGCCTCCTGAAGTTGTAATCCTAAATCGTTGATATAAATGTTAAACAATAAAGGTGAAATAATTGAACCCTGGGAAACCCCTGATAAAGGTAACTGGCGATTAGATTTGATGTTGTCAATCTCCGATCGGAATGGTAACTCTTAAGAGTTGGATAACTAAACCCCTAAGAGCCAGAATCGAAATGTCAGAGCATACAGCGGAAATAGGCATCATCGCCACCGGCGAGGAAATCGTGGTCCACAATTTATGCAGGAGAGGCGATGTTGATCCTATTATTTGACCATCGAAGACAATTGCTTCTTGAGTGGCTACCAAAAAGATCAGCCATCGATGCGGAACGATATCGTTAAACTTTAATGAAGCTTCGACAAGCCATCAAAATCCAGCAAAAACAAGAGACCTTGTGTTCATCAAAAGCAAGAGATCTTGTGTTTCTGCATGATAATGCCCGCTCACATAAGTCAGTTACCCCGCAAAGGACATGGCAGGGCTTTTGCTGGGAAGTCTTCCAACATCCAGCGAATAGTTATGACTTATCGCCTTGCGGTTTTCACATTTTGGACCGATGAACAAATTTCTCAAAGGCAAACGTTTCACTTTGGATGGTCTGGTGCGTGAAGCTGTAAATAACTGGTTGCAGTAGCAGCTAGCCTCCTTCTCGCCATAAGGAATACAAGGACTTGTGCAACGATGAGAACGCTGCCTAAATGATGGCGGCGATTATTTTTAGGTATGTTATACACTGCCGGACAATTGCTAAGAACGGATGACACTAGCAACGATAGCAACCATAAAATGGAAGGCAGGAAAATGTGGAAATTAGCATAAGTGCGGGATACAGTAAGAGGTGTTGTGCGTATGCAAATTTTGGATTGCCGAACTTGTTCGTGACGTCATAGCGCTGAGAAGAGATATAAAGGATTTGACGCGTATTGACCGTTGTTGTTCAAACTCAAAGTTGAAAGGGAAAGAATCAATTGACGAACTTGCAATTTTCAGTATGTCTTCCCGACATCAACTAGATGATTTTACGCGTGGCCGTATTATTGGCAAGATTGAAGGAAAGTGAAAAATAACAGATGTTGCCAGGGAGTTCGACGTCAGCCACAGTGTTGTTTCAAGGCTTTGGAAATCATTTCAAACAAATGGGGAGTGTAGCAAACGTCACGGGGGAGGTAGTGTTCGCAGTACGACACCTGCAGAAGATCGGTACATAGTGATATCAACAAAAAGACACCGGCGCAGTACAGTTAGTGAGGTAGCAAATCAGTTTATGGCTGCTACTGGCAAGCGGATCTCCAGAAAAACTGTCGCCAGACGTTTGCATGGAGGAGGACTATACGCCCGTCATCCTGTTGTGTGCATCCCTTTGTCCAGATGACACCGTACCGCCCGTTTGCAATGGTGCCATCAACATCACAATTGGACTGATAACGACTGGTCTGCTGTCCTCTTCTCAGATGAGAGTAGATACAGTCTATCGTCTGATTGTCGACGACAACTGATCTGGCGTGATAGTGGTACTGCATATTGTCCAGCAAACATACAGGAAAGGGACCGACATCCGACATGTAGTGTCATGGTATGGGCTGGCATCATGATCAATGGCCGTACGTCCCTCTATGTGCTTCCAACTGGGACTATGACTAGCCAACGATACATTAATGATGTTCTGCTACCTCATGTTCGCATGTTCCGTGGTGCTGTTGGTGATAGATTGATTTTCATGGACGACAACGCAACATGTCATCGAACAATCGCTGTCCAGGAGTGTCTTGAGAGCGAGGATATTCAACGCCTCGTATGGCCAGCACGTTCTCTAGATCTGAATCCCATTAAAAATGTGTGGGATGCTTTGGGGAGGAGTCTTGCTGGTCGCCAATGCCCTCCAATAAACAAGGACACCCTCATCCGTGCACTGACAGAGGAATGGAATAAATTACCCCAACAGCTACTTGATAATGTTGTGCAAAGCATGACACGACGTGTGGAATCTTGCATCGCCATCCATGGTGGACATATCCCGTATTGACATCTTACGCCGGAACGCCTGCGGACGGTAATTGCATTTTTTTCACGTTTACGTATTCTGCACAAAATGGCCTGTTTGTCCCTTGAACACGTTCCAAAGCCTTCTGGATTTCAGAGCAAAATAAATTGTCTTTCTTGTAATGTCCTGGCATTCTGACATTATTTTATTTCACTTGGCATCCAACCACACTTACCTTTTTATGCGCTATATAGCCGTTTATGATCCGTCCTTAGCAATTGTCCAGCAGTGTAATTTGACTCTTTCAAGGAGAAAGCGTAACTAGCTATTGAACAACCTTTATAGTATCTCTGTCACGCGCATACCTTACCCCATGTCCACCAGTCATTTAGATTGAATTCGCGCCCAAAACGTTGCTTTCCACCAGACAAAACACTCTTGTGGAATAAAAAATATACGCTGGCTCGGGTTTATAATCATGGGCTACATCAGCTTGGTTTGACAGTCAAGAGAAGGATCAACATTTCTCCCCGTGACCTTACGATGTAAGCTCTTTGCGGTAAACTTCTATAGGAATAGCAATAGTTTGTGTCTACGCCAAAATGCAAAATTCAAGAATGTATAAAATTAAGAAATTATTCAAGTACCTATAATGAAATTGTTCAAATACATATGCTCTGCGAGTTAGAGCACTGCTAACTGGAACCAGTCAGCTCAAATCTGTGACGAGCGAGTTCATATACACTGCTGGCCACCCACAATGCAACACCAAGAAGGACACGAGATAGCAAACCCAGATTTACTGGACACATAACAACAAATGCAAAGATGAAACGATTGAGCTTACAGGCCCGTGCTACTTGCGGAACACGCAGACATCAATAGTTCGTGTGGCCCACATGGCTGGCAATAACGGCCACTACACGCCGCGCAATCGAACGAAAGAGGCTTTGGATGTGGGCTTGGGGTATGTCGGTTCAGGCTGCTTTAACACGTTGCCACAGTTCATCAAGCGTAGCCACGGGTGGTGCTTGCCGCGTCGCTCGGTTGCCGATCAGCGACCAGACGTGTTCGATGGGCGACATTTCGGGAAAATCGGCGGGCCACGGCAGCAGTGGTACCTGGTGGGCTGTGAAGAATTGCTGCACGATTCGTGCCACGTGCGGGCGCGCATTGTGCTGTTGAAACGTGACAGCTGGGAGGTCCTGCTGGTAAGGGAGGACTTCAGGCTCCAAAACGTCGTAGATGTAGCGGTGGCTGTTCAGTGTACCTGCGATGTGCCCCAGAAGAGTGCGGGTTTCATATCCAATTGCACCCCAAACCATAACGCCAGGCGACAGACAGGTATGGCGATGCATAATGCAGGCGTCATACAGTCTCTCGACGCGGTGCCGTTACACGCGGATCCGATCATCGTGGTGTTGCAGGCAGAAGGGGGATTCGTCGGAGAAGACAATGTCGTGCCATTTCGTAGTCCAGGTGCGGCGTTCAACGGCCCACTTCCACCGCACTCGCATTGGGTGTAACGTCAATTGTAATCAGAGCAATGGGCGCCATGCGACAAGTCCCCGCTCCTGCAGATGACGACGAACGGCACGTGCTGACACAGGTTGTTGCGCAACACACCCTAATTCCTGCGCTAACGTTCATGATGTGGCGGTGCGGGCCGTCAATGCCCGGGGCACAACATGCCACTCGTCTCGTTTGGTGGTGCGCCACGGTTGCGACAAACGCTCACGTAGGTTCGTCCGTCCCTCCTGCATCCACCGAATCCATACTCGCCTCACTGTGGCTGGATGTCGTCCCACACGGGCGCTGATGTCTCGGTACGATAAACCGCTGTCGCGATAAGCCACTATTCGTCCTTTGTCGAACTCCGAAACCTGCTGGAATGACTGCCGTATTCTGAGACGAGGCATGAGGAAGCTTCCCACGCACAAGTCTGGCAGCACAACACACTTCCACTATTTACACCCCGCCTTCTGTGCACCTTTCTTATAGTGCTTCTCGGTGGCGTGTCGGGCGCAAATGATTTGTCGCGTGCGACGCATGCTGCGAATATCAGATTCTTCCTTCTTGGTGTTGCATTTTGAGTGGCCAGTAGTGTATGTTAACCAGCAATTTCACATTAAAGTCCGGTAGAAAGAGAGCTTCGCGTAACAGGAAATTTTACGCATGCAGTTAACCAGCGTTTCAAAGAACACCATCTGCGACACAGCTTGACGGAACCATAAATAAGTTCGCCTTTCCTCCGACTATCAAGCGTAAGCTTCTTACAGATAGATGCCAGAGGACCAACAAGTTCCAAAGGAGCACAACATTTTCTTGCATGTGTGGGAAGCAGGAAAATAAAGGCTGTATGGGGAAGGAAATCTAGAGTACCCTGGGGATTTTTGTTTTCAGCTACAGACAGAACAACAGTACTCTGTGAAGTCAGATGACACACATGGTACGTACCCATTCCTGAACCTCTGGAATTCTTCGCCAAATCGCGGGGTTTTTTTTCTTTTCTTCTCAGTGTTAAATTTATAACTCAAATTAAACAACACAGCTCGTTTACGGGCAAAGTTTTAATGAACACAAATAGCACTAGAAACTTTGGTCACTGATAGAAAGAGAACATAGCTGCTTACTTATTCTATTATGAAGACTACTCTAATTGAATGTTTCACTCGAAAGGTTTCCTCGATTTAGGGAATTCCGCGATTTTACAAACGCACAAGATTGTTGGTCCTTTGAAGTTCGTTAAATCGAGGTTTGACTGTATTATCTTTCATGTAGACTTTGCATATATGTATTCGTCTTTCTCATACAAAAGCTTGTTAATCAAACTTCAAAAAGCTTGGTTCAGTTTCCTGAAAGGATATTAAAGAATTGAATAATGGCGCCTGAAATGACCTGTAATTCTCGAAAGGAATTAAATTCTATGTTGACCCAACCGTAGTCAAACATTTCAATGCTCACTCTGACAGAGAGAAAAGAACCTTGTATTTTCAGAGAAAAGAATTTAAAGTATCTCCATCTTCGTACTAGGCGAAATCCATTTCGACGAGAAATGCCTTTTGTTAGTGTTTTTATCGAACAGTGCATGTACATTTAGACTATTTTATCTGCTTGTTTTTTAACATAAAAGGTAATTATAAGCATTTCATAAATACGTTTCTTAAAAATCAGCAACAAAAAGCAGTGCTGTAATTAAATAATCTCGTTCGAAAAGTAATTACAAGCAGTCTAACGATGCTAGATGAAATCTGGAGAAAAAGAAAAAAATGACAAATATTTGGCTAAACTTGAATCGCAATTAAATCCTCCTACATAGAAAACATATCTCAAGTGCGTCTTACGGTTTTGATTTTGGATAGTATGCAAAAACATTATTTAACAAAAGGAGATTTTTTTACAAGGACATAAACTTTCAGAATGTTTAGATATGTTAAAGAAAGTGAGTAAATACGAGACAGACTTTTTATCACACACACGAAATAAAAAAAAATGTCTTTATTGAGTGTTACTTACAATTCACATCGTCTTTGCGGCATTCAATTTGTTTTGTATTATTATAATACAGATGATAATTAGAATTTAGAGTAAAAATCCCCCCAAAAAAAGATGCCCCACGTTGCATGTTTGCTATTCATTTTCGAATAAAGTGGCACCTTTTTTCATACTATATTCGCATAAGCATTTCTTGAAAATTCATTCTGCGATGATATTTTTCACTAGTGAAACACTGAAACGAAAATTCATGATTTCTTTATTTAAGAGCAAATGAGTACTTGCGCATTTCGAAATAACCTTCTGAAAACGAATAGTAGCACTGGCTACAAGAAGAACGGGAAAAATGCAAACGAATCAACCAAATATATGATCAGTTAATTATAAATATAGAACGATTATACATCTTTAACATGGGATTTATTAAGTCCTATTTCGTCTGAATCTCACAGATCATTTCACGATACAGTGGAACCTCTGTTATACGTTTCTCAGGTATACGTTTTTCACTTTTATGCGTAAATGTGCGTTAGTTCTGATAATTTATTGTAGTTTTTCTCTTTTGTAACTCGGTTGTACCTAATTCATTTATACGATTTTGGTGATTATACGTTGAAATTTGAATTTCAGGTAATAAGAAATACGCGGTTCTTCAATAATTATTTTATATGTAACCGGTATGTAACAACTTTGAGAGAACTGATGTAACGTTGTTGTGTTCCTTCTTGGTGCAGCGAAATTTGAACTTCAATCCCACCAGAGTAGGATATGTCGCTTACTTTCGGATTGGTATTTCACGACTCACACACACACATGCGCTATTTAAAAATTGACAAATCACTTGGACGTAAATTTTGGCTCCAAATGTAATTATTGGCACTGATCTGCCGTAATATCACTGTTGAAAACTATCAGAAAACTTGAAAATTGCCTTGCCTGGACCTTTTCAGAAAACTTTAAAATTGCATTGCCCTGGAACTCTTCACAAAACTTAAAAATTGCATTGCTCTGGACCTTTTCTAGCCCTGAACCTTTTCAGGAAACTTGAAAATTACATTGTCCTGGAGCTTTTCTAGTCCTGCACCTTTTCAGAAAATCTGAAAATTGCATTGTTCTGGACCTTTTCAGAAATCTTGAAAATTGCATTGCCCTGGACCTTTTCTAGTCCTAGACCTGTTCAGAAAATTTAAAAATTGCATTGCCCTGGACCTTTTCTGAAAACTTGAAAATTGCATTGCTCTGGACCTTTTCTAGCCCTGGACCGTTTCAGAAAACTTGAAAATTGTATTGCCCCGAACTTTCTCAGAAAACTTGAAATTTGCATTGTTCTGGACCTTTTCAGAAAACTTGAAAATTGCATTGCCCTGGACCTCTTCACAAAACTTGAAAATTGCATTGCGCTGGACCTTTTCTAGCCCTGGACCGTTTCAGGAAACTTGAAAATTGCATTGTCCTGGAACTTTTCTAGTCCTGGAACTTTTCTAGTCCTGGGCCTTTTCAGAAAATTTTAAAATTGCATTGCCCTGGACCGTTTCAGGAAACTTGAAAATTGCACTGTCCTGGAACTTTTCTAGTCCTGGACCTTTTCAGAAAATTTGAAAATTGCATTGCCCTGCACCATTTCGGAAAACTTAAAAATTGCGTCCCAACCACCTTTTCTCACACCCGGGGTCGGATTTAGGACTTTTAAATTTCCTCCTTCTTTTGAGACCTACATCCGACCCCGGATGTGAAAAAATATCGTCGGGTCACTACGATGAAGCTCATGGTTGCTTCGACTAGTGCAAATCTAAAATGTTTTCATATTTCTAAGTTACATATACTTAGCTTCAGTTACTTTGACCTTCCTTGTCCTGGGTGGTGTAACGGACAGCATTCTGGACCGGTAATCAGGAGGTGCGAGTTCGATTTCCGCCCCAGGGCAATGTAATTTTCAAGTTACGTGAACGTGTGGCTACATGAACAAATACGGCACATTCAGTGGAATACCAATATTTGCATTTTTATCGCCTTCCATGTATTTGAGAGAAATTATTTCTTCGGGTAAATTCGTTTCCCATTTATGTATAGTATGATGTTTTTGGCTCCACTGATTCGTAGCGCAATAGAATAGAATCCCAAACGCATGATTAATATTCAACCTTCTGATTTCAAATGATGCAGTCAGGAACCGTATTAAGAAAAAGCCGTTAATTAACAAGCTCCATACTGAAGTACTGGTATTAGATTCTTAGTTGAAAGTTTTTCACTCAATCCAGAAACAAGATATTTACAGATAGAGATTCACTAAATGAGAAGTTTAATTTGCATATGCTTTATGATTCCTTCACTGTTTTCTTTTGCCGCAAATTCGACTTTAAATAAATTATTATTAAGAAGCATCTTACAGTCCTTAGAAGTATGGAGAGTAGTGTTTCACATTTACAATTCCGTTCATATGTTTTTTGAGCCATCCCATAGAAAAACATACATCTCTGGTTTCATTGTACGTGTTTCAAAAATTAATAAATTTATTCAGGTGGTTTTTCTAGGTCTTTATGACTTTCTTAAATGCCAGAACAAAAACATTTTACCGAAGGAGATAATCTGACGTGCTACAAATTTCGTGCTGTAATACACTGACGGAAAAAAAATCCCAACACCACGAAAAAATAGTTGTAGAGGAATGAAATGACGGCAATACATTTGTATAGGTAACATATTTAATCGATTAAGGTTTCAAGATCACAGCTTAATGTAAGCGCGAGAAGAGCCATTTTAAATGTGAAATACTGGTACACTACTAACCGCTGTAACCGCCAGAATGTTGAACGCAAGCACGCAAACGTTCATGCATTGTGTCGTACATATGCTGGATGTCAGTTTGTGGGATGGAGTTCCATGCCTGTTGCACTTGGTCGGTCAATACAGGGACCGTTAATGCTGGTTGGGAGTGACGCTGGAGTTGTCGTCCAATGATGTCCCATACGTGCTCGATTAGTGAAAGATCTGGTGATCTAGCAGGCCACGGCAACATGTCGACACTCTGTAGAGCATGTTTGGTTACAACAGCGGTATGCGGGCGAGCGTTATCCTGTTGGAAAACACCCTCTGGAATGCTGTTCATGAATTGCAGCACAACAGGTTGAATCACCAGACCGACGTACAACTGTGCCGTCAGGGTGCGTGGGATACCACGAGAGTGCTCCTGCTGTCATAGGAAATTGCTCCCCTGACCATAACTCCAGGTGTAGGTCCAGTGTGTCTCGGCCGCAGACTGGTTGGTTGCAGGCGCTCACCTGGCTTCCTTCTAACCAACACACGGCCATCACTGGCACCCAGGCAGAACCGGCTTTCATCAGAAAACATAACAGATCTCCACTCCGTCTGCCAATGAGCTCTAGCTTGACACCAATGACGTCGCAAACGGCAGTGGTTTGGAGTAAGTGGAATGTACGCTACAGGGCGTCTGGCTCGGAGCTGTCCTTCAAGTAACCGATTTGTAACAGTTCGTTGTGTCACTGTGGTGGCAACTGTAGCTCGAATTTCTGCCGCAGACGCGGTACGATGCGCTATGGCCATACGCCGTACACGGCGGTCTTCCCTCTCAGTAGTGCCACGTGGCCGGCGGGAACCCGGTCTTCTTGAGGCAGTACCTTCCCTTGACCACCGCTGCCAACAATCATGCACAGTGGCTACATTTCTGCCAAGTCGTTCTGCAATATTGCGGAACGAAAATCCACCTTCTCGTAGCCCTATTACACGACTTCGTTCAAACTCCGTGAGCTGTTGATAATGGCTTCTTAGTCTTCTTAAAGTCATTCTTAACTAACATCAACACCCTACGTCGAATCTCAACGATAACTAACTCTCACGAACGTTACAGCGCGTATTTAGAGCAAACCTGCTTTGCATGTTCCGAGGGGCGCTACTAGCGCCACACGTATGCGCCGAGCGCGAAATTTGCATAGACATCATCTTACAGATGTACTCTCACCGCCTACTAACTGTCGTTTATCTAACACAACCCCTTCTTGGTGTTGGGATTTTTTCCGTCAGTGTATTTAGATTTGAAAGAGAAAACGATGCTCTTGCATCACTGATTTTCTGTTTTGTAGCATAGTTCACGAAAATTATAATTAAGCAGTCCCTAATATTTGACTGTGCTTCACTGTAAAATGAGAAAAATGGAATTATCCAAGCCTTTCTACATAAGGAAAAAGTGGAGAATGTTTCTAAAATCTAAAGGTACCATTTGAAATCAAAATTCCGCCAAACAATTCCAGGGAATGCTTGAAGAAAGGCTACAATATTTCATTTTGACATAGGAAAATTTATATATCCAAAAGACAACAGCCTTTTATCAGATAGTACGTGAGATCATCGCCAGGAAATCCCGAAAAAAGAAAGTGTGTTTGCTTAACGGACTTCATATTAAATTATTTGCGAGCACGATTAATAATACTCATAGCACTTGAATGACTGAGAATAAATCACCGTCATAATCTTCCTTGTTGTAAGTTAATGAATAAAACGGCAATAAATATTTGATACTATCTGCTTCATGGTACGATACTGCGACGTAAAACGGTTCTCGAGGATGAATGATATGTACTTTGTCAGCCCCGTAACTCGGGAAATAAATAAAAAATGGCGCCAAAAGGTTATCAGAAGGCGGGAAACGGGAGGAGACAAGCCAACGTTTGCTGGTTTCCATGTTCTAGGCGTTGCCGGATGTTCGCCATGATTCATTTTTGATCCATCGCCTGCCGGCTTCGATCCTTTACTAGACACTTTTGCAGAGGACGGAAGCATTTTCCCGGAACAACCGAATTTTATATTCGACTCTTCAGAAGACTTTTTTCATATTTTTTTTTTCTGAAGGATTTCATCCGGAAGACCGAAGACAGGCGATGTGGAATGGCAGCTCTAGCTATTCTCAGCAGTTATGGAAAGTTATTGAGAGGAATTTACGTTACGGATTCTAATAAAATACTAGTACACTGATATTTGGCGTAGATTTCGCTCAATTATTTTGTCATCCATCATTCTACCGCTGCTATTGAAAGTATGACAAGCTCCCAAAGAAAAAGGGACATGTCTGCCTCGCGATCTAGATATAGTTGTTTCTGATCAATAATTGAGGAGCTCTCTTTAAGCACTGCTGGAAGAACATAAGCTTAAGGGTGGAGGGCAGCGTTTTCGTGGCATTCTCTGGGTCCACTCATACCTGTGGGAGGCACTATGTACCGAATTCTTTATGAATCAGTCCTTAGAGTTCACGTACACTCATACATGCTGATTGTCTCCCTTGGGGCGTCGGGGATCTTCCAGCATTACAATGTGACGTGTTACACAGCTAGAAATGTCCGAGAGTGGTTGGAAGAGCACGATGAAAACTTCAAAGTACTTCTGTGGTCAACTAATTCGCCAGATTTAAACCCAATTGAGTATCTGTTGGACCACCTTGATCGTGTTGTTCGCTCTATGGATCCTCCACCACCCGCCCTGCAGCAGGTGTCAGATGCACTGCAGTCAGTATGGCTCCACATACCTGTAAATACCTCCCAGCACCTTATTAATTCACTCCCAGCCCGTCCAGCTGCTGTCCGCGCTGCACACGGCGGTTACTCTGGATGTTAGCTGGTGGCCACAATAATGCGACTCAACCGTGTATATAGTAATGTTAAGGCTGCTCCACCTGATTGTTTCTGATGGCGCTACATTCAAACTTTTTGGATTAACTAAGTCGCACGTTTGATTTCAGTTTGCTGTATTCTTGATAATATATCAAGTTTCAGAATATACACTGGCGGAAAGTGAAAAAAGAACACCAAGAAGGAATTGGCGGACGATCATGAAATTTGCATATGTTAATGGGGTTGAGTTTACGTAGGTGTGATGTTAATTTCGGGACCAACCGGTGAGCGCTTACGCCACAGCATGGCATAATATGCAAATTATCGTCGGTGGTATTTAAGGAGTACGGCGAAGTGAATGTAACCAGTCGTCGGCGTACGGACACGTGCGAAGACCCTGAAGAACCTGCAATGCCTGGACATGGATAACGTGTACGATTTCAGCAGTTATCAGACTTTAAGCGAGGTCGTCTAGTCGGACTCCGGGTGGTCGTATCTTCGTATTGCGGGACGAATTGGACGGGAAGTATCGTTGGTGGTACGATGGTGGCGTAGATGGTCCGAGGAACATTCCCACACGAGAAGACGTGGAACCTGGAGTCACAGACGACTGATGAGCGGACCGATGGACGCATGCATAAGAATAGCGGCGTTGTCAAGCAGAACATCCACTGCGACGCAAATCCGAGCTGCCGTTGCACCTGAGGTGACTGTGCGAACAATCCGCAACCGCCTACTGGATGCAGGACTACGTGCACGTGTGCCTCTGGCATGTGTACCTCTGACTTCAGCCCACCGTCAGGAACGGCAGCAGTGGTGTCGCCAACGTCTGCACTGGAGAACGCAATGGCGATCTGTCGTGTTCAGCAATGTAAGCAGATTCTGCTTGGGAGACTCCGATGGCCGTATGCGTGTTCGCAGACGCACAGAGGAGCGTCTCCGCCCTTCTTGCATCCGCCAGCGACACACAGGGCCTACACCTGGTCTCCTGGTGTAGGGAGCGATCAGCTATCACTCCTGTACACAACTAGTGTTTGTACTGGGTACGTTAAACAGCACCTCCTACATCATTAACATCATTCAGCCCGTTGTTGTGCCATTTGTTAGGTCTGTCCATCGTGGTGTTTTCCTGCAAGATAACGCACGCCCACACACGGTACGTGCAACGCAACATGCACTTCAGGGTGTGAGACAACTTCCATGGCCTGCACGTTCACCGGATTTGTCCCCCATTGAGCACGTGTGGGATTTTATGGGACAGCGACTTATCCGGTCTCCACGGCCAGCCACGACCATCCCCGATTTATGCGTCCAGGTTGAGGATGCTTGGAACCCAATACCCCAAACTTACATCCAACATCTGTACGACAGACTCCATGCCAGAATTGCACAGTGTGACGCAGTTCATGGCGGTTCAACCTCGTACTAACCATGTTACATGGAAATGTTATTTTTCAGTTTACCAGCAAATACAGCTGTATTTTGCCATAATGTTTTGATCACGTTATCCTCTGTATTCCGTTATTATGCTGTATAAATTTCGTTGGTATCAGACGTCTCCTTCTTGGTGTTCTTTTTTCACTTTCCGCCAGTGTATTTAAGAGCAACACCAATTTTCACAAGCTTATGATGTGTTGAAAGTTTCCAAAATGTGGATGTTCTTTCCATCATTGCTACTCAGAAAGAGGCAACACTTTTCCTTCATATTGTATGACAATAAAATTTCAGTCCGCAGGCACCAGCATTGAACACAAAAAGCGCGCGTTTTAATTTGAAACAAAAAAAACAAAAAAAACTTCGCTTTTCAGTAATAAACCGGAATGAAAACTAGCCGAAATCGGGTCAGGAGCGTTTTGTCTAGACAAGACCTGCAAGAAAATTTTGGACCCATTGAACCGTGACCCGTATCCACCTCTCCTATTTGCTAGAGGGCGTAAATACGTTTTGTTCTTTTCTTGAAACCTTCTTTGCAAAGCAGTTTTCCAGTCGGAAATGTTTAGAAATGATTCATAAGTCATACTCATTACACCTGACAAATCGGAGCCATGCTTTTTACGATTCCCAACCGTAGGTTAAAGAAGCGTATATGCCCGAGCGCCGTCCGTCTGTTTGTCTCTCTGTCTGTCAGTCAGTCCGTCAGCACGATAACTCTAGTAAAGATGGTTCGATTTCGATGAAATTTTAGCATGGGGTAGGGGATAACCTGGGAAGAAGCCCTTTCGAAAATGGACGAAATCAGGTCAAAATTCAGGACAAAGGAGCGGGATCCATTCCGTCGCCCTTATGCCTTATAACGTACGTAAAAATGTTTCGATTGCAACAAAACTTTGTCATGTTATACTGGAGATGTACTGAACCGGTTCTGTTTAATATAATTGAAATGGAATCAAAGGTCAAAGCACAAGAACGAGATTTATTCCACAGCCATAAACCTCATAACTTGAATAAACATGCTTCTATTGAGACAAAACTTTAGTATGTTGTTTCGTGGTACACTGAACCGTTTTTTTAATATTATTGAAATGGGGTCAAGGGTCAGGGCACAGGAGCAAGATTTATTCCACAGCCATTATCCTGATAACTTGAGTAATGATTTCTGGTATGTTGGAAATGGTATCATAATCAGTGCATTTGCATGATTTTACTAACTTGTTTCTTACGAGGTTTAACGGCCATAGTGACAGCCTCTGTGTCACAGTGGTCTACGCTCTGGCTTCTGACCATTTGTTGGAGATGAGTCCTGGTTTGAATCCCACTGAGTCATGGAATTTGTGTTTTCATTGCCTCGTTCCCTCCTCTGGAACCAGGGGCCCTAAACTAGGAACGAATGACTACTTATAGCCCATCGAGTTGCTCACTGTGGTCGTTAAACTACCTAATGTAGAGAGAAAAAAAAAGAATCTACATTTAGCCACCCAAACGGCTATACGCAACTCATTGTTCATGATTTGCGGCTAACGTTTCAAGCTAAAGGAGAGATCCAGAACAGTAAGAAAAGCACAACAAATGGATGTTACCTATGCTTCCTTCCGGGCACAATCGCGGGCCTTGATTGATTTTAAGCTCATGTTTCAGGGATGGGAAAGAACAAGCTCCACTCAGAGGAGCACGTCACTCACATGTCATATCCAGGGCTTGAAGCCTGGTCGTGTACTAAGAGACTGAAACCCATGCCTGAGACCATTTGTACACCGGTCAACTGATTTGCTCCTTCAATTATTTAAAAATGAGCGAATGGGAGTTTTAAAACCAGTCCGTCAGAAACAGTGACCGCCCCGGTGGCGCCCACTGGTCAAAGCGTTTGCTTATGAACATTCGTCCGAGATGGGTCGTTAACCTCCAAACAAACAAACAAACAAATGGATGTTGTGCTTGTCTTATGGCACTGGCTCTCTCCCTATCCTAGAACCAGTAACTCCAACTCAGGGACGGGCGACAGCTTATAGCTCATTGAATTGCTCACGGCCGTCGTTAAACCTCCAATCAAACGAACAAACAAATGGATGTTGTGTTTGTCTTACGGCACTGGTATTCTCCCTTCCCTGGAACCAGTAACTCTAAATTAGGGACGAACGACTGCTTACAGCTCATTGCGTTGCTCACAGTGGTCGTTAAAGCTCCAATCAAACAAGCAAACAAATGGATGTTGTGTTTGTCTTACGGCACTGGCTTTCTGCCTTCTCTGATACCAGTGACCCCAAATTAGGGACCATTGCAAATAGCTCATTTAGTTCTTCACTGTGGTCATTAAACCCCCAATCAATCAAACAAACAAACAAAGAAACAAACAAATGGATGTTGTGTTTGTCTTATAGCACTGACTCTCTCCCTTCCCTGGAACCAGTTACCCTAAATTAGAGACAGGTGACTGCTTATAGCCCGTTGAGTTGCTCATTGTGGTCGCTAAACCTCCAATCAAACAAACAAACAAATGGATGTTGTGTTTATCTTACGGCACTGGCTTTCTCCCTTCCCTGGAACCAGTGGCCCTAAATTAGGGACGGGTGACTGCTTGAAGCCCGTTGAGTTGCTCATTGTGGTCGTTAAACCTCCAATCAAGAAAAAAAAGCTACAGTCATAAAAGTATATTTAGCAACAGGCAATTTCAGAACTTTGTTTCCTTTGGCAAAAACCGGTACATATACACTGGATAATTCTACACCTAAACGGTCGTATCAGAACAATATGACTACCTACCTAATAATGAGAATAACCACCCTTGGCGAGTAAGACAGCGGCGGGACGGCGTGGTTAGAACGCAATGAGGACTTGGAAGGTTGCCCGAGGCTCACGCGTCTGTTTGTACTGCAGTAGAGTACTCAGATCCCCGGAGATGTGGTCGTGGGTTGACACGTCAAACCTGTCTATCCAAATAGTCCCACAAATGTTGTACGACTGATTTCGCCGGCCATGGAAGAACGGAGACATCGCTGTCGTGTTCCTGGAACCAGTCACGTACCCACTTAGCGACGACGCACGGCGTATTGTCCTGTTGGTAGACAGCATCACCACCAGGGTAAACGTCCAACATGAAGGGATGCATGTGGTCAGCGAGGACGGACAGGTGGCCAATGGCATTCAGGAACCCATCGAGTGATACCATCGGTCCCAGGCTATATTAGGAAAACAACCCCCAGACATACAGGCTTGTACTTGACCGACAAGCGTGTCCGGGTGTTAGTGTTTCGTGTGTATGACGCTGTATCTGCCACCGCCCTTCACATCAGCGGAATAGAAACCGCGGTTCGTCGGAGAAGGCAACCTTTTCCCGCTCTTCCACTGTGCAATGACGGTAGTCCCATGCAAACTGCAAGCGTCGTTGCAGATAGACCTGGGTTAATATGGACGCTTTGACGCTGTGTTGACTCCGGAGACCCATGTGTCACAAGGTTCGCTCCACTGGTAACGCGGACACGCACCTAGGTGCCCCAGCGTTCATTTGCGTGGCCAATTGTTGCCCTGTTACGCGTCGATTGCCCTTTACTAGTAGACGGGGTCGACGTTCTACTTTGTGGTAAATGGCTTTTTGGGGCTCCATAGTTATGACGTCGGAAGGTACTCCAAGTTCTAGCGGTCCATTCTTGTTTTAAGCCCTCACTACAGCACCTCGCGAACAGCGTAGGAAGTCTGCTGTTTCTAAGATGCTTCCCGGTAGGCGATGATCATTCCTTTTTGAATGTCTGTCAAATCACAACCTCTACCCCTTGTGCTCTTGTTTCGCACTATGCATCATCTATCCAGGCCGGCCGCTTATATATATCCGTCACGTGCGCTCTGTGACGGGCTTGGGCGGGTACACTATGATTCCAGGGGTGGTCATATTATTCTGATACCACTGTGTAATATTTTATATTGCTATAGTACTGTAGATGCATATCGAAAAAAAATATGGGGAGCATTCTGAAACGTAATGCCTATCCTGTAACGCAATGGTCTAAGCTCTGGCTTCTGACCACTCGTCCGAGCTGGGTACGGGTTCGAATTGTGGGGAGGAGTGGATATTATGTTAGTTTTACGGCATTGGCTCTCTCTCTCTCTCTCTCTCTCTCTCTCTCTCTCTCTCTCTCTTCGCTTAGGGACGGGCCATTATTATTAGCTCACCGATTTTCTCACGGTGGTCATTAAACCTCCAAAGAAGTTATTAAAATCATGCAATGCATTGGTTATACGATACGCTTTCCAATGTACCCGAAACCATTACCCAAGTTATTACTGAAGTGATGAGGATAATAGCTGAGGAATAAATATCGCTCCTGTGCACTGACCTTTAACCTCATTTCGACTATACTAAACAGAATTGGTCCAGTATGCCTCCGGAACAACATACTAAAGTTTTGTTGCAATAGAAGCATATTTAGTCAAGTTATGAGGATTATGGCTGTGGAATAAATCTTGCTCCTGTGCCCTCACCTTTGTCGCCATTTCGATGATATTCAACAGAACCGGTGCAGTATACCTTTGGAACAACATGATCACATTTTGTCGTAATCGAAGCATTTTTACCAAAGTTATGACCTATAAGGGCGATGGAATGAATCCCACTCCTATGTCCTGACATTTGACCCCATTTCGTCAATTTTCCACAGGGTTCGTCCCCAGGTGGTCTCCTACCACATACGAATATTTCATCGAAATCGAACCATTTGTACGCAAGTTATGACGCATAAGCGCAATGGAATGGACCCCGCTCCTATGTCCTAACCTTTGACCCCATTTATCTCATTTTCAATAGGGTTCATCCCCAGGTGGTCATCTACCCCATATTAAAATTTCATCGAAATCGAACTATATTTACGCGAGTTATCGTGCTAACAGACAGACGGACAAAGCTGGAGCATATACGCTTCTTCAGTCTACGGTTAGAAAGCGTAAAAAAACGGCACACTTAGGAACAATCATTTGGCTCTGTTTCATTAGAGTTTTTTATTTGATGGAGTAAGGGGCTCTGAAAATTTAGGATAGAACTGCACTTTGTACGAAACACTTTTCCTACTAGTCATGCATTAAACTGACAGCATGTCTAAGCAGTATAAATGTGACTTATTTTGGTGTTTAGGGTTTAGCCACATTGTGCCTGTTTCTGCCTACATGGTGTAACGGAGACAAACGGTAGTTAAAGTATTGATCTAGAAACTACAACGTAATAGCTATGGTTAAGTCTTGTTACGCTAATCTGCTGACATTGCATGGGAATACATTCCCTTTCGATCCGTTCCACCCATACTGATATCGCTTTTGGCTTGAATTAGAGGGTGTGGAACGAAGACTTGACAGGGATAATACACCTACGTACCTTCGGCGTCGCAGTGAGTGCTGTTATTGTGTCATTCTTCGCATCACACTAAGTGGGAAACGGACCAGGCCATTTGGTATGACAGCATCCACTATCATTACTCAAAATACGTGGAGTTAGTGAAAACGTAATCGACTGGGCGGCGCTCCGACAGAAGTCTGTACTCTACCTAGAACTTGCATTTTATTTCGCAAGGCATAAAATAAAGTAGATGTCTGCAGGTTGACGGCAATCTTTGAGACACGCCGGAGTGTGGGGGGGGGGAATCAGGAATTCACCAAACAAATAAAATGCGAATAATTTTGCTATGCGCCACACAGTTGTAGAATTTTTTATGTTGTACAATAAAATAAAAATTTGTTTTTAATGTACAAATACCTGCCAAAAGACGCTTACGTCCTTATTTCGTTCTATCGTCTGCGTGAGCGGAATATACGACGATAGGAAGGATTCTTTGATACTCAAATTTTATTGGCCAAATACTTCTATTTAATCTGTACATTTGCCGTATTTTTGGGGGTGAGGTAACCTTACCTTTGGCGACTCCTAGGGCTATGGTCATCCATCCCTAATTTTGTGCAGCTGGTCTTCGTGTGATATTTCGCAGGGGTTCCGGCGCGGTTGAAGACACTTCAGCAAGCGTCAGTGGTGAGGAGCATCCCACCATGCTTCATCCTGGGATCAGGATCTAGCACCTCAGACCGATCGGCCAACGGGGGATCTTTCTGAGAGAGCTCGGACCCATGTATCAGGTTACCGCAAAAGTATTTGTCGCTTTTCGAGGGAGCAAAAGACACACCTTGTAATGATTGAATTTGCGGAGTGATGGTGTTTCGCGCGATATATCATCAGCTGAAATCCCAAGATGCCTTGCACATATGAATCAGATGAGTAAGCAGTTTGGTAATGGAAAGACGTGCGATTACAATGGCGGTATTAGTGGATATTATCCGTGGGTGTTTGTTATATGAATTTGAACTGGGTTCATCTGCTGGAGAAACAACTCGTCGCATTTGCTTAGCATTCAGAGCAAATGCTCTAAAGGAACGTACAACTCTGAGTTTGTTTCCAAAGTTCAGAGACGGAGATGATTTCCTTCAAGAAAAAGCCAGGAGTGGTTGTCCTGTCAGCCTTGCCACAGAAGCACCGAAAGAGTTGCTATCAGGACAGTAGTAAACCATGCCAGGAACTAGCCCAGTCATTTAGTGTTATTGATGAAACCGTCCAAAGACATCTGCATGCAATAGGTAAGGCATACAAATTGTCTAAGTGGGTCCACGATGAATTGTCTGCAATGAACAAACAGCAACGTGCCTTAGCTTACCTTGCATTGCTGTCTCGCTGTGACAAATAACCATTTTTGGAGAGGTTACTCACATGTGATGAGAGGTGGGTTCAGTACAGCACCCCGAAACGTTCCAGACATTGGTTGTCCACCAGTAACTGAATTCCTCAAACATCGAGGCCAGAACTACATCCACGAAAAGTTATGATGTGTGTATGGTGGGAAGCACGTGGTGTTCTTCATTATGAACTGTGGCAACGCGGCCAAACGATCACCCCTGCAGTTTACTGTGAACAACTGAAATGTATGCATGAGGACCTGTAAAAAAAGGAAGCAGCACTGGTCAATAGAAAAGGAGTTCTTCTCCTTCAAGACAATGCTCGTGCCCACTCCGCTTTAATAATCAGAAACCCTATCAAAGAACTTGGGTGGGAGCTTTTACATCATCCAGTTTACTCACCACATATCTCTCCTTCAGACTATTACTGGTTCCTTCACTCTACAATTATTTGCGTGGACACAACTTCAACAACTTTCATGAGTTGCATACTGCCATCCAAAACTTTTTATCTTCCCATTACCCGGCATTTTATCGCAAGGCATATTCATATATACACCGATAAAACAGCTGCCACTCGGCTAGGCATAGATTCGAGGAGTTGGCAATAGGTATCCTGCGGTATCTGGTACTATAACGTCAACAGCAGGTCATCCAGTTCCCGGACATTCCAGGGTGGTGGTGATTTAGCGCGAACCCGCTTTTCAAAGTCGAACCACAAATGTTCGATTGGGTTCATGTCAGGTGAATTTGGAGGCCAGGGTATTAACAGAAAGCCACGAGCATGTTCCTCGAACCACTCCTTGACGATTCTGGCAGTGTGGCATGGCGCATTATCCTGTTGGTAATGGCCATCACCAGCAGGGAGCGCAGGTGCCATGAATGGGTCATCTTGGTCCGCAACGAATGTCTGACAGCTGTCAGAGATTGTGCTATTGGGATAATGGGGCCTAAAGTATCTCAAGAAAACATCACCCACAGCATAACACGGCTGTAGGCTGCCTGTTTCCACCCAGCAGTGCATCCAGGTGCCATAGCCTCCGTTGGTAATCGGCGTATCCGCGCTCTGCCGTCTACTTGATGCACCAGGAATCTTGATTCGTCAGACCAGGCCACTTTCTTCCAATCATCCACGATCCAATCTCGATTACTTTGGGCCCATTTCATGCGCTGTTGGCGATGACGTGCAGTGAGCATGGATACCCAGCTGGGTATTTGGATACGCAGGCTCATGCACAGAAGGCTGCGTTGAACTTTATGCTGTGATACATTGCCCTGATAACCACTGTTGTAGCTGGGGGTGATTTGCCGCACTGTGGCTCTGCTGTTGCTGTGAGCAATGCGCGACAGTTTCAGCTCCACTGTGGCATCGGTGACCTGCGGACGACTCACGGCCTGACGACGGCTCGTCTTTTGGCCATCTGTGCACCACTTTTGACACGTACTCACTACAGCGACACGTGAACAACCCTCAAACTTTCACCATTTCCGAGATCGTAGCTCTGTGGCGCTGTGCCATCACAATTTGTCCCTTACCAAACTCCAAAAAATCGGTAGATTTTCCCATTTTAACCGAAAGCCGGTCCTCTGGTTGTATATATACTGCTCTGTGAACTTCACCCACGCCACCGTTTGATCTCCAGTCGCGCTCATCTCTCTAGGCTTTTGTGGTCATCGGTGTATAAGTTGTCGACACGTTAGCAGAAAGTTTTTTTATGTCAATGGTAATTATTTTGATGAATACATTGCTCTTCTACTACGTCTGTGTTATACTTTGTCTCCGTGTCCGAAAACGGCAAAGAGATTTGTGATGTATTTGACCGTTTTTGGACACTAATATGAAATATATCGTTCTTCAGCTTGGCAGGTGACGATGATTGGCTGCACGCGCGCTGATTTGCCTAACGCAGAGGTGGTTTTATGCTTTGGGTGATCGGTGTACATAATAATAATAATAGTAATATTTATAATAATAGTAATAAATTTAGTTTTTAAAAAACTAAGCAACTGAAATGCTTAATATTTCCGTCGCCATAGTGTAGTAACTATTTACTTTTGTGACACTTTTCACTGGTTTTATGACAACATTCACTAATCGATCTACGTAAGTGTCACTTAATGCCAGGAATTAGTAAACCTTATTGTTTGCTGTTATGATTTAATACCACTTCGTGTCTACAGGATTGTGGGCCGGTGCGGTCGTTAGTAACGCGAAGAAATGTAAAGTTTTGTAGTTAAATAAATATGCGCTCCCGAATCAATCATTTTTTTTTGCGCAACGCACAAAGATCTTTGCATGCGGAATATGCGTCACAAAGCATCTAGAAAGAATACCAGGATACACTAAGAAAAATGTTTTGTTAATTCAACAAAACGTTTTGTCGATACACAGTCAACAAATTTTTTTTGTTGAATTTGCAAAATTATTTTTTGAAAATTATTGTTCATTTAACAAAATTTATTGTTATCACGACAAAACATTTTGTTCATTTAGCAAAATGATTTGTCGATTTTTGGGAATTTGTTTGATCCAACAAAACATATTGGTATCGTGAAACAATATGTTTTGTTGGATCAAACAAAATAGTTTGTCATGATAACAATATGTTTTTGTTGGATCAAACAAATTCCCCAAAAATCGGCATATCATTTTGTTACATCAAACAAAGATCTTCGCTCTTTCCACGTTTACAAGTGAGTCACGGAAAAATTCTCATTGGCCGCCACCGGGAGTCGAACCCAAGGTCTTCCAGTTACGCGCCGGATATGCTTCCGCTACACCACAGCGGCCTTATTCATTCGCCTTCTAATTATTTCTTCAGTTGCTGCTCAATATCTTTGGTGAATCCCCAGCATTGTGCGGGGCTCCAAGAAGCAACCTGCCAACTTGGCTTGGCAGTTAGCGTGTGTGAGTCTGGAGGAATTCGAGGCCGCTGTGGTGTAGCGGAAGCATGTCCGGCGCGTAACTGGAAGACCCCGGGTTCGACACCCGGTGGCGGCCACTGAGAATTTTTCCGTAGCTCACTTATAAACTTGGAAAGAGCGAAGATCTTTGTTTGATGTTCCTGGTCCACGTTAAAGGTCTGTATTAATTATTCATGTTGTTAAATGAACAAAACGTTTTGTCGTGATAACAATAAATTTTGTTAAATCAACAATAATTTTAAACAAAATAATTTTGCAAATTCAACAAAATTTTTTGTTGACTGTATATCGACAAAATGTTTTGTTGAATTAACAAAACGTTTTTCTCAGTGTACTATCTCGATTTTTTGAACTATGTAAACATCATTTGCTATTTTACTAACCCTAGTCCGCAACCCGTAACATGCACGGTTGAAAAAGCTATGAGTGAAATTTTTTCTTGTCATATAACACAAATCGTGATAAAATGTGTAACTGTAATGAACGGTTGAATTATTAATGGGCAGTCTATATATAAGATGGGGCACCAACAACAAAATGGTGCCAATATTCCCATTAATGTTTCATTTTTCCTAATACTCATAAACGAATTTAACGATGACGTTCCTCATTAGTGTATAAACATGTGCTTACCCGTCGTTGGGCTTGCATTAGAGTATTGAGGCATTCTTTTAGTGACCCGAAATGATATCCTGTCTAGGTAACTACACAATTGGGTTAAAAATGTGTTTCATTTTAAAAGTTTGGTTTTTACATTTTTTTTGTATCATTGTACAATCTATACTAATATCTTATGTATACAACACAAAACGTCTGTTTGTCTGAAGCAGCAAAAACTCTCGAACGCCGAACTGTGGCATCGTTAAATTTGCAAAGCTTATTAATACTGGAATTTATAGGTCCACGCAACTATTTTAAGATCTCTACGTTGTTCTGTTCGCGAGTTATGAATTAATTAATAATCACTAACGTCAGCGTCGTTTTCTACTTAATCGTTATCCTGGTCCAAATCTGAAAGCACGTGACTGCATTCATCGCCGCGACACATCCGCAGGTGTTTCTATTCTTTGAGAACTGTGCACAAAAAAATGCAAGAATGAACTTTGCGAAGTCTTAAAGAAATGGGCTGTAATTTTTATCAACACCATGAATTGGTAATAAGGAGTCCATGAAAATTTCACCGGGATCCGGTCAAAACTTTTAAAATAGGCATGGAATTTTTAATTCATCGGTAAACATAAATATATGCGCAGAAACGGTTAATAAAAATTTGTCGGGTAATTTAAAAAGTCCTTAACCGATTCAGGCGAAATTTGGAGGCCATGTTTCCATTAATTATTTATGGTGTTCATTAAAATTTCAGCCAGTTTCATAAAATATTCGAAAAGATACGTTTTTAACTTTTTTATCCCAGAGATTCGCCCCTCAAAGACGTCTGAAACCGAAAGCACGTGATGCATTTGATCGTCGATAACAAATTTTTAACGAGTTTTGTTCAGTCAGTGTTCTAATGCTGTGTTTCCTGGACGTGTGTTAAATAATTCGTAACGCTTTTGGTCCGGTTGATTCTACAGATTCCATACATTCTGTACATTTCGTTGCTTTAATTCTCGACAAATATTTGCGACAGCAATGAACGGCCAAGTGCTGAAATAATCACACTATACATAAATAATTAGTAATGACCGAATGTGTGAAATCAGCTTTTTTCTTTCTTGAAATCATCAATTTTTTTCCCAATTTTTTCAGTGACATATAAGGGAATATGAAATTAATAAGCCTAAATCCCGGGCAAAGCCGGGTAGTAAAGCTAGTACTGCATAAAAAGAGGAACGTTGTGTATTTGAGGTAATCTGGAAAACTACCAAAACGATTTGAATAACTCTTTCACCTTTGGGAAGCTAATTTCTTTCCGGTGGACATAGTTCTTATATTTTTTTCCTTTATGTTTTATTATTTTTTATTATTTTTGGCTGTATTACCGAATCTGATCGCTTTAGAGTAGTTCCCGATTTCCGTGTATTGTTCCGCTTTGTTTACATACAACCTTATCACAGCTAACGTGAAAAAAAAACAGTTCACGATAATATACGGAATTTTTTTTACTAATTTCGAAAACTACTGAACCGATTTGAATAACTCTTTCCTCGTTGGGAAGCTTACTTCCCTTTGGTGGACATAGGCCATTTTGTTTATTTTTTATTAATTTTGGCTGCACTACCGAATCAGAACGCTTTCAAGTAGTTCCCGATTTCCCGTGTATCGTTCCGCTTATGGAGGATTGTACAAAGAAAATGCCATGGTAACATAAAAAAAAAAATACTTATGACAATAAAAATTAGCGATGACAAATCTAAGAGTCAGTAGCTTTCATTTAAAAAAACATGAAAATCGCTCCAGTGGGTGGCGCTGGCGAATTGTAGAAAAAACGGCCTTGTGTTTTAAATATATAGTTTTAAATATATATTTTTAATATATATTTAAAAAAATACGATAAGAAACGGCTTTGTGTTTTAAATATATAGTTTTAAATATGTAGTTTTAAATATATATTTTTAATATCATCATCATCATTGTCAACCATTATCAATCCACTGCTGGACGAAAGGTCTCCCCAAGTTTCCTCCACAACGGTCTGTCTTGTGCCAGTCTCCTCCATGTCACCCTGCATACTTTCGAATTTCATCCACCCATCTCCTATGTGGTCTTCTTCTGGGTCTTTTCCTGTCCCTTGGAATCCAATCTAAAATTTCGGCTGTCCATCGATGATCTGTCCTTCTGGCAGTATGTCCAGCCCATTGCCATTTCAGGGATTTAACTCTGATCATGATGTCTTCCACTCTTGTCATTTTTCGGATCCACGAGTTCCTCTTCTTATCTCTCCTGGTTACACCAAGCATGCACCTCTCCATGCTTCTTTGAGTTGTCTGCAGCCTTTGTATGTCTCTTTTAGTTAAGGTCCACGTCTCTGCACCATACGTAAGCACTGGAAGGATGCATTGATCAAACACTTTTCTTTTAAGACATAATGGCATATTGCTCTTGAAAATTATGCTGTTTCTTCCAAAAGCTCTCCAGGCAAGTTTTGTACGCCGATTAATTTCTTCATCAATGTGACCCTCACTTGATATCTGCTGTCCAAGATAAACGTACGTGTCTGTTATCTCCAGCTTTTCTCCATCAATCGATAAATCTTCATTTCTTGTAAAAGCATTGAACATCACTTTTGTCTTCTGAAAGTTCATTTTTAATCCCACTTCTTTACTCTTGTCAGCAAGTTCCTGGATCATACTCTGCAGCTCTGATGGGGTAGTTGCAAAATGACTACGTCATCAGCAAAACGAAGGTGGGTTAGATAATCTCCATTAATCTTTATCCCCTTGTTTTCCCAGCTCAGCGACTGAAAAACACCCTCCAATGTGGCATTAAAGAGCTTCGGAGATATGGTGTCACCTTGTCTCACTCCCTTTCCAATTTTTACGTGTGTTGTATTTTCAAACAGCCGAATCTTTGCACTTGCATTTTCATAGATGTTATTAATAATATTAATGTATGCATCTTCAATACCGCAGGTTTTCAGAGCCATTGTAACTGCTGATGGTTTCACCGAATCAAAGGCTTTTTTCATAATCGATAAAAGCCATGCACAATGGAAGTTCATATTCCCTCGCTCTTTCAATTAGTTCTCTCAGCACGTGGATATGATCTATTGTGCTGTAGCCACTCCTGAATCCAGCTTGTTCTCTCGGTTGAGCCATGTCTAGTGCTACCTTCAAGCGGTGTGAAAGAACTTTAGTGAAGATTTTATAAACTACTGATAGGAGGCTGATAGGTCTGTAGTTTCCGAGATCCTCAATGTCACCTTTCTTATGTAGCAGGATCATTGTAGCGGTGTTCCAATCCTCAGGAATCTTTCCTTCATTAAGGCATCGAGTGAAAATTTGGGCGAGTACTGTTTCGATTTCTCCACTTGCTTCTTGTATGATGTCTACAGTAATTCCATCTTCTCCTGGAGCTTTTCCTCGCTTCATGTTCTTGATTGCATGTGCAACTTCTGCTGGAAGGACTGGAGGAACTCTGGTACTGGTATCTTTCATGATGTCTGGAGTGCATATATCATCCCTTTCATATAATTTGGAGTAGAAATCTTTCACTCTTGTCAAAATTTCGCCTCTATTTCTTGTTACAGAACCATCTTCTTTTCTCAGTGCCATAATCTGTTTTCTTCCCTTACTGAGATGTCCCTTTGCTATCTTTAGGCTTTGGTTGTTTTCAATTGCTTTCCTCACTAGTTCACAGTTGAATTTCCTTACGTCTTCAGTGATACTTTTTCTTACTGTCTTACATAGCTCTATATATTCCACTTTGGAATTCACATCTTCTTTAGTTGTCCTCATCACTCTTCTTTTTTGCATCAACATTTTGGTTTTTCCTGATAATTTGTTCACATGCAACTTGTTCTTAGACCCAGCTAATTTTGTTGCTGTTTCCATAAGAGCTTTGGTTACTTTTCTGTTAACTTCAGAGATGTCCACTTCTTCCGATGTTAGGCCTTCTAAAGCAGAGAACCTGTTCTTCAGTTCTAACTTGAAGGTATTATGGTGTTTTTAAGGTTGGTTATGTCAATACATTTTGTTTGTCTTATGAGCTTGCTACGTTCGAGTTTAGTGTTGAGGTGCATCTTACATCTCACCAATCTATGGTCACTGCCTGTGTTGAACTTGTTTAGCACACTGCAGTCTTCTATGACGAATTTTTTGTTACACATAATAAAATCAATTTCACTTGTCGTCCCATTTGGATGTCTCCATGTCCATTTCCTGTGTGGCTTTTTCTTGAAGAAGGAGTTCAAGATGAAAAACCCTTCTGCCTCTGCAAACTCAACGAGAGTATTTCCACGCTGGTTTCTGTTGCCATGACCGAATTTACCTACTGAAGTTTCATTCTGTTGCCGTTGCCCTATTTTTGCATTGAAATCTCCCATAATTATTTTCAAGTGCTGCTTACCTTTATTATTTAGATGACAAATTTCCTCATAAAATTCTTCAATTTCTTCTTCAGGATGACTTGTGGTGGGTGCATAAGTTTGAATAATCTGAGCCTGGTATCTTTTCGAGAGTTGGATAACAAGTCGTGCAGCTCTGTCAGAGGAACTTTCAACTTCTACAACTTTATCCTTCAGTTTCTTGTTTATAATAAATCCAACACCACTAGTTCTGCCAGTATCTGTCCCACGATAGTAGAAGAGATGTCCACTTTTCAGTTCGATGAGATCTTCTCCTTTTCTCCTTACCTCACTTAGCCCCACGATGTCCCACTTGATCCTTTGTAGTTCCTCTTCCAATTCAAGAAGCCTTGAATCAGAAGATAGGGAGCGTCCATTGTAAGTAGCCAAGGTCAGCATCAGATGGCAGCCTAGTCCGGTCCTCCGGGGATTCTTAGCACCCTCTGCCTTCATGTCGCACTGGCCGCTGCCTTGGCCAGGTACATTCCAGCTGCCGGAGACTGAGGGCCAAGATTTAAGTTGTGGAATCATTTTGGAGGGGTTTGGCCATAACTCACCACGCTGGCCAAGCGGGTTGGTGAGTGTGGGATAGAATTTCCTCTGATCCCGATGGTATAGTTATACCGCTATGGGCGGTCGTCAGAGCCCCTTTTAGTGGGAACAGGATGCACCACGAGAAGGCGGGGTTGACATTTGTCAAGGAGAGGCTGTGATGTTACGCATCACCTGACCTTGCATCCTTATATAATTTTAAATATATATATATATATATATTTTTTTTTTTATTTTTTTTTAAATATTTTTAATATGTATTTAAAAAAATACGAAAAGACACTGCCTTGTGTTTTAAATACATAGTTTTAAATATATATATATATATATATATATATATATTTAAATATTTATTTAAAAAGGTACAAAAAGAAACGGCCTTGTGTTTTAAACATATAGTTTAAATATATAAATTTTTAATATATATTTAAAAATATATATTTAATACTGTTTGAAATATATATTTTAAATATATATTTAATACTGTTTGAAATATATATTTTAAATATATATTTAATACTGTTTGAAATATATATTTTAAATATATATTTAATACTGTTTGAAATATATATTTTAAATATATATTTAATACTGTTTGAAATATATATTTTTAATATATATAAATATGCTCAAGTTATTACTCATATATATTTTTTTCTACATACGTATAATACGTAAACACGTTTTCGTTCTTCTATGCTAATGTATCGTGCAAGAGACAAGTACATGGTATTTCACAATTTTTTGTGCACCATAGCATGCAGTAATTTCTTCATCCTTGAAATTTTATTCTCCTGTGGCACTGAAAAATTCGACGTAGGAAGTATCAAGATTTCGTTTCCTTATTCTACGTAGGGGGAAAAAGAGAAAAAAAAAGATTGTATATTCGGTTTGAAAGAAGCAGATTGCGTTCATGTCTGCATTCATTTTTCTCAACCGCGGCTGAAGTATTAAATGAACTTTTACCGAAGAGCAAAAATTTTCCGATTAATCAGCTATGGATTCGTTGCATACCAGAAGCGACGTGTTCTGTCTTTGATAATTCCGTCCGGCAATATTATCCGCAAGAAAAAAAATGTTGTTCATGATGTATTTTTGTTCCTGCGCAGTTCGTGGAAAGGAGAAATTAATCATTCATTTTATGAAGAAAGACGTAGTACGAATACTTAGAAGCGAAAGACTTATCTTAAAAACTGCACACCAATTTGTCAGCTGTTGGATAAATATCTTCTTCTTAAATGAAGTATTTGTTCCAGAGGAATTCATCATTCGTCGTGTTAAAAGACAAAGATTATGTTACGTGCCATAAAAAATGTGTAATAAAAATGCTTTCGCGTTTATTCAGCATTAGGCGCTAGGGAAAATTTTGTTCCGTGGTGATATGATGTTCACAGGAAATCTCTGGAATGCGACCAAGTTGTTTGAGGGATCGAAATGACGATTTTTTTCTTTGATGTGAAATATATTTTTGGAATCAAATGATAATTAGCATTATGTTTCTAATAATTCAGATAGTTCCAGAGGTATAGAAATTATTTATAGTAACTGTAAAGATTAAGAAAAGAACTAAGATGCAAAAGGAAGGAAAACTATTTGGAAGGTATTACTGTAACAGATGCTCAGGATTTTTGTGCTAGGTACGCATACATTTAGAGCTGCTTTCGCACTAGATGTGCACCATACTATGCATGCGTATACAAGCAGTTTCAACTAAATCAGAGTTTATGTCGATAATATAACAAGGAGGATGCCATTTTAAAAGCGTTAAACCCAAAATATTTGCTAACACATTTTTGTCCATTTTCAAAAGTCAGTTTTGACTGCTCAAAGTTGATGGGCCGTCTTCTTGGCGACAGCTGTAATACAGTCTGTATCTTTTCTGACTTACTTCTAAGTGAGAGAGACAGAGAGAGCTTTTTATGTTTTTATTGGTTTGATGCGTAAGTTCATGCGGTTTTTTCACCGCGCTACAGGAATGTATTACATCAGAAGGGAAAACGGAATCAGTCAACTTTGTATTACCCCCAATTGTTTACGATTGTATCCCAACGTCTGGATAGGTCTGCAATGCCATTCTTGAAAAAAAAAAACGTGAAGGTTTTCCTGCGAGGAAATCATCAAGGAAATTCTGGAGATCAACATCATTGTTGTACGTTCTCCCACGGAGTGCATTCGACTGAGAGCGGAACAGGTGATAGTCTGAAGGGGGCGACATCTGGGGAATAAGCCGGATGTGGAAGGGTCTCCCATTTCATGTCCTGAAAGGCCGTTTTGGTCATAGTTGCACTGTGAGGGCGTGCCTTGTTATGTTACAGAAGGACACCGTGGCGTCGATGTGGCCGTTTCTGCTGAATCGCTCCCTCCACACGTCGGAGTTGCTCACAATACAGTGCAGCATTGATGGTCCGATTCCTCAGAAGCATTTTCCAGTGAATAATGCTTTCCATGTCCCACCAGACACACCACTTGATCTTCGCAGGATGAAGGTCATATTTTGGACGTCGTGTGGGCGTCTTGTTTTTGCTTAAATATTCCTCCGATGCCTGAAATTTACGTACAGACACCACTTTTCATCTCCAGTAACAATACGTAACAGAAACGTGTTTGCGCTGCTGAGAACATTCGCGATGACGGGCGAGCAGGGAACCACATATGGCAACACACTGAATCTTTTTGTCTTTGGTGAGAGTGCGATGCACCCAAGACCCCAATTTCTGGACCTTTCCCATACGTTTCAGGTGTCGTACCACTGTGGCCTGATCACAGTCCATCTCAACGGCAAATTCGTGTGTGGTTTGACGCGGATCTAAGTGGATGAGATGGTTCAAACGGTCCTCATCAATATGTGAAGGATGACCTGAGCGTGGAGAGTCGTTGTGGTCAAAATTGCCACCTCGGAAACGCTCGAACCATTTGCTGGCTGTCCTCGGAGCAATAGCATCCTCCCCATAAGCGCCACAAATTTGTCGAGTGGCTTCGGCGGCTGTGGATCCCTTGTTAACCTCGTAGAGGAGTAGATGTCGTAACTGTTCATTCCTCTCTATTTGACACTCCATACTTCTGAACCTGCAAACCAAAAAAGCATCGGCCACAATTATACAGCGCAATATGATTTAGATACATGATATTACTGGCTACATTTTGATATGCAGCTGGCCATCTGCACCCTCGTTACTGACCTGGGAAACATTCGTGAAATAAAACGGCATGAACGTATGCATCAACCCAATATTTTGTCGTTTAAGAAAAGTGTTTGTGAAGGGCGAAAGAGTTTCTCCTATTATCCCAGCAGCTAAGTTTTTCTTGTTAGGGGGTTTAGTGAGCAACTTGATGGGCTATAAGCAGTCTCCTCTCCCTACTTTAGGGACACTGGTTGCAGCGAATGAAAAAAGCCAGTGCCGTAAGGCAAACACAATATCCATGCGTCTACAGGGGTCGAATCCGGACCCATCTCGGACGAATGATCAGAAGCCAGCGCTAGCGCAACTGTGCCACAGAGGCAACGTCAAGCTGGTAACTAATTTAGGATTTAACCTATAGCGCCATGCGACCCCAAGTAGCACAGCATTGCACTTTAACTTAGGCCCAAAGCTGCGCCACCGTCTTTTAAGAATAGAAGACAGTCGCTCGGTTTTGTTCCAACGTTGAATTGTAAGGTTGTGCAACGTAGGATGATATGTAAATTTAAAGCATCAAGGCTACTGCAACTAAAGCAGTGGTAATTTTGCCATATGCGTCTATTTCAAGGGGGCTGTGCTACAGTGGAAACAACCATGGATCATAGCCGTTGTTGTCTTCGTTGTTACACTTTTGGAAAGTAAAAATTCTAAAAATATTTAATCTATTTGTCATTCCCCAAGCTAAAAGACAGTAAGACGTAATTGGGTAAATAAAAGTATAATAAAGTACTAATTTTATTTTAATTGGCAAGCAACTCGAAATCCTGGACAAAACCCCAATACGAGATCTCAACCTTAACTGCGAAGGCATCAACATGTCATTCCCCACCGTAAATTTTCGTGAACTCTCCAAACATTAAAGGACATAATGTGCCCCACGAGATGGCTCTCCAAACCATCACACAATGACCACCATCTTGAACAGAACAGAGCAGAGCTGGCACGATGGAACCACGGCCTCATACTTTCGGCGCCACATCCGTTTCCTCCTGTCAGCTCTGTACAGCTAAAAACGAAGTTTGTCTGACCACAAAATAGAGCCACTCTGCACAGCTCTATTTTATTACTTCTAATGCAAAGATAATAGAGTGGATCTATTGATATTAATAGTGGCTCTATTGATATTAATAGAGTGGCTCCATTTGATATAAGTTGGAGCTGGCAGTGGCTCTATTGATTATTAGAGTGGCTCTATATCAAATCTATTAATGAATAGAGTGGCTCTATTGATGAATATAAAGTGGCTCTATTGATTAATAGAGTGGCTCTATTTGATATAGTCTCTAATAATATCTCCAATTTTCATATAATATATATCTATCCATTAATTCATAGATGTTATTGATATTATTAATAACATCTATGAAAATGCAAGTGCAAAGATTCGGCTGTTTGAAAATACAACACACATGAAAATTGGAAAGGGAGTGAGACAAGGTGACACCATATCTCCGAAGCTCTTTAATGCCACATTGGAAAATGTCTTTCAATCACTGAACTGGGAAAACAAAGGGATAAAGATTAATGGAGATTATCTAACCCACCTTCGTTTTGCTGATGACGTAGTCATTTTTGCAACTACCCCATCAGAGCTGCAGAGTATGATCCAGGAACTTGCTGACAAGAGTAAAGAAGTGGGATTAAAAATGAACTTTCAGAAGACAAAAGTGATGTTCAATGCTTTTACAAGAAATGAAGATTTATCGATTGATGGAGAAAAACTGGAGATAACAGATACGTATGTTTATCTTGGACAGCAGATATCAAGTGAGGGTCACATTGATGAAGAAATTAATCGGCGTACAAAACTTGCCTGGAGAGCTTTTGGAAGAAACAGCATAATTTTCAAGAGCAATATGCCATTATGTCTTAAAAGAAAAGTGTTTGATCAATGCATCCTTCCAGTGCTTACGTATGGTGCAGAGACGTGGACCTTAACTAAAAGAGACATACAAAGGCTGCAGACAACTCAAAGAAGCATGGAGAGGTGCATGCTTGGTATAACCAGGAGAGATAAGAAGAGTAACTCGTGGATCCGAAAAATGACGAGAGTGGAAGACATCATGATCAGAGTTAAATCCCTGAAATGGCAATGGGCTGGGCATACTGACAGAAGGACAGACCATAGATGGACAACCGAAATTTTAGATTGGATTCCAAGGGACAGGAAAAGACCCAGAAAAAGACCACATGGGAGATGGGTGGATGAAATTTGTAAATATGCGGGAGTGACATGGAGGAGACGGGCACAAGACCGACCGTTGTGGAGGAAACTTGGGGAGACCTTCGTCCAGCAGTGGATTGATAATGGTTGACAATGATGATGATGATGAATATCTCCAATATGTATATATCATCATCATCATCATCATTGTCAACCATTATCCAATCCACTGCTGGACGAAGGTCTCCCCAAGTTTCCTCCACAACGGTCTGTCTTATGCCAGTCTCCTCCATGTCACTCCTGCATACTTTCGAATTTCATCCGCCCATCTCCCATGTGTCTTCTTCTGGGTCTTTTCCTGTCACCTTGGAATCAATCTAAAATTTCGGTTTGTCCATCGATGATCTGTCCTCCTGGCAGTATGTCCAGCCCATTGCCATTTCAGGGATTTAACTCTGATCATGATGTCTTCCCACTCTTGTCATTTTCGGATCCACAAGTTCCTCTTCTTATCTCTCCTGGTTACACCAAGTATGCACCTCTCCATGCTGCTTTGAGTTGTCTGCAGCCTTTGTATGTCTCTTTTAGTTAAGGTCCACGTCTCTGCACCATACGTAAGCACTGGAAGGATGCATTGATCAAACACTTTTCTTTAAGACATAATGGCATATTGCTCTTGAAAATTATGCTGTTTCTTCAAAAGCTCTCCAGGCAAGTTTTGTACGCCGATTAATTTCTTCATCAATGTGACCCTCACTAGATATCTGCTGTCCAAGATAAACGTACTTGTCTGTTATCTCCAGCTTTCTCCATCAATCGATAAATCTTCATTTCTTGTAAAAGCATTGAACATCACTTTTGTCTTCTGAAAGTTCATTTTAATCCCACTTCTTTACTCTTGTCAGCAAGTTCCTGGATCCTCTCTGCAGCTCTGATGGGTAGTTCCAAAAATGATTGTCATCAACAAAACGAAGAAGGAGTTAGATAATCTCCATTAATCTTTATCCCCTTGTTTTCCCAGCTCAACTGAAAAAACACCCTCCAATGTGGCATTAAAGAGCTTCGAAATATGAGTGTCACCTTGTCTCACTCCCTTCCAATTTTTACACGTGTGTTGTATTTTCAAACAGCCTAATCTTTGCATTTTCATAGATGTTATTAATAATATTAATGTATGCATCTTCAATACCGCAGGTTTTCAGAGCCATTGTAACTGCTGATGGTTTCACTGAATCAAAGGCTTTTTCATAATCGATAAAAGCCATGCACAATGGAAGTTCATATTCCCTCGCTCTTTCAATTAGTTCTCTCAGCACGTGGATATGATCTATTGTGCTGTAGTCACTCCTGAATCCAGCTTGTTCTCTCGGTTGAGCCATGTCCAGTGTTACCTTCAAGCGGTGTGAAAGAACTTTAGTGAAGATTTTATAAACCACTGATAGGAGGCTGATAGGTCTGTAGTTTCCAAGATCCTCAATGTCACCTTTCTTATGTAGCAGGATCATTGTAGCGGTGTTCCAATCCTCAGGAATCTTTCTTTCATTAAGGCATCGAGTGAAAATTTGGGCGAGTACTGTTTCGATTTCTCCACTTGCTTCTTGTATGATGTCTACAGTAATTCCATCTTCTCCTGGAGCTTTTCCCCGCTTCATGTTCTTGATTGCATGTGCAACTTCTGCTGGAAGGACTGGAGGAACTCTGGTACTGGTATCTTTCATGATGTCTGGAGTGCATGTATCATCCCTTTCATATAATTTGGAGTAGAAATCTTTCACTCTTGTCAAAATTTCGCCTCTATTTCTTGTTACAGAACCATCTTCTTTTCTCAGTGCCATAATCTGTTTTCTTCCCTTACTGAGATGTCCCTTTGCTATCTTTAGGCTTTGGTTGTTTTCAATTGCTTTCCTCACTAGTTCACAGTTGAATTTTCTTACGTCTTCAGTGATACTTTTCCTTACTGTCTTGCATAGCTCTATATATTCCACTTTGGAAGTTACATCTTCTTTAGTTGTCCTCATCTCTCTTCTTTTTTGCATCAACATTTTCGTTTTTCCTGATAATTTATTTACATGCAACTTGTTCTTAGACCCAGGTAATTTTGTTGCTGTTTCCATAAGAGCTTTGGTTACTTTTCTGTTAACTTCAGAGATGTCCACTTCTTCCGATGCTAGGCCTTCTAAAGCAGAGAACCTGTTCTTCAGTTCCAACTTGAAGGTATTATGGTGTTTTTTAAGGTTGGTTATGTCAATAGATTTTGTTTGTCTTATGAGCTTGCCACGTTCGAGTTTAGTGTTGAGGTGCATCTTACATCTCACCAATCTATGATCACTAACTGTGTTGAACTTGTTTAGCACACTGCAGTCTTCTATGATGAATTTTCTGTTACACATAATAAAATCAATTTCACTTGTCGTCCCATTTGGATGTCTCAATGTCCATTTCCTGTGTGGCTTTTTCTTGAAGAAGGAGTTCAAGATGAAAAACCCTTCTGCCTCTGCAAACTCAACGAGAGTATTTCCACGCTGGTTTCTGTTGCCGTGACCGAATTTACCTACTGAAGTTTCATTCTGTTGCCGTTGCCCTATTTTTGCATTGAAATCTCCCATAATTATTTTCAAGTGCTGCTTACCTTTATTATTTAGATGACAAATTTCCTCATAAAATTCTTCAATTTCTTCTTCAGGATGACTTGTATTGGGTGCATAAGTTTGAATAATCTGAGCCTGGTATCTTTTCGAGAGTTGGATAATGAGTCGTGCAGCTCTGTCAGAGGAACTTTCAACTTCTACAACTTTATCCTTCAGTTTCTTGTTTATTATAAATCCAACACCACTAGTTCTGCCAGTATCTGTCCCACGATAGTAGAAGAGATGTCCACTTTTCAGTTCAATGAGATCTTCTCCTTTTCTCCTTACCTCACTTAGCCCCACGATGTCCCACTTGAACCTTTGTAGTTCCTTTTCCAATTCAAGAAGCCTTGAATCAGAAGATAGGGAGCGTCCATTGTACGTAGCCAAGGTCAGCATCAGATGGCAGCCTAGTCCGGTCCTCCGGGGATTCTTAGCACCCTCTGCCTTCATGTCGCACTGGCCGCTGCCTTGGCCAGGTACATTCCAGCTGCCGGAGACTGAGGGCCAAGATTTAAGTTGTGGAATCATTTTGGAGGGGTTTGGCCATAACTCACCACGCTGGCCAAGCGGGTTGGTGAGTGTGGGATAGCATTTCCTCTAACCCGATGGTATAGTTATACCGCTATTGTCGGTCGTCAGAGCCCCTTTAGTGGGAACAGGATGCACCACGAGAAGGCGGGGTTGACATTTGTCAAGGAGAGGCTGTGATGTTACGCATCACCTGACCTTACATCCCATATGTATATATATATATCTAATAATACATAGATATATATATTATTAGATATATATAATAAATATAGATATCTCTAGTAATATCCCTAATATACATAGTCTAATAATTTCTATTAATATCAAATGGAGACACTCTATTTTAATAGAGTGGCTCTATTTGATATTATTAGAAGTAATAATAATTACTTCTAATAATATCAAATAGCCACTCTGCAGAGCTCTATTTTGATGCTCCCGGTTCTTGACGAGGCAGAATTTCCGCTGACAGCCATTAAATAGTGGCACACGAGTAGGACGTTGGCTCTCGTAGCTCAGGATGTGCAGCGTTCGATCGCTAATGCTACTCGAGTCACCGACATTTAACCTGGAAGATATTTGAGCCGCCGTTGCCAAGCGGTCAGTCGTTATGCGTGCCTGGGTGTTCTACGGCTATCCAGGGCATCAAGGGCGTGTAGTCGGCCATTGCTTGCTGTTTGGACGCCTACGTCCGTCGATTGCGTAGTCGAAAGTACACTTCTGATACGGCTGCCTTGGGAAACCTTGGGCCCTTATCACTTGAGAGATGGAATGAACCATCTGCAGTGCCCCGACGATGCGTCTACGATCAAAGTCACTCAGATTACCACGCTCACCCATGGTCGTCGATTATGATACACTTTTGAGAATCCTTTGCTATCCTCCTATCTATTGCCCACGTTCGTTTCAGACCCAAACCGAACGCGGGCGATAGATAGACTGCGTTCTGTTTCCACTCTGCGCGGGGTATCCCTGTGTCAAGTGATCATCTTTCCTATCTCTGATGTTTTGCCTACTAACATGGGATGTCTGTGGGTTCGAACGGCGCCAATCGACATGAAATTGACGCATGTGTGCTGGTATGAGTACAAACCATCGTAGGGTGACTTATTCCCGTGTAAAACGTGCTTAACGCCGGCAGAGCCACGGAGAAATCCAATGTCATGTTTCCGTAATGGAACTTGGAATACACCACTGTCTAAGTTGTCATCCTGCCCAATGCTGTCGTTCTCACTATTTCTGTCGAGAGAGTGTCGTTGCATGCATGGTTTCCAATTGATTTTCGTACTTGCCTATAATTACTTTGGTTAAAACTGTCGCACATGCCTCATCTTCCACCACAGGTAGCGTTCGATCGGTAAATGGCAGCCTTATTTTGGCTTTCAGCAGCTCAACGACTTTCAGGTGGGTGCTAATGGTTACAATTTTCGCCATGTTCGAATAATTACGACAGCGCCTCGTACAATGTGTGGTGCAATTCACACGAGTTGTTCACCTGGACGCTGTTAACTCCACGCAAACTACGCGACTTATGACGAGTGTGTTTTGGAGGACAGGTGGCGCTGCCGGCATTTAGCACGCTTTACACGGGAATGACTCACCCTACCGTAGTCCGTTACTCATCCTTGTACTCATGTGCCAAAGAATATCTAACGAGAACAAGTTAAGGCTCGGCGAGACGTAACTAGCGCAGCCATATCTTCGGGGAAAACATGCAGTGCACAGAAGCCAACATACAGGTTGATCGGCTGATGCCGGAGCAGTCTGCGCATGCGTATTTCTGTTGACTTCAATTCTTTGGGTAAAGAACAGTCAGCCTAGCTACGCACACTCACAGCATGTGATTGTAACCTTCTCGGTAGCATAATCACTTCGCAAATCGGGTATGTTAGTTTTGTTACGCCAATCGGGTTAGTTGAGGCTTTTGTTTGTTCGTCAGTTTTTCAGAAATATTTTCAGTAATTTCAAATACTAGGGAATGTCTGCGATTAGTACGGATACTTAGGCCTAACTGTAATATTTGCTGAATTTAAATAGTAATACTAATGTTATTGCATATTTTTCTCACCAAAATAAGGGATGGGTGGGATATCAGAAAACAGTAACAACAACAACAAAAAACTGCTGTAAGCAAATAGTCATCAGATCGAAGGAAACCATCGTGGATCAAAGAAAAGCTTCACTGTCGTTGTTCCCCCCCCCCTAACGTGTTTTGCTCCTGAATGTTAACTTTCCCGCAGAGCATATTACCTCTTAAGATGTGGTGGCGCTGTTGCCTCCTGTTTTACGTTATCTCTATAAGAGTTGACCTTCTTTAAGCGTTAGATATTCTTTGCATGTGCCACGTCTCGTGGCAATTGGCGCGTTCGAACCTACACACATCCCTTGTGAGTGTATATTGCGCGGTCCTCACCTGGTTCTGTTCATGGCGTTCTAAATGTTTAAATGACTTTGGACGAGCTAACGTATTTTTAGTTTATTTTTAAATACTTCTGAACGCTGTTGTAACTGCAGTTCGTTCGTTAACTGCTTTTGTTTTAATGTTTTTTTGTTTTTTTGTTTGAAGGTTTAACGACCACCGTGAGCAACTCAATGGGCTATAACAAGTCGCCCGTCCCTAATTTAGGGTCACTGGTTAAAGGGAAGGGAGAGAGCCAGTGCCGTAAGACAAACACAACATCCATGCCTGACTGGGATTCGAACCCGGACCCCTTACGGACGAATGATCAGAGGCCAGCGCCTTAGACCACTGCGCCACCGGGGCGGCTTTGTTTTAATGTTAGATAGAGAGGTTCTCAATAGTCCACTGCAAATATAGATTTTGTGAACCACATTTTCTTAAGATTTATTAAATTGCCCAACGCCACTCATTTAGCCGTCGTTTGTGGTTTTCCAGTGTCCTTAGGGTAATTTCTTCTTCTTCTTGTGACATAAAGCAGATTAGATGCAGAACAGCATTTCTTTACTTCTTTATAGAAAGAAGAACTATTCTGGAATTCTTCCTGAGTGCCTTTTTCCCAGTGTGACCACATGTTTTTAGAATGAACTGAAATTACGAACGAATATGATCAATTACTGTGAAGCGAAACCTCTTATTAAAAGCAAATATAGTTGAGGGCTCGGTGTGAAAAAATTGTTGGTATTACAAGAGCAATGAAAAATTATATGATCACAAGGATAACCTCAGCGAGAAAAAGATACATTAAAAAAAGCAATCTCAGAAAACGAAGGAATTAATTGTATTATGGTTATTTGCTGTCTCTAATTGGGAATGTTCCCATTTTAGGATGTTATAATATAAAAACGTACTTGCCCGCCAGCATGTTCCTTAATCTTCGAATCACTGAGTTTTTACGTTATCCAAACATAAAGTTTTTCTAAATGATGATAAAGTTCAGTGATATTTTAGATAGTAGAAATACTGTGTGATATCCCAGTCAAGAAAATAATATAAAACGCGGTGAAAACCCACGACAATATTTATTTATTTCTTAAACCAACTTAGGAAACAGATGTATTTTTATGTTATACGGGGTTGTAACAAAAGTAATGCAAAAGTCGGCATAATTTCTTTATCACGTTAGACAGCTCGTTCAAACTGCACATGTTGGTAGAATAGTACTTTCTCTATACAATGATATTACTCAACATAGTCTCCATAACAAGCGATGCATTTGCGCCATCGATGAACGCAATTCTCGAATCCTCTTTGAGAAAATTCAGGTGTGGGCTGTTGTACCCACTTTTTCACAGCCACTTTCACCTCGTCTGTGTCATCAAATCGTTGTCCCCGGAGACTATCTTTCATTGAACCGAACATTGGGCAAATCGGAGGTCGCAAGGTCTAGGATCTATGGTGGTCGGGGACCATTGACGAGCCAAATTTGATAATCGCCTGATTTGTTGCCAATGTTGTGTGTGGTCTTGCGTTGTCATGGTGTGTTTGTGGATCATTTTCAGATTCTTGTTTGGTGTCTTCCTCCTTATGTCTTTTCTAAGCATCTTGAGTGTCTCAATATACCTATCGCTGCTTACGGTAAGACCACGAACCAGAAAACCAAGGAGAATGATACCCCTGTCATCCCAGAAAACAGTCACCATGACTCTCTGTGCTGATCGCTGGATCTTGAACTTCTTAGGCCTTGGTGAAGAGGTGTGACGCCATTCCATGGATTGATTCTTCGTTTTTGGATTGTAAAGATACGCCCGCGTTTCATACCCTGTCGCCAGATCAAACAAAAACGCGTGTTCATTGGCTGAAACGCTTCCAACAGATCAGAGCAGACTTCCGCCCTTCTCTCCTTCAAATCGGGTGTCAACTGCCGAGGTACCCACTTTGCACAGACCTTCCGATACCCTACGCCTTCCACCATCATCTGTATGACATTATGACCAGAGTTCAGATGTGCAACAAGCTCACGGATTGTGACTCCACTCTCCGCACGAATCAATTAATCCACTCGCTGACAATTCGTGTCACTGTTCACAGATGATGGTCTTCCACTGAGTGGTTTGTTTTTAATGCTGGTTTCCCCTTCTTTAAACTTCATCCATCTGTGCACATTGCTCTTGTCAATAATGTAATCTCCGTAAACGTTCTTTAACTTACTGTAGATGTCGGATAGCCTTTACCATTCTTTCGTCAAGAACTCAATGACAGCACGTTGCTCCTGCTTGGGATTTATTATTTACCTGCAATAAAGAAGAAGAGTTAATATAGAGGAAGTGTTATTCTATCAACATGTGCAATTTGAACAACCTCTGTCACCCAGAAAAACAGTCTTGCTGGGCCAGCACTGCCAGCAATGGCCCAGCACTATGTTGCCGCTGCCGAACCGTCAATAAAATGTCCGGGCGACCAACAGAAGGGCCAGCAGTTCAAGCCAACAGCTGGCCAACAGTTAGCACCCCATCAGTTGTCATATGCGACAACAGGGCCATCAGTTGTCCATCACAGGCAGTAGCTCCCACAAGTGGCCCTTCAGTGGCCCTGCAAGCACGTGCCAGAAATGATGGTTAGCCTAATGTGGTCCGCTAGTTTGCCGGGAGTGGGGACCACCAACCACGTGACGTAATTGGTGGCTTGCCCAATCTTGTCCGCCAATTTCTCATGTAGTAGCCATAAAAAATAAAAAAAATGACCGCAGTTCCCCAAAGCTACAACTTCTTTTTTCTACCCTTAAGAAACTTGTGAATTATAGCACTGCGCTGATGAAACTTTCTCAACAGACCGGAAAAACGCCCGTTGTGTCTGAACCAGGGCCGTTGGCGTGGGAGCGGAGCTCTCTACCGACCTGACTAATTAGCCACGCGCGAACGTGTGCTTGAACCTGTCTGTTTTGTATGGAATGTGTAATCGAATGGTTCCCTCTTTCATTTTACAATATTGCGAGGTATTTTTCATAAAAGTCAGTTTCATATAATTCATAAATTTATTTTTTTCAACGTAACGATATTTTTTTCACCTTAACGGAACTTCTCTCATTTTCAAGGAGGGTACATACTTAGAGTCGCTTTCCAAAGTATTGTACTGTCCTGGTCGTCTTGAAAGGAGATTGTTGAATTAATGTATATTTACCCGGGTTCATGTTGCATTTTTAACGTTGTATCTTTCCTTTCCGTTGTCAGAAAATACTTTTGTTTTAAAGAGGAAAGATATTTTATTTTACTTCTCGTTATTTTTAGAAGTGAATTCCTCCCAGTCTTGTATATTCAATCCATGAATGAGTATATTATATCCACATAACGTTTTTTTTTCTTTCAAATAATTAATAAATTTTGTACGCGTATAATTCGGTTTTTTAATGGTTTCCCAGGACATTTGTTTCAAGCGGTTTCAAATTTTTTCTTGTTATTCACCCACTTCATTCCCATGAATAACAATTCATGGAGTGGGTATATTTCATGGCTTAATCTGATATCTTCGTCGACGTGGAATTTCATTAGGAAATTAATTCGTCTATCTACATTTGGCTCTTTTTTTCTTAACATCCACTAAAATAACACGATGGCGATAGCGTCGTCTTCAATTAACTGGTACCATGAGAGATACAGCAAGTGTTACTTCTGCGCTTGCGCAGTCCCTCTGATTCCACCTGCTGTTGGGGTTGTATTGGTTGCCAGCAACGGGCCACTAGTGGCACTTGCTTGGATGCCCACAGTCCACGACGATGCTACAGGGCCATCAATGGCTAGCCAACTGATAGCGCTGCCACCAACGGACCACTACCGGGCCGGGAGCGGCAGATTTCAGCCAGCAGTGACCCATCATTGCCAGCTGATGGCCAGCAGTTTCCCAGCACTTATGTTTTTGTTGGGCAGTTAATATAAAAGTTATGCCCACTTTTGCATTATTCCGGTACAACCCTCGTGTTTCACTTTTAGCACATATCTTATTGACCACCGTGAGCGACCGAATGGGCTATAAGCAGTAGCCCGTCCCTAATTTCGGACACCGGTTTCCAGGTAAGGGATAAAACCCGTGCCGTAAGACAAACATATCCTAAATGCTTCGGCGGGATTTGAACTCGGATCCATTCGGATGAATGGCCATTAGCCAGAGCTTAGACCAATGCTCCATCGGGGCGGCAAAGTAACTAAAGATTTAAATTATATAGTAACTAGAGATTTAAATTACTCCATTAAAGAACTGATGTAACTAGACGAGATTAAAGGCTCAATGCCGTAAGCTGAGATTTACTGGACTCCATTTCATATTGGTGCCGCTTTCTCCAGAGGCTGAGTCGCTTTCTCCGGAGGAACATTTGAGAAAACACTTCTAAATTTCCCTTATAGTCTAACCGTACCTAGAAATCGCATGCTGACTAGTGATGGACCACTCGTAAACGATATGTTCACAAAGAACGATTATTCACCGTAAATGATTAGTGGTTACTCCCATGGCTGCGAATGGTCATTCAGTCCTCCATTACGGTGACCACGCTGAAGTCGCAGTGCATTTTATTTTATTCTTCCCGTATGATTTCGGAAACTAATTCCTCTTAAGAAGATTAATATCGAGACTTGATAAGTGTCAATCGTTTTGTGAGTGAGTAATCAGCATTCAGCTAAGAAATAATGGTGAACCTTATGAATGGAAATGATATGCCATTCATAATAAAATGGTGTGCTCGGGTCTTACGCTACGAGCCGAGATTTATTCATGAATGTTTCTAAGCACCTGTTAACTTTGCAGTTCTTTAATATCCGCCCTCACCTTGCAATTGCTTTGGCTGGCAGTCATTCAGTGACTGCAGCCAAAGCACTTGAAGGTGAGAGCGGATATTAAAGAACTGCAAAATGAGGTAACTCTTTAACTTTTTCTGTTGTAAAAAAAAAAAAAAGAAAAAAGATCGTATTGTGTTGTTACTTTATCGTCCGTCCGTCCGTCTGCCTGTGGACACCATATCTCTGCGACTATCACTCCAATTTGAAAAATTCTTTCTGCACGGGGAAGCTTGAAATGTAAGAATGGTGATCCTTGCATACCGATTTTTGTGATGCACATTTTTGCTGCTAGAGGACGTAAACGCAGATGACATCGAATTCAAAATACATTTTATCACATACATTTGCTTCTAAATGTCTGATTAAAAAAAATATTTTACCTTTCGATGCCGTTAAATCGAAAACAATTTTAGTCATTCTAAAAAATTCAAAAAAATTATTTCACCTTTCAATGCCGTTAAATCGAAGACAATTTTAGTCTTTCTAAAAAATTCAAAAAAATTATTTTACCTTTCGGTGCCGTTAAATCGAAGACAATTTTAGTCATTCTAAAAAATTCAAAAAAATTATTTCACCTTTCGGTGCCGTCAAATCGAAGACAATTTTAGTCATTCTAAAAAAATATTTTACTATTCCATGCCGTTAAATCGAAGACAATTTTAGGCATTCAAAAAATTATTTCACCTTTCGAAGCCGTTAAATCAAAGACAGTTGCCATTTTCCCTAATAATGCATAGATTTTCCGCTTGGGGGCGCACAGATAAATTGCGCTTTCCCCAATATCGCTGCTTCTAAAACTCCGATTTGAAAAATTCTTCCTGCATCGGATGCAGATCCTGAATATATATAATTTCTAATTTTGGTGAAGAATGCTTTGGCAACTAGGAGGTGTAAGTTTTAATTTCTGCTTCTGATGTATTTGAAGCAAAATCTGAGCTTTAAAAAACTCGATTGAAAAAATTATCTCGTGGAGTGATACCGCTAACCTCGGGAAACCTTTTCAGAATGCTTGTTTCCTAAAATAATGCATAGTCTTTCCGCTAGGGATCATAGATTTATATCTTATTTTAGTCTGAGTCTCTGCTTCTTAGTGTCCAATTAGAAAAATTATTTCTTTCTTGGAGAGCGTTTCCGGTAAGAAATGTTTCTGAGGTAATTTTAAATTTTTCTTAACGCAGAAACGTGCCAACAGAGGGCGCAAGTTCGCATGTACGTTCACAGCAATATCTGCAGGACTGAAACTCCGATTAAAAGTTTTTTTTTTCGGTCAGCTACTACGAACTATGAGAATTATTTGTGTGTACTTTCTTTCCAAAGTAATACAAAGTCTCGTCGCTAGGTGGCGCAAAAGTGTTTTTTTTGTTTTTCTCAATATCTCTGCTTCTATTCTTGTAATTTAAAAAAATCTTTCTACAGCGGATGCCATTTACCTTGCAGACCACTTTGGGTTAGTGTATGGGGACATGTCGTATCAGGAACTAACCGACAAAGGAATTTTTCAAATCTGACCATTACAAGCAGAGATATTGACAAAAATAAGATATACATCTATGCCCCTGGCGGTGAAACCATGAATTATTTTAAGAAGAAAATTTGCCGAGAAGGTTTATCGACGTGAGTGGCATCGGTTTACGAAATAATTTTTTCAAACGAGATTTTTGAAGCTCAGATTATGCTGCAGATACATCAGAAGCAGAAATAACAGTTACGCCCATTGTGGTAGCCGAATCAATTTTTTTAAAAAAATTTGGAATTATATGCAAAAATTTTTCCATCAGATCATTATTATACTTTTATTTACCTACTTATGTCTTACTGTCATTTAGCTAGGGGAATGACAACTAGAGGAAATATTAGAATTTTTACTTTCCAAAAAAAAAATGTGTTCGATTGTTAAATCAATCGGAAAATGTGGATAGTTTGTTCTACCTTTATAAGTTACTGATTTTTGAGAAACTATACATTTTTAGACTTATGTTGTTAATGCATGAGCGTGTCTATGCTAATAAGCATTTAAATCTAATTATATTGTGTTGTCCTGCGCATGCTTATCACACTCATGGATATACCGGTTTGATGATTTCCAGAACTCGGACAAACATTTTATATTATAATATCAACGCCACTTGCCCTGGATTCTGGAACGGGTTGCCGATTTGTATTAGATCAGTTCTTAACTTAGCTTTATTTAAAAGAGAGTTAAGGGAATACTTGATATACAGTTAATATATTTCTGGTTTGATTCATTACAATTGTAATTATGTAAATTGCAGTTCTATAGGAAGATAATTTCTTGACTTGTCACTTTGTTTTTTTATTAGGGGACCAAGGGATCGTCAGGTGTACACTTGCCTTTTCCCCTGGCTCCCTGCTATGTTGCACTACAGTCGATTGTATAAGTCCTTATATTACTGATAAATACACAGTTGTCGTGGAGCAGGAACATCAAATAGAAGTCATCACTCTTTCCACGTTTATAAGTGAGTCACGGAAAAATTCTCATCGGCCGCGACCTGGATTCGAACCCAGTGTCTTCCAGTTACGCGCTGGATATGCTTCCACAGGGATCGATGAGAATCCGGCGCGTAACTGAAAGACACTGGGTTCGATTCCCGGTCGCGGCCGATGAGAATTTTTCTGTGACTCACTTATAAACGTGGAAATAGTGATGACTTCTGTTTGATGCTTATATTATTATTCGTATTGTCATACGTGTTTTTGTATTATCATACTGTAACTTTATTTGTACATTGCATTATATGTACATTGAACTGCCAGAAAAACTGGTACAGACGAACTTATGCAAAATACATAGCAACGTCACCTATGCGCGTACTCGGTTGCGTCCACCAGTGCGTATATAAAGCGATAGTCATCCTTGCGAGCTGTCAGAGCTGTTTTTGGCATGAGAATGACAAGTAATAACGATTTAAGCGATTTTCAACGCGATGTCATAGTTGGCACTCGTGAGATGGGCCATAGAATTTCGGAGGTAGAAAGAAAGTTCGGATTTTCACGGACGACCATTGCAAGGGTGTACCGTGACTACAACAATTCTGGCAAAACCTCCAACCTACGATACCAGTGTGGCCGTAAAAAGACATTGGGTGAACGTGACCATCGTCGGCTCTCAAAAATCGTTTCACGCGATGGGCGTGCAACACTCTTGCAGGTATCATCCGAATTCAGTGCTGGAGCCTCAACAAGCAGCAGCCCATTACGTGCAGCGTCTGTGCAACATACCCTGCACGTAATGGGCTTTGGGAGCCGACGCCCAACTCTAGTTCCCTTGATGGGTGCACGACACAGAGCTATGCGCCTCCCTTGGGCACGGCAACACCGCCACTGGACACTTGATGACTGGAAACAAGTAGCCTTGTCTGACGAGTCGCGTTTCCAACTGTATCGGGCAGATTGAAGGATTCGTGTGTGGCGCAAACCCCATGAAGCCATGGATCCCACCTGTAAACAGGGAACTGTACCGGCTGGTGGGGAGTCCGTAATGGTATGGGGTGTGTTTAGCTGGACTTCGCTGGGACCCCTGGTACGTTTACAAACGTATGTGACCGGCCAACGCTATGTGCGTATCCTTTCTGACGAGGTACACCCGTTGATGTCCTGCATTCATGCTGATAGGTTGGGCCTGTTCCAACAGGACAATACACCTCCACACAAGTGTCGGGACGCCACATTATGGTTAGAGGAGCATTCATCTTAGTTTGGGGTGTTGTCATTCCCACCGAAGTCCCCAGATCTGAACGTAATAGAACACATTTGGGATGCCATTCAACGCGTTATCGAACATAGGAATGCGAGACCTCGGAATACACCTGAATTGTGGAACGCTGTGCAAGAAGTATGGTGTACATTGCCTACAGCATATTTCCAGAAGCTAGTGGAGTCCATGCCCCGTTATATTTCTGCAGTCCTGCGCTCCCGTGGGGAACCCACCAAGTATTAGACAGTGTATATTATTATTGTATAATATTTGTATTTGCATGCTTGATGGTTCATGTGTTTGTGTTAGTTGTATGATAATTCATATTTTTGCATTTATGTGTTATATTAATGCATTTCTTTCATATAAGCATTGCATTTCTTTTGTGTTTGCATAGGGTGTGATTTTTATTTTGTTAATCATTTTTTTGTTACAGAAATCGTATGTTCGATTTGATCGTATGCTAGATAGTGTAACATGGAAAAATTAAATTCAAATTCACTGTTCTGACGCTCCCAGCAAGTGTGGCTAATCACCTACATGCTTAAATAGTTTTTCGGAAAGATACGTTGCTTTTAAGGGTTTTCGGTAAGATACATTGCTGCCTGTATTACTGCGATCATTACGCGTGCTTTCAAAATTCCTTGGCTCACGTACATTACGAAAAATGTACTCCTCTTTGGGTGGTCTCCCTCGAACAAAATCCTGTTTCGTCCTCACTGTAACACAGTTTACAGTTGAATAGCAGAAGAAACACGCAGCCGATTTCTTCTTGATAATAGCCAATCAACTCCTTGCTCCGACTGGGGCCGTCTCCCAAGGTCGTCCGACTACCCGTCTGCCCCACGTTGCGATGAAGAAGTCAGACTGAGTGTTGTGACACCTACAGAAATCAGTTGATAGAATTTAGAAGGAAATTTTTATTTTTCTCCAATTCTTGGGATCAAGATCTCTAAAATGACCCATTTCCCTAGTTCGTACGGCGTACTTTTGTCCCGCAGTTCTGTGCAACACTACGGCCTAATTAGCAAGATTCTTGTGCTCTGGTTTACATGGCGATCGATTCGTCTCAGTAAAGATCGTGTATCAAAAGAAAATGCTCCTTTCTCTTCTACAAAAAGGTCATACTCGTATGTACACCCAATGAACAAAACATTAGAGTTACGTACCTAATTTAGTGCTGGCCGCCCCGGTGGCGCAGTGGTCTAAGCAATGGCTTCTGATCATTCGTCTGAGATGGGTCCGGGTTTGAATTCCGGTGAGATATGGATGTTGTGTTTGCCTTACGGCGCTGGCTCTCTTCTTTCCCTTGAACCAGAGACCTTAAATTAGAGACGGGCGACTGCTTATAGCCGACTGAGTTGCTCATGGTGGTAGCTAAAGCTAAATTCAGAAATAATGATTAACGTGTTGGACCTCTTCCAGCGCGAATAGCAGGCTACACAAACCAGGCATTCATTACCCGAGATGGCGGTGTATTTTGGAGGCCCTTTCATGACAGCTCGGTGAAAGACGTCAGTCCAGGATCCATAGATCTGTTGTTTCGCTGTACGACAGCTCAAATAGCTTCCACAGAGTATAAATCCGTGGACCAAGGGGCCCAGTGGACGGTTCTAAATCCAGATGACAGTTCCTCTAGCCATGCATGGGTAGTTACATAACGCTGGGGCAGAGCATTGTCTTGCTGAAAGAAACAGTTGGCCGCAGTATGCGCAAAAGCCATGAAAGCGTGTAGCTGATCAGCCAGCACAGGCTGGTAGCTTGCAGCGGTTAAGGACCTCTCCATACAAACGAAGTGATCTAATGTGTCCCATGAGAAGGCTCCCGAAACCCTCACAGAGCCACCACCGCCTTGAACAGAACCACCTAGCCTGAGGGAGGCATGGCCTCATGTTGTCAGCACAACACTCCCACCCTCTCGTCAACTCAGTACAGTTGCAAACTGGATTGTTCCGAACACAAGACACGGTGTCACTCTGCAGAAGTCCAATTTCGATGTTCTCGAACCCTAATGTCGGATCCGTGACACACGAGTATGGTGACGCCTCCCGTAGCCCAGGACATGCATCGTGCGCAGTAACGTCCGCGCTCTGACACTGCTTGAATCTCTGGCATTTAACCTAGATGTGTTTTACGCCCCTGTTGCCAAGCGGTCTGTCTTTGCGAGCCTTGATAGTTTATTTCGACCCCAGTCATCTATGGCTGGTGATCGACCATCGCTTGCTTTCGAGCGTTGGTACGTTCGGCGATGGTATACTCGCAGTACACCCCTAGATACGGTTTCTGTGGGGGGACTGTAAGGTTCTTACCGCTTCGGCGATAGAATTACCCATTTCTCTTGCGCCGACAGTGTGCCAAAAATGAATGTCGCTCAGATCACCCCGTTTACCCATGTTCGTCGATTGCGATACACTGTCAGGAAACACTTCGGCTCGCCTGCTTTCGGTTTGGGTCTGATTCACTCTGCGCGGGGTATGCCCATGTCAACTGCCCATCATTCCTATCTTTAATACATTATATATTGACAAAAGTCACCGGATACCAAGAATAGAAACGCAACATAGCATTTATTGACATACATTAGTACGGTGTCGGTCCACCTTTGGCCTTAATGCATGCACTGATCCTTCGAGACATGCTTTCGACAAGGTTTTGGAACACAGCGATAGATATGCGCTTCCATTCAGTACATAATGCGGCGGCGAACTGCTGCTTAGTAGTAGGCCTTGGTTCCAAACTTCTTCATTCATCCCATTGGTGCTCTATGGGATTACGATCAGGGCTCTGTGCTGGCCAGTTCATACACGATGCGGACTTATCGTCAAACCACGCCGTAACAGTCCTTGCTTTTTTGTTTGGTGCATTATCCTGCTGGCACCAACATGATTCGGATTCATAGTATTGCCACAGAGTTGGTAGAGAATAATAGTCCACAATCTCTAGGTAGATGTTCTGGTTAACAAGTCTGTCCACGATAACAAATGGGCCGTGACCAAACCACGGAAAACACCCCCACACGAGAACACTGCCAGCTCCAAACTTGACCGTAGGAACAGAACACTGTGGTAAATAGCGTTCCCACGGCTGCCGCCGCCATACCCACACACGGCCATCAGACTGATGGATAGTGTATCAGGATTCATCGATCCATAGAAACCGTTTACATTATCTACGGTCCACGATGAATGTTATTTACACCATGCTAAACGACGAGTAGCATTCCGAGTCGAGATGAAAGGCTTATGGGCAGCAGCACGACCACGGTAACGCATGGAATGAAGTTCTCTGCGAATGGTGCATGTACATACCGTGGTTCTAGCATTTTTACTCACCTGTACACTGACGTCTTGTGTAGTACTCCGCGGATTAGCTGTAACGACTCTCCCGAAGCTTCGACGTCCTCTATCACTGATTTTCTTTGGTCTGCCGGTTCGTTTTGCTACTTCAGGCACGCTATGTGTCTTCCACTTATTCAGTACACCCAAAACAGTTGACTTGGGTATGTTTTAAACGCCTCTGGGTTTCTCTTATGGACAACCCACTAATAAAACACTCAACAATCTTTCCTTTCTCAAAGTCAGTTCTCTCCCACCGCGACATTTGCACTCAACCTCACAGTGCGATATGATCGGGGTCAGCTGCAGGCTTGTTTTTGTAGCGTTTGCTGCTATACCGCGCATCTTAACAACGCAGCTGATTCGTTCATTTTCTTTTGAAGGGCTGTCCGGCGACTTTTGTCAATATAGTGTATTTTGCCTACTAAGTGTATATTTGGCTAAAAACACTGGTTTCGAAACAGTCTGTGGTATTTCTGGAAGTGAATATGCGCCTCTTCGGTATATGCTCTCTCAGAGGTTTTAAATAAACAGAAAGTACGCTTGGCGATTGTGTTTCTTTTTTGGGGGGGGAAAAAGGTTTGTTAAATAATAAGCCACAGTTATTGAGGAAATTTTATTTCAAAAATTATTCTTCTAACTACAATACAAAATATAGGAACTGGACACAGGTATCAAAATTATTTACATTTACAGTGATTACTACAACCATCAATAGAGTTATGAACAACCCAGTCTAATGGGTCGTTATACTTTTTTTATGAAATATTTAAACAATTGTTCTGTATTCTGAAATCAAAAACCATATATGAGATGCAATGTCCTGTAGACGTTTCTTCACAGAAAATATTTCAATCTTTATCAGTCCATAAATCTCTGGTAGTCTGCTTTCTTTGGAAATTTTGCATTTTACAAAGTACATTATATAATCGTTGGCATTATAAATGAAACGAGCATGAGCAAATCAAAGTTGCTATATGCCGCACTGTTCTAAACAGAGTATCACTTTTTCGGAATATTTTTTCTCTCGTTCGTGTATCGCAATTTATATGATTTGCGTTTCCATGTGAACCGCCATGATAGGCAATCAATTGTAACAGCCATTTCATTATGATACAGATTTATAAATGGTACTTACGTATTTTTTAAAGGTGGTAAAAATATAAAAGATATAATAGAGAAGGAGCTCTTTAATGTTCTTAGAATATTAAAGTCGAATTTACTTAAACGAAAATTACAGAGAAAATCAGATATCGATCCGAATAAAATATTGTGAAAAACGTCTTCGAGATCAAAATGGACGCGAAGCTTTGGCGACGGATACTACAGTGTTTTAAACAATATTTTGTAAGTGTGCTTAATTAATGAGTAATTTCTCGCGTTTAAGTTTTAACGTATTGATAAAAGAGGTGTGACAATTTAATTCCCCGAAAGCACCTCTAGAAAACAATGTGTGGGTACTTGTGCATTAGCGGCCACTGTTACTTTCGAATTAATCTCCTTCCGCAACTGCGCAATTAGTTAGACGATGTTGCCATTGCTGGAAATTGACCTGAAACTACGTTTCTCAAATACTCTTGGGTTTGTTTTTTCACGTTACGCTGGATGTCAGAAATCACTGAAAATCTTCGTCCTTTCATGGCAGTTTTTATTTTTGGGAAGAGACAGGAATCACAAGGGGCTAAGTCAGGTGAATACGGTGGTTGGTCCAATTTGGTAATTGATTTTTCAGCCAGGAATTGTCGAACGCTAAGGGTATCATGGCTTTGGACATTGTTAGGCCACAGTTCAGCGGCTTTCCTTCGAAAAGAATCCCGTAACCCTTTCAACAATTCTAAATGGCATTGTTGGTTGACCGTTCGTCCCTGATCAACACAATTGACCGTTTGTCCCTGATCAACACAATTGACCGTTTGTCCCTGTTCAACAAATCTAAATTGCATTTTTATTTGACCATCTGTCCTTGATCAACACATCTAAATAGCATTGTTGTTTGACAGTTTGTCCCTGGTCAACACATCTAAATAACATTGTTGGTTGACCATTCGTCCCTATTCAACACATCTAAACAGCAATGTTGGTTGACCTTTTGTCCCTGTTCAACACATCTAAAGAGCATTGTTGGTTGACCGTTTGTCCCTGTTCAACATATCGAAATTGCATTGTTGTTTGGCCGTTTGTCCTTGATCAATACGTATAACTAGCATTGTTGTTTGACCATTTGTCCATATTCAACACATCTAAACAGCAATGTTGGTTGACCTTTTGTCCCTGTTCAACACATCTAAATAGCATTGTTGTTTGACCGTTTGTCCCGTTTCAACACATCTAAATATCATTGTTGGTTGACCGTTTGTCCCTTTTCAACACATCTAAAGAGCATTTTTGTTTGACCATCTGTCCTTGATCAACACGTCTAAATATCGTTGTTGGTTGACCGTTTGTCCCTGTTCAACACATCTAAATAGCATTGTTGGTTGACCTTTGTCCATATTCAACACATCTAAACAGCATTGTTCGTTGACCGTTTGTCCCTGTTCAACACATCTAAACAGCATTGTTCGTTGACCGTTTGTCCCTGTTCAACACATCTAAACAGCATTGTTCGTTGACCGTTTGTCCCTGTTCAACACATCTAAACAGCATTGTTGGTTGACCGTTTGTCAATGTTCAACACATCTAAACAGCAATGTTGGTTGCCTTTTTGTCCCTGTTCAACACATCGAAATAGCATTGTTGGTTGGCCGTTTGTCCCTGTTCAACAAATCTAAATACCGTCGTTCGTTGACCGTTTGTCCCTGTTCAACAAATCGAAATTGCATTGTTGTTTGGCCGTTTGTCCTTGATCAGCACATATCACTAGCATTGTTGTTTGACCGTTTGTCCATATTCAACACATCTAAACAGCAATGTTGGTTGGCCTTTTGTCCCTGTTCAACACATCTAAATAGCATTGTTGTTTGACCGTTTGTCCCTTTTCAACACATCTAAACAGCATTGTTGGTTGAACGTTTGTCAATGTTCAACACATTTAAACAGCAATGTTGGTTGACTTTTTGTACCGGTTCAACACATATAAATATCATTGTTGGTTGACCGTTTGTCTCTGCTCAACACATCTAAATGACTTTGTAGGTTGACCGTTTGTCCCTATTCAAAAAATCAAAATAGCATCGTTGGTTGACCGTTTGTCCCTGTTGAGCAAATCGAAATTGCATTGTTGTTTGGCCGTTTGTCCTTGATCAACGCATATTACTAGCATTGTTGTTTGACCGTTTGTCCATGTTCGACACACATATAAACAGCAATGTTGTTTGACGTTTTGTCCCTGTTTAAGAAATCTAAATAGCATTGTTGGTTGACCGTTTGTCCCTGTTCAATACATTTAAATAGCATTGTTGGTTGACCGTTTGTCCCTGTTCAATACATCTAAATAGCATTGTTGGTTGACCGTTTGTCCCTGTTCAATACATCTAAATAGCATTGTTGGTTGACCGTTTGTTCTTGTCGCAATGAATTCGTGATGAACCATCTGCTCGTGATCGAAAAAACACACAAGCACGGTCTTGACAGCGAATGTGACATTAGTTCTGTTTTCCGCTCTTATGCCACTCAAAGACGCTTTTTTTGTAGCATTATCACCATATGCCACTTTCAATAGCTCTAACGTTATAGCAGCACTTAATGACCTTCACACAGTATTTGATATTAATGCTCTGGTTTAAATTTCTATCACTCGTCTTTGCTTCAAAACTAACACACAGACTTGTATTGTTTTCGCCAAATGCACCTCATGTATGGCTCTACTGGTCAGAGGGAACGCATACGCATACTTGAAACATGTCCAGACATACATATGCACATGATTATGCCCGTGTCGCCACAAGGGTGACATTATGCGGCCGTTCCGGAAATTAAATTTCCACACCTTGTACTTCTGTGGGAAATGAACTGAATGCGACGTACTTACGTTGAATGTAATTTAGTGATAAACACAGAAACTAAGATGTAAATGCGATAAGGAATTTTCTTCAAGAAATTAGTTGGTTGATGTAGCTCAATGGCGTAAGAGCCTTTGATTCATCAATAGCGCCCATTTAGACTTAAGTCACCACGGAAATCAGTAGGTAAGCATTTAAACTTTACCTTGAGATATCACAGTCTATTTTTCTGAACTTTTGCGATTGTAAATCAAACATTGTTGTTACAGACGTTTAGGTAGATCCATTAGGCCTGCATCCTAATGATTTTAATCTCCTAACTATTGAAAAATTATATAAATATGACTTAGGAATATTAGCGCTTAAGAGAATAAAAAATAACTTTATCGGGATTTAATTTCACTAAATGTTCACACCCATTAACATTCTACAAGAAATAAAACTAAACTAGTGCCTATATTTATACAAACAGAACGTTTCAGAGCACAGCTTAATTAAGTTGGACCAACATTCTGGAATACTTTACCTGATGATTTAACAAGCCTACATTTGTTAACTTAAACAACATTTATTACGATCATCCTCATTGTAATTATTTTTTTTTACATAGGTTGCAGCTACTTCGTAAATAAATTGGAGCAGTTACTGTGTTTACAAGTTCTTAACTTTACTATTATATATTTATAATAATGATCGTGTAACCCTTGAATCATTAAACTAACTACTAATGTTTGATATTACTGGCAATCTTAATGCTGACCATAACTAATCGGACTGTTTACTAATCTGGTAAAATTTTAAGTGCTATTGTTTTAGCTTACATTTTTAATATAAATAAAGCAATAACGGATGGAGATGCTTCTGCAGTTAATTTGAAATTATAATGATGACTGTCTCTGAAATTATAATGATGACTGTCTCTGCCAATCACTGGTATGTCTGCTTGACTTGATGTTTGTTTCGAGGATTATTGCTTTTGGGATAAGAGCGCTACTTAGGCCTTTTCCCTCATTTCATCCCTGTTGTTGCTTATCTGCTCTATAATCACCTTCAATTAGTTTATGTAATTTGTATGTGACAACTAAAATTAAATTGAAATGCAAATGTTTCATCAATCGTGACAATAAATTTCCATCTGTCTCCGGCTAAGTAATTTTCATGAAGTCTACACTGTTTTCTGCGCTCAGCCGTGTGCCCAGGCAAAAGGCCGTTATCATTATGTTTTTTACGCTTTCCAACCGTAGGTTGAAGAAGCCTATATGTTCCAGCTTTGTCCGTCTGTCTGGCTGTCCGCACGATAACTCGCGTGAAAATGGTTTGATTTCGATGAAATTTTAATATGTGGTACGGGACAACCTGAGGACGAACCCTTTTGAAAATCGACGAAATGGGCTCAAAGGTTAGGACAAAGGAGCGTGATCCATTCCATCAACCTTATGCGTCATAACTTACGTAAAAATGCTTCTATTGCGACAAAACTTTAGTATGTTGTTCCGGAGGTATAAGTAAACCGGTTATGTTGAATATCATCGAAATAGGGTCAAAGGTCAGGGCATAGGAGCGAGATTTATTTCACAGCCATTATTCTCATAACTTGAGTAATAATTTCTGGTATGTTGGAAAGCGTATCATAATCAATGCATTGCACGATTTTACTAACTTGTTTGGTTTGTTTCAGATTGAGATCTATACAGAAATTTTTGACGACATAGCGATTGCTCTTTGGGACGGTGTATTTTCTTTTAAGACCAGAGACCATACTTTTGAAACAGTCTTAGGAGCACGTACCTTCCTTGGATATTCGTTTGGTGCTGTTTTCCATGAGAAAAGCAAAGCTTGACGATTTTTCCTTCTACTATTAATAATATTGTTTATTTTGCATTTAGAAAGGCTAATTCCATGATTTTCACGGCGTTTTTTTAATTTTAGAATACGAATAATTATTTTCGTAAAGAGCAAAAACATATCCTTCTCTCTCCAGCTTATTTACCTGCACCATTTTCTGAGACCGTATTTAACTGCAGCAGATGCTTTTTTCGGGTTCATCAAGCGCGCTTTTGGCAGTTTCAATCCTTTAAATTTATTTTATTTTCTATAATTTCTTATCAAAAACATTCTAAGAATGTGTCACATTTTACAATAGTTAAAATACTAATTTTCGGTATTTTAACTATTATGAAATCTGATCTGATTTTTGCATTGACTCTGCTGTTATTTTTAATAAAGGTTACAATCATTTGACTTTGGTATGAGTACCATTTTCTACACTACGTTTTTTATAATTAATCTTATGGTGTTTGTATAAATAAATTACATATTCATTTTTCAAGGAAATAGAAATTTTATACAGAAAAAGTTCGAAAATCCGATATGAATTTTGCTTCATTAATCCACAGAATTTTCAGAAGTAATTCAAATTCATAGTGAGCATTATTAAACATTTGCGATTTAGGTCCTGTTTTGTTTCCAAATGCTAACGTCTGACGTTAACCCACGTGTAATCCCGCGGGAATACATTTTAATATTTTTCATTTGAAACAATATTACAATTTTCATTTCTAAACTTAAAATTTACGGAAGAAACCCTATTATGTATTCCACGGCAACATACGAATTCTCGCAACGGATCTAGGACTCGAAAGTAATCGCTTTAAGATAATGGCTAAAGACTCTGATACTTTTAGACAGTTACGTTCAAAATACATCACATCAAGCTATTTTATCTATCTTATCAGACGATCGTGTTTTCATGGATTCGGATCAGAGATACATGCAATAAATGAATTATTAATTTGACGCATTTTATCTCTCTTATCAGACCATCGTGTTTTCATCAATTCGGAATAGAGACAAATGCATTGAATAAATAAAATATTAACAACAAAAATATTTTAGACATTGCATTTTCATTAAATTCTCTGTGCATAAGTTGGTAACTATTAATTTAAATTCATTTGTGCTAAGTTTGTATACCGAAAAATATTATAATAATTGCTAATTTAACGATAGTGAATGCAGCACGATTGCACTTAAAAAAAACTACATCAGTACTGAAGACAATATGAAAGTATAGGAGCTAAAATAAAATTTAACTAGGAATATTAATTATACAATAATACGTGAATATTTCAGTTAAGAAAACATACCCCGAGCTTTAATTTTTATAGAAGAAACTTGATAACTTATTTTGTTTCATAACTTATTTGTAAACAGAATATCTCCATGCGAAGTAACAAATAACTTAGAAAAAATTCAAATGCCAACTTTAAAAAGCGTTAGATCGAAATGGCTGGTAAAATTAATTAACCCATTTTTCCATCTGCACAAAATATCACGCGTGAAACAAATTATTTATTTGGTCTTTTCTTTCAGATCTTTCTCATACTACTCAAAAAATTCCGACACAAATTTACAGGAACATTTCATCTCAGACACATTATAAAATTCTTTTAAATTTATCACAAACATAAAACTTGTGAAATTTCATAAAAGTGCTTTCTCACCAATTTTCTTTTTATATATTTTTTTTTTGTAGATTGTCTTTTGTATTTGGCAAAGAAATTGATTTTCCATGCAACATTTACTCTGAGTGGTAAAAAATACATTCATCAGGTTTTCAAAGAATGTCCGACACACACATCTTCCAAACACGCATTCCTTTGACGACGGCAACGAATACGTAAATCGAAGAAATAATTTGTGAATATTCTTATATGGAAGCTTGAAATAGAATAACATAGGCGGTATTTCGTTCCTCGTGATTATTTTTTGAAAAGACACTGTGTCTCAGAGTTTCGGAAAAGGAATTAACAAAGCAAAAAGTGAAAATATACTACGAATGTCTGGAAAAGCTTACTGCAAAGCCGTTCTGTATAGTCTTATGTAAATTACACCATGGCGACGTATGTAAGTAGAAATTTAGAACGGCTACCGTAAGTATATTATGATTCTCAAAGCAGAACATGTCGTATGTATGGTGTACGTAAATGTTGTAAAGGGTGGGTCAATAACGAACATGTACTGGAAATTTCTGAGTTAATGGCATGTAGCAAATATACATTTGAAAAGCACTGTGTAAGACTTTTTCACTAAGTATGCTTTCTTTGTGAAAATAACACAAATAACATATGTATACCTGTCAGAAAAAAAGAAATTTCCTTAATCCTTAACAAATATCTTCAGCATTTTTATCATTTATCTTTTTTTTCATTGTTACGATCATTTGCATCAAACAAAAACTTCAAATGACAGTCACCTCTTCTACCCTGTTTTACGAAATTCTGGAAAGAACTGAGACTTCCAATTCCTTATAAGACTCATAATCTCAAGATGCTAAGTAAAACCATACAGAAAAGCATACTATTTCGCAAAGAAGAAAAACTCCGCTGTAGAAAGGAAAGGTGAAAGTTGCATTCGTCGCCGTAAGTTTCTTTTTTTTTCTTCATATTTATATTCAATACGTATATTTAAAGACTAACATTCCTCAAATGTTACGCGCTCTCTCTCTCTTCACACACAAATACACACTCATACATACCCGAAAAAATATATAATTTTCAACCATTATGAATCCACTGCCAGGTGGAGATCTCCCCAAGTCTCTTCCACAACTTTCTGTCTTGAGACAGTCTCCAACATGTCACCCTGGCATGCCTCCGAATTTCATCCTAAATGATTTTTTGGGCCTTTTCCTGTCTCTTGGAATCCCGTCCAATGCTTTAGTTTCCATCGATGGCGAGTGTTTTGATCAATATGTCTTGCTCTAATTTAAGGTTTTTTGCCCTTATGCACAGCACCATAAACTCTAGACATTTTCTTGATCCACGAGTTCCTCTTCTTATCTTTTCTCGTTATACCAAGCTTCCCCCTCTCCACAATTCTTTCAATTGATGGCAGCGTCTGATTTTTTTCCTGAATTATAGTCAATGTCTCTGATAAATAAGTAAAAACTGGAAGGATGCATTGATTACACACATTTTTCTCAAGATGTAATGATACATTTCTATTGAAAATTGTACAGTTTCTGTTAAAACCTGTCCAGCTAATTACTATACTCGTATTTATCTCTTCTTCGACGTGTACATTGCTGGATATATGTTGTCCAGGTAAATATAGGTATATGTTTTGAGTGCGCTATATATCCATTTGTTCCTATGTATGCTATTTTATTCCATAATAAGAAAAAATGCTTTTCATGTTTAACTTGTAGCATCTCCATGTATGTATATATATATTTATACACTATCTACCAACAAGTAATTCGACATCTCTGCAATCGACGATATCTGCGGTCCTGATACACGTCACGGCCGCCGCCGTTAAATATCGTGTGGGAAACAACAACGCAACCAGTCGCATGCAAGATGCCACGCAGTTCGGAGCTCTCTGATTTCGAGAAAGGTGTAATCGTCGGATATAACAGAAATGGTCGATCCATACGTGACATATCCAGGAAGTTGAAGTACCCAAAATCGACAGTGGCCTACGTGATTCGCAAGTGGAAAATGAGAGGTGACAGTCGGAATGTGCCCCGACCCGGCAGACCCACAAAACTGGGAGTTAGAGACCAAAGGGTGCTGGCCCGAGAAATTTGGAAACACCGCACCAAATCGATGAACCACATCCGGGAGTGTTCTTTCGATGAATACCATCCGTAAGGAAGCCCATCTGCTCGGTTGTCATGGACATGCTGCCGCCTACAAGCCCTTGACCACCAAATCCAATAGCGCTGCTCGGCTACCGTGGTGCAAAGAACGTCGACAGTGGACCGTTGAACAGAGGAAACAGGTTCTATGCAGCGACGAATTAAGGTTCACCCTCTACCGTTCGGATGGCAGGGTCTGGGTTTGGCGTCTGCCTGGAGAACGCTTCCTGCCGGAATGTAGTGTGACAATTGTGAAGTTCGGCGGCGGTGGAATTATGCTATCGGGGTGTTTCTCTTGTTATGGCATGGGACCCTTGGTCGCAATTCCTGGTAGACTCAACGCAGAGACCTACTGCACCATTTTGGAGGACCATGCGCTTCCTACGCTGTAGCAGTTTTACGGGGTGGACCCATGTTACTTTCAGGATGATAATGCAACCTGTCATGTTGCGAGGTCCACCATGGCATTGTATGGTGTCAATGCAGTTAATCGAATGGACTGGCCTGCGCAGAGCCTGGACCTTAACCCTATGGAGCACCTCTGGGACGATTTGGAGCGTCGACTTAAGGGGCGCTCCCACCGTCCGAAATCGGTGAAGGAACTGACCTGTCTTCTCCAAGCCAAGTGGAAGAAAATACCGCTAGCTGTCGTACAACGCCTGTTTGAGAGTATGCCCCGGAGAGTCGCAGCAGTAATCGCCGCTCGTGGATGCTACACCAACTATTGAAGGTGAATAAACTTCGCTTTCCTTTGCTGTCACAGGTGTCCAATTACTTGTTGGTAGATAGTGTGTGTGTATATATATACTGTATATCAGGGGCGAATATTCTGTAGGAGGGGGGCTAGGTGTGCGGTGCTGAGTTGCAATTTAACCTATACCATCGACATAATTTTTCGGATATATTTCTAATATAACTCGCCAGAGTTGTTCTACTGAACGAACGTTCTCGTCTTAATGAAAACATTATAAGGGGAAAATTAATTTCCCCATATAATGTTTTCATTAAGAAAAGGTTCGTTCAGTAAGCATACCGCATTCGCGCTAAGATCCGCGGGTGTGCCTATTCGCTAGCGCACATTCGAACGATTTCTAGCAACTGAGATATAAGCGCTCCCTCAATGGCGCTGCATGCCACGTTCTTTTTTCCCCGTGGTTTCAAACACAACAGCGGAACTCTCAGGGTGTGCTAGCCAAAGTGAGCACTGCTTGCAGTCCCACGTAGCAGTGCAATTCAACGTTGTGATACGAGTTGCTGTTATATCCTTTTGGGGGTGGAGTATGTATTTCTAATAAAACTCGCTAAAGTTTGTCTTAAGGCTTTGCTTGTGTGGTTAAAATGAATTTCCTTGAGCAGTATTTTCGTGAAGGGGCGAAGGTTTTTTAATTCGTTCAGTAAACAAAACATTGGAAATAATATTTGCAGCTGTAGAAGCCCTGTTTTACCTACGGATACCCCAAGTCGTTAAAGCAACTGTAATACAAAGCTCCGAAGATGTTTTTATTTCCTTGTGGATAAAATGCAGATGCCAAACTTTGCAGGATGTGCGCCTTTGAAAAATAACCTCTGGTCATACTTGGTTGCATTTGGAATAGCGTGGAATAATTATTGCAATTCAACGTTCTGCTACCAGTTACTGCTTTTCCGTCGTTTCGTCGCTGCGTGAATCGATGTGTTTGAGTACAGATTAAAATATACTATTTAAATTTTGATATTCATTTAGAATGGGGAACAGTGTTGATGATGTACAAAGTGTCCCATTTTCTGCAAGAGATTTTGCAGATTGTGTAAATTTATTTAAAAAAAGTAAGCCTCGTCCTGTATTTAAAAATCATAAAAAAATCCCATTCACCACTAGCATTCGCACAGGAAATTCAGATTTTTTTTTTACAATGGAGTGTAAAGATCTTTACCATAAGTAATCAGGCGACTACTAAATAAAAGAAATGCTTTAATATGTTCAAAATCAATGCGTGAATTTAGCAACTAGGGATGCATAATAAAAATTGTGCGTGTCTTTTTTCATAACAGCGCGCACATCACTGAACTTCCTTTTCTCTTCAGTTAAAAATACTAATCTAAATTCGCACTTATCTCTTACCCAAACGTCGTTTAACAACCAATATCATAAAATAATTGAAAAATAAAAAAAAAAAAAATGGGGAAATACAATAAAAGCAGAGCTCTCAAAAATCAGTCATCAAACGGCTGCGAGTTTTAAATGGCTCACTCCTTTTCCTGGAGATCTGACTTTGAGTTACAGTCTAAGTATTAAAACCCAGGTTATAGTAAACAAAGATGCACAGACATCAAATCAAAATACAGGATAACAAGCAAAAAAAAAAAAAAAAGACTGGTTTCTGTGTTTTTGTTTAGAGTTCAATCCCTGGTTTTAGAAATGTATCCTAAATTTTAGATAGCTTTAGCAACCATTGTCTGTTTAAAATTCCCTCCCCTCCGTCACAAGAGCAAGAAAACTGAAAGTTAGAAATGATCGAAAATGCAAATAGTAGACATATACACTATCTACCAACAAGTAATTGGACACCTGTGATAGCAAAGGAAAACGAAGTTTATTCACCTTCAACAGTTTGTGGAGCCTCCACGAGCGGCGGTTACAGCTGCGACCATCCGGGGCATACTCTCAACCAGGCGTTGCACGGCGGCTAGCGGTATTTTCTTCCACTCGGCTTGGAGAAGACAGGTCAGTTCCTTCACCGATTTCGGACGGTGGGGGCACCCCTTAAGTCAACGCTCCAACTCGTCCCAGAGGTGCTCGATAGGGTTAAGGTCCGGGCTCTGCGCAGGCCAGTCCATTCGATTAACCCCATTGTCACCATACCAAGCCAGAGTGCACTTCGCAACATGACAGGTGGCATTGTCATCCTGAAAGTAACATGGGTCCACCCCGTAAAACTGCCACAACGTAGGAAGCGCATGGTCATCCAAAATGGTGCAGTAGGTCTCGGCGTTGAGTCTACCAGGAATTGCAACCAAGGGTCCCGTGCCATACAAGGAGAAACACCCCCATAGCATAATTCCACCGCCGCCGACCTTCACAGTTGGCACAATACATTACGGCAGGAGGGGTTCTCCAGTCAGACGCCAAACCCAGACCCTGCCATCCGAACGGTAGAGGGTGAACCTTAATTCGTCGCTCCAGACAACCTGTTTCCACTGTTCAACGGTCCACTGTTGACGTTCTTTGCACCACGTTAGCCGAGCAGCGCTATTGGATTTGGTGGTCAAAGGCTTGTGGGCGGCAGCACGTCCATGATAACCGAGCAGATGGGCTTCCTTACGGATGGTATTCATCGAAAAAACACTCCCGGATGCCTGTTAAAACTCCTCGCGGATGTGGCCCATCGATTTGGTGCGCGTCTTCCGATTTTCTCTGGCCAGCACCTGTCGGTTTCTAACTGCCAGTTTTGTGGGTCTGCCTGGTCGGGGCACATTCCGACAGTCACCTCTCATCTTCCACTTGCCAATCACGTAGGCCACGGTCGATTTTGGGTACTTCAACTTGCTGGATATGTCACGTATGGATCGGCCATTTCTGTGATACCCGACAATTACACCTTTCTCGAAATCAGAGAGCTCCTAACTGCGTGGCATCTTGCATGCGACCTGTTGCGTTGTTGTTTCCCACACGATATTTAACGGCGGTGGCCGTGACGTGTATCAGGACCGCAGATTTCGTCGATTGCAGGAGTGTCCAATTACTTGTTGGTAGATAGTGTATAAAACAGTACTGGAAAACACAAAAAAAAACACACCCTGAAGAAACAGTCATCAAAAGCTGAGAGGTTCAAATGACTCACTTCTTCACCTGAAGGTTTGAGTTTGATTCGGTCACTAAATATTTAACCCACATCTTAGGAGACCAACATCGAAAACAAACATAGGGTAACCCACACGGCGATTCTCGAGTGGTTGTGCAATGTTAAAGAACGGCAAAAAACAACAACGAAGGTTTTTTGCGAAAAATGAAATCTGAACTGTAGGTCGAATATTAAATTACTAATGTGTTCCACGCTTCAGTGGAACTGGTTATAATCATCATCATCCATTATCAATCCACTGCTGGACGAAGGTCTCCCCAAGTTTCCTCCACAACGGTCTGCCTTGTGCCAGTCTCCTCCATGTCACTCCCGCATACTTTCGAATTTCATTCACCCATCTTCCATGTGGTCTTCTTCTGGGTCTTTTCCTGTCCCTTGGAATCCAATCTAAAATTTCGGCTGTCCGTCGATAGTCTGTCCTTCTGGCTGAATGTCCAGCCCATTGCCATTTCAGAGATTTAACTCTGATCATGATGTCTTCCACTCTTGTCATTTTTCGGATCCACGAGTACCTCTTCTTATCTCTCCTGGTTACACCAAGCATGCACCTCTCCAAGCTCCTTTGAGCTGTCTGCAGCCTTTGTATGTATCTTTTAGTTAAGGTCCACGTCTCTGCACCATACGTAAGCGCTGGAAGGATGAATAGATCAAACACGTTTCTTTTAAGACATAATGGCATATTGCTCTTGAAAATTATGCTGTTTCTTCCAAAAGCTCTACAGGCAAGTTTTGTACGCCTATTAATTTCTTCATCAATGTGACCCTAACTTGATATATGCAGTCTAAGATAAACGTACGTGTCTGTTATCTCCAGCTTTTCTCCATCAATCGATAAATCCTTATTTCTTGTAAAAGCATTGAACATCACTTTTGTCTTCTGAAAGTTCATTTTTAATCCCACTTCTTTACAGCAAGTTCCTGGATCATACTCTGCAGCTCTGATGGGGTTGTGGCAAAAATGACTATGTCATCAGCAAAACGAAAGTGGGTTAGATAATCTCCATTAATCTTTATCCCATTATTTTCCCAGTTCAGTGATTGAAATACATTTTCCAATGTGGCATTAAAGAGCTTCGGAGATATGGTGTCCCCTTGTCTCACTCCTTTTCCAATTTTTATGTGTGTTGTATTTTCAAACAGCCGAATCTTTGCACTTGCATTTTCATAGATGTTATTAATAATATTAATGTATGCATCTTCAATACCGCAGGATTTCAGAGCCATTGTAAATGCTGATGGTTTCACGGAATCAAAGGCTTTTTCATAATCGATAAAAGCCATGCACAATGGAAGTTCATATTCCCTCGCTTTTTTAATTAACTCTCTCAGTACGTGGATATGATCTATTGTGCTGTAGCCACTCCTGAATCCGGCTTGTTCTTTCGGTTGAGCCATGTCCAGTGTTACCTTCAAGCGGTGCGAAAGAAATTTAGTGAATATTTTATAAACCACTGATAGGAGGCTGATAGGTCTGTAGTTCCTGAGATCCTCAATGTCACCTTTTGTATGTAGCAGGATCATTGTAGCGCTGTTCCAATCCTCAGGAATCTTTCCTTCATTAAGGCATCGAGTGAAAATTTGGGCGAGTACTGTTTCGATTTTTCCACTTGCTTATTGTATGATGTCTACAGTAATTCCATCTTCTCCTGGAGCTTTTCCCCGCTTCATGTTGTTGATTGCATGTGCAACTTCCGCTGGGAGGACTGGGAGAACTCTGGTACTGGTACCTTTCATGATGTCTGGAGTACATGTATCATCCCTTTCGTATAAATTGAAGTAGAAATCTTTCACTCTTGTCAAAATTTCGCCTCTATTTCTTGTTACAGAACCATCATCTTTTCTCAGTGCCATAATCTGTTTTCTTCCGTTACTGAGATGTCCCTTTGCTATCTTTAGGCTTTGGTTGTTTTCAACTGCTTTCCTTACTAGTAAGGAACTGGTTATATATATATATATATATATATATATATATATTGGAAAAGCAGGATTCAAAATGACTCACTACTTCTTACAGATTTTCGGGGATTATTGTTTGAAACAGAAAGTAATAATCTGTACGCAGTTGAATGTGAACGAAGAGAATTATATAAAACTGAAGAACAGAAATACATCTGCAGAAAAACTAAACGTGAGAAATAAATCTGTTCTTACATTGTAGGTAAGCAATGCAGTTAATCTGTGTGATTATTTAAATGATTGCAATCAAAGTATTGCAAAACTGAGTGAAACGTAATAGAATTGATGTGAAACGTAATCGTCTGGCAATGGATCACGTTTAAAAGCAAAATGTCAGCAATAAATTTGCCGAAAAACAAAAGTCTAGTATTAAGTCAATCGGAAAAGTAAACGTGAACGAAATAAATGTATTGGAAAACGATGTTAGCAATATATCAGTTTCAAAACTGTATATGGATAGAGAATCCAGTCGAAAAGGCAAAAATCCTGTGGTTGTAAAAACCTAGAAAAGTTTGGCAGTTTTTAGATTCTTTTGGCAGTTTTGACTCTTGTTCATTTCTCTGAAAACAGTTACCAAAACACCACAAAATTTGAGATGAAATAAATAATATCCACAATAAGTTGGCCAATTTAGGATAGAGAAAAAAGAGGTAAAAGAAATTATCTGAGAGTATTAGAGACCGGAGGGGAGGTTCTTTTGAGTTTGAAAGAAAAGATCATACTTCATACATGCTAGCAAGAATGATTCAAATTCGTTCATATCGTAAATGTGTAACTTTTCATCACACTTTTATAGATAAATAAATATATATTAGTATGATGGAAAATGCATTCATCCCATTCTGATAAACGAACATTTGATAAAAATTAAAATGTATTAAAACCAGAAGAAATGTTATTTTAAACGACAAATGCGTTCATACTCTTCTCCAGCACATATATTGCTTGCGTGTAACACGTTGAAGAATATCGATGCCGATATTTCAATTCAAAATTCATTTCTCAAACCAAAAGTATCCAAAACGAAATTTTAATTGAATCGAAATCAAACATATCCAAAATACATAAAATAATGCTGAGCAAAAATTAAACGAAATGAAGGTCAATTCCGTACTATTTCGTATTAACAAAAATACAATTTCTGAAACAAAATAGGCTGCAAAACCCTTATGTATGTTTAGTGTACAGTAATAAGATAGATAAGTGTACAGTAATAAGATAGATTTTGGATGACCATGCGCTTTCTACGTTGTGGCAGTTTTAGGGGGTGGACCCATGTTACTTTCAGGATGACAATGCCACCTGTCATGTTGCGAGGTCCACCCTGGCTTGGTATGGTGACAATGGGATTAATCGAATGGACTGGCCTGCGCAAAGCCCGGACCTTAACCCTATCGAGCACCTCTAAGTCGAGTTGGAGCGTCGACTTAAGGGGTGCCCCCGCCGTCCGAAATCGGTGAAGGAACTGACCTGTCTTCTCCAAGCCGAGTGGAAGAAAATACCACTAGCCGTCGTACAACGCCTGGTTGAGAGTATGCCCCAGAGGGTCGCAGCTGTAATTGCAGCTCGTGGAGGCTCCACCAACTATTGAAGGTGAATAAACTTCGTTTTCCTTTGCTATCACAGGTGTCCAATTACTTGTTGGTAGACAGTGTATTTCTTTATGTTGTTTGTCATGGTTCAATAGACACACCGGCCACTGAATTAGAAATATTTATGCACATGCACGCAAATGTCCCTTACGAAGTGTATATGCAAAAGACGTGGTCACCTGCATCACCTTGCAATTTAGCCAACCATTTAAGGCTGCTGCTCGTTAGTAGTGTTCATAGTAATGAGAAATACAAAGGATCATTCGGAGTTCGATACAGGGCTTAATATGAGAGCCCGTCTGGTAGGAGGAACAATTTTGGAAAATGACTAGTTTCTCAAAAAGGTGAGATATCCCTGGTATTTAATAACTAGAAAAATAACTCACATTGCTTATCTAAAGGACAAAACCATTGAGTGAGGACAGTTATAAACGAAATCATCGTCGTCTGAGAAGGCTTGTGTGGAGAAACAGGACTTCCTGTGTGCAGCAATTGACCGAAGATTTCAATGAAGGCTGTTCCGATCTATATCTCAGCAAACTGTGCACAGGGAATTGAACAATATTGGCGTCAGCTGTTGCATGTCTATACAGGAACCACTTATTTCTGCATAAAACGGCAAGTTCGTATAGAGTGGTGTCGAGAACACGGTTACTTTTTTTTCGGTGGTGGTTGGATTAACGACCACCGTGAGCAACTCAATGGGCTATAAGCCGTCCCCCGTCCTAATTTAAGGTCACTGGTTCCACGGAAGGGAGAGAGCCAGTACCGTAAATCAAACGCAACATCCACGCCTAACTGGGATTCGAACCCGGACCCCTTTCGGACGAAGGATCAGAGCCCATTGATTAGACCACTGCGGCACACTGTTACTGAACACTGGAAGGCAAGACAAAAATCACGTGGTCCTATGTGTCGCATTACACATTGTTCTGTACCTGAGGTACGCAGAGAATTTGGTTTAAGCCTCATAAAGCAATGAACCTAGCTTGCATTGTAAACTCAACTGGGTTACTAGTGGTGGTGTCATTGTGTGACGCACGCTTCGTTGGGGCAGAACAGGTCCTCTGATACTGCAGAAACTTTGGGTGTCGTCCATTGATTATATGGAAATTGTGGCCGATCAAGTCCATCCTGCAATGTTGACTTTTTTATCCAGCAGCTGACGGCTTTTTAATGAACGATAATGTTTCGGTCTAGTGCGCAAGACGTGTTTAGCACTGGTTCAGCGAGCAGGACAGCGTCTTTAGCCATCTTCCTGGCCACCACAAAACCCACCAGATATGAACCCAATTGAGAATGTATGGGAGATTTTATAAAACAGATCAGGATGCAAATGCCCCTTCCAAAAAATCAGGGCCAGTTAAAAGACTGTCTGGTGACCGCTTGGTACACTGTTGCAAATTTAGTGTACCAAAAAGTGGTACTACACCATCTGCACCACATTCTGAGAAACGGTACATCATTGTGTGGTGGGAACAAAACCCAACAACATGGTGCAAATTTGCACCACGCTATGGTACAAGGTTGCAAGAAATTATGGAGTAAGGTTGCACCACGTTATGGTACAAGGTTGCAAGAAATTATTTAGTAAGGTTGCACCACGTTATGGTACAAGGTTGCAAGAAATTATGGAGTAAGGTTGCACCACGTTATGGTACAAGGTTGCACTGCATTTTGGAGCAAGGTTGCACCACATTATGGAGCAAGGTTGCACAACGTTATGGTACAAGGTTGCACTATATTATGGAGCAAGGCACGTTATGGTACAAGGTGTGACGTACTACAAAGGTGAGAACATGTGTCAAGACGACAAATCTGCAGCGAGACATTCTGTCCGCGTAGCTCAGTTGGGAGAGAGACTTACTCCGGTGTGAGGGGACAAGGCTTCGATGGTCGTCGTGGACAAACTCGTGTTTTCCCAAAGTTTGCACTGGATTGTGGAGCAAGTTTGCACCATGTTGCTGTCTTTTGTTTGCACTACACAATGGTGTATCTTTTCTCAGAAAGTGGTGTAGTACCACTTTTTGGTGCAACCTACCACTCAAAGGTTTGAACAGCGTAACCATACCAGCACTGCAAGATGTTGCGGAATCTATGCCAGATCGTTTACGTGTTGTTATTTTGGCTAAGAAAGGTCCGCCCGGTAATGTAAAATTAGTTTCTAATTCAATGGACGGCACGTGTTTATCTATCATCTGAATTTCCTTAAAGTCTACGAAACCTTTTTGTTTTTATGATAGCTCCGTTGTTTGTAACTTAGCTTCAATCCACCATTGTATTTTGCTTTTTGTTTTTGCTTTCGACGAAATTAGCAGTTGTATAAAATATATCAGAAAAAGTAACTTCAAAAATTGTCAACACCAATTCACTTCATGACTTTTTATTTTAAAAGAAGAGCTCTCGCCACTACGTGGAGAAAGTCCTTTATGAATAAAGGAAAAATTATTCATCCCGAACGTAGTTTTAAAAAGTGACTTTCAACGCAGAGCAAGATTCTAATTATTCCTTCCCCATTTTTTTTTAATTAAAATTCACTACAGTTTTCAGTGTTCTTTCGTAACATACAGGCTGCTTTCGTTTTCAACCGGATCGCAGTAAAAAATACTCAGATGTTATGCCGTCACAGATGAAAATTTAAAAATTGAGCGTAAAGCGACGAACAAAGCTAGCCACCCTCCATAAATAATTACGTATATATATATATATATATACGTACAGAAATAAAAATGAACAGCCATAATTATTCTCAACTATAATTGTTTTTAACGTTCATATCAAAAAATGCAAATCTCTATTCCTAGTTTTTACACGAAGTTCCAAAGGGAACGAATATCTGAATTTTAAAATGAGTTTTCAGCACTGATAACAGATATACAGTGCATGCTGGGATTACTGCACTGGATTTTTTTTTTTTTTGATAAGATATGTACAAAATGGCTCATGATGATTTTTTTTGTGTGTGAAAAGTTTTCTGCTTTTCTCGTTTGATTTTGTTTCGGAAATTTAAGCAACCCTGTAAACATTGGAGACTTCATAATTTAAGACTTTTTATGAAACCTAGAATCAGATTTCGAAAGAATCTATTCGTAGTTCTGGACCCCTTGGTTTTAGAAATTTTTTCCTTTAATGCCCCGTTGTAGTTCTGCAATCACCGTAAACAAAGAGAATAATAACATAGCTGCAAAATGCAATAGGAACTATAAGAGTAAATACAATTTGTTTCTTTATTGGCTTTATCGAAATACTTGTTCTTTGAATAGTTAAAATTTTGACAACTTTCTTTCCTGTGACGCAATGAAAAGCGAAACACCCTATTTGGGATGTAAATCTGCGAGTACCAGCGATATAACATCATACTTATTTTTTGACCATTGCCTTTTTTTGTACTTCGCATTTAGAAGAACAAATGGTAATCATATTAATTTGCCGGTGGCGAAGATCGAATCCGCATCCTTTTACTTCGGAGCCGAATGCTTTCCCAACTGAACTACGCTGAAGTTTGTCCCAGCTCAGCATCATATCATAAATTAACTATTAATCTGAGCCATTTCGAAGCAAAGCCAACAAAGCAGATAAAATGTTCGATTGGTGAAAGTCTCAGATATCTGTCCAGACGTTTGAGCTGGGTCCTAGTCCCGGATTGGATATGGGTGGTGATTTTGCCTTACGGCTCGGGCAAATGTCCCGTTCCCAGGAAAGTCGCCAAGGGGATGCGAGAGTAGACTTGAGCCCACGGTGAAATTTGTTTAGCCCACCATGCCGCCCACCTAGTTCAAAACCTGCCATTTTTTCAATATATTTATCTTTGAAATATAATCTGGCCTTTGCGAAGAAATAATGAGTCTCATCTTCTTTGTCGTGAAGTACCTATTTCCCCCTAGGAAGCCCTTTGTTAACTTATCCGTAGAAATGTCAAAATAGCATCCGGAGGGCCATGGAAATTCAATTGTTTTCCACTTTTCCAAATCCTTAGTTTAAACCTCTTTTTCATGTTTGTATGGGCAGGGGGCTAATGAGGAGGGTTGATAGTAATTCGCTAAGGGGGTCGCTACTAATTGCTCTGTTTGTTTTATTTACACAATAGGGGATTCCATCAAGTGGTGTTCACTGTCACGACTGCTCGTGACAGTGAAAGCGCAGAAAGTTGCTGAAGGCGCTTTGCAGTAGATGAGTGCAAGACAAAGTATCTGGCTGGAAGGAAGGAAGTTAAGGAGGGGGAAGGTATTGTGTCTGCGTGGCACGACGTTAAAATGTGATTTAGATAAACAAAAACGATTTTTTTTTATAAATAAGTTAAGTTGTTTATTTTTGTATGCAAAAATGCAAATTTTGAAAAGCGATTTAAGGCAATGCATTCAGGGTAAACGAAACGTTGAGGGCAACATTCTACAAACATTTCTATCTTACACCAGTGGCATCATTAGTCAGATCCGTGTAGGTATGTATGTGTGTTCAGGTGGAGGGTAAACATTGCACGAATTCCTTTGTAGCCCGTAGTGAAAAGCATTAAAGACGCCCCCTATGGCGAAGTACTCTAAGTGCTGGCTTATGATCATTCGTCCAGAAAGGATCCGGATTCGAATCCCGGTGAGGAACGGATGTTGTTTTTCGGTACGGTCTCTCCTTTCCCTGGAAACAATGACCTTAAATTCGGGACGCGCGACGGCTTATAGCCCATTGACTTGCTCACGGTTGTCGTTCAACCTTCTAATCGAACAAAAAATAAGCATTAGAAATTCGTTCATTCATTGTTTCGTAAAAAATGAAAGAAAAAAATTGCTATTAAGCTTGCCCCACCACAATAATACAAAAAAAAAAAAAAATATATATCCCCGAAAAAAATATATATACACTATATCCCCGAAATAAAAAAAATAAAAAATATACAAACATAATAATAATAACCCCGAAATAAATATAATACAAAAAAAAAATAAGTTTGCTCTCAAGCTTGCCCCCACCAAAAATAATACTCGCCCACTCATCGTCCATCCTGATTTCGAAGTCCAGCGACGCCCCTGCCCGTCCCGGAACCAATAACCCGAAATTAGGGTGTATAACGAAGTAAATTTCTCCGTCATTTTTGGTCTACGCCGGGACTCGAACCCCAGGCCGCTTATTCCGGAAAAAGTCGCTCTACCAACTGAGCTACGCAGACGATTATTCTGATTCCTATCTGCCTTTATGTCGTGTGCGTCCTGCTGGCAGGTACGTTACATCATCTCCCCCTTATTTTTTTTTTTTATTCGAAGTGCTGGAGAAGGGATTCTCCTATTTTTCCTATCTCGCGGTGGGGAAATAACATCACACCATTGCAAGATTTTGAACGGTCGGGTCATCCGGATAGTTCGGGCGCCATTATAACGAAGAAAATTTCTCCGTCATTTTTATCCGCACAGGGATTCGAACCCGGATCCCCTCATTCCGGAATAAGTTACTCTACCAACTGAGCTACGCAGACGATTATTCTGATTCCTATCTGCCTTTATGTCGTGTGCGTCCTGCTGGCAGGTACGTCACATCTCCCGGTACGTTACAGGTGGTGCGGCTATTTCGAGCCCTTAGAATGGCATGTGATGATTATTAAACCTTGAGGAAAGATCAACAGAACAATGAACTCCCAAAATTCGCAATGTCTGCGAAACAGGGAAATGTGTTCCTTAAAACCACGGAGTTTTTTCTTTTCCATTTTATTCAATATTTTCTGCAATTTGTCGAAACTTATCACGGGAATCTAAATCCTAAATAGAAAACGTCAAATCATCTTTCATGTGATCGAAATCAAATTTCATGTGAGGTTTAAATGAAAGTGCTCCCTGGCGAAGAAAACTTCAGAATACTCAAAAGCTTCATGTTCCTTGAGAATTTCGCCGATTTCTCAAAACCCAGATTACTGAGAAACCATAGGAAAACTAATTATGTAAGATGAGAACGTGAAATCGCAAATAAGATGCCACGAATATCCTACAAATTTGAAGACCCCTTAGTACTGCGAATACGAAATGCATTTTTAAGGTGGTGGTGAAAAAATGAGCTTTGATGAACTACGTTGTTGCTTTTATCAACTATTTTTGCACAGCAATTGTGATGTTCCAGCGAATGTTTTGTGTTCTTTTTACTCACGTATGTCGCAGGTCATGTGACCCAATACAAAATCGCATCCCAATTGTACTTTTTGTATTACAACTACTCTTAGATATACATATTTGACTTTACCTAATATTTTGGATTTTTACTAGAAATACTGATTAACTGATATAAAAGCTTTGCTAAATAAGCATACAGTGTTTAAAATATGGATGAAGCGATTTGTATCTACAAAATCAGCGCTCCTGTGTTCTTTCAAACCATTCACAGAGTGTGATTCTCGAAACCCTTTCAGAGCGTCCTTGAGGAAAAAATACTATTTTCATGATAATAATCATCATCATTAGTGTTCTGTCTCTTGACAGGTCCAACAGTATCTCAGCAAGTTCTCTACCTCCAGTGTCCTTCGTTTGTTGCTACCTCCTTCATTTCTTGATAGCCTTGTGCCCATTGTTTCATGATAATACTAAGATGTTTTTTTACTTTTTCACACTCATTCTCTCAAGGGTGTACATTTGAGTTGTCCAGGTGCTACATGACTTGTGATGACCTCATCGGTCTGAGGGTTATTAGAAGATGTGCTTGTGTATTTTTGTGTTTTCTAGAATTTTCTAACAGGTGTAGGGTTTGAAGATATACGTTTTCAGAGATTGAACTAGTTTGTTCTTAGTATTCTTTATTAGTAGTTTGTTATTATCTATCTGAGTTCGTAGTTGTGACCAGTTATCTTTTTCAGTATTAAGCAGTTTGTTACTGTCTATCTTCGGTAGGCTAGCTATCGTACTAACTATCTTCGGTTGATATTACTAGCTATCTAATGTAACAGAGCCGGAAAAATTTATCGATATAGTTTCAAATTCCTATGCCTACCCAGTGGCACAGTGTTCTTAACGGAGGTTTCTGCCTATTCGTTCGAGATGTGTTCCCGTTCGAATCGGGACTGAGGCATGGATGTTGTGTATGGCTTACGGCGCTGGCTCTCTCCCTTCCCTGGAATCAGTGGCCGACTGCTTATAGACCGTCGAGTTTTTCACTCAAACTCCCAATAAAAAAAATGCAAGTACCTTATTTCCTTCATATGATCTTCAGACCGGGAAATTGACGAAAAGAAAAAAAAATGCCTTTATATAACAGCGGCTGCCGATGATCAGCATGCCGTAAAATTGAAGAAAAGAAACCTTAGTATGATACGCGCTACCTATGTCGATCCCGAACCGTAAATTTACACACACACACATATTATGGGATGACTCAGCAGTCCAAAAAAAAAAAAAAAAAAATAGAGAGAAAAAAGTTCTTTCTCCTTAAGAAAAAATGATAATCACTTTTTAAATGTTTTCCCGTAGTTTTCAAGTGAATAAAGAGCATACATTATTAACACTTTTTGGCATTTCCGCATATCCCTATTAAAACCTAAAAATACAGTATTATGCAGTTCCGTAGTTAGAATTGCGGCATCGAGGAACGTGTGGGATATTGAACTAACACCACAACACCTCATATCATCTACGAAAGGCCGCCCCGGTGGCGCAGTGGTCTAAGGCGTTGGCCTCTGATCATTCGTCCGTAAGGGGTCCGGGTTCGAATCCCGGTCAGGCATGGATGTTGTGTTTGTCTTACGGCACTGGCTCTCTCCCTTCCCTGGAACCAGTGACCCTAAATTAGGGACGGACGACTGCTTATAGCCCATTGAGTTGCTCACGGTGGTCGTTAAACCTCCAATCAAAAAAAAAAAAAATCTACGAAAGCAAATACACTATGTGGTAAAGTTATTGGGCATCCCTACGCAGGCACAATGGTGTTCTCCCGCAGCAGACATGCGATCGATAAAGTATAAAAAGGGCAACGGAAGTACGCTCAGATCAATCACTGATGAAGTGGCCATCAGGAGAGGGTTTTCCGTGTTTGAAAAGGGAGTTATAATAGGCATCTCAATTGAAGGTATGAGCATAACATGCATTGTTGATGTCAGACCGGTAGCTAAATGGAATGTGGCATTTATCATCAACAAGTGGAAGAAGTCGGGACATCGCAGTAATTTACCTCGCCCTGGAAGCTCCACGAAGCTGAAACCCAGGAATCTGAGGGTTCTGCACAAAGAGATCCGGAAAACCAGGTTCTGACCAGTGCACGCCATATCACATGAGTTCCAGATGGCTACAGATGTTATGGTCAACACCAAGGCACTTCTAACGGAGACATATGCACTTGCGTATCATGGCAGAGAGGCCGCCCATAAATGTCTTAGCACAAAGAGCAATAAAGCCACGCAGCTGCGATGGTTTCAACAGCACAAAATTGGACATTGGAGCAATGGCGGTAGGTGTTATGGAGTGACAAATCCCGCTTCACATTCTTCCGTTCGCATGGACGTGTATGTTTTAGGCGGTTACCGGGAGAACGTCTCCTTCCGGAGTTTACAGCTCCGACTGTGAAGCACGGAGCGGGTGTATTTATGGTATGGCCCTGTTTCAGCTCGTACGGTGTGGGTTGATTGGTTGTTTTGGCAACGTGAATTCTGTGCTGTATAGAAATATCCTGGATAACTCACTGCTCCCATCGCTGTGGCAGTTCCACGGACATGACGATTGTTTCTTCTAAGGAGACAATGCCATTTGGTATGTTTCCAGGACTACAATGGAGTGGTTATGAGGAAAATTAGGTGTCACGGTCGAATTGGCCTACTCAGAGCCCGGACCTCAATCCCACTGAACATCTATGGGATGAGCTTGAACGAATGGTGAGACCAACATGATCTTCTTAACTTCCACAGTTGGTCGATGTACTCAAGGCAGAATGGAGGAACATCCGGATATCCGCATTCCATCGACTTGTTCACGGTTTACGATGAGGGTTTGCTGCTGTAATCTCTGCAAATGCAACCCGCTACTGATATAAATACAGCAATGTTTTTCTATTTACTAAGTGCCCAATCACTTTTGCCCACATAGTGCAATATCGCTTTTCTTGCATCGCATTTTCTGTCAGAATAACGTTAACTAAAACTAACCGTTGCAATTGTTTGAGAACCGCCATCTTCGTTTTGCGTAACATTTTCTTGGACAGACTGCGAAATAGACTAATTACAAAGACGTTTCGAAAGGAATTCGGTTCAAACGTCCACGAAAATGTTAATATTTACTTAATACAGATATTTGACGTGGACTAGGAACATCGAACAGAGGTCATCGCTCTTTCCACGTTTATAAGCAAGTCACGGAAAAATTCTCATTGGCCGCCACCGGGAATCAAACACAGGGTCTTCCAGTTAAGCGCCGAATATGCTTCCACTGCACCAGGTGGCGGCCAATAAGCATTTTTCCTTGACTCACTTATAAAACTTGGAAAGAGCGATGACCTCAGCTTGATGTTTCTAGTCCACGTCAAATGTCTGTATTAATTATTCATTATCCCTTCTAATTATTTATTCAGCTGCTGCTTACCATCTTTGGTGAGACCCCGGTATTGTGCGGGGTCCCATGAAGCAGTCTGCCAAATTGGCTTGGCAGTTAGTGTATGCGAGTCTGGAAGAATGCGAGGCCGCTGTGGTACAGTGGATGCATATCCGCGCTTAGCTCGAAAACCCTGGGTTCGATTCCTTGTGGCGGCTAATGAAAACCTTTCCATGACTCACTTATAAACGGAGAAAGAGCGATGACTTCTGTTTGATATTAATATTTATTGTTGCGATTTATTAACGCACCAAAATATTTAACACCACCAATGGGCGATTTTCTTCTCAAACCCCAAATCTAAGTGGCTCCTCTTCCACATTATTCCATTGATTTTGTCCCCTGCAACCTTTGTGTGTCAAAATTAAACATAACTCTTACAAAGGCCGAATATTGGACAGTGTAGAAAGCATCACTGAGAAAGCTTCACGAGATCTGGACGCGGTCTTAAGATAAATCTTAAAAATGAACTTTGTTAATTTGCAGAGATCCGGGATCACGGCATCAGCTCAGAAGGAAATATTTTCAATTTGCATGCAAGTTTTTTGAATTATAAATATTTTCCGGGTAGTATTTTAAACATACCACTTATTAAACGAGGCGAGAGTAATGTAGTTTAGCCGCCCCGGTGGCGCAGGGGCCTAAGGCGCTGGCCTCTGATCATTCGTCCGTAAGGGGTCCCGGTTCAGGCATGGATGTTGTGTTTGTCTTACGGCACTGGCTCTCTCCCTTCCTTGGAACCAGTGACCCTAATTTAGGGACGGGCGACTGTTTATAGCCCATTGAGTTGCTCACGGTGGTCGTTAAACCTCCAATAAAAAAAAAATGTAGTTTAGATGGAATGAGAACTTCAGAAAAGCACCCAATACACTCCGCAAAAACAAAGATTTCAAGAATGTAGTACGATAATGTTGGACGATGGCAATGCGTATGGGAAACAATATATGCGCGGCCAGAATGGAATAGTCAGAGTAGATGTGTGGTGTGATAAAAATGGATGGAATTAGTATTGAACGAATAAAGGCAACAGTTAGAGCAACGTGATTCTAATGAGCTCCAGGAAGCAAGATCGGCCGCCCCGGTGGCGCAGTGGTCTAAGGCGTTGGCCTCTGATCATTCGTCCGTAAGGGGTCCGGGTTCGAATCCCGGTTAGGCATGGATGTTGTGATTGTCTTACGGCACTGGCTCTCTCCCTTCCCTGGAACCAGTGACCCTAAATTAGGGACGGGCGACTGCTTATAGCCCATTGAGTTGCTCACGGCGGTCGTTAAACCTCCAATCAAAAAAAAAAAAAAAAAAAAAAAAAAAGAAGCAAGATGGCGCTTCTAATGATATGTGATGAAAGAAAAATTCGACCACTATGTGCAGCTCGTAGTGAGTATCGAATTTGGGACTACTAGTTCCACAGGAGAGGGAGAACCAACACCCGTGCCTCATCTGGGATTCGAATCCGGACATATCTGAAAGGAAGGGACAGAAGTCAGCACGTCTGATCATTCAGTTGGCGGACCGGTCCATGGAGAATGCAAAGAATGTCGAGTTATGAAATTGGCTAAACCAGGAAATGTACCAGAAGAAGATCTAAAATGAGATGAAGGGGCGATGTGAACAATAAAATAATGGGAAAATATTACAGACCAGTCGGGCACATGGGCTGTCATTAAAAATTTCTTGATGTAGTTATAAAATTGGTGAAACAAAGAAATGTAACAGAGGAAGATCTAAAATGATATGAAGAAGCTGCTTAAACAATGAAATGATGGTAAAGATTCTGAAGAATACGATAGTGAGGTGATATACAGACAAAGGGATTAGTAAGAGTAACTTCGCTTAGAGGTGGGTCTATTTATTCTAAAAGAAATGAAGATTAACTTAAATTTATTAATTTTATCGAAATGCTCGTAGGGGATATCCACAATGTCTTGTTAACCCCCCGTAATAAGAAATGTAAGTGAGCTATGTATTTGTTGTATGACGCATATATTAAGTTATATGTTGAGGCATCCTTAAACATCCAGTGGATCCGTTTGGGCTCAGTCATTCTCGTGACAGAGAATAATTTTACTCCATGTTCTGTGGGACATTTTCCGAAGCAGTAGCGGGGTGATACGAGTGAAAGCACGTCACAATGCTTGTTTAAGTTCATCATTGGTTTGGTAGCACTGCTGTGCAACAACCTGTTTATGAAATCCCAAAGGGCATTATCACACGTTGACAGATCTGTGCTTCGAGGTGGCCATTCATGTGGAGCGGGCAGCACTTCCGAACCTCGGCCGATCCAACGATCCCGAAAGACCTCACCAAGGTATTCCCGTACAGCGATTGCGTAATGGGCGGGTGCCCCATCCTGTTGGAACCATACATAATTCAGAATGCCAAGATTTCCAAGTTGTGGCACAAACCAGGTTTGTAGCATGTCCAGATAAATTGTCTGATTCACTGGACCATCAGAGAAATACGGTCCAAACAGATGTGGACTATTCATTGCTGCCCATATGATGACATGCGGAGGATGATGTTCCAATTCTTCGACATATCGTGGATCTTCCTTGTACCAGAACACAACGTTCCGTGATCGACAGCTTCGGTATATCGCATATTCATCACTGAAAATTACTTTTCCAAGTTTTGGGATTGTGGAAAATGTCTGAAGCACCATTGCACATGCATCCCGTCTGCGGTTTAAATCGATGTCTGATAACTCCTGAACGAACATCGCGCGATATGCGTGCAAATTCAGGTCATTCTTAATGTGCTTATGCAGTATCGATCGTGGTATTCCAAGCTCCGTTGATCGTTTGCGGAGCGAATTCGTCGGTGAACTGATAACTGATTCCTCAATCGCTTGACACTGTTGCACTCTGGTTGATGGTCTTCCAGTTCGTGGTTTATACACTGCTGGACAATTGCTAAGGACGGATCATAAACGGCTATATAGCGCATAAAAAAGTAAGTGTGGTTGGATGCCAAGTGAAATAAAATAATATCAGAATGCCAGGACATTACAAGAAAGACAATTTATTGTGCTCTGAAATCCAGAAGGCTTTGGAACGTGTTCAAGGGACAAACAGGCCATTTTGTGCAGAATACGTAAACGTGAAAAAAATGCAATTACCGTCCGCAGGCGTTCCGGCGTAAGATGTCAATACGGGATATGGCCACCATGGAGGGCGATGCAAGATTCCACACGTAGTGTCATGCTTTGCACAACATTATCAAGCAGCTGTTGGGGTAATTTATCCCATTCCTCTGTCAGTGCACGGACGAGGTTGTCCTTGTTTAATGGAGGGCATTGGCGACCAGCAAGACTCCTCCCCAAAGCATCCCACACATTTTCAATGGGATTCAGATCTGGAGAACGTGCTGGCCATACGAGGCGTTGAATATCCTCGCTCTCAAGACACTCCTGGACAGCGACTGTTCGATGACATGTTGCGTTGTCGTCCATGAAAATGAATCTATCACCGACAGCACCACTGAACATGCGAACATGAGGTAGCAGAACATCATTAATGTATCGTTGGCCAGTCATAGTCCCAGTTGGAAGCACATAGAGGGACGTACGGCCATTGATCATGATGCCAGCCCATACCATGACACTACATGTCGGATATCGGTCCCTTTCCTGTATTTTCGCTGGACAATATGCAGTACCACTATCACGCCAGATCAGTTGTCGTCGACAATCAGACGATAGACTGTATCTACTCTCATCTGAGAAGAGGACAGCAGACCAGTCGTTATCAGTCCAATTGCGATGTTGATGGCACCATTGCAAACGGGCGGTACGGTGACGTCTGGACAATGGGATGCACACAACAGGACGGCGGGCGTATAGTCCTCCTTCATGCAAACGTCTGGCGACAGTTTTTCGGGAGCTCCGCTTGCTAGTAGCAGCCATAAACTGATTTGCTACCTCACTAGCTGTGCTGCGCCGGTGTCTTTTTGTTGATAGCACTATGTACCGATCTTGTGCAGGTGTCGTGCTGCGAACACGACCTCCCCCGTGACGTTTGCTACACTCTCCATTTGTTTGAAATGATTTCCAAAGCCTTGAAACAACACTGTGGCTGACGTCGAACTCCCTGGCAACATCTGTTATTTTTCGTCCTTCTTCAATCTTGCCAATAATACGGACACTTGTAAAATCATCTAGGTGATGTCGGGAAGACATACTGAAAATTGCAAATTCGTCAATTGATTCTTTCCCTTTCAACTTTGCGTTTGAACAAAAACGGTCAATACGCGTCAAATCCTTTATATCTCTTATCAGCGCTCTGACGTCACGAACAAGTTCGGCAATCCAAAATTTGCATACGCACAACACGTCTTACTGTATCCCGCACTTATGCTAATTTCCACATTTTCCTGCCTTCCATTTTATGGTTGCTATCGTTGCTATTGTCATCCGTCCTTAGCAATTGTCCGGCAGTGTATTTGATATTGCCTGCTTCGAACAGTTTATGTTCCCACCGCAGAAGAGTCTTTTTTGGAGGGGCCTCTTTGTCGAATCGTTGTTGGACATCGGCAGGCACGTCATGCATTGTCTTCCCTGTGTGTGGACGTTCATGTACCCAGACACTGAAAACAATCCGCTGTTCCAGGGTGTATTCGCTGGTATCACACGTGGTTCCGGTACCTAATCTGTAAATAAACACAATACAGACTATAACTCAACTTATACATCATACAACATATACATAGCTCACTACATTTCTTATTACAGAGGAGGGGGGGGGGTCACAAGACATTGTGGACACCCTCGAACGCTAGTGATTGTAGGCAGCTTCTGAAATAAATTCCTTATTCTCATTTTAATGTATTTGGGAATGACGGTGCTAAGAAGTGTAGCAATACTTGGTCTTTATTCCGAAATATATTCAAATTCACAATTTAAATCAACGTCTAAATAACGATTCATTCCACAAAAGATGTCACTCCGCCAGTGATGACACGAAAGTCATCCAGTTCTTGAAACTCTTAGTAATGACCGGTCTACGTTTTAATTGGATAAGCTTATCTGTGCAGTGGGTAGATTGTACTTTTCTGCAAAATTAAAGGCAAAATGATACTTCTCAATGTTTTCAGAAAGTTACTTGATGAATACAATTTATATTTAATTGATAATAAAAGTTTGAAAGTTGTTTTGACGATAATTATATTTCTTGCGGTGGTTCGCTTACGGTGTTGAAAGGTGCTGCTTAAATTTGTGGGGAACATTTTACCAAACAGTATGCATTTTATTTTATTCTGTGCTTAATATTTTCGCGAAAGCATTAAAATGTTAGATTACTTTTCAGGAAGCGGTAATAAAAATTTCAACTTTGAGAATTATTTAAAACAATAAATGTTCTGCCTCTTCTGCGATGTGAGCATAAATATTCCAGAAATATTCAAGTCGTTATTGTGCCTTTTCTTTTTAGTCGACTAAACTTCTGTTTTGAATAATGTTTACAGTGCTGCATGAAACTTAAAGAGTTGCGCGATTCAGAGCATCAATCACAACACCCTTTTCAAAAAAATTAAGGTGTGCGTTATTTTTATGTACTACTGGAAATTACTACCCGGGAGCTTCCAGTTGTGTTAAAGGGCAACCTACCAGATCAATAGCAATCTCGAAACGCCTACACATTAGTCTGTTCCAACTTTTGTCTGGTACAAAAATGAGTTATCGGGTTACATAATTAAAGGAAAGAAACGTGTGTTGCAACCGTCAAAGCCACGCCTGTCTCTTAATCTTGTGTCACATGGCTGTCTCTTAAGGAAGGTCCCTCATGTTCTATCTTATCTCAATGACTGTGAGCTTACCCGTGCAAGTAAAGAACTCTGAGAACCACTCCGAACAGTGCCGAAATACCGCCCATGGACACCACCCACCATTGTTTTAGTTCGACAGTTCGTAACGGTGGATTGGAATGCTTGCCTCGTCGCAAATGGATTAAGACCTTGCGGGAGGGAGTCCTCTTTACAATTCGTCTATAATTCACCACCGTTTTGACGAAGTCATATCGATTCTCGATTTGTTCAGACTGAGCATATCTAAGGCAGGATTGGAATAGAACACGGCTCCTTTCTCGTAATTAACGGTGCGAGCAGAGAGCTTCGCACTCCTAATTCTCTTCTCCTTCCTTCATTCTCTTTCCCCTCTTCCTGTCTATCTTCCATTTTCTTCTGCTTGCGTGTTCCCTGTTCGCTTCTTTACTCAGGGATTTCGAGAGACCAGCTCTTAAAGCAGTTCATCAAATGCGTGAGGAATAAGTTTTACCATCTTTAGTTCGGTAACGATGTTTTCTTTTCTTCTTTCAGTAGCCGCCACACACTGTTATATCATCTGCTTTCCTTTCTATGTGGTTACAGTCCACTGGAAATAGATAATATGGAAAAAGAAGAATATTAAATTGCATGAAGGAAATGCAGGTACATTTTCAAATAAACTGGATTTAAATGGCAAAGTATTTATAGCAACAGCATTTCATTGAACATTAGAGAGAAAGACTACGAGATTGTAAATGGAGAATAGCTCATTATTTTGTTCTTTAACGTGCGCAGCAAGATTTCTACTGTAAATTCGTTACTTCTTATTCGTGCAACCGTGATTTACTTCTGTAATTCCATTTAGATGTTTCATTAAACCTGTATAAACATTTCATCAGCTTAAATCAAAATTGTTTAAACACGAAGCGAGTGCTACAGTGATTAACTACTGATACCAAAAAGTTCCATCTTCTTGCTTTCATGGCCGATTCCAAGCTGGTGCATGGCAATGATTTATTCAACTAATATGAGAATTCATTAAAAAAAACATCTCCGAGGCATGAAAGTAAAAGTATTATAATCTTAGAGAGAAAAAATATTTTAAGTTTGGTTATCCGAGTTTTCGTATATATAGCCTAACCAGCATATAACGAAGTTCAAGGGAGAATCAAAAACATATGATATATGCGGATTTCTCTACAGCAGGACAGATAAAGAATTTGGCGAATTACATTATATCAGGTTAAAACCAGTTAATCCAACTACAGTGAAACTCTATTATAACGTCTTTCAGGGGACTTCAAAATAGTGGCCGTTATAGCCAATAGCTGGTATAAACGATCTGAAACAATATAGAAAAACATAATTTTTAGTTTCATATTTTTTGTATCTATTAAAAATAACTTATCTGATTTTTATAGACCTGTAGTGAGAAATCAACTAATCCAATAATTGTACAGTGTACATACATATTTTACTTAAGTACTGTACGCAATGTTTATCATACATGCGCACATAATTTGACAATTTAAACCTAGAAATTAAGACACTACAGATCTTTACATATTGTAATCACTTAAAAAAATCGCGAATATCAGTTGTTTCACACATTTTCATTACAGTTCTGTACAGTTCTTTCTGATCAATTCACATGAAAGAGAAAGTCTTCATATTTTACAACATTCGTTTCGAAAAGTTTTTGCAGTATTGCAACTGATTCTAAAACCTTCGCAGAACAAATGCGTTGCACTTTATTCTCCTCAACAACCGTTTCACTTTCCTCTTCATCATATGGATTATTCTGAGTAACAATTGAAACTACGATATCACTGTCGGAAGGAGTTTCACTAAAGAGCAGATTTCTGTCTACAATTTCAGGACGGATAGTGGAAAATTATCTTCATCACCACGCTCCTCTGCTTCAGTTGTTGAAAAGTCAGCACGTCGAAAACAATTTCTAATGGCTTGTTCTGTTATTCGACATCAAGCTTTATCCATCATTATAATTGCATTCAACACAGAAATATTGTTTTATACATTTTTCTCCAGGCTTTCAATTAATCCGATTTTAGAAAATTTGTTTTTTTAAACATGGGATGGCCGTTACAGGTATGTTCGTTTATTTCCCTCTTCGTTACAACAGAGTTTATTTATCATTGGGTTAAATGTAGTTTCTCCCAAACCAACACTTTTTGGCTGTTACAGCCAAGTGTACGTTATATCCGAGCTTGTTATAAGTGAGTTTTTTCTGTATTTATCAATGGGAAACAATACTTGTGAACTGAAACTATAAGTAGGAAAATAATATGCGTGAGATCTACAAGAGGCAATATATTTAACGAATGTAAAAGTTTACGTCTCTGCCAAAAGTATGAAATTTCTCTGTTCATGTTACGTGGAATATAAGTATGACTCAATTCTTGCTTGTTATGTGCTTATCATGAACCCCGTTTTAAATATTTTTCAACTTCCTCTGACGCAGTGATGTTTCTAGATTCAAAACATACTCTAAGATTTTTCCAAACACAGACTCAGTTGTTAAAAGTTTTCCCAAGAGATGTACTGTAGGTTTAGCAAGAGTGTAGTGGAAAAAGCAACTGCAGCATTCTTGTATTCATTCAAACTGATCTATCTTTAAGGGGAATCGCGGGATGTTGTCAACAGCAGGTAATTTCATGACTTCAACTGAAAAACCTGATTGTGAATGCCAATATAAAAACTTCAGGTATATGCAAAAATACGCATTGTGCGATCTTGTTATTGTTATGTGACTGTATATATTCAGCTATCCTTTACGAAGTTTTTTTTTTTTAATTTAACTAACTTTTCAGTAATTATCCCAGCTCTCAGTAATTATTTTATGTAGACTTAATTTGAGATGAACAGTATTGCGTAACCATCCAGTTTGCAGAAACGATCGCTTCTATGGAAAATTATTTCTTCGCAGAAATTATGAAAAGAAGTCATATTATGAGAACCCGTTACCCACACAACACCGAATATTTTGTATATGTTACAAGTACGTAGCACTGAAACATTGTGACTTTTAAGATACGTTGCGCAATGTGACAGTAATGTTTCAGAAACCTTAATGTTACGCCAAAATGTCCTCATACCTTACATAACTTTTTGAAACATAACCCATACGTTACAGTGAAAGGTATTTATAACTTCAGCATACCACCTTCATGTTACCGTTCCGTATTTGAAAGATATTTGTGACATCATCATATTACTGTTACGTATTTATTACGTTGAACATTATAGTTTTAATAAACTTTATAAAATCACAATAAAAATATTACACTCGACAGCTGTTACAAAAGCAACAACAGTCGTATTACGAGTTGATTACGTTTTCACAGGTTCAACGCAGTCCGGTGGGAACAGTGGCGGCGTTTATATATTGATAACAAGAGTAATAAAAATAGGTCCCAAATGAGGGTGTTGAATTTCTATTATACATGAGGAATGGACTATATTTCAGCGAAAAAAAAGAAAATCAAATTCTTTATTTCTCTAAATATTTATCAATATGAAATTTCTCAGTTCCAAGTAAAAAAAAAAACATGCCGGTATAGTATATTAATACAACAACAAAATCATCTACTTAGATTTTATAAAATGCTTTTTAGAATTTAAAAATGATAATAATCAAAACAATTACTTACTTTCCGATGATCTTGAATTACAAAAAGAAAGGATGAAATATTAAATCAACTAACTAGCTAACTCGAGTACGACAGTATCACCAAAGAATATCCCAGTAGCACATAGAAATACGACTACGCGAGTGCTTCGGGGAAATGATATAAATGCGCATGCGCATCCACGCCGTTGCCAAACCAAAAATCTTAAATATCGCCCGAATGTAACATCGACGTAGCAATTATGTACAATGGAAACTGTAAAACAGTAGTATGGGTGAATGCTATTTCTAACGTAACCGTAATGTACAAAGAGTTATGTTCCAAAATAGATGTTGCTGAAACGTAATTGTAAGATATATCGGAAAGTGTAACGAAAATGAGAGATTGTAACATTATTGATACATATCTGAAACGTTTTGTGCGGTATGGATAGAAAATTGTTCTATTAGTGTACCTATTCTATTCACTCACACGTTTGCGTTCACTTCAACAACATGAAAGCCGCTGCGTTGCTTTTACACTCGTAGAAGACAGACCACCGCACTTCCAAAGCGTTGTTTTCAGCCATGAAACTTTACAATCGATCAGGATTTACATTAGTAATACACTGAGTTAGCTTTGCATTAGGGATTCCCTATCACTTCGTCCGAGTTCATTTCGTCCACGATCACTTCGTCCAGTTCATTTCGTCCAACGTTCACTTTGTCCACTGTTCACTTCGTCCGCTGTTCATTTCGTCCACCGTTCACTTTGTCCTCGTTCATTTCGTCCTCAGAATAAATGGAATACCGTGGAAATTTTCTGTTTTCATGAAGGTTTTGTTATAGGCAAAAGAAAGGATCAGCAGACATTGCTTGCATGCGATTTTTTCCTGTCTGAGTTTCTCGATTTAAAAATATCATGATTTTAAATGTTATTTAAAGTAAAACAAGGAACTTAACTTTGAAGAGCTTCTTAAACTATTTTGTGTGGTACGATGTCAATCACTACAACATGATTCACGCTATGTTCGGAAAAGGACTATAAGGTGGGATTTTTTAATAACGCTGCAATTTTACTTAGGCACTAAATATTTACATAAGATGCCAAGTTATTAATACTTCTCTTTTACTTACTTAGGCACTAAATACTAATTACTATGCATCATGTTTAGGCCCTTTTGACAGTTTTTATTTTGCCTATGTCATATTCAAAACGTTTACGTATCCACTCAAGGTAATCATATTGTGCTTTACTGATGCACGAAATATTAATTCATAATCCCTAGGCTTAAGCTGTTTCGACAGTTTTTATTCTACGGATATCATATTCATAACGTTTACCTATCAACTGAAGGTAATAATATTGCGCTTTTACCTAGGCACTAAATATGATTTCATGCGCCCTAGACCTTTTCACAGTTTTTATTTTAATCACGTCATATTCATAACATTTACATATTAAATCAAGGTAATGCGCATTTTCTCAAGCACTAAATATTATTTCATGGGCCCTATGCCTAGGCCTTTTTTACAGTATTTATTCTACGGATGTCAAAAGTGCAATATTATTACCTTGACTTGTTTACGTATCAAGTCAAGGTAATAATATTGCACTTTTGCTCATGCACCAAATATTATTTTAGGCCCTAGGCCTAGGTCTTTTTCACAGTTTTTATTCGAACCATGTTGTATTCATTACGCTTACATATCAAGTTAAGCTATTAATGTTGCACCTTTACTTTGGCTCCGAACATTAATTACCAAGACGTAGGCCTTTTTAACAGTTTTTAATCAATTACACTAAATATTCATATCATTTGCATAACATGTCAGGTTATTAATATTGATCTTTTACTTAGGCATAAAATATTAATTACAAGGGCCTTGGACATCGGTATGATAAACACCGTCAAAAGGTCCTAGGCCTAAGGCCTATGAATTAATATTTAAGGCATGAGCAAAAGCGTAATATTATTACCTTAATTTGATATGAAAATGTTACAAATATTGCGCAAACAGAATAAAAACAGTTAGAAAGGCATAGGCTTAGAGCCTATGGAATTATATTTAGTGCCTGAGCAAAAGCGTAATATTATTACCTTGACTTGATGCGTTAACATTATGAATATGACATCCGTAAAATACTGTAAAAAAAGGCCTAGGGCCCATGAAATAATATTCAGTGCCTGAGCAAATGCGCATTACCTTGATTTGATATGTAAATGTTATGAATCTAACGTGATTAAAATAAAAACTGTGAAAAGGCCTAGGGCATATTAAATAATATTTTGTGGCTAAGTAAAAGCGCAATTAATACCTTGAGTTGATAGGTAAACGTTATGAATATGACATCCGTAGAATAAAAACTGTTGAAACGGCTTAAGCCTAGGGATTATGAATTAACATTTCGTGCCTCAGTAAAAGCACAATATGATTACCTTGAGCGGATACGTAAACGTTTTGAATATGACATACACAGAATAAAAACTGTCAAAAGGGCCTAAACATGAGGCTAAGTAAGTAAAAGAGAAGAATTAATAACTTGGCATCTTATGTAAATATTTAGTGCCTAAGTAAGAGTCCAGCGTTATTAAAAAATCCCACCTTATAGTCCTGTTCCGAACATAGCGTGAGTCATGCTGTAGTGACTGGCATCGTACCACACAAAAAAGTTAAGAAGCTCTTCAAAGTTAAGTTCCTTGTTTTACTTTAAATAACATTTAAAATCATGATATTTTTAAATCGAGAAACTCAGACAGGAAAAACAATCGAATGAAAGCAATGTCTGCTGATCTTTTCTTCTGCCTATAACAAAAACTCTATGAAAACAGAAAATTTCCACGGTATTCCATTTATTCTGAGGACGAAATGAACATTGGACTAAGTGAACAGTGGACAAAGTGAACGTTGGACGAAATGAATTGGACGAAATGAATTGGACGAAGTGAGCGTGGACGAAATGAACATGGACAAAGTGATCCGTCACCGCATTAGGAACTCTACCTAATAACGCGTTGGTCCACCTATCTGTGCAATCACGGCTCGCAGACGCCTAGGAATAAAATTTTACACTGAGTTAGCTGTGCATTTTGAAAACCTTCTCCGTCATTTTTGTCCACGCCGGGCTCGAACCCGGGTCCCCTCATTCCATAATAAGTCACTCTACCAACTGAACTACGCGGACGTTCGTTCTGACTGCTATCTGCCTTTATGTCGTGTGCGTCCTGCTGGGCAGGCACGTCACATCTCCCCCCCAAAGAGTGCCGGGGGCATGGCCCACGGGTCAGCCGTGACCATGAGTCATTGCAGGCAGCCATCCGCTGTAGAACGTGCACCCGAGAACTCCCAGGCAATCTGGTGTGTGGAATGCAACGTCACACACATTTATTTTTTGAAGCGCTGGAGAAGGGATTCTCTTATTTTTGCTTTCTCGCGGTGTGGAGAGAACATCACACAATATGCGAGATTTTGAACGGCCGGGTCATCCGGAAAGTTCCAGCGCCATTATAACGAAGTAAATTTCTCCGTCATTTTTGTCCACGCCGGGCCTCGAACCCGGGTCCCCTCATTCCGGAATAAGTCGCTTCACCAACTGAGTTTACGCGGACGTTAGTTCTGACTGCTATCTGCCTTTATGTCGGGTGCGTCCTGCTGGGCAGGCACGTCACACTACCCAATAGCCCGTTGGTCCATCTTTCTGTGCAATCACGGCTCGCAGACGCCTGGGAAAGGAATTTTACACTGAGTAAGCTTTGCATTTGGAAAAACCTACCCAATAGTGCGTTGGCCCACCTTTCTGTGCAATCACGGCTCGCAGACGCCTAGGAAAGAAATTTTACACTGAGTAAGCTTTGCATTTGGAAAACTTACCTAACAGCGCGTTGGTAAACCTTTCTGTGCAATCATGGCTCGCAGATGCCTAGGAAAGAAATTTTACACTGAGTTAGCTGTGCATTTGTAAAACCTACCCAGTAGCGCGTTGGTTCACCTTTCTGTGCAATCATGGCTCGCAGATGCCCAGGAAAAGATTCTAAAAGTTGTATAATATCCTCCATGCATAACTTGACCTATGTCCAGTGCAGCATCTCCGTCAGTTCACGCTCATTCCGTGCAGAACAATCAGCAGTTCTCACACTTTGTTCTAGCACATCCCACAAATGTTCAATTGGGTTACAGTCGTGGCAGATTGGGCGCCAAGGTAATGTGACGAATTCGTTGTCGCGTTCTGCCAACCACTCAGTATTGTACGAGTCCAATGGCACGGATATTTGTCCTGTTGAAAGATGGCAATGAGGTCCGGGTTAACATTTTGCAGATATAGATGTAGGTTTGTCGGCTAACAGATTTCCCGAGCGTCCATGATTTAGCATTTGTGGGATGACGACCAACAGGCCTAGAGTTTGCCAAGAAAAACCTCCTCAGACTCGAACACCACATTCACCGGCATGCTGAACCCCAACGTTGCCACCAGAGATAGAACTTCATACAGTTTACGTCATAAGCGAACCTGGCCATTACGAGTTGAACCCCAACTTTGCCACCAGGGCTAGAACTTCGTACAGTTTACGTCATATGCGAACCTGGCCATTAAGAGTTGAACCCCAACTCTGCCACCAGGGATTCAACTTCATACAGTTTACCCCATATGCGAACCTGACCATTACGAGTTGAACCCCAACTTTGCCACCAGGGATAGAACTTCATACAGTTTACCCCATATGCGAACCTGGCCATTACGAGTTGAACCCCAACTTTGCCGCCAGGGATACAACTTCATACAGTTTACGCCATATGCGAACATGGCCATTGCAGTTTACGCTGAATGGAAGCATGGTGCAGCAGAAAATGGGACTTATGCTTCTAGACGACCTTCTTCTATCCGTTGAAATTGTATTTCCGAGTTCAATGGCGCATGTGAGGCGTTTTATCCGATATCTGGGTGTCATCATGGGTAACCTCGTTGGTCTCCAGCGGTGGATCCCCAGGCGGAACAAGTTTCAGCGCATGGTGCATGTGGAAATAGGCCGAACGGCACCACTGTTGTACTGGTGAGTGAGCTGGGCGATTGTTGCACGTGGTTGCTGAGATACCAATCGTGACATCCGACGCTCACCTCTTGGATCCACCGCGCGTGGGTGACCAATGGGATTCCTTCTGCTGGATATCTGTGCATGGTTAATCCAGTCCTGGTACGAGAGCAGCCAACAACTGTGGCTGTTTCCAAAATACTGGCACATGTTTTCCGGGCTTTACCTATTTTGCCGCGGTCAAATTGGCTTAAGTCGCCACGTTTCCATATTACTGGCAAAAGTTTACAGATTACGTACGGAGGATAGGTGTGTACAATTTATAGTAGCCGCACGTGACGTTGATATCACGTGGTACTTCGTTATGGATCTGAATTTGTAAAAAACATTCCGAATATGTTCATAATGCTAAGCTAATAGGAACATATTCGGATTACCGAAAAATAATTTCAAACAAAATACGGCCATTTTGCAATAAATCCTTTTGGATGTCTCAGATAACAAAATATTTTTCAGTACAGAACTGTCTTCTGGTTTTTATCTGATGTTTAAAGTTGTGTAATCATGCTCACTAAGCGTTCCTTCCCTGCATGCAACGCAAGGAGAGTTTCACAAAAGATCAACAGTGACATGTGCTAAAACTTTGTTACTAAGCCATGAGAGTGATTAAACCACACTGTTTGAGTTAGGTCACAAAGAGATTTGTCTCTTTGTCTCCGACTTTGTCAAGATTTGTCTCCCACTTTGTTGTTACGCACAGGGAGTTCATAGTTCCACCATTCTCTTTTATGTTGCAAACCTGGTCAGTTTTTTCCCGCTTTGCTGTTTGGCCACATGACGGGAAACTTTATGTCACACAAGGAATTACTTCTCTCACTATTAATTCTAAATGTGCAAAGATACTCACCTGTTTCCCACGTTGCTGTGAGACAACAAAGAGTGACTGTCAGGCTAAGAAAAAGTTACCAGTCTCCCTATTTGCTCTTAGTTTCCAAAGATCTGCATCCCACATTGTTGTTAAGCCACAAAGAATGTGACTGCTAGGTCAGAGAAGTAGTCACTTCTCATTCATTATGCACTTTAAGTTAGCAAAGATAGTCACCCGTTTCCCATTTTGCTGTTAGGCAACAAATGATGTGACTTTTATGCTACACAAGAAGCTAAATTTGACCTTAAGAATCTAGAACCAAAACTAGCATAAGATCCTAAATTATTAGCTCTAAATTTGCGAAGATTATCACCTTTTTCCCCTGTTGGTGTTTGGCCATAAAGAGAGTGACTATAAGTTTCCAAAGATACCCAGTTACCTGTGTATCACGTTGGTGTTAGGCAGCAAACTGATTTGCCACACAAGGTGTTACTGGTCTCCCAATTTGCTCTTAGTTTCCAGAAATATTTTTGCACTTTGTTGTTAGGCCCATGGAGTTACTGTCATCCTTATTAACACTTAGTTTCCAAAGACAACTAGTTTTGAACTTTCCTGTTAGGCACATGGAGTTACTGCTACCTATTTGCTCTTAGTTTCCAAAAATTGTTTTTAGTATTCCACTTTGCTGTTAGGCCCATGGAGTTAGTGGTCTCCCTATTTGCTCTTAGTTTTCAGAGATAATTTCTAGTTCTGCACTTTGCTGTTAGACCCATGGAGTTAACAGCAAAGTGCGGAACTATGCCCTTAGTTTCCGAAGACTGTTTCTAGTTTCTCATATTTTGCTGTTAGGCCCATGGAATTACTGGTATTCTTATTGGTCCTAATTTTCAAAGATAGTTCCTAGTTTCGCACACTTTGCTGTTAGGCCCATGGAACTACTGGAATCTTTATTGGTCCCAGCTTCCAAAGATAGTTTCTAGTTTCGCACACTTTGCTATTAGGCCCATTGAATTACTGGCATTTCTATCGGCTCTTAGTTTTTAAAAATAGTTTCTAGTTTCGCACACTTTGCTATTAGGCCCATGGAACTACTGGTATCCTTATTGGTCCCAGTTTCCAAAGATAGTTTCTAGTTTCGCACACTTTGCTATTAGGCCCATGGAATTACTGGCATTTCTATCGGCTCTTAGTTTTAAAAATAGTTTTAGTTTCGCACACTTTGCTGTTAGGCCCATGGAAGTACTGGTATCCCTATCGGTCCTAGTTTCCAAAGATAGTTTATAGTATCCCACTCTCCTGTTAGGTCCATGGTGTTACTGGTCTCCCTATGTGCCCTTAATTTTCACAGTTTATAGTTTTGCACTTCTCTGGTTAGGCCCATGGTGTTAGTGGTATTCCTATTTGCTTTTAGTTTCCGAAGGCAGACGCATGGTTTTTACTTCTCGCTGTTAGGCGACAAAGATTTGACAGTTATGTCACACAAACACTTACTTCTCTGCTTCTTTATTATTAGTTTGGAAAGATAACTCTCTCCCACTTCGTTGTTAGGACACAAAACGAGTGATTTGCTTCCAATTGCATTGTTAGCTTACAAAAAGAGAAATTTATCGCTCTCTCTCAGTGCGCTCTTAAGACACGAGAGACCGGCTAGTTCCTTACTTATCTTTAAGATCCCAAAACTCTGTTACTTCCCTGCCTGTTTAATGTTAGTTGGAATCTAGCTTTACTGTGATATCTTCCTATTTCCGGTTTACTATAGTCTCCTATTTCGAAATTAGGTCGCAAAGTGAGTATCGAGTTTCCAACTTCGCAGTATGCGCTCGAAGGAAATAACTAGTCTCCACACAGTTTACGGTAGTTTCTCAGAAATTCCCTTCTCTGGCTACAAGTTACGGTACATTTGCGCACAATGCTCACGCCAGTGCATACTTAGCTATAAACATGTTCCATTCTTGTATGAATATTAACCGTAACAACTCCTGCTGTCATTCAGTATTCAATTATGGGCATGTTAAACAACTGCTCCTAGTATGTACATTTGACAACATGTTCATCCAATGGCGCTATCTGTTGACAGAATACAAAAACAAGAATAGTATTTCTGATTCAATTGTCGCATATTCGGAAAAGTACTAATTTGACATTTTTACATTTCGAATCAAAGGTTTCTCTATTTTCATGAAATAGCGAAACATGGGAACAGCAGTAGTCTTATTAAAAAACGAAGCCACTAAGTATATTTACACTAGAAAACTTTATTTTCTAATAACGCTGTTCGGAAAGGAGAAAATACGATTTTAATGAAGGAAAGTCCTGTGAGAATTATTTTTAAATTGATAATGCCGACCAGTATGCACGTTAAAAAGCGTAAATGTTTGAAAGGAAAGTTACTGTCGGAAGTATCAAAAGAATGATTAATTGCTTTAATCAAAAGATTCGCGAAATTCGTATCAGATAAACATTTGGCATAAGGAAAAATGTTGCAATCAATAAGATGGATTTCCATTAATGTATTGAAAAAAATCAAATACGGAACTTAAAAATATGTCATCGGCGTATCGAAAAGCGAAGATAGATTTCCCCCTTTTTTTACATACCAAAAACGATTACCTCAACATACCAACGGCTAGGTTGCGCATTGTATTATTTTTTATGATCTCTGATAGAATAATCCCATAATTAGCACACAGAACAACTGGAGATGTACAATTACGCCCATTACGAATGGTTTGTCAGTAATAGAAACGTGAAACAAGCAATATGACACTAAATTATCAAGATATAGAGCATATCTTTTGAATAAAAACCTCGGGGAGAATCTTACTATGATACATAAAAGCAAGACTTACGACGACGTGGATCACTTTAAACATACAAAAACAACTACTTATATACACTGTTTAACATAAGAAGGCAAATATTTATATTCAGGTGTTCACACTGCGTTATCCATCACCGTTCCTGTTTAATATTTTGCTTACATCTTTTTTCTTCCGTTCGAAGTTAGAGTTTTCTTTTTGGGTGCGTTGGAAGTGGAAGCACACAAGTGTAAGATGTTTTACTTTACTGGTGCTGAGTAAAGCAAGGACGAACATTGCTGTCCCTTGCGAACTTAACTGCTGTTTTAAACCTCACCTATGCCGCGTCAAAAAAGAAAAGTATCTCTTTCATTAGATGAAGAGATTAAACCTAAACGCCGCAAATCCGATTACCATCGAGCAAGGCGGCAACCGCAAAATATAATAATAAACACTTCAATAGCAATAAGTGATTTCTAGAATCAGTTGTATTCTTATCTCAACGGGCTTTACAGCTAGTATGATTATTATATCAACCCTTCAAGCGGCCGATACAACTGAACGAAAAGTTGCCCAAATTTTCCTGCGCTCCTCAAACAGAAGTGTTTCCATACCCAGCAAAAACAGTCTTGCTGGTCCTGCACCATGTTGCCCCTGCCGTACCGTCAATAAAATGTCCGGGCGGCCAAAAGAAGGGCCAGCAGTTCAGGCCAACATCTGGGCAACAGTTGGCACCCCCATCAGTTTTCATATGCCACAACAGGGCCATCAGGTATCCATCACAGGCAGCAGCTGCCACAAGTGGACATTCAGCAGCCCTGCAAGCACGTGCCAGAAATGATGGCGAGCCTAAGGTGGTGCGCAAGTTTCCTGCCAGTGGCAGCCAGCAATCACGTGACGTAACTGATGGCTTGCCGAATCTTGTCCACCAATTTCCCAGTATTTGCCATAAAAAAATATAAGTTAATAAAAATCAAGGATAGCCATGGTTTCCCAAAGCCACAATTTTTTCCCCCTCTTACGGAAACTACTGAATTACAGCACTGCGCTAGGGAAATTTTCTCAACAGACCGGAAAAATCCGGTTTAGATCTGGGTGGATACGAACTAGGGCTGGCTGAGTGGGAGGCGAGCTCTCTACCGACGGGACTGATTCACGAGCGCACGCTTGAAGCTGAGTCTCGTTCTTGCGGAATGTGTAATCGAATGTTTGTCTTTAATTTTGCAATATTGTGAGGTATTTTTTCATAAATGTCAGTTTCATATAATTCATAAATTTATTTTTTCAACGTAACGATAGTTTGTTTTTTTTACCTTAAAGGGAACTTCACTCATTTTCAAGGAGTGTACCAACTTAAAGGCGCTTTTCAAAGTTTTGTGCTGTCCTTGTCGTCTTGAAAGGCGATTGTTGAATTAATATATTAAGTCGCTCATGTCACATTCTGTTACATTTTTAACGTTGTATCTTTCCTTTCCGTTGTCCGAAGCTACATTTGTTTAAAAGCGGAAATATATTTTAAAATAATTTCTCGTTATTTTTAGAAGCGAATTCCTCCAGTCTTGTGTATTCAACCCACGGATGAGTACATTATGTATCAACATAGCATTGCTTGTTTTTCTTCTTCTTTCAAATAATTGATAAATTTTGTACGCGTATCATTCTTTTTTTTTTTTTCAAGGTTTTTCCAGGACTGTTGTTTCAAGCGGTTTCAAATTATTTCTTGTTATTCATGCGAATGGAGTAGGTGTATTTCACTGCTGTAATCTGGTATTTCATAGCTTAATCTGATATCTTCGTCGACTTGGCATTTCATTAGGAAATTAATTAGCTTCTCTACATATGGCTTTTTTCTTTTCTTAACAACCACTAAAATAACACAATGGCGATAACGTCGTCACAACTAACTGGTACTACGAGAGACACAGCACGTGTTGCTTCTGCGCATGCGCAGTCCCGTTGCTTTAACCTGGTGTTGGGGTTTCATCGGTTGCCAGCTACGGGCCACTAGTTGCACTTGCTTAGAGGCCCACAATTCACGGCAATACTGTAGGGCCATCAATGGCTCGCCAACTGATGGCGCTGCCACTAACGGACCGCTACCGGCCGTGAGCGGCAGATTTCAGCCAGCATTGACCCATCACTGCCAGCTGCTGGCCAACAGTTTCCCAAAACTTGGATTTTTGCTGGATAGTGACCGGGTTATACCAAAAGTTACGGCAAAACAATTCGTTTCCCTCTTTCATATCAGGCGTACCAACTATAAATCTGCCGCTAGTTGTAAATGCTTCCTTACAGTCTTTAGTCTTATAGTATATAGTCTGATTCCCTTATAGTCATTTGTTCCTTTGTTTCCTTTTCCATTACCCAAAGAATGATTTGGAAGCAGTAGTTCCCGGGTCTCATTCGTATCTCAGGAACTACTGCTTCAAAATCATTCCAATAGGTAGAAACGTTACTCAAACATAATTTCTCTTCTTACTTAGGTTCGTCGCCCTTTTCTTTGCATTCGTAGCGGAAAACGTAATCAGGCAGCACGGATAAATGAAAATCATATCCCCCAAATGACCACTAAGAATGAGAAACGTAAGATAAAAGCAACGCTTTCTGATGCGCAGATTCACACGTTCCTGTCAAGTTCCGCCCACTTCTTAGACAGCGAATATAATCCTTCGAGATGATTTCAGGCTATTTTGTTAAACCCGAATTAGTTCGTTCCAACCGGTTAAAGGGTTAATTTCTTCTTCGATGTTGTCCCTGATTAATACATGTTGTTCAAGATAGATGTAAGTATCCGTTCTAAATTTGGTCCATTTTTCTCCAAATCTTTAGTACTGATAAAATAATTGTACACGAGTTTTGTTTTCTGCAAGTTGTTTTCTGTATCTTTAATCCCATTTCTTTACTAAAATGAAATTACATAAAACAAATATGATGTGCAATGCTGTTACAAAATACTTTATGAAGCAAGACCACATCGAAGAAGAAATTACTAGTCGTATAAAACTTGGCCGGAGTGCAATTGGAAGAAAAAGTACAAGTCTGAAGATAATTTACCAGTATGTCTTAAAGGAAAAGTATTTGTTCAATGCATTCTTCCAGTTCTTAAAGTTCATGTACATGGAACTTACCTAAAAGTGCATACAGACTGCGGAAAACTCAGAGAAGTATTGGGATAATTAACACTGGACGGGATAATTAACACTGGATGACAAGATTGGAGGATATCATGGTCAAAATAAAGACCCTCAAGGGGTGATGAACTGGATATGTTTCTGGAAGAACTAGCCAGCTTCCAAAAACTCAAACAGCAGGCAATATACGCAAGATGAAAGGACCCATAGAAGAAAACCAATTGGAAAATAGATAGATGAAATTCGAAAGCATGGCGGAGTAACATGGAAATTAATTCCTAAAGCCATATATTTATAGACACATGGGAGACCTTTATTCGGCAGTGCATTGAACAGATAAACAGCATCTTCATTTCAGAATAATTCCGAAGTTTAACAAATAAACAAGGCAAAGGCGATATCATGTCAACATGTCAATCGACAGAAAAACACAATGAGCTTTCCTACAGAAATGTACTGCTTTTGAAAATCAGAGGATACTTTGTATGTAAAAGGTGACCGAAAAATTAGCTTTCAAGTTTCAGTTTGTAACGTCGTAAAAAATGTTTTTGCTGTTTCAGTGCGTATTTAGAAGAACTAATACAGAATTCAGACAAATTGCAGGTAAATGCTTATACACCGAAAAGTCAAATCATCATGACCACATGTCTAATATGATGCTGGTCCTCCACGTTCCGCTAGAAAATTCTTAGTAGGAGAGTCATGGGCGCTACACGATTTCGAGAGGTGTTTTCTGATATGTGTTATGAAGACGTTCGTAGCAGATCCTCTAACTCTTGTACGGTTCAGCCGTCTTAAATCAGATTTGCTGTTCCAATACAAACCACAGATGCCCGATTGGATTGATCAGATTGGATTAAATCAGATTTGCTGTTCCAATACAAACCACAGATGCCCGATTGGATTGATCAGATTAGATTAAATCAGATTTGCTGTTCCAATACAAATCACAGATGCCCGATTGGATTGATCAGATTTGCTGTTCCAATACAAACCACAGATGCCCGATTGGATCGATCAGATTTGATAAAATCAGATTTGCTGTTCCAATACAAACCACAGATGCCCGATTGAATTGATCATATTGGATTAAATCAGATTTGCTGTTCCAATACAAACCACAGATGCCCGATTGGATTGATCAGATTGGATTAAATCAGATTTGCTGTTCCAATACAAACCACAGATGCCCGATTGGATTGATCAGATTGGATAAAATCAGATTTGCTGTTCCAATACAAACCACAGATGCCCGATTGAATTGATCATATTGGATTAAATCAGATTTGCTGTACCAATACAAACCACAGATGCCCGATTGGATTGATCAGATTTGCTGTTCCAATAGAAACCACAGATGCCCGATTGGATTGATCACATTGGATTAAATCAGATTTGCTGTTCCAATACAAACCACAGATGCCCGATTGGATTGATCAGATTGGATTAAATCAAATTTCCTGTTAATATACAAACCAAAGATGCTCGATCGAATTGACGTCTAGGTAATTTGAAGGCCAGGGAAATACCTTCAAGTATTTATCATTTTCCGCGAACTATTATAGAACAATCCGAACAGTGGGTGGCACATTATCCTTCTGAGAAAAAGCAATACTAGAGTGGAAAATCGTTGCCATGAAACCACACTGCTGGCCACCCAAAATGCAACACCAAGAAGGAAGCATCCGATTGGCCTGAAATTCGCAGGATGCGTCGCCTGCGAGAGGACATGCAAACGATTAGTATTGCAGGGCATACGCAAATCATGTGCGCCCTGCACGCCACAGAGAATCACTATAAGAAGGGTGCACAGAAGGCGGGGTGTAAGTAGTGGAAATGTGTTTTGCTGCCGGACCTGTGCGTGGGAAGCTTCCTGATGCTTCGTCGCAGAATACGGAAGTTATTCCAGTACGTTTGGGAGTTCGACAGAGGACGAATAGTGGCTTATCGCGAGAGCGGTTTATCGTACCGGGACATCGGCGCCCGTGTGGGACGACATCTATTTACAGTGAGGCGAGTATGGATTCGGTTGCTGCAGGAAGGTCGGATGGACAAACGTGAGCGATTGCCGCAGCCGCGGCACACCACCGAACGAGAGGACCGGCATGTTGTGCGGCGGGCATTGACGGCTCGCACCGCCACATCACGAAAGTTAGCGCAGGAATTATGGTGTGTTGCGCAACAACCTGTATCAGCACGTACCGTTCGACGTTGACTGCAGGAGCGGGGACTTGTCGCACGGCTCCCGTTGCTCTGATTACCATTGACGTTACACCACCGGCTAGTGTGGCGGCAGTGGGCCGTTGAGCGCCGCACCTGGACTACGGAATGACACATATTGGTAGTAGTCCAGGGGAGCCGTTGAACGCCGCACATGGAGTACTCCCGATATGTCGCCCATCGAACATGTCTGGTCGCTGATCGGCAACCGAGTGGCCCGGCAAGCACCACCCACGGCTACGCCTGATGAACTGTGGCAACGTGTGGAAGCAGCCTGGACCGACATACCCCAAGCCCTCGTTCGATGCCGCGACGTGTAACGGCCGTTATTGCCAGCCATGGGGGCCACACGAACTATTGATGTCTGCGTGTTCCGCAAGTCGCACGGGCCTGTAGGCTCAATCGTTTGATCTTTGTATCTGTTGTTATGTGTACAGTAAATCTGGCTTTGCTATCTCGTGTCCTTCTTGGTGTTGCATTTTAGGTGGCCAGCAGTGTATATTCCTGGTACGCACGAATTTTTAGGTAGGTAGTTAGCGTCATAGTTTCCTACACATGAATGACTGGACCCAGGGTTTTCCGTAGCAATATTGCCCGCATCATATTTCATCCACTTGCTTCTTTTCGTCCCACGTTGCATCTTGCTGCCATCACTTCCCTAGGTAAAGGACGATGCACACGTATCCGGCTATCGTAATAGTCCAACAGAAAACAAGATTAATTGCCCCCAGACGATCTTTTCTAATCATTCCAGGTACAGGTTTGATGCTTGCGTACTCATTGTAGGTGCTTTCGATGATAAACCGAGGTTAGCACGGCAATCGGAGCGGCTTGGGGCTACGCTGCTCCATTTTCACCAGTGTTTGATAAACTGTGACACATTACTAGCGTCACCAGTATGCAAATTACCGGCGAGTTGCGTTACTAGTATGTAAATTACCGACGAGTTGCGTCACCAGTATGCAAATTGCAGGTGAGTTGCGTCAACAATATGCAAATTACCGGCGAGTTGCGTCACCAGTATGCAAATTACAGGTGAGTTGCGTCACCAGTATGCAAAATACCGGCAAGTTGCGTCATCAGTATGCAAAGTACCAACGAGTTGCGTCACCAGTATACAAATTGCAGGTGAGTTGCGTCACCAGTATACAAATTACCGGCGAGTTGTGTCACCAGTATGCAAATTACCGGCGAGTTGCGTCACCAGTGTGCAAATTACCGACGAGTTGCGTCACCAGTGTGCAAATTACCGGCGAGTTGCGTCACCAGTATGCAAATTGCAGGTGAGGTGCGTCACCAGTATGCAAATTGCAGGTGAGGTGCGTCACCAGTATGCAAATTACCGGCGAGTTGCGTCACCAGTATGCAAATTACTGACGAGTTGCGTCACCAGTATGCAAATTGCAGGTGTGTTGCGTCACCAGTATGCAAATTACCGACGAGTTGGGTCACCAGTATACAAATTGCAGGTGAGTTGCGTCACCAGTATGCAAATTACACGCGAGTTGCGTCACCAGTATGCAAATTACCGGCGAATTGCGCCACAGTATTCCTTCTGTTGGCTCGTGCGATACGGGATAGCTTTCATTCACCTCTAGCATTGATGAGTCGGGGTCGGCTCACATCTTGCCGGTGGTTCGTGATTTGCGATCCTCGGATCACTTTTGTAGGTATAAACCACGGTTGACGGTGAGCACACTTTTAAGCCTTGGTGTCTCCGAAATGGTCTGACCTACCCGCCTGGGCCATTACGATTTGATCTTTGTCTGATTCACTTAAGTTCGCTGCCTTTCTTATCTGAAGAAAAAGAATAACATTGAAAAACAGAGTTCAATATCAAGTGTTATTTACACCGTTTCATGACCTTCACATGCGCAGTCATTTCCCTGCAGTTGCTCCGATTTGCATAACAATGATCTGTCGACAATGTTTTGGTTCGTATCTATAAATATTGCAGAAAAACGTTGAATAAGTGATCGGTAATTAGCATAGAACACAATGGCAGAGAAAAAATAAATTTTCAATTTTTTTTTAATCGATCACATATTGAAACTTAATTACTGCATTTCTGTGCGAAAAAACGAAGCCATCCTATCCTGGCAGCACAATGGTTCAAGCGCTGGCTTCCGATCACTCGTCCAAAATGGGTCGGGGTTCTGTGAGAAACTCAACTGCTTATAGCCAGTTGAGTTGCTCACAGTCGTCGTTAAACCTCCAAACACAAAACAAAAAGAAACACGAAAGATGACACCAAATTTTTAGGTGTGATGAGAACTTTTTTTTGCATCCGTTCTGACGTGAATTATAAATGTATTACAAAAGACATGCAAAAAAAAAAAACGAGTGAGCATTTTATGTCAACTGAAGGTAGAATGCTGCATTAGGAAAAGCTGAATATCTCATAAAACATATTTCTGCGTTCACAAGTTCTTAAAATATGTTTGAGTATGAGCATTGCATCGTGAAAAGTTAAAAATCGTAGTAAAGCTGCTAATAAGTACTGTGTTATCGAAGAAGCTGGACGAAATCTAAAGAGAACATTGCTGAATTTTTGTACAATCTCTTCAAAGAGTTTTTCGGCTCCTTGTATTTAGGCACATATACAACTGAAATTACGCTCCTTTAAATGCAGCACTGCCAACCAAGGAAAGCTCAAAACTATAAACTGAGGTGCCAGTTTAATATAATATATATATATATATATATATATATCGTCATCATCATCAACCATTATCAATCCGCTGCTGGACGAAGGTCTCCCCAAGTTCCTTCCACAACGGTCTGTCTTGTGCCACTCTCCTCCATGTTACTCCCGCATACTTTCGAATTTCATCCACCCATTTCCCATGTGGTCTTCTTCTGTGTCTTTTCCTGTCCCTTGGAATCCAATCTAAAATTTGGGCTGTTCATCGATGGTCTGTCCTTCTGGCAGTATGTCCAGCCCATTGCCATTTCAGGGATTTAACTCTGATCATGATGTCTTCCACTCTTGTCATTTTTCGGATCCACGAGTTCCTCTTCTTATCTCTCCTGGTTACACCAAGCATGCACCTGTCCATGCTTCCTTGAGTTGTCTGCAGCCTTCGTATGTATCTTTTAGTTAAGGTCCCGGTCTCTGCACCATACGTAAGCGCTGGAAGGATGAATAGATCAAACACTTTTCTTTTAAGGCATAATGGCATATTGCTTTTAAAAACTATGCTGTTTCTTCCAAAAGCTCTCCAGGCAAGTTTTTATCCGACGATTAATTTCTTCATCAACGTGACCCTCACTTGATATCTGCTGTCCAAGATAAATGAACGTATCTCTAATCTGGAGATTTTCTCCATCAATCGAGAAAGCTTCATTTCTTGTAAAAGCATTGTACATCACTTTTGTCTTCTGAAAGTTCATTTTTAATCGCACATCTTTACTCTTATCAGCAAGTTCCTGGATCATACTCTGCAGCTCTGATGCGGTAGTTGCAAAAATGACTACGTCATAAGCAAAACGAAGATGAGTTAGATAATCTCCATTAATCTTTATTGTTTTGTTTTCCCAGTTCATTGATTGAAAGACATTTTCCAGTGTGGCATTAAAGAGCTTGGGAGATAGGGTGTCACCTAGTCTCACTCCCTTTCCAATTTTTATGCCTGTTGTATTTTCTAACAGCCGAATCTTTGCACTTGCATTTTCATAGATGTTATTAATAATATTAATGTATGCATCTTCAATACTGAGGAATATATATATATATATATATATATATATATATATATATATATATATATATATACACTTAAAAATTAACTTTCAGAAGACAAAAGTAATGTACAATGCTTTTACAAGAAATGAAGATTTATCGATTGATGGAGAAAAGCTGGAGATAGCAGATGCGTACGTTGATCTTGGACAGCAGATATCAAGTGAGGGTCACATTGATGAAGAAATTAATCGGCGTAAAAAACTTGCCTGGAGAGCTTTTGGAAGAAACAGCATAATTTTCAAGAGCAAAATGCCATTATGTCTTAAAAGAAAAGTGTTTGATCAATGCATCCTTCCAGCGCTTACGTATGGCGCAGAGACGTGGACCTTAACTAAAAGAGACATACAAAGGCTGCAGACAATTCAAAGCGGCATGGAGAGGTGCATGCTTGGTGTAACCAGGAGATATAAGAAGAGGAACTCGTGGATCAGGAGAATGAAAAGAGTGGAAAACATCATGATAAGAGTTAAATCCCTGAAATGGCAATGGGCTGGACATACTGCCAGAAGGACAGACCATCGATGAACAGCCCAAATTTTAGATTGGATTCCAAGGGACAGGAAAAGACCCAGAAGAAGACCACATGGAAGAGGGGTGGATGAAATTCGGAAGTATGCGGGAGTGACATGGAAGAGACTGGCACAAGAAAGACCGTTGTAGAGGAAACTTGGGTAGACCTTCTTCCAGCAGTGGAATGATAATGGTTGACAATGATAATGGTGATGATATATATATATATATAAGGAATAGGATGTAAGGTCAGATGATGCGTAACATCACAGCCTCTGCTTGACAAATGTCAACCCCGCCTTCTCGTGGTGCATCCTGTTCCCACTAAATGGGCTCTGACGACCGCCAATAGCGGTATAACTATACCATCGGGACTAGAGGAAATGCTATCCCACACTCACCAACCCGTTTGGCCAGCGTGGTGAGTTATGGCCAAACCCCTCCCAAATGGTTCCACAATTTAAATCTTGGCCCTCAGTCTCCGGCAGCAGGAATGTACCTGGCCAAGGCAGCGGCCAGTGCGACATGAAGGCAGGGGGTGCTAAGAATCCCTGGAGGACCGGACTAGGCTGCCATCTGATGCTGACCTTGGCTACGTATGATGGACGCTCCCTATCTTATGATTCAAGGCTTCTTGAATTGGAAGAGGAACTACAAAAGATCAAGTGGGACATCGTCGGGCTAAGTGAGGTAAGGAGAAAAGGAGAATATATCATTCAACTGAAAAGTGGACATCTCTTCTACTATCGTGGGACAGATACTGGCAGAACTAGTGGTGCTGGATTTATAATAAACAAGAAACTGAAGGAAAAAGTTGTAGAAGTTGAAAGTTCCTCTGACAGAGCTGCACTACTCGTTATCCAACTCTCCAGAAGATACCAGGCTCAGATAATTCAGACTTATGCACCCACCACAAGTCATCCTGAAGAAGAAATTGAAAAAGTTTATGAGGAAATTTGTCATCTAAATAATAAAGGTAAGCAGCACTTGATGATAATTATGGGAGATTTCAATGCAAAAATAGGGCAACGGCAGCAGAATGAAACTTCAGTAGGTAAATTCGGTCACGGCAACAGAATGAAACTCCCGTAGGCAAATTCGGTCACGGCAACAGAAACCAGCGTGGAAATACTCTCGTAGAGTTTGCAGAGGCAGAAGGGTTTTTCAACTTGAACTACTTTTTCAAGAAATAGCCGCACAGGAAATGGACATGGATACATCCAAATGGAACGACAAGTGAAATTGATTTTATTATGTGTAACAAAAAATTCTTCGTCATAGAAGAATGCAGTGTGCTAAATAAGTTCAACACAGGTAGTGGCCATAGATTGGTGAGATGTAAGATGCACCTCAACACTAAACTCGAACGTGGCAAGCTCATAAGACAAACAAAATGCATTGACATAACCAACCTTAAAAAACACCATAATACCCTTAAGTTAGAACTGAAGAACAGATTCTCTGCTTTAGAAGGCTTGACATTGGAAGAAGTGGATATTTCTGAAGTTAACAGAAAAGTAACCAAAGATCTTATGGAAACAGCAACAAAATTAGCTGGGTCTAAGAACAAGTTGCATGTGAACAAATTATCAGGAAAAACCAAAGGAATGATGAGAAAAAGAAGAGAGATGAGGACAACTAAAGAATATTTGACTTCCAAAGTGGAATACGTAGAGCTGTGCAAGACAGTACGAAAAAGTATCACTGAAGACGTAAGGAAATTCAACTGTGAACTAGTAAGGACAGCAGATGAAAACAACCAAAGCCTAAAGATAGCAAAGGGACATCTCAGTAAGGGAAGAAAACAGATTATGGCACTGAGAAAAGAAGATGGTTCTGTAACAAGAAATACAGGCGAAATTTTGATAAGAGTGAAATATTTCTACTGCAAGTTATATGAAAGGGATGATGCATGTACTCCAGACATCATGGAAGGTACCAGAGTTCTTCCAGTCCTCCCAGCGGAAGTTGCACATGCAATCAAGAACATGAAGCGGGGAAAAGCTCCATGAGAAGATGGAATTACTGTAGACATCATACAAGAAGCAAGTGGAGAAATCGAAACAGTACTCGCCGAAATTTTCACTCGATGCCTTAATGAAATGAAGATTCCTGAGGATTGGAACAACGCTATAATGATCCTGCTACAAAATAAGGTGACATTGACGAACTCAGGAACTACAGACCTATCAGCCTATTATCAGCGGTTTATAAAATCTTCAATAAAGTTCTTTCACATCGTTTGAAGATAACACTGGACATGGATCAACCAAGAGCACTATCTGGATTCAGGAGTGGCTACAGCACAATAGATCATATCCATGTGCTGAGAGAACTAATTGAAAGAGCCAGGGAATATCAACTTCCATTGTGCATGACTTTTATCGATTATGAAAAAGCCTTTGATTCGGTGAAACCATCAGCAGTTACAATGGCTCTGAAATCCCGCGGTTTTGAAGACTCATACATAAATATTATTAATAACATCTATGAAAATGCAAGTGCAAAGATTAGGCTGTTTGAAAATACAACACACATAAAAATTGGAAAGGGAGTGAGACAAGGTGACACCATATCTCCGAAGCTCTTTAACGCCACATTGGAAAATGTCTTTTAATCACTGAACTGGTAAAACAAAAGGGATAAAGATTAATAGAGATTATCTAACCTACTATCGTTTTGCTGATGACATAGTAATTTTTGCAACTACCCCATCAGAGCTGCAGAGTATGATCCAAGAACTTGCTGACAAGAGTAAAGAAGTGGGATTAAAAATAAACTTTCAGAAGACAAAAGTGATGTTCAATGCTTTTACACGAATTGAAGATCTAACGATTGATGGAGAAAAGCTGGAGATAACGGACACGTACGTTTATCTTGGACAGCAGATATCAAGTGAGGGTCATATTGATGAAGAAATTAATCGGCGTACAAAACTTACGTGGAGAGCTTTTGGAAGAAACAGCATAATTTTCAAGAGCAATATACCATTATGTCTTAAAAGAAAAGTGTTTGATCAATGCATCCTTCCAGTGCTTACGTATGGTGCAGAGACGTGGACCTTAACTAAAAGAGACATACAAAGGCTGCAGACAACTCAGAGAAGAAGTATGGAGACGTGCCTGCTTGGTGTAACCAGGAGAGATAAGAAGAGGAGCTCGTGGATCCGAAAAATGACAAGAGTGGAAGACATCATGATCAGATTTAAATCCCTGAAATGGCAATGGGCTGACATACTGCCAGAAGGACAGACCATCAATGGACAGCCGAAATTTTTGATTGGATTCCAAGGGACAGGAAAAGACCCAGAAGAAGACCACATGGGAGATGGGTGGATGAAATTCGAAAGTATGCAGGAGTGACATGGAGGAGACTGGCACAAGACAGAACGTTGTGGAGGAGACTTGGGGAGACCTACATCCAGCAATGGAATGATAATGGTTGACAATGATGACAGTGATGATATATATATATATATATATATATATATAAATAGAGAGAGAGAGAGAGAGAGAGAGAGAGAGAGAGAGAGAGAGAGAGAGAGAGAGATATCAGACGTTTCTTCTCAAATTATATATATATATATAATATATATAAATAACATATATAAATCGAGAAGTACACGTTCCAAAAAAAAAAAAAAAAAAAAAATAACTGTAGGAGAGAAAGGGAAGGGGTATTGGTGAAATGCGGTAGGCTATTGTAGCCCTCAGGCAAGATGGTCCGAAATACTCGGGTTTATCAAAATAATTATATCACTTAATATATGTGTATAAATTTTCATTAAGCTATAGCCCTACCTCAGGCTTTCGGAACAGTTCAAAAGACAGATGATAGTGGGTGGTCTTGGGGAACATTACTTATACAAGTCATTCACATAGGATGATGGAATTTGGCAAAATGTTTCGTGTAAAATATGCCGTAACTGTACCAGTATTGTTGGATGCGGAACGTGTGATCTGAACTTTCGCTTCTAATGTTCTCGCAGATGTTCAATAATAATGAGATCTGCAGATGAAATGGCCAAGGTAACAGCTGTACTTCATCGCAGTGGTATGTAAACCACGACTTGACATGTTTCCAACGATGTCAGGTTGAATTACCTGTTTGAAACCAGGGACGGTCGTTAGGGAACAATACCTGCAAATTTTTTTTTTTTTTGTGATTGAAGTTTTTAGGGCCGCCCCGGTGACGCGGGGGTCTAAGGCGCTGGCTTATGATCATTCACGCTAGTTGGGTCCGGGTTCGAATCCTGGTGAGGCATGGATGTTTGTGTTTTTCTTTCGGCCCTGGCTCTCAACATGCTACTTCTCCAACACTGGGTATCTGTGTACATTGGTCATTTAGCATACTGTAACTCAATGTTTGATGTGTACTTGATCGCAAATGTGTTACTTGTCCAACACTGGCTCTATGTGTATATTGGTTATTTAGCATACTGTCAAAATCCATGTTAGATGTACACTTGTTCAAACTGTGTTACATGATTAACACTGTCAATATCTGCGTAAATTAATCATTTAGCATGCTGTCACCCATGTATGACATGTACTTGTTGCTGTGAAATTTCTATCTCCTGTTTATGTCTGCCTGTATGTCTCTGTGCCATCAGGTCCAATAAATTATTTCATTTCAACCTTCAATAAAAAACAAAATAAAACAAAAAAACGTTTTTAGGACAACCGTGAGCAACTCAGTGGGCTCTAAGCAGTTTTCCGTCCCTAATTTAGGGTCACTGGTTCCAGGGAAAGGAGAGAGCCACTGCCGTAAAATAAATACAACATCCATGACACACCGGGATTCGAACCCGGATCCTTCTTGGGCGAACGCTCATAAGCCAGGGCTTAGAGCACTGCGCCAACGTAGCGGCCCTGGAAAATTGAATGCAGGCGATGCCCAAGAATGGACTCGTAGGCTGCATATGTTACACTGCATTGCAGAACAAATAAGCCTTTAAAGGAGGGTCATTACAAGGAATTCCACAACATCTGGGATCCCCCTCCATGCTTTACAACCGGAACCAAACAGTAGCTAGTACACTTCTGCATTGTTTTCGCCTGATGTAGATTCTACCTGGGGTAGGGAACGATGTGAAAAAAGATTCATCAGGCCAGATGACACGTAGGCAGTCTTGAGCTTTCTAATTTTGATGAGATTTGCACCCTTTCATGTTTTGCTATATTCTTGTTGGTAATCAGTGGTACCTGAATTACAGCACTGCCTTATACACTATATTGACAAAAGTCACCGGTCACCTAAAAGAGAAACACAGCATAGCATTTATTGACATACATTAGTACGGTGTCGGACCACCTTTGGCCTTAATGCATGCACTGACCCTTCAAGGCAGGCTTTCGACAAGGTTTTGGAAAACAGCGATAGGTATGCGCTTCCATTAAGTACATAATGCTGCCGCTAACTGTTGCTTAGTAGTAGGCCTTGGTTCCAAACTTCTTATGTGGCCCTCTAATTCATCACATAGGTGCTCTATGGGATTAAGATCAAGGATCTGTGCTGGCCAGTCTACACACGATACGGAATTATCATCAAGCCACGCAGTAACAGTCCTTGCTTTATGGCTCAGTGCATTATCCTGCTGGTTCCAACAAGGCTTGGTTCCATAGTATTGCCTCAGAGTTGGTAGGGCATAATTGTACAGAATATCGAGGTAGACGTTCTGGTTAACAGGTTTGTCCACGATAACCAATGGGCCGGGACCATACTGCGAAAGACACATCCACACGAGTACACTGCCAGCCCCAAACTTGACCATAGCAACAGTACACTGTGGAAAATGTAGTTCACTCGGCTCCCGCCATAACCACATACGGCCATCAAACTGATGGATCGTGTAAATGGATTCATCAATCCATAGGACCCGTTTCCATTGATCTACGGTCCACGATAAATGTTCATTACACCATGCTAAACGACGAGTAGCATTCCGAGACTAGATGAAAGGCTTAAGAGCAGCCGCACGTCCACGGTAACCCATGGAATAATGCTCTTTGCGAATGGTATGAGTGCATACCGAGTTTCCAGCATGTTTACTCACTGGGGTCCGTAGATTAGCTGTAAGGACTCTCCTGAGGCGTCGACGTCCTCTATCACTGATTTGCTTTGGTCTGCCGGTACGTTTTGCTCCTTCAGTCACGCCATGTATCTTCCACTTACTCAGTACATCCAAAACAGTTGACTTTGGTATGTTTAAACGCCTCTCGGTTTATAATATGGACAACCCACTAATATAACATCCAAAAATATTTTCTTTCTCAAAGTATGTTCCCTATCGCCGTGACATTTGTCACTCAACCTCACAGCGCGATACGATCGCGGTCAGCGGCAGGCTTGTTTTTATACCGTTTGTAGCTGTACCGCGCATCTTAAGAACGCAGCTGATTCGTTTATTTAATTTTGAAGGGGTGTCCGGTGGCTTTTGTCAATATTCTGTATAACGGCAAGATGGAGTTCTCGATGTGAAATGCTGTGAAGAACACGGGATGATTCCGAGTGGTGTTCAAATCTGGAGCTATTTGTGGTGCCGTGGTCGTGTGCTTCCTTTGTAAAACGCGTGCCAACATTTGTTCATCCCTATGTGAGAACTCCGTATGGCGTTCATATTTTGCAAGCTCTGAAGGCAACGTCTTATTATTTTCGACTGGGAGTTATAATCTTTGATACAGTTCCTCGTGTTACGCCTACTATTTCGGCCATTCTATTTACTGAAGCTCTTGTAAGACGCGCTCTAACGATCATTTCTTTCTTTTAAGTCACGGAGACATTTGTCACTCAACCTCACAGCGCGATACGATCGCGGTCAGCGGCAGGCTTGTTTTTATACCGTTTGTAGCTGTACCGCGGCAATTATTCAGTTGGCAATTATTCCATAACAATTGTTTCTCCTGATACCCTGCTGTGAGATAGCTGAGATTTTACGTAGAGGATTTTAGGAAGAAAGTGTCTGAGCTGACTTCTCAAACAACCCTTAGGAGAACGAGGCTGAAGATTTGTATTAGAGTACCCGACAGGGGAGTTACACGGAAGGGAAGCAGAAAGGAGAAGGAAGACGCTCTTATTTATAACAAAGAGGGAGTACTCTGTGTCCGACGGCTTAACGTGCCCATCCGACAAATAGCGGATACTTAGTGGTTCAAATGTTCGTACCTGCCTGGTATCCCTCCTGAGACTTTTCCATGGCAGTCAAGAAAGTTGACCATTGGGCCATGCTCTGCTCACAAGATAGACGACATCGTATTGCAGCCCGTATGTACCTCACATCCTCGGTCACGTCGTCCCTGTGATTTGCATAGTACGCGTTGCCTGTACTCCAGTGACAATCGGTGTTTCCATTATTTCGTATAATCCTGCAATGATGTTCACAGATGATCCTCTGCACAGAATTTTTGAAAGATATAGTGACTTGCGAGGCTATAGCCCATCTGTTTGCTTCCACGGTTCTCGCAAGTCTCCTTACCCCTGCGATTCACCAACTACTTTTTTTCTACGGAATTGCTAGAAGTTTAAGTGTGTTGTGACGAACCATTCGCGGTAAGCCCTTGCAACGGTTATGTCCGAAAAGCACCGGAACACTGTCTTTAGGGGCATGCGCGGACCGGCACACCTGGCACCACCTATTATGCACATCGTAGAACATTTTCTGAAATTCCCGAACCACTTTCCGTGATTCCGTTCGTGATAAACAACACAAATTTCTAATAAAACATTTTTCGTGAGAAGACGGAAGGAAAAACTGAATTTCATGGGTTCTTCCCACTCCAGGAAAATTCCGAATTTTCAGAAATATTTCCCCAATTTCTTTCTCACAATGATAGTAAATTGTGGTTTTTAATAGATGTTAACAGAAAATTTTGAATTTTCAGAAACCCTTCCGCGATTCCTTTCTGAAATTGACGGTAAATTTCCATCTTTAAGAAATCTTAACAGAAAATTCTGAATTTTTCCAAACCTTCCTGCGATTCCTTTTTTACATTGACAGTAAATTGTGGTTTTTAGGAGGTGTCAACAGAATATTCTGAATTTTCAGAAACCGTTCCACAATTATTTTTCTATATTGACGGTAAATTTTCGTTTATAAGAGATCTTAACAGAAAGTTCTGAATTTTCCCAAACACTCCTGCAATTTATTTTATACATTGATGGTAAATTCTGGTTTTTAAGAGGTTCTAACAGAAAATTCTGAATTTTCAGAAACCTGTCAGCAATTTCTTTCTTACACGACGGTAAATTGTGGATTTTAGCACGTCTTTTGTAAAAAGATCGTGCTTCTTTTATCGGTGTGTCCGTCCCCCTGTACCCACGATATCTCTGCAACTATTAGTCCAATTTAAAAGAGTGTTTCTGCATTGGGAAGCTTGAAATATGCAAATGATGATCCTTCATTTCGTTTTTTTTTACGATGTACAATTTAGGCGGTAGAGGGCACAGATGATGTCGAATTTAAAATACGTTTTATTCCACATATTTGCTTCTAAACATCCGATTGAAAATTTTTTTTAATCTTTTGATTCCATTTATGTCGCAGAGTATTTTAGATATAGTTACTTTTTCAAATTACACATAGATATTCCGATAGGGGGCGTAAAAGTAAATTATATTTTACCCCGATAACTCTTTTCCTAAAAATCCGATTTGAAAATTTTTTCTTCAGAGGACACATCTCCTGATGGAAAATCTTTTGAATATAATTTCACATTTTTGGTAAAGAATACTTTGGCAACCAGGGGTGTAAGTGTTAATTTTTGCTTCTGATGTCATCATCATCATCATCATTGTCAACCATTATCAATCCACTGCTGGACGAAGGTCTCCCCAAGTTTCCTCCACAACGGTCTGTCTTGTGCCAGTCTCCTCCATGTCACTCCCGCATATTTACGAATTTCATCCACCCATCTCCCATGTGGTCTTTTTCTGGGTCTTTTCCTGTCCCTTGGAATCCAATCTAAAATCTCGGCTGTCCATCTATGGTCTGTCCTTCTGGCAGTATGTCCAGCCCATTGCCATTTCAGGGATTTAACTCTGATCATGATGTCTTCCACTCTCGTCATTTTTCGGATCCACGAGTTCCTCTTCTTATCTCTCCTGGTTATACCAAGCATGCACCTCTCCATGCTTCTTTGAGTTGTCTGCAGCCTTTGTATGTCTCTTTTAGTTAAGGTCCACGTCTCTGCACCATACGTAAGCACTGGAAGGATGCATTGATCAAACACTTTTCTTTTAAGACATAATGGCATATTGCTCTTGAAAATTATGCTGTTTCTTCCAAAAGCTCTCCAGGCAAGTTTTGTACGCCGATTAATTTCTTCATCAATGTGACCCTCACTTGATATCTGCTGTCCAAGATAAACGTACGTATCTGTTATCTCCAGTTTTTCTCCATCAATCGATAAATCTTCATTTCTTGTAAAAGCATTGAACATCACTTTTGTCTTCTGAAAGTTCATTTTTAATCCCACTTCTTTACTCTTGTCAGCAAGTTCCTGGATCATACTCTGCAGCTCTGATGGGGTAGTTGCAAAAATGACTACGTCATCAGCAAAACGAAGGTGGGTTAGATAATCTCCATTAATCTTTATCCCTTTGTTTTCCCAGTTCAGTGATTGAAAGACATTTTCCAATGTGGCATTAAAGAGCTTCGGAGATATGGTGTCACCTTGTCTCACTCCCTTTCCAATTTTTATGTGTGTTGTATTTTCAAACAGCCGAATCTTTGCACTTGCATTTTCATAGATGTTATTAATAATATTAATGTATGCATCTTCAATACCGCAGGATTTCAGAGCCGTGGTAACTGCTGATGGTTTCACTGAATCAAAGGCTTTTTTAATAATCGATAAAAGCCATGCACAATGGAAGTTCATATTCCCTCGCTCTTTCAATTAGTTCTCTCAGTACGTGGATATGATCTATTGTGCTGTAGCCACTCCTGAATCCAGCTTGTTCTCTCGGTTGAGCCATGTCCAGTGTTACCTTCAAGCGGTGTGAAAGAACTTTAGTGAAGATTTTATAAACCACTGATAGGAGGCTGATAGGTCTGTAGTTCCTGAGATCCTCAATGTCACCTTTTTTATGTAGCAGGATCATTGTAGCATTGTTCCAATCCTCAGGAATCTTCCCTTCATTAAGGCATCGAGTAAAAATTTGGGCGAGTACTGTTTCAATTTCTCCACTTGCTTCTTGTATGATGTCTATAGTAATTCCATCTTCTCCTGGAGCTTTCCCCCGCTTCATGTTCTTGATTGCATGAGCAACTTCTGCTGGGAGGACTGGAAGAACTCTGGTACCTTTCATGATGTCTGGAGTGCATATATCATCCCTTTCATATAGTTTGGAGTAGAAATCTTTCACTCTTGTCAAAATTTCGCCTCTATTTCTTGTTATAGAACCATCTTCTTTTCTCAGAGCCATAATCTGTTTTCTTCCCTTACTGAGATGTCCCTTTGCTATCTTTAGGCTTTGGTTGTTTTCAATTGCTTTCCTCACTAGCTCACAGTTGAATTTCCTTACGTCTTCAGTGATACTTTTTCGTGCTGTCTTGCATAGCTCTATATATTCCACTTTGGAAGTCACATCTTCTTTAGTTGTCCTCATCTCTCTTCTTTTTTGCATCAACATTTTGGTTTTTCCTGATAATTTGTTTACATGCAACTTGTTCTTAGACCCAGCTAATTTTGTTGCTGTTTCCATAAGAGCTTTGGTTACTTTTCTGTTAACTTCAGAAATATCCACTTCTTCCGATGTTAGGCCTTCTAAAGCAGAGAATCTGTTCTTCAGTTCCAACTTGAAAGTATTATGGTGTTTTTTTAAGGTTGGTTATGTCAATACATTTTGTTTGTCTTATGAGCTTGCCACGTTCCAGTTTAGTGTTGAGGTGCATCTTACATCTCACCAATCTATGGTCACTACCTGTGTTGAACTTGTTTAGCACACTGCAGTCTTCGATGACGAATTTTTTGTTACACATAATAAAATCAATTTCACTTGTCGTCCCAATTGGATGTCTCCGTATTTGCCATAAAATCGGAGCTTCTAAAATATCGATTGAAAAAATTCGTTGGTGGACTGATGCAACTCACATCGAAAAACTTTTTCGGAATATTTTCATCTTAAAATATTCCACAGTTTCTCCTGCAGGGGGCGTAGATGTACATCTTATTTTTGTCAATATCTCTACTTCTTGGAATCGCCGCCCCGGTGGCGCAGTGGTCTAAGGCGCTGGCTTCTAATCATTCGTCCGTAAGGGGTCCGGGTTCAGAATTCCGGTCAGGCATGGATGTTGTGTTTGTCTTACGGCACTGGCTCTCTCCCTTCCCTGGAGCCAGTGACCCTAAATTAGGGACGGGCGACTGCTTATAGCCCATTGAGTTGCTCACGGTGGTCGTTAAACCTCCAATAAAAAAAAAAAAAAAAAAAAAACTTCTAGGAATCTGATTTAAAAAATTCCTTCTTTGTTGGATAGTGCTTTCCATGTGACATGTTTTTCATATAATTTCAAAAATTTTAAGTAATTCATAGACTTTCCGCTATGGGGCGTAGCGGTAAATTGCGTTTCCCCCTATATCTCTGCTTCTAAATCTCCGATTTGAAAAATTATTTCTGCACCGGATACAGCTCTTGGTGGGAAATCGTTTGCACAGAATTTCTAATTTTTGTAAAATAGTAGTTTGGCCACTAGGGGGCGTAAATCTTAATTTCCGCTTCTGCTGTATTTGCAGCAAAATATGATGTTCTAAATTCTCGATTGAAAAAAACGTAGTTTGTTGACCGATACTACTCATGTCGACAAACCTTTTAGAAACATTTTCTTCTTAAAATAGCGCATGGTTTCTACGCCAGAGGGCGTAGATGTATATCTTATTTTTGTCAATATCTCTACTTCTAGAAGTCCGACTTGAAAAATTCCTTCTTTGTTTAATAGTGTGTCCGATGCAAAACGTTTTCCCTATAAATTCCAAATTTTCAAGTAAATCATACACTTTCCGCTAGGAGGCACAAAGGTAAATTGCGTTTTCTGCGTTATTTCTGCTCTTAAAGCTCTGATTTGAAAAATTCTTCCTGTATCGCATACAAGACCTGATGGAAAATATTTTTCACATAATTTCTAATGTTTGGTAAAGAATGGTTTAGCCACCAGTGGTCATAAGTGTTAATTTCTCCTTCTGAAGTATTTGTTGCAAAATCTGGGCTCCTGAAAACTCGACTAATTTATTTTCTTCGACCGATACCGCTTATATGGATAAACCTTTAGAGAATACTTTCTTCCAAAAATAATGCCTGGTTTTCCCACCAGGGGACGTAAAGTCACATCTTATTTTTGTCGATATCTCTGTTTCTAAGGGTTCGTAAGCTCACGATTCCGTTTACAGCAATATTTGAGGGATTAAAAACCTGATTGAAAATCTTCATTCTTTCGTCAGATCTATTGTTTTCCATACCGGTTCCATTGACTTTGAATAGCTTTGATAAATTTAATTTGCGTCAGAACGGATTCAAAAGACGTGCTTGTTATACCCGAAAATTCGGTGTCATCTTTCTTGTTAAGAGAAGTTAACAGGAAATTCTGAATTTTCAGAAGCCTTTCCGCAATTTCTTTCTTTATTGATCGTAAATTTCCGTTTTTAAGAGGTTTTAACAGACAATTCTGAATTTTTAGAATTATTTCCGTAATTCCTTTCTTTTATTGACCGTAAATGGCCGTTTTTCAGATGTTTTACCGGAAAATTCTAAATTTTCAGAAACCTTGCAGGAATGAGTTTGTGGCAAATAAATCGTAATCGCGGGTAAATTCAAACTGTAATGCGTTTTTTGTGTGCTTCGTGTTTCTGACTAATGTTATATAACATATAACTTACATATTGGCATATAACTTACATGGGTCATCTGTGATGATAGTTTCAGCAGTTTGGTGAGGCTGATCTAAAGATTGCGGAAGAGATATCATGTCCCTCCTTTCTACTTGACTACTATACGTGTGAAATGCTGCCATCTGGTGGCTACTCTGATTAGGCTTCTCCGACGTGGAATGCTGTGTCTTCCGTAAGAGTGATTTCTGAAGACGTATCTGTAAAGAAACATCAGTGTGTCATTACTAATCATTGCACTATAGTAATTTTAAAGATAAAACATTTCATAGAGAGGTAAAGAGTTATAATTGTCGCACCCGGTTTACGAGTTGTTAGAGGCGTAGGTTTATGGCTAGACGACCTAGCTTTTATCATCGATAAGTCATGGATGGTGTAGTTCTCTTACGCAGCTGGCCCGCTGCTCTTCCTGGAACAATTAGGAACCGATTTCTGCCAATATCGATTAAACCCTCAACAAAACTGATTTTACGATTTAACGATCCGTATGAACAACTTAAGATAGCAATGCGAATTAATTCGAAAAGACAGAATTGGAAAGATAGAATCTTAATATAGCAATTCGAATTAATTACTTTGATTTTTTAGAAATCGAAGTTTCCAAGCTTTCGCACATCAACCAGATGGCTTTTTCAAGGAAGCTAGAGATAAACTGCAATCTGAATAATAGAACCTTCATCAATTTAAATGCGGTGACTTGGATTGACAATAAATAGATACGACGTAATATTCATTTAAAGACACGAGGCATCACGTCGGTTGTATAGCCGATGCTTTCCTTTGAAAAACTTGTTATTTAAAAAATTGGTTTTAAATTCGTGGTAACTCCAGAGAGACGCTATCATTGCAAACGTCACTGTTGGTAATGATTTCAAAGGTTTCTCGAATGGTTGTAAATTTAGGGGCAGAGTATGTAGCTAATTTTGTGCATCATCACATATGGAAGTAACGGACTTTCATTTTACTTCTCTGGATAGGGCCGTGGTTACTTTATTGTACTTTGCGTCCGTTTTATGCTCGTTGACTTTGATTTTAAACGATCGCTTGGTCATTCTAATGTAGTATCTTCTGAAGCCGTCAGGATATTGTAGAAGAACCTGCCTTGCTGGTAAGAGGGGGTTTGTCAGTATTTCTCTTTAGCACAGCATATAAAGATGGAGGAACCCTTATGCCGACACCGAAGTTCATCTTCTTGAGGGCGTTCTTGAGGTTGTTAGTAGCATGTGGTATGTAGAGGATTGAGCCCAAGTAGCGAAGCTACAATATAGAAATATCTTCTTGAGGCCGTTCTTGAGTTTGTTAGTAGCATGTGGTATGTAGAAGATTGAGCCCAGGTAGCGAAGCTACAACATAGGATGATCTTCTGGAGGCCGTTCTTGAGTTTGTTAGTAGCATGTGGTATGTAGAAGATTGAGCCCATGTAGCGAAGCTACAACATAGGAAGATCTTCTTGAGGCCGTTCTTGAGTTTGTTAGTAGCATGTGGTATGTAGAGGATTGAGCCCTAGTAGCGAAGATACAATACAGGAATATATTCTTGAGGGCGTTCTTGAGTTTGTTAGTAGCATGTGGTACGTAGAGGATTGAGCCCAAGTAGCGAAGCTACAACTACAACATAGGAAGATGAGACGATTTTTATCATATGAGCAACTATTCAGCTCCCCTGCTGACATGACGGGGAACTCTACGTTTGCCTTGTCGAGCAATAAGGATCACTGACGTTTATTTCGTGCTTCAAAGAGTGAGCGTTTGTTTATACTAATGCAAATCGTTTTATCAAGTGACAATTTTCCACCACACAAAGAAGAATTGAAGAGATTTGCAACTACGATATCGAGAGTTTTGCAGTTGCAGTCTGCGGCCAGCTTTTCTACAGAGAAAAGGCAACTTGGAGTAATTCCTCGTCAATTTTGGTTTATTTCGAATGATACAAAAGTCCCAGCATTATTTCTTTTCTGTTTGTTTTCATTGTATATTTATTTATGCTATACTGGTGCTACAAACATATTGCGTGTATGTACTGTATTAAGACCGTTTCATTTTACGGATACCAGAGTTATCTCGTGCGTTTTCCCGTTTCTTTTTGCATGATGTGAACTGGGTATGAGAGATCATACTTTGCAGTTCCTTTCCGTTGTGACCTCACAACCTTCACTATTGGAGAGGCTATCGTCCGACACAATGTTGATTAGAAGTAGTCTATCGTCTCTATATTAGGGCCATATTCCAGGAAATAAGAACTACCCGCATTTTAGCACAAGGGTTTCTTATTCATCCTGGTCCTAGCATGAGCCTTCACAGTTGGTCATCTGACTGTTAGAACTAAACTACGTAGGCCCACTAAAAGTAATAAGCAAAGCTGCATTGCACAGGAAGATTGCGCATTGGGAGAACGATAGCTCGTAGACAGGTGGTGCCATCTCTCGTTTTAGCCATGAATCCCAAATGACGTCACCAGCGTCAGTCATGTGACAAAACGGACGCGAGAAAAGATGGCTGACAGCAATACCTCTTTCCGACAGCATGTTGTGATTCAGTTTCTCATGAAAGATGAAATTCAAGTTACCGATATTCACCGTAGGTTTCAGCGTGTATACGGAGATTCATGCACGTATGTGTGCCAACAAAGTGAGAAGTTATGTGAAACATGTTTAAGACGGTTACACATACATGAACGATCAGCCTCGTAGCGGTCGCCGTCGAACAACCGGTATAATCACAAGAAAACACTTAATTTGTTGTTACATACGTGTGACGGTGAATGAAATTGCAGCGAGCTTAGTATAGGGCACGGTATAGTTCAGGAAACGATTAGCAGTTTGGGATACGGGAAAATTTGTGCACGCTGGGTTCCACGTTTACTGACAGAAGACCAAAAAGGCTAGTTAAAAACCAGCACAAAGCAGCTCGACACAAAGACCAGCCAAAGACCAGCCTCGTACCTATCACCGTCGAACAACCTTTATAACCACAAGGAAAGGCTCACTTTTTGGTTGCAGAAGCGTGACGGTGAAGGAAATTGTGACGACGAGCTCAGCATAGGACATGGTTATAGTTCAGGAAATGTTTAGCACCTTGGGATATCAGAAAATCAGTGTCCGATGGGTTCCACTTTTACAGACAGAGAACTACAAAGCCAGCGCAAAAACATCCTCTCGCCACTGCTGGAGCGGTATCGAAATGAATAAATATTTTTAACACAGTATGGTGACAAGTGACGAAAGTTGGTTCCACGATTTCGAACCTGAAACAAAACACCAGATCATGGAATGGCATCATCTCCATTCTTCAAGCAGAAAGAAGCCTAATACGGTTCCGTGAGATGAAAAGGTTATAAGAACTGTCTTTCGGGAAGCAGATGGATGCATTCTGCTTGACTTTTAGAGCCTGAACAAACCGTAAATTCAGCTCGTTATGTCCAAACATTAAACAAATCGCTCCCTCCATTGTGTGATAAATGTTAGGGAAAGTCATTCTCCAGCACGACAAAGATAGGTCCTACTCTGCTTGTTTGACCTTCGGAAAAAATCAGAAAGTCGAATTGGATCTTTTACCTCACCATGCTTACAGTTCAGATTAGTCACTCTCCAACTATGATCTTTTTGGTTTCCTGAAGAGCCGCCAAAGTGGCGCAGTGGTCTAAAAGCGCTAGCTTTTGACCATTCGTCCGAGAAGGGTCCAGGTTCCAATCCCAATGAGGCATGGGTGGTGTGTTTTTCTTACAGCACTGGCTATCTCTGTGCCCTAGAACTTTTGGGCCTAAATTAGGGCCAGGCGACTGCTTATAGCCCACTCAGTTGCTCATGGTGGTCACTAAACCTTCAACTAAAAAAAGAAAAGATCCCTAAAGGACCAGATGCGTGGCCAACACTACCAGAGCACCGAAGTAATACAGCAAACATTTCCTACCTTTACCTGTTTTTTTTATTTGAACGACTTATGAGGTATCAGCAGGAGTCCCCCTCGGTCACTATTGTTGTTATTAAACAAAGAATTGAACGAACATAAAGTAAGTTTTGGGCGATTTGGTATTTAGAGTAATACAAGGTTTTGGGGTTATAGCCGTTAAATGGTTAAGCTTAAAGAACGATGGAAAGAATGGTCTCGTATTTATTTCTTCAATCATTACAACTCGCAATTTTAGAAACATCGTTGCTCATTAATATCAGTATAGGTTTCGTATTTTTATTTTTTGTTTCGTATTTAGCAAGGAGCATGAGCAATCGTAAAAGCTATAAATACTCACGTGTTCCCAATTTAGGGTCATTTGTTCCAGAGAAGGATGAGAACCAAAGTAAAAAGACAATCCCTTTCATGCCTCACGTGGGGCGCAAACTCTAGCACAGCTTAAATGAGTAGCCAAAGATCTACGCCTTTGATCTCTTATCGTCCTGACGAACTACGTCTTTGAGAAATTATCGTCCTGACAAACGTTTTGTGACAGGGCAATAAAAGCACCAACTGTGCTTTTATTGTTGGTGCTTTTATTGCCCTGTCACAAAATAATCCGCATGAATAACTCAGTAAATATAAATTATTTTTGTCTTTGGAAAAGGTTAATCCCGTATATACCCCTACAAGAGTAGGTATCTTGGCCATCACTCTAAACAGCACAGTGCGTTTCTAAACAAGTATGTACAGGGAGACGGTAGAAGATTTCAGCCAATGCAAAAATTCATTTCTACAAAAGTAATGAAAGCTCCGCAAATAGAGAGAGCAACTCAAATAATTTTTTTAATAACCTAATGACGTCCAGTTCATGATCCTTTTTTTAACCACGCACACATCAGAGTGGTAGGAAATTTCGTGCAAGGTATTCTTCAACATGTGATGAAAAAATGTGTTGATTTCTGTCCTTATACAAATCTTTAAGTCACAATGTGCTGCAGAGAGTGCCAGGTAGTAAATTTTGTCTTTCATGAAGACCCTAAAGAAAATTAGATAAGGGTTAGATCTAGGGATCGTGCAGGCCATCGGCTGATCAATCGATCGAGCAACTGCCAATTCAGTAATTTCGTAGTTTTACTGTGGACGAATAGTGGTGCTACGTCAAGCTGACAAAATATCATTCTGTGTGTCCTCCAGTAGCTGAGGTATTACCTGAAACTGGAACATACACTGGCGGAAAGTGAAAAAAGAACACCAAGAAGGAATTGGCGGACGGTCATGAAATTTACATATGTTAATGGGGTCGAGTTTACATAGGTAGGATGTCAATTTCGGGACCAACCGGTGAGCGCTTACGCCACCGCACGGAATAATATGCAAATTATCGTCGGTGGTATTTAAGGAGTACGGCGAAGTGAATGTAATCAGTCGTCGGCGTACGGACAACGTGCGAAGAACCTGAAGAAGCTGCAATGCCTGGACATGGAAGACGTGTACGATTTCAGCAGTTATCGGACTTTGAGCGAGGTCGTCTGGTCGTATCGTCGTAATGCGGAGCGAATTGAACGGGAAGTGTCGGTGGTGGTACGGTGATGGAGTGGATGGTCCGAGAAACATTCCCACACGAGAAGACGTGGAACCGGGAGTCACAGACGGACAGATGAGCGGTCCGATCGACGCATAAGAAGAGCGGCGTTGTCAAGCAGAACATCCTCTGCGACACAAATCCGAGCTGCTGTTGCACCTGAGGTGACTGTGCGAACAATACGCAACCGTCTATTGGATGCAGGACTACGTGCACGTGTGCCTCTGGCATGCGTACCTCAGACTCCAGCACACCGTCAAGAACGGCTGCAGTGGTGTCGCCAACGTCTGCACTTGAGAACGCAATGGCGATCTGTCGTGTTCAGCGATGAAAGCAGATTCTGCTTGGGAGCCTCCGATGGCCGTATGCGTGTTTGCAGACCCACAGGGGAGCGTCTCCATCTTTCTTGCATCCGCCAGAGACACACAGGGCCTACACCTGGTCTCCTGGTGTGGGGAGCGATCAGCTATCACTCCCGTACACAACCAGTGTTTGTACCGGGTACGTTAAACAGCACCTCCTACATCAACATCATTTAGTCCGTTGTTGTGTCATTTGGAAGGTCGGTCCATCGTGGTGTTTTCCAGCAAAGATAACGCATACCCACACACGGCACGTGCAACGCAACATGCACTTCAGGGTGTGAGACAACTTCCATAGCCTGCACGTTCACCGGATTTGTCCCCCATTGAGCACGTGTAGGATTTTATGGGACAACGACTTATCCAGTCTCCACGGCCAGCCATGATCATCCTCGATTTACGGGTCCATATTGAGGATGCTTGGAACTCAATACCCCAAACTTACATCCAACATCTGTACGACAGACTCCATGCCAGAATTGCACAGTGTGACGCAGTTCATGGCGGTTCAACCTCGTACTAACCATGTTACATGGAAATGTTATTTTTCAGTTCACCAGCAAATACAGCTGTATTTTGCCATAATGTTTTAATCACGTTACCTCTGTATTCCGTTATTATGCTGTATAAATTTCGTTGGTATCAGACGTCTCCTTCTTGGTGTTCTTTTTTCACTTTCCTCCAGTGTATAATGCAAGGAATTCCAGATAGGGACTATCCACCTTCGGGATATCATTTACGTGATCTACTATTTAGTGATGCTACTCAATGTACTGATATTATCTCTGTATAACTTTTCAAAAGCACGAAACGTATTTTCTTAGAATCGAAGGTTTGTCAAAAATGCTTCGTCTGCAACATTACGGTTAAACATGTTGATGGAAAATTTTAAGTGTTGTACCCTATCATTTGATGTACATGCTGCAATAATTACATCCCATAAAAGCGTATAGTAAGACCTTTGAAGAACTTTCCACACTACTTTCGTGTATGATACAAGAAATATAACTCACGGCTATCATGGTGTTCTTATTTGTTGAACCTGTCTGACTGTCCTGTCAACAAGATCGCATGTTTGCTTACAGTTACTCGGAATGCCAGAACTTTTTACGGATCCAACCTATATTTACAACTGATGAAACCATGCCATAACTGAAGTCGAAATTGAAAGAACGTTAATGAACGTTATTGTGTGAATTTTCTCTAAGGAGTTACTTCATTGCATCAAACTTCAGCACCCGAAACGCTTTTTGCAGTTGATTCATCAAATTTGTGTGTTAAATACCGTACCACCAAAAAATGGTATTGAATCTTTTGTGCATGCGTGGAATAAAACTGAATTTCTCTTTATAATGATGTAGCTATCAGTTCGTTAAGCATATTGTATTTCTAGAAATACATTTTTGACGTCTTTTAAATGATGTGCAGGCACGCCATCATTAAAACTGATCGATAAGGAAACTGTCTAGCTACTCTTTGTGACAGAGGTAATCTAGTCTAGCAGTCTGAATCACGGAAGAAAACATCATTTCCTTCAGATCTGAAATATGATTTAAAATCATTTATCATTCCACATCGTACTGAAGTCAGAGTTATAGAAATGAATTCAAATTTCATTCATATAACAATGACTGTCACAGATATATTGATCGAAATCGACCAATCTCGGAAGGAAAATGACGAAAGTATATTTGTAGTCACTTATATTAGACTTTTATAATAACATATATGCATATCATTCTTCGGACAATTTATTCTTGAAGCTACTTTGTTAAAGATGAACAAGCATATAAAACACTATAAAGATCAAATGAAAACAGATTTGATCTGAGCTCCGTGAGGTTATTAGCAACTCCCCTACCCCGTAGAGATTTCGCCTTTTCTAAAGAGAACCTGGTCTCTTCCTGAAGCGCATGTACAGTACTTCATTCATTTGTCTACCGTGTAAACTCAGATGAGTATTTCAAAGTTGTTGACAATATCTATCTTGTTAACTTACATGAGTGTTTGAAAGTTGTTAACAATTTCAAGCCTTGGCCGCCTCCGTGGCGCAGTAGTCTAAACGATGGTTTCTGATCATTCGTCTGTGATGGGTCTGAGTTCGAATCCCGGTGAGGCATGGATGTTGTGTTTATCTTCAGGCGCTGGATCTCTCCCTTCCCTGAAACGAGTGGGCCTAAATTAGTGACGGGAGGATGCTTATAGCCCAATGAGTTGCTCACGGTGGTCGTTAAAACTTCAATAAAAAAATGTCTACCTTGTTAACGTACCTGAGTTTTTGAAAGTTGTTAACAATGTTACATACAATGGATAGTAGATATCAATAATATTTTTATGTACCGTAATTTCGACTGCGATGCTCTTTCCTCACAGTACGTCATCATCTATGGCAAATGGCGTAGTGTACAGAATCAGTACATTCTTATTATTTCCCAAAGTTACATCATTACGTATGGTGATTGATTTATGAGAACGGAATCAGTGGACTTTGATTCTTTCTGAAAGTATATGATCACGTATGGCGAGTCACTGGTTCAAACCGAATCAGTACACCCTTATTTTTTCTGCAAAGCACATGATCACTCATGGTGACTCATATGATAACAGAATCAGTGCCCTTATAATATTTCTGCAAGACTTGTACATGATAACGTGTGGCAAATCATTGATAGTAACAGAATCAGTACATTGCTACTTATACTTTCTGTAAAGTACACGATGACGTATAGCGCGTCACTGATGGTAAGAGAATCAGTTAACCTCCATTCTTCTTTCGAGCTAAATGATTACGTATGCATGTCGATTGATTGATAGTAATAAAATTAATACACTGTTACTCTTTCTGTAAACTGAATGTTTACGTATCGCGAATCACTGACGGTAACATAATCAGTACGGTTTTATTCTTTCCGTAAAGTACATGATCACGCATGGCGAGAATCTGATTGTAAACAGAATCAGTACAGAATCAGAATCTTTCTGTAAAGTACCTATGACGAGACACTGCTGGATATTATAATGCGTCGCATAAATATAGAGACAGAACAAATTCTCGAATAAAAAAGAAACAACAACGAGCTGAAATGTACACCTCATATTTATAACAAAAATAGCATGGGACACGCAGCTGCACAATGGTTTGACGGAAGCATAACAATTCCAACGCCAAATACAAGAAAAAAAACAGAAATACGCTGTCTCAAAAACATAAAAACTTACCATTTAAGTATGAGCACCTCCGGTACGAATTGTGGAGCCGTGGTTCCAAATAACACTGAAAACCAGATTGGGCATGCTGTCCATCAAGTGATGTAAGGGTTCTGGACGGGGTAAGTACCAGCTTCGTTTAATCTGCTCTTTCAATACCCCCACACTTGAGAACTGCCGTCCATTCGCATACACATCACGAGCTGGGATATCCCAGAGGTTCTCGATAGGGTTCAGATCTGGACTGAGTGCTGGCCAATTCATTAGTGTCACATGATGAGTGTTAAACCAGCTTTTCGTTGATGCAGACCGATGGATAGAGGAATTATCTTGCTGGAACAGATAATCAACACCCGCTAGAGTTTCGGTAAACGGTAGAGGGTGGCTTGGGAGTATGAGCTGATACGTTTCGGAATTTTGCGTGCCTTGCAGAAAAGCGATATCCGTTGTCCCACTGAACGCAAAAGCTCCCCAGACCATCACAGATGCCCCTTCTTTCTGTCTGCTGAAGAAGGTGCGTGGCTCGCGTTGTAAATCATGCCAATAGCAGATCCAACCGTCAGGGCCAACCAGGTTGAACTTTTTCTCATCGGCAAAAATAGTTGTGATCCACTCGTCCGTCCAGTGCAGACGGCGCATTTTACGGAGCACGATGTGTCGACTTTCCTTGATTCGTCAATGAACTGTGTTCTTTGAGACGGTGACACCAACAGTCCCAAAAATGTGACGCAGTGATAACCTTTGGGATCAAACTAAACGCATGATGGCACGATTATCTCGTTTGGTTGATATTCGAGGCCTTCCAGGCCGTTTTTTGACAGTTAACGCACCGCGTTTTGATAAAGTCTTATAAATGACTGCCCTACTCCTCCCCATGGCTTTACAAATTTTCGCTACAGGCAACCCATTTGCTCTGTCTCCAAATCGTCTGCACCTCCTCACCAGAAAGTTGACTGTTGCGTGACATCTCGGCAAATGAATGTCTGATGGCAGGTCCGCTGTCTTTTGTAGGCAGAACCGAATTACGGTCCACGAGCGTGAGTACAACATGCTAATTTGTACATCTCATGTGCATGTGGCTACTTTACATAGTTGTCTTTATATTTATGAGACACCTAAAATTACACTATTTCACTTTGTGGTATTCTTTTCAAACAATCCGGTCATCTTGACAGATCGAAACGTTTGTTGTAGGGTTTTGTCTAATTAGGTACCACTTCAGCTTCCTACCTATATATTTGCATTGCGTTCACGGCGCAAAGTCGACTGTCTCTATATTTATGCGACGCACCTTAGAAATAAAATTATTCGGTTCTAATATCGTAACGCCCATCCCGAATGTTGGTAAACTGGTCCGCAATTTAGACACCATCTAACATGCCATACCTCAGGACAGTATCCGTTAATATCTATACCACATCGATTAACCGCTTGTATCCGAGCCAAATGTGGCGCTATGATATACTGACTTGTTCCGCTAGTGTAGGTGTTTTAGCCAAATAAAAGACCCGACTGCTCTGGAATTGCAATAATTTCCTTTCCTATACATGTACATTGAACATACTAAATTTTAGAAGTGAGACAAATCCTAAATGTTCTCAAATCCGAATCCGAATTCTAAAAGGTTCTCGAATCCTTTATACACTGAGTGGCCACTTTATTATGACCGCCTCCTCAGTACTCAATTGGGCCACCTTTTGCCTTTAATACTGCGTCGATTCTTCGTGGCATGGACTCCACGAGTTGTTGACAGGTAGTTTGTGGAATCTGAGACCATGCTTGATGAATATCACTTTCCAGGAGTGTGAGATTGCAGAGTTGTGGATCCAGTTGTCTGATGGCTCGTTCAACTTCATCCACAAATTCTCAATGGGGGTTGAGATCTGGAAATTGTGGGGGCCACCTAATCAAAGTAAACTCACCGGCATGTTCCTGAAACCAATCCTGTACAATACGAGCACTATGGTAGGACGCATTATCTTGTTGAAAGTAGCCATTGCCATTGGGATAAACCATACACATGACAGGATGCACTTGGTCCGCAACGATGTTTAGATATGATGTGCAAGTCAGACGTTGATCATCACGAGTTAAAGAGCCCAAAACATGCCAGGAAAACATTCCCCAAAGCATAACGTTGCCTCCACCAGCTTGAAGGGTTGTAGCAATGCATTTGGGGTCCATGCATTCGTGCTGTTTCCGCCAAATTCTTACTCGACCATCGGCATGGTGCAACTGAAAACGTGGTTCATCGGACCACATAATTTGTTTCCAATTATCGACTGTCCAATCCCTGTGCTCCTGTGTGAACTGGAGACGTTTTCTCTTGTTAACTGCAGACAGCAAAGGTGCTCGAACAGGCCTTCGGCTGCTATATCCCATCCGATGCAGTGTACGGCGAACAGTGCGTTCAGAGATCATTTGAGGGGATCCTTGATTAAGATGGTCAGTAATTTGCTGCAATGTTACCCTTCTGTTGTCTGTTACCAGTCTGGACACTCTCCGTTGAGCCCGAGCAGTCACTAGTCGATGACAACCACACGTTCAACGTAGAGACCCAGTTTTTTGGCTGACAGTCCAGTCTTTAAACACTTTAACAACAGCTGTTCTGGAACATTTAACGAATGCGGCGGTTTCGGTGATACTCGCTCCATGGCTCCGAGCTCCTACAATCCTCCCACGTTGAAAGTCCGTAAAATCGCATTTTTTTACCCATCTCCTTACCCAAATATCCCTTCTACTACTGTCGCAAGCACTAAGCTTTCCCTTTTTATACTAGCCTCGCCCTCTGGCGGCAACAGCGTGCAGCCATAGCTCATTTGCTTAAAACTGTCAGATGGTCATAATAAAGTGGCCACTCAGTGTATAAGAACAATTATAAGAAAGAAAGTGAAAGAAAATACTCCTACTTAAAATTATTTTTTTTAATTGAAGCAAAGTCTGAAATCGCTGTTTAATGAAAACAAATTAAATAATACCGTTTTCAAAAAATATACCCATACTTATTAAGGAGATACAAATGTCATTTGTAATTAACATTTACTAAATGATGTACATAACTCTTGATCTTGAGGTTCATTTCCACTTTCTCAGCATAATTTGAGAAAAAAGATATTTGAGTAACAATTCACATTTTTGACATTTTTCTTTAATAACAAAAGTTCCAAAACCTTTTTAAATCAAAGCAATTGTAGAGATGAGGAGGATTATTTTATGAGTTGATATAGGTAAACAGTAAACGTGGAACACTAAATTGAGTAAATTATTTCCAGGAAATTAAGAAAAATCAAAAACATGTTTGTTTTAAGAGTTAATAAAAACACTGATCTCTTTCAGGGCAATATAAAAAAAATGAAAAAAACCCTTAATGGAGATTTTTATTTAAAAAAACTAGCATTCGAACTCGTTCTGGGCCTAGCCTACTTTTTTTTTTTTATCAGCTATGGTACCTGATATGCTGAAGAGTCTTTATGACATGCCTGTCGATGGTGGTGTGATTTAAAACTTTTTAAGAGTTTCCTCAAATTTTGGAAGTAACGAGCTATTTCAAATAGCTGTGTACACACTATTGACGATCTTCTTTTATTGCTTTCTAATGTCTGAACTCCTCATGCTGACAAACATTCGTTAGAGCAAGCACCAAACGCCACTGTTACCATATGATAAAAATACAAATATAAACAAACTGCTGTGGATTCACGGAAAATTTCTTAAATTAACGTGAAGCAAAGTTGCACAGGTAGGTGTCCATCTTTTAACGGAATCTCCATTTTAAAAGTTACAGTTTATTCGATCATTTGACAGAAATCGGTAATGAGATAAATCGATGAAAGAAGAAATATTCCTTATAATACATGCAAATCGATAGAACATTCAAAAGCAATCAGAATATAAATTCTGAATTTCCCGCTCCAAGGGCGAATGACTAGTAAGTGTTACAAACATATTCAGAATTTATATTCTGTTTGCTCTGAATGTTCTTCCGTAATCAGTAATTGAGTTGTTTTTTTTTCAGAAAAATGTGTTTCGTGTTTTTCCGTATTTTTACCGAGATTTTGTAAAATATTCAATTATCTTCTTCCCGGCTTGCTAAGTCAACGAGTCCTTCCTTCTCCGCAGCCGGTGGGATTTGAACCAACGACCTCCTGAGCAGAAAGCGCGTGACTTACTGCTGAGCCCGAACCACACGAAACTGCCAGTCACGTATAAGGCAGAGCTATAATCACGCGATAATAATATTTTGTGCTATTAAGGCTGTCTTTGAATGCGTTTTAGAGTTCCTCTTTTGCGATTGATAGCGCACAAAATCACTCCTTGGACGTGACCTTTACTTGAGTGACTTCGCCAGAAGTTGGCGTAAGAGAACCACCGCAGACCTCACCATTTTCAGAAATGAAGCGGTTTCGCGTTGGCACCAGAATACAAAGACAAAATATGTGCTCTTACGTTTTAACCAATGACGTTCTTTGGGTGTGGAGCTCAGTAAATATGTGGAGTTGTGTAGATAGGTGGAATTTCCATATCTCAAATTCAAGGCTTTTCTGTAATTATACATATTTTCTCTTCAAAAAATGAACGTACAATAGCATTTAAAATTATTTACGGAGAAAAAGATTCCACTGTCACTTTCGCACCCATTCATTTGTTTCTATTTGGATCAGCAAATTAGAAAAATCAGACAGAAATGAAAGATTTCGTCTCTTCCATATAGAAATGTTACCGCTAAAGCTCGAAAGCCGTTCATGTGCACATTGCCTAGCTAATCTGTAGATTAACTGATTTGCTCCGTTAACGTGCGGAATCAGGAGTTTTCCACATTCTACCTAGGTAATGTGCACATTAACGGCTTCCGTATCGTTAAAGTTCAAAAGTTTGTTTCTCTCATTTCCTTTCCCTACTCCTTCCCTCTCTCCCTCCAATTTTAGTTTCGTTTCGCCAGCGTCTAGTCGTCGCCGGTTGTTTTTGTTTTTCATAATTGGCGTCGGCTGGCAGTGCGTAGCATAGCTAATTCTGTTTTCAAATTCGTTTCTGCCTCATTACCTACTAGGCACTCGTTAAAGTGAAAATAAGATCTTTGCTGGAACAACAGCTACGTTTCTGTACGCTTAAATTAACATAATGTTATTTATTTATTTTTCGATATATAAAGAATCAAGTTAATACAATCAAACAATCAACAAATTAGTTGATAGAATCAATCATCAATCAATTAAAAAACTATAATAGAAATAATCAAACGGTTTAAAATATTGTGTGCTTGTCGCAAAAACCGATTGCTATGTAATTCAAAGTGTCACCAATCTTTAGATTGCACGAATAAGTAAGCATAATTTTATCATATGTTTTGCAAATTCATTGTCTTAATTATAATAATATTTTAAACCGTTTGATTCTTTCTATTATAGTTTTTTAATTGATCGATGATTGATTCTATCAACTAATTTGTTGAAAAATATATAAATAACTTTATATATCGAAAAATAAATAAATAGCACTATGTTAATTTAAGCTTGCAGAAACGTTGCTGTTGTTCCAGCAAAGACCTTATTTTCACTTTAACGAGCGCCTAGTAGGTATTGTGCAGATTATCTAGGTAATCTGCAGATTACCTAGGTAATTTGAGCAATAAAACAATTTTCGACACTTTAACGGATCACCCTAGTTAATCTGCACATTACCTAGATAATCTGTAGAATAACTGATTTCTGCACTTTAGCGGTAACAGAAACACTGCTAAGCTTTAAAACGATACGACGCACAATCATTTTGCACTCACGGTTGTCCAGATAAACCGCGATGTTTTTAAAAATGTTCACTGGTTCACAAGGAAAGAATTTTTAAAATGTTTAGTTCAAATTACTGCGAAATATTCTTTGTATATTTGAATAGATCTCGTTGAGAGCTTTAAAAGGATACCACGCACAGTTTGTATTGCGGTCACGGTTGTAGAGATAGACTGAGTCAAACGCGGCGACACACACCGAAATATTGCATCATCTCCCCCCAGTCACAGGAAGCGTCGCGCGCACGATGTATTATTGCGCAGTACGTGAATGGAACTCCGTGCTGTTTACGAATCTGCTAACACGATTAGTGTGCTGCACGTACTTTTAACGCTATACGATTGGGGCCTATTTTTATAACAGTCTATCCGCGGAGTTAGACGTCGTCCTACGTCATGCTATTTGGCAATGAATTACGTTCCAATACTGCGGATGTCATTAAATGCCTTAATACATTACATCTTCACTTATGAAGAAGAATCGTGTGTTTTTCTATCGCCCATAAATGATTTACTTTTCAGTGCAATTTCGTATCGTTTGCCCATTAGCTCAACGGCTGAAAACAGAGTGAGAATTAATTACTATATTTCCCTCCAATAAACGATATTCATAGCCCCTTTTCGATGATGCAAATGATAGCGTGACACAAACCATAACCACGAAAAAGAACTTTCTGCAACAATTAAGTAATCCTTTGAACTTCTGAATTACTGGTAAGATAAACGGTGCGTAAAAAAACACTTAAAAGCAGCTTTTACATCACCGTTTTCTTTTTCTTTACACTAGTATTTTAAACTATTTACAATAATGGTGTTATCGTCCAAATCATGCCCGGTGTACTTCATTTATTTTTCGCATCTTTTAATAACCCATTTATCACTCTTTCGTATCTTCAGGCAAAAGGCTGTCAAAACAAAAAGACAATGGCGTTTTCCATGAAAAAAACAACAACGAAAGTATCTTAAATTTTAACCAACGTCGCACTCGCAGTGTACAATTAACTACCTATCGAGTAATTTTGCAATTTCCTCTGAATGTTATTTTTATTTTTTCCTTACAACCTCTTAATTATGCTCAACGGTTCCTTGTTGATGGACATACCAAGCTCCGCTTCTTACTTAAAAATTACTGGTTCCCAGTTACTTGTAATTGTAGCCGAGATTTGAGGTATACTAGGAGGAAACTATAATTTCATTGCGCTTCAGCATTAATTGTTAAGCAAAAAAGAAAAAGGAAATTTACCAGAAAAAAGTTTTACGTAGGGAAATAATCACTCAACGTCATTCGCAGCTGGTTGCATGGCGTGAGAAAGAATATCAGGAGAACCCACAATAAGAGAGATGTTAAACCAAAAAGGAAAAGGTGAAGGCGTCGTTATTGTGCTCGTGGGCACAGGTGTATAAACCAAGATCAATACAAAGCTCTTTTTTCGCTTCCTTTCCCCTATAAGGATATCTTCCGCTCACACACTGGATTTAAAAACAGAACACTTTCCTTGGTTTTCTTCATCACGCAACTTGCTACTCTGAGAGTTCCAGCAAGGAAAGCTCTGAAATTGTGTGTAGGTGCCCTGTAATTATTCCAAGAAAGATGCCATGCGTTGCTGGTAACTAAGTTTGAAACGCATCATTTCACGTGCTAATTAGTTCTGACTGTCAATTAAGATAACCGCAAATGAATACAGTATCTCACAAATCGACTTCGTCAAAATTTAACTGTCTTGCAACTGCAGATATGATGGCATTTTTATCTAGCAGATTGTTTCAAGCGATACTAAATACCCGAAAGAAGATGACCCATCTCCGCAAAACTTTAGGGGGCAGATTTAATTAAAATTAAAAATGTTTTCCTGTTTTTCATTGTGAAACACACACATCTTTAGCCAACACACTCATTAACATCGATTTAAATACTGGCGATAAGTTTCTACAGTGTATCGATGAAAAAACGGCTAACATCAAAATGATTAATTCAGATCAAATTAAATCTGCCAATAGCCATCGATGGGTACTGATTCCGTACAAAACTGAAAGCTTGTCATTCCACTGCATACACTGAAGTAATAAATTATTAGGAACACATGTAACGTACGACGTAACCAGATGCACATGACTTACTACTGCAGTGTTGTATGAGTCAAATCGCCAAAGTTGCCGTGATTAATAAGCCTTGGCGGCGTAGTTCAATTGAGAGAACAGCCACTTTAAGAGTGGGAAGACGTGATGTGACTCCACCACTTGCACAAAGGTTTTACGCAATGTATCCAACAACGCCGGCCCGGTGTCGCAGTTGTCTAAGCGCTGGCTTATGACCATTCGTCTGAGAAAGGTCCGGGTTCGAATCCCGGTGCGGTATGGATGTTGTGTTTGTCTTACGCAGTGGCGCACCCAGGAATTCCTGTTGGGGTGGGATATATGTACATATATAAATAAATAAAGAAACAAATACGCACATAGTGTACATATGTATATAGCATACGAACATAGTGTGTTTGCATATATAGTACATGCATATAGTGTATATACAGCATACAATATGCGTACGTAGCATGTGGACATACACGGTCCAGTCACATTATTGTGACCACCAGCTAATATCCATACTAACCACCGTGTGCAGCGCGGACAGCAGCTAGAAGGGCTGAGAGTGACTCAATGAAGTGCTGCAAGGTGTTCACAGGTATGTGAAGCCATGCTGACTGCAGTGCATTTGGCAGTTGGTGGTGGATCCATACAGCGAACAACACGATCGAGGTGGTCCCACAGATGCTTAATTGGGTTTACGTCTGGGGAATTTTGAGGCCAGGGAAGTACTTTGAAGTCTTCATCGTGCTCTTCCAAACACACTCGGACATCTCTAGCTGTGTGGCACGTCGCATTGTCGTTCTATCAGATCCCATCCGCCCCATGGACGACAATCGACATGTATGGATGTGCGTAGTCTGCAAGGATGGATTCATAACGAATTCGGTGCATAGTGCCTTCCACAAGTATGAGTGGACCCAGGGAATGCCACAAAAACATACCCCAGACGATAACGCTGTCCTCACCAGATTGTGTTCATCCAGTAATGGTTGAAGAGTGTTTGTTCTCCGATGTTTCTCTCCTTATACGCCAATGTTCATCCGCTCGATGAAGCAGAAAACGTGACTCATCGGAAAAGGTGATCCTTTATCAATCAGCGAAGGTCCAATGCCGATATTGCAGTGCAAATATAAGCTCTTCCGGTGCTGCAGTGCAAATGTAAGCAGCATCAGAGTTCGCTGAACTGTCGTTTTAGACACACTTCCGGTAGCCACCCCCAACCCCCACCCCTTGTTCATTCGGCCAGTGAGTTACTCCACTGTAGTTTGTCGATCGGCCCTCACGCACCTTGGCGGCCGACGTTCACCTCTCACATCAATAGAAGGTGGTGCTCTGCAGTTTCAACGTTGCTTATTCTCAATGGTGCCATTTCTCCAATCAAGATTCACTTTAAACACAGCAGCACGCGAACAGTTCCCAAACAGCTCTGTTTCCAAAATAATGCCACCCTTAGCCCGAAAGCAGATAATCATCCCTTTTTGCAAATCTGATAAATCGCTCCTTTTATCCATGACAGCAACGAGTGATATGCTTTCATAATGCCTACAGCACACTTTATTCACCCTCCATGCCAGCTCATGACACATACCTTCTTTCATTGGCTACGCGCTGTTGACGTCAAAAGTGGGAGGTGATCACAATGATGTGACTCGACTGTTTATGTATACATAGTACGTATACGTACATTTGGGTATACACGTATATAGTACTGTATACGTATATAGTGTGAATATACTGTATACAGGGTGATTCAGCTAAGCTTCTGGGAGGTTCCACAAAGACAAATCGGAATGACATAGCAATGCATGGTCGGAAACGCCATCTTCATGCGGTAGATGGCGTTGTTCGGCCGCTGGACTGCTCATACGTTCTCTCAAGATACTGCAATTTGTAAACAGCCCGCAGAAGTAGTAGGATGGCTGAGTTGCACTTCGCTTGCCGAGCTGCACACTGAAACGGACGAGCCGCCGTGCGGCTGTACCAGGAACGGTACCCGATGAGACGAGTGCCAAACCATCAAGTGTTTGCACTGCTGCATCAGAGGTTATGCGACACTGGTTCTTTCCAGTGGCATGCCAAGTGTCAAGGACGATGCGTACGCACTCCTACCATCGAAGAGAATGTGTTAAGTCATGCAGCAGACACTCCAAGTGCCAGAACATGAGCAATTGTCCATCGGCTCGGTCTGTCCCAATCCATTGTATGGAGGGTTCTGCACGAAGGCCAATTGCATCCGTATCACGTGCAGCGCGTTCAGGCACTAAGCCCTGAGGATTACCCTCGGCGCATTACATTTGCGCAATGGTACCTGCAGAAGAGCGCGACAGAACACCAATTTCCTGCTTCTGTGCTGTTCACAGACTAAGAGTGTTTTACACGGGAAGGCTGCTTCGATGAACATAACGCGCATGTATGTTACAGTTCATGGTCGCAACTTTGAACACCTTCTGTAACCTCAATGCATTTCGCAAATGTCTCGTGAGTAATAAAAAGCATTTTGTTCTCTTACGTGCTGCTCTTTCATTTCTCGACCTCTCTGAACTCTAGCACGCAGGTGTCGTGAGCTGGTTTCGAGAGTATATAAGGTGTGCTGTAGGAATTCTGAAAGCATATCACTCGTTGCTGTTATGAATAAAACGAGCGATTTATCAGATTTGAAAAAACGGACGATTACCTGCTTTGCTGCCAAGGGTAGCAGTATTTCTGAAACAGAACTGTTTGTGAACTCTTCGCGTGATGCTGTGTTTAAAATGAATCGTGATTGGAGAAATGGCACTATTGCGAATAAGCGACATGGAAACTGTGAAGCTCCACGTGCCATTGATGTGAGAGGTGAACGTTGGCCGCGATGGTGTGTGAGGGTCGATTGACAGGCTACAGTGGAGCAACTCATTGGCCGAATGAACCAGGGGGCTACCGGAAGTGTGTCTAAAACAACAGTTCAGCGAACCCTGATGCGCATGGGACTCCGATGCAGACGGATGGTCACTGCACCTATGCTAACGAAGGTGCATCGGCAGAAAAGACTTACATTTGCACGGCAGTATCAGAAATGGACCTCCGCTGATTGGCAAAGTATTGCTTTTCTTCGATGAGTCACGTTTTCTGCTTCAACGAACGGATGGAAGTTGGCGTATAAGGCGAGAAATATCGGGGAACAAACACTTTTCAACCACTGCTAGAAGAACGCACAATGGTGGGGGCAGCGTTATGATCTGCGGAATGTTTTCGTGGCCTTCTCTGGATCCCCTCATACCTGTAGAAGGCACTGTGGACCGAATTCATTATGAATCCATCCTTGCAGACCATGTACACCCATACATGCTGATTGTCGTCCCTGGGGCGGATGGGACCCTCCAGAACGACAATGCGACGTGCCACACACCTAGAAATGTCCGAGTGTGTTTGGAAGAGCACGATTAGGACTTTAAAGTACTTCCTTGGCCCCCTAATTCTCCAAACGTATACCCAATTGAGCATCTATTGGACCTCCTCTATCGTATTGTTCACTCTATGGATACTCCAGCACTCACCCTTGAGCAGCTGTCAGATGCACTGCAATCAGCATGGCTCCACATACCCGTGAACACCTTCCAGCACCTTATTGAGTCACACTCCCAGCTCGTCTAGCTGCTATCTGTGCTGTACACTGCGGTTACTCTGGATATTAGCTGGTGGTTACAATAATGTTACTCGACCGTGTAATAATTATGTGTACATAGCGGGTGGATATGTACGTTTGTATAGTTTACGCACATTAGTGAATATATACAGTATACTTACATAGTGCGTGCATGTACATAATATACGCACATAGTGTATACATTAAATAGATAGATATTGATATATACGTAGGGTGTCAGAAAAGTTCGCGGCCCGAAAATGAAGGAAAAATCGTGCATATAAGGCCGAAAAGATAACAAGAAGACACTGTGTAGTTTTTTGAGCATATAAAATAATATTTTTGAATGTTTAATTTGTGACTTACGTTTCTTTTAATCTCTTTGGGGCTTTGGGATATAACTGCTGTAGTAGATACTATTATGTAGATTTTTGAACATGTAAAATATAATTTTCGAGTGTTTAATTTATGACTGACGTCTCTCTTAATCTCTTTGTGGCTTTGGGATATAACTAGTAAACACTATGTAGTTTTTGAACATGTAAAAATATTTAATTTGGGACGTACATCGCTCTTAATCTCCTTAGAAGGGGGGGGTTAGCCCCAGAGCTTCGTCCCCGTGGGGGCGCCAATGGTTTTACGGCATTGACTCTCTTGCTTTCCTTGAACCAGTGGCCGTAAATTAAAGACGGGCAACTGTTTGTAGCCCATCACGCTGTTCACGGTGGTAAAAAAACCCAAGAGAAAACACCTAAAGACAATTATTTACTTTCAATCCTCGCTAACGTTTGCAACTAAAGTAAAAGTCCGATGTTACAAGAGCTGATAAAATAAAAAAAAACTCTCGTTATAACGGACAACTCGTTATAAGCGGATCGCACAAATACTACGTACATGGTACGTACTACATACCGCATGAAAACAGCAGTACTACATAATAAAGATAATTGATCAGAACAATATATATTACATACCTGATGTTTGCTTTCATTTCAGATTGGGATTTTTACCAAAGAAAAAATAAAAAGGTTCGAGAGTCTTTTGTTTCCTCTTTGACACCGATGATTGTGACATGTAACTCTCGACTTCCGTTGTGCAGAGGGGTGGAAAAAAGCGGGGAGACAGCAAAAACCAAGGATGGGTCAAGCAGAATAACAACTGGTGACTCATCTCTGTGTATAGCTGTAAGTATTTATCTCCCCACCACTTCCTGGAATTTCAGGAAAAAGATTTGTTAGAAATATTTGAAGGAAGACAGACTGGCCATGAAAGGATCTCGTTACACTGGGAGTTCCTTAGATTTACAAGTCGTAATACACAAAAAATATTTCCTATCTTTGAGATTAACAAATTAACGGTGCATTTTGAATCTCTCATAACAAAAGGATTCTAGCTATAAGTCGTAATCGTGGTATCGAATTTTTACTGAATTATATTGAAATGCATGTATAAGGAGCTCACTACAAAGGATTCAGACAACAAAGCGTAGATAGCGTCAATATCTATAATTCTCGTTAATTTGAAAGAGGCGTGAGAGTGAGAGCAATGCGGGCAGATGAAATCATTTCAGAAACTAAACACCACCTCGGCTATGCAAGAACGAGTAGTCGCCCCGGTGGCCCAGTGGTCTGAGCGCTGAATTCTGACCATTTATCGAACGGCCCTGGTTCGAATCCCGGCGTGGCGTGGATGATCTGTTTGTCTTAGGGCACTGGATCTCTCACTTCCCCGGAACAAGGGGCCTTAAATTATGATAAGGCGATTGCTTATACAGTAGCGCATCGTGTTGCTCACGGTGCTTTTTAAACCCCCAAACAAACAAAACAATAACAATCATATTGAAGGTGCACAAGGAATGATGCACAAATAACAAAGCAGAAACAATCAGCAGTCTTTCAGTGGGCAGAAAAGACTTGTCGCCCTTCGAGAACAAAGACTCTTGAAATGGATTATAGGAGGTGACTGAGAAGCTCCACAGCGGTTTCGAGAAAGGAATTCCAGAATACTATATATAAGCGCAGATAGGCCATAACGACAAATGTTCCTTTCATGTACAAAGGCCGTTCCATAAAAACAGAGAGTAATATTTTTGAGTTGGCAACAGTGCGAATGGGAAAAATAACCACGCAGACGACTAACTGAATTAAGGACGTATCTATAGCAACAGTTATTAGCCGTGGCAGACGATTCTGGTTTTGTTATTGCGCAGTTGTTTAAGGTACGTCTGCATTTCGCCATACAGCAATAGAGGTGAGTGATTCAGAGTTATGGAGTAAAATGCGTTGTGCGATAAAATGTTTGGTAAAACGGCTCCAGAAACAGTTGATTTAATGGAAAAAGCTTTAAGTAAGTCAGCAATTTTTAGATGGCACCATGATTTAAAAAAAGGGCGTTTGTCGGCAGAACTGGCTCCTAGGCCTGGTCGACCTGAAAGTGTTGTTCTGGAGCATAATGTTAACACTGTTTGGGAAATCCTGCAAAAAGATCGACGAATGACGTGTGAAGACACAGCGGCGACAACTAATATTTCAGAAATGTCTGCATTCCACATTCTACGCGACAAATTACTGCTGCATCGTGTGTCTTCCAGATGGGTACCTCATCACCTGATGAGAGAACAATTGTTAGCCAGAGTTCAGGTGTGTCATAAGTAGAAACATATGACTGCAAGGGATCTAAACTTTCTAAACAGAGTGACAACTACCGATGAAATATGCGTTCACTATTTCGACCCCTCACGAAGCGCGCAACGAGTATCTGGAAACACACAGGCTCCCGTCCTCCGAAAAAAAGTACGACAAACCAAATCATTTGGGAAAGTGATGATGATAACTTTCTTTGATAATAAAGGTGTAGTCTACCAGCATGTCATTCCTCCACAAACCACTGTCAATGCTCAGTATTATATTTCAGTCTTGAAGAGTCTACGGTGACTCATATCGATTTAGGGACCGGAACCGGTGGGCAAGTGAACCCTACACCATGAGAACGCCGCTCAAGTGTGGCTGCTTGTGATCAACAGTTTCTTACAAAATGCAATATTGAAATCATGCCGCAGTCTGCCTACAGTCCTGACCTCGCCCTGTGCGATTTCTGGTTGTTTTAAACAATGACGAAGAAGTTCCGTGGCGCAACATACAACACAGATGCTGACGTTATTCAAGCTGTACAGGGGTCGTTAAAGCAGCTTCCACATGACACCTTCGCCACATGCTTTGAAAAATGGACTGAACGATGGAACCGTTGCATATCATCCGAGGGAAGATAGTTTGAGAAAGAATAACATATAATTTGTTGTACCTATATTTCTGCATTTAGTGTGATTTTACTCTCAATTTTTATGGAACGGCCGTCCTATTATCTCCCCTGCTAAAAGTGGAGAATTGTGTGTGCAATCCGCACACTAGCACCAAAACTAGACTCTTAAGAACTGCAAAGAGGTCACCTTGTTCAGTGAATCACTTTTTCAGTTAAGACGCCAATGGATGTGCCAGAATATGGCGGCCAGAACAGGAATCGATGGATCCCGGTTGATTTGCGTTAACAATAAAAGCTCGTGGAGGCGGTAAAATGATGTGGTGTCTATTTTCACGGCAGACTTTGGGTCCCTTAATCTATCTTGAGCAGCATTTAGAAACCAGCAGCTATCTTAACATCAATGCGGATCATACACACACCCATGCGTGTGCATGGTGTTTCCTGGGCTATTTACAGCAGGATACTGCGTCAATAAAATATTTAATTATAGCCCCGCTGAATAACAACTGGTATTCAGACTCGGATCGTCACACAGTGGTTCCAGGAGTACGATAGTGATTCCAAAATACTAAAATGGCCTCCACGGTCTCTTAATCTTAACCCACTTGAACCGCGGTTGGATGAGATTGAGAAAGCCGTTCGTAGCAGAGATCCTCCTTCAGTAAACACCATCACACCTGTTTTGCTGAGCCCACCTGTAGAACGATATAAACACCTCTTTGAATCCATGCCACATCGTATTGAGGCTGTCGGGAAGGACAAAGTCAGTCGAATATGTTCTTAGGTAGGCGTTCGTGATAATTAAATTCTGGTGATCACCTCAAATGAGAGATGTATACCGGACTGTGCACGTCGGAGCTGAAGACACTATTTGCTGTTTCACTGTAGAAATGGTCTGATTTCTATCCATAGATTCCTTGGATTGCAATTAAATACCGTAAACGAATGGCATTTCACGGAAAAAGAAAACTGTGACGTGACATATCCTGTTTGATAGTCTAACACGACTTTACAAAAAAGAATTTTCGAGCTTAACTGTTTAGAAAACCGATGTCACTACAAGTGGTTAATGTCGTTCAAACTCTACGTGAACAATATTCGCAAGAGTAATATCCATAAAAAAAGTAAATGTCATTAAAATTGTTGGATCATGCACTATATTCTATTTCTTGCGTCATAGCTTCATATGCCGGCAAATGTACGTGGTCGTCGGTTCATATAGCCCATTATAAATATAAAAATTATGCATACTTTTAATGGCTATTTACTCCAAACAAGGGAACGTTTCAAATAATGTTACTATTCTAAGTAGTATACCAGCACGCATCGCCCCTTGTTCATACGAAGATAGCTAAAAATATGCTACAAGTTGCGTTAAAATTCCATTTACAATAGCCACACTAGGATAATTAGCGAAATATCACTACATCACTGGATTCAATTTCGTTTATTACAAAGTGACTGAACGGCGGAAGTAGTTATAATTTGTATGATTCTGTGGCAAGATGTTTCGTCGAAACCACTGATAAAAACACTAGAATTATAAAGAATTCTTATTCTCAAATTTTTTATCAAATTTTCAATATGTTCACTCAATTTAGAATTAAAGTGCCTTTTCTACAGTGAGTTTCGAAAATTATCCGCATGTCGGCAAGCACTTTCACTTAGGTACCATGATTTTTTCTTGGCAGTAACTTAATTCCACGACACGTTATTAAATCTCAGATATTTATATTTTTTTTGCTGATTTTGAAAACATTTTAAAAGCAGTTTTTTTCAGTATTGAAACACACATTTTTTTGTACTGAAAAAATATTTCTGTTCGTCTATACGTTCAGAAAGTTATTAAAATTTGTGAGTAATGGAAGAAATCTCACAATAATTTAACACTTCGATTTTGGCCCAAGGCTTAGATTCTTTTGCGCGTTGCCTGATAAAACGAATACCGTTCCTAAAGCATGACATTTAGTCGTATTTATTTTCTTCTTTATTCTTCACTGCGTAGGTTTTTCCTCTATTGGAATGCTAATTAGTTTTTCTTCGGGTTTTTAGAAATGCTGTAAGTAGAGTTTCTTTACATTTTAAAATAAATTGTTTTTCAGTATTATATATCATAAATAAAAAATTATCTGTATTCAGGATGTCATTAATAGTTTGATACGTGAAGAAGGAAACTCTGCACTTTTTTACGCTTTCAAACTGTAGGTTGAAGAAGCGTATATGCTCCATCTTTTTCCGCCTGTCCGTCCGTCCACACCATAACTCGCGTAAAAGTGATAATTTCGATGAAATTTTAGTATGTGGTAGGAGACCACTTGGAGACGAGCCTATTGGAAATGGGGTCAAAGGTCAGGACATGGGAGATGGATCCATTCCATTGCACTTATGCGTCATAACTTGACTAAAAATACTTCTATTGCGACAAAACCTTTGTATCTTAGGAGGTATATGAACCGGTTCTGTTGAATATCAGCGAAATGGGGTCAAAGGTCAGGGCACAGAACCAAGATTTATTCTACAGCAATTATCCTCATGACTTGAGTAATGATTTCTGGTATGCTGAAAAGCGTGTCATAATCAATGCTTTGCATAATTTTACTAACTTGTTTACGCTTTCTAACCGTAGGTTGAAGAAGCGTATATGCTCCACCTTTTTCCGTCCGTCTGTCTGTCTGTGCACACGATAATTCGCGTAAAATGGTTCGATTTCGATGAACTTCTAGTATATGGTAGAGGACAACCTATGATGGAACTATTGGAAATGGGGTCAAAGGTCAGAACATAGGAGTGGGATCCATTCCATCGCCGTTATGCGTCATAACTTAAGTAAAATTGCTTCGATTGCGACAAAACTTTAGTATGTTGTTCCGGAGTTATACTGAACCAATTCTGCTTAATATAATCGAAATGGAGTCAAAGGTCATGGCACAGTAGTGCGATTTATTCTGCAGCCATTATTCTCATAGCTTGAGTAATGATTTCGTGTATGTTCGAAAGCGTATCATAATCAATGCATTGCCTGATTTTACTAACTTGTTTTTCTAAACTCTGATTCTAAGCCGATAACTAAATTCTCTCGCTCAATGCAAAACAACACACATTTATATATATATATCATCATCATCATTGTCAACCATTATCAATCCACTGCTGGACGAAGGTCTCCCCAAGTTTCCTCCACAATGGTCTGTCTTGTGCCAGTCTCCTCCATGTCACTCCCGCATACTTTCGAATTTCATCCACCCATCTTCCATGTGGTCTTCTTCTGGGTCTTTTCCTGTCCCTTGGAATCCAATCTAAAATTTCGGCTGTCCATCGATGGTCTGTTCTTCTGGCAGCATGTCCAGCCCATTGCCATTTCAGGGATTTAACTCTGATCATGATGTCTTCCACTCTTGTCATTTTTCGGATCCAAGTGTTCCTCTTCTTATCTCTCCTGGTTACACCAAGCATGCACCTCTCCATGCTTCTTTGAGTTGTCTGCAGCCTTTGTATGTCTCTTTTAGCTAAGGTCCACGTCTCTGCACCATACGTAAGCACTGGAAGGATGCATTGATCAAACACTTTTCTTTTAAGACATAATGGCATATTGCTCTTGAAAATTATGCTGTTTCTTCCAAAAGCTATATATATATATATATATATATATATATATATATATATATATATATATATATATATAATGTACTTAAGAGCAGAACCGAAAACATAAGAAAAACTTAAGAATTTAAAACGAAAGTTGCAAAATATCATGAAGATCAAAACGCGCAACGCAGCAGTTATGAAAATTCAGAATTCACATTCTATTAAGAAGAGACTGAAGCAAAAACTTTTTTTGACTCATGCCAAGTACAACATAGAAAAGGTTATGTATTGACCGGTGTGAGTAAAAAGAAAAAAAATAGAAAAACTGAATGTCGTAAGTGTTGCGAATACTGAGCCTTAGCTTTATCAAGGACCAGCAAAAACTCTGCATTTTCTCACTTCCACAAAGACCTATTTGGTAATGGGTATCTGCAAAGTCATAGATGCAAGTATTAAGCCCACCAAAAAAAATTTAAAATATATATATATGTCATAACCTCCTTAGAGTTGTATGACCAAGCTTTACTTAATAATTTCATCATCATCATCATCATTGTCAACCATTATCAATCCACTGCTGGACGAACCCAGAAGAAGACCACAACGGTCTGTCTTGTGCAAGTCTCCTCCATGTCACCCCTGCATACTTTCGAATTTCATCCACCCATCTCCCATGTGGTCTTCTTCTGGGTCTTTTCCTGTCCCTTGGAATCCAATCTAAAATTTCGGCTGTCCATCGATGATCTGTCCTTCTGGCAGTATGTCCATCCCATTGCCATTTCAGGGATTTAACTCTGATCATGATGTCTTCCACTCTTGTCATTTTTCGGATCCACGAGTTCCTCTTCTTATCTCTCCTGGTTACACCAAGTATGCACCTCTCCATGCTTCTTTGAGTTGTCTGCAGCCTTTGTATGTCTCTTTTAGTTAAGGTCCACGTCTCTGCACCATACGTAAGCACTGGAAGGATGCATTGATCAAACACTTTTCTTTTAAGACATAATGGCATATTGCTCTTGAAAATTACGGTGTTTCTTCCAAAAGCTCTCCAGGCAAGTTTTGTACGCCGATTAATTTCTTCATCAATGTGACCCTCACTTGATATCTGCTGTCCAAGATAAACGTACGTATCTATTATCTCCAGCTTTTCTCCATCAATCGATAAATCTTCATTTCTTGTAAAAGCATTGAACATCACTTTTGTCTTCTGAAAGTTCATTTTTAATCCCACTTCTTTACTCTTGTCAGCAAGTTCCTGGATCATACTCTGCAGCTCTGATGGGGTAGTTGCAAAAATGACTACGTCATCAGCAAAACGAAGGTGGGTTAGATAATCTCCATTAATCTTTATCCCCTTGTTTTCCCAGCTCAGAGACTGAAAAACACCCTCCAATGTGGCATTAAAGAGCTTCGGATATATGGTGTCACCTTGTCTCACTCCCTTTCCAATTTTTATGTGTGTTGTATTTTCAAACAGCCTGATCTTTGCACTTGCATTTTCATAGATGTTATTAATAATATTAATGTATGCATCTTCAATACCGCAGGTTTTCAGAGCCATTGTAACTGCTGATGGTTTCACCGAATCAAAGGCTTTTTCATAATCGATAAAAGCCATGCACAATGGAAGTTCATATTCCCTCGCTCTTTCAATTAGTTCTCTCAGCACATGGATATGATCTATTGTGCTGTAGCCACTCCTGAATCCAGCTTGTTCTCTCGGTTGAGCCATGTCCAGTGTTACCTTCAAGCGGTGTGAAAGAACTTTAGTGAAGATTTTATAAACTACTGATAGGAGGCTGATAGGTCTGTAGTTTCCCAGATCCTCAATGTCACCTTTCGTATGTAGCAGGATCATTGTAGCGGTGTTCCAATCCTCAGGAATCTTTCCTTCATTAAGGCATCGAGTGAAAATTTGGGCGAGTACTGTTTCAATTTCTCCACTTGCTTCTTGTGTTATGTCTACAGTAATTCCATCTTCTCCTGGAGCTTTTCCCCGCTTCATGTTCTTGATTGCATGTGCAACTTCTGCTGGAAGGACTGGAGGAACTCTGGTACTGGTATCTTTCATGATGTCTGGAGTGCATGTATCATCCCTTTCATATAATTTGGAGTAGAAATCTTTCACTCTTGTCAAAATTTCGCCTCTATTTCTTGTTACAGAACCATCTTCTTTTCTCAGTGCCATAATCTGTTTTCTTCCCTTACTGAGATGTCCCTTTGCTATCTTTAGGCTTTGGTTGTTTTCAATTGCTTTCCTCACTAGTTCACAGTTGAATTTTCTTACGTCTTCAGTGATACTTTTTCGTACTGTCTTGCATAGCTCTATATATTCCACTTTGGAAGTCACATCTTCTTTAGTTGTCCTCATCTCTCTTCTTTTTTGCATCAACATTTTCGTTTTTCCTGATAATTTATTTACATGCAACTTGTTCTTAGACCCAGCTAATTTTGTTGCTGTTTCCATAAGAGCTTTGGTTACTTTTCTGTTAACTTCAGAGATGTCCACTTCTTCCGATGTTAGGCCTTCTAAAGCAGAGAACCTGTTCTTCAGTTCCAACTTGAAGGTATTATGGTGTTTTTTAAGGTTGGTTATGTCAATAGATTTTGTTTGTCTTATGAGCTTGCCACGTTCCAGTTTAGTGTTGAGGTGCATCTTATATCTCACCAATCTATGGTCACTACCTGTGTTGAACTTGTTTAGCACACTGCAGTTTTCTATGACGAATTTCTTGTTACACATAATAAAATCAATTTCACTTGTCGTCCCATTTGGATGTCTCCATGTCCATTTCCTGTGTGGCTTTTTCTTGAAGAAGGAGTTCAAGATGAAAAACCCTTCTGCCTCAGCAAACTCAACGAGAGTATTTCCACGCTGGTTTCTGTTGCCGTGACCGAATTTACCTACTGAAGTTTCATTCTGTTGCCGTTACCCTATTTTTGCATTGAATTCTCCCATAATTATTTTCAAGTGCTGCTTACCTTTATTATTTAGATGACAAATTTCCTCATAAAATTCTTCAATTTCTTCTTCAGGATGACTTGTGGTGGGTGCATAAGTTTGAATAATCTGAGCCTGGTATCTTTTTGATAGTTGGATAACGAGTCGTGCAGCTGTGTCAGAGGAACTTTCAGCTTCTACCACTTTATCCTTCAGTTTCTTGTTTATTATAAATCCAACACCACTAGTTCTGCCAGTATCTGTCCCACGATAGTAGAAGAGATGTCCACTTTTCAGTTCAATGAGATCTTCTCCTTTTCTCCTTACCTCACTTAGCCCGACGATGTCCCACTTGATCCTTTGTAGTTCCTCTTCCAATTCAAGAAGCCTTGAATCAGAAGATAGGGAGCGTCCATTGTAAGTAGCCAAGGTCAGCATCAGATGGCAGCCTAGTCCGGTCCTCCGGGGATTCTTAGCACCCTCTGCCTTCATGTCGCACTGGCCGCTGCCTTGGCCAGGTACATTCCAGCTGCCGGAGACTGAGGGCCAAGATTTAAGTTGTGGAGTCATTTTGGAGGGGTTTGGCCATAACTCACCACGCTGGCCAAGCGGGTTGGTGAGTGTGGGATAGAATTTCCTCTGATCCCGATGGTATAGTTATACCGCTATTGGCGGTCGTCAGAGCCCCTTTAGTGGGAACAGGATGCACCACGAGAAGGCGGGGTTGACATTTGTCAAGGAGAGGCTGTGATGTTACGCATCACCTGACCTTACATCCCCTTAATAATTTAGTAGTATATATATATATATATATATGAAATACATATACACTGACGGAAAAAAATCCCAACACCACGAAAAAATAGTTGAAGAGGAATGAAATGGCGGCAATACATTTGTATAGGTAACATATTTTAATCGATTAAGGTTTAAAGATCACAGCTTATTGTAAGCGCGAGAAGAGACATTTTAAATGTGAAATGCTGGTACACTAATAACCGGTGTAACCGTCAGAATGTTGAATGCAAGCACGGAAACGTTCATGCATTGTGTCGTACAGGTGCTGGATGCCAGTTTGTGGGATGGAGTTCCATGCCTGCTGCACTTGGTCGGTCAATACAGGGACGGTTAATGCTGGTTGGAGGTGACGCTGGAGTTGTCAAATGATGTCCCATACGTGCTCGATTGGTGAAAGATCTGGTGATCTAGCAGGCCACGGCAACATTTCGACACTCTGTAGAGCATGTTAGGTTACAACAGCGGTATGCGGCCAAGCGTTATCCTGTTGGAAAGCACCCTCTGGAATGCTGTTCATGAATGGCAGCACAACAGGTTAAATCACCAGACCGACATACAACTGTGCCGTCAGGGTGCGTTTGATAACCACGATAGTGCTCCTGCTGTCATAGGAAATTGCTCCCCAGACCATAACTCCAGGTGTAGGTCCAGTGTGTCTCGGCCACAGACAGGTTGGTTGCAGGCGCTCACCTGGCCTCCTCCTAACCAACACACGGCCATCACTGGCACCCAGGCAGAACCGGCTTTCATCAGAAAACACAACAGATCTCCACTCCGCCCTCCAATGAGCTCTAGCTTGACACCACTGACGTCGCAAACGGCAGTGGTTTGGAGTAAGTGGAATGCACGTTGTAGGGCGTCTGGCTGGGAGCTGTCCTTCAAGTAACCGATTTGTAACAGTTCGTTGTGTCACTGTGGTGGCAACTGCAGCTCGAATTGCTGCCACAGACGCTGTGCGATGCGCCACGGCCATACGCCGTACACGGCGGTCTTCCCTCTCCGTAGCGCCACGTGGCCGGCCGGAACCCGGTTTTCTTGAGGCAGTACCTTCCCTTGACCACCGCTGCCAACAATCATGCACAGTAACTACATTCCTGCAAAGTCGTTCCGCAATATTGCGGAAAGAAAATCCACCTTCTCGTAGCCCTATTACACGACCTCTTTCAAACTCCGTGAGCTGTTGATAATGGCTTCTTCGTCTTCTTAAAGGCATTCTTGACTAACATCAACACCCTACGACGAATCTCAACGATAACTAACTCTCACGAACGTTACAGCGCGTATTTACAGCAAACCTGCTTTGCATGTTCCGAGGGGCGCCACACGTATGCGCCGAGCGCGAAATTTGCATAGACGTCATCTTACAGATGTACTCTCACCGCCTACCAACTGTCGTTTATCTAACACAACCCCTTCTTGGTGTTGGGATTTTTTTCCGTCAGTGTATATACAACAGAAAGAAGCAAGGAGATATACATGCTTGGTGTAACCAGGAAAGATAAGAATAAGAACTTGTGTATTAGTAAAATGACAAGAGTGGAATATATCATAAGTAGAGTAAAATCCTTGAAATGTCAATGGGCTGGACATGTCGCTAGAAGAACGGATCACTTGTGGACAAACGAAATTTTAGACTGGATGCCAAGGGACATACAAAGGCCCAGAAGAAGGCCACATGCGATATGAATGAATGAATGAAATTCGACACCATGCAGGAGTCATATGGAGGAGGCTTCCGCAAGACAGATCTTTGTGAAAGAAACTTGAGGAGACCTTCATCCCGCAGTGGATTGCTAATTTTTGACAATAATGATGATATGGTATATTATAGGAGGGGTGTCTGAAAGATGAGGGGATGATATAAAACTTTATTCACAAATAAAGTCCAGGCAAAGGAATTTGTAAAGTACCTGTGACCGAATGTACATACCATTTAAATAATTTGGATTAGTTATTAATGAAAATAATTCTGAAACTCTGATTATGACTGAGACTTCAAAAGACTTAGATTTCGATCGGAGATGGATTTATGGAGGAAATCAAGTTTTGCTGCCTTCGAAGTGTCTTAACAAGCGAGTATAGGGAGTAAACAAGTTAGTAAAATCATGAATTGCATTGATTATGATACGCTTTCCAACATACCAGAAATCATTACTCAAGTTATCACTCAAGTTATGAGGATAATGGCTGTAGAATAAATCTTGCTCCTATGACCTGACCTTTGACCCCATTTCGATGATATTCAACAGAACCGTTAAAGTATACTTCTGGAACAACATGAAGTTTTGTCTCAATGGAAGCATTTTTACGTAAGTTATAATGCATAAGTGCGATGGAATGGATCCAGATTCGACATCCTGACCTTTGACCCCATTTCGTCCATTTTCAATACGGTTCCTCCCCAGGGTCCCCTACCACATACTAAAATTTCATCGAAGTCGAACCGTATTTACGCAAGTTATGACGCATAAGGGCATTGGAACGCATCCCACTCTTATGTCCTGACCTATGACCCCACCTTACTTATTTTCAATAGGGTTCGTCCCTAGGTGGTCCCCTACGACATACTGATATTTCATCGAAATCGAACCATATTTACGCAAGTTATAACGCATAAGATCAACAGAATGCATCCTGTTCCTATGTCCTGACCTTTAACGCCACTTTGCCCATTTTCAATAGGGTTTGTCCCCAGGTAGTCCCTTACCAGATACTAAACTTTCATTAAAATCGAACCATATTTACGCAACTTATGACGCATAAGGGCAATGGAATGGACTCCGCTCCTATACCGTGACCTTTGATCCCATTTCGCCATTTTCAATAGGGTTCGTCCGCAGGTGATCCCCTATCATATACTAAAATTTCATCGAAATCGAACCATTTTTACGCGAGTTATCGTTCGGACAGACAGATAAAGCTAGAGCATATACGCTTCTTCAACCTACGGTAAGAAAGCGTAAAAAATGTATTAGAACGAGAACTGCGTAAGTGGTTACAACGTTTCAAAGACTTAAACTATTCCGGATCGGCAATAAGGTATTAATAAAAACAGTGATAACACTCGGTGACATTCTACTAAAAGAAGCTTTGAAAAGGTTTTTGGTATCCGAAATAAAACGCTATAGAAAGCTACTAAAATCTGTTCATTATCTTCTGACAATCGAGGAAGTAAGCTGAATGAGAAAAGCTTTCGCTTGAAAAAACAAAATTATAACAAAAGGATTCAAAAAAAAAATGCTGACGTCGCTGGCCACCTGATCAAACCTGAAAGAAATGACAACCAAGCTGTTAGACGACTCATCGCTTGTTTTAAGCAGAAGAATTTCCATGAATTTCATGGAACGAAAGTTCAGTAAGTAGATGAAAATAGCGATCTCCTAGATATTGGATAAAACTGAATGAACGAAGTTCATGGGATCTGTTTTCAATCAAGTTCTGAAAAGCCCAAGCAAGACTGTGATGCTGATGTTGCGGGATACCACACAAAAAAGAAACAAAACAAAAAAATTAATAACTATGGCTGGGATTATTAAGCAGCCATTTAGACACAACTTTCTTGTGATGTAACGGACTTTGTCGGAAGTTACTGATTGGGAACGACTGTTCAATTACTTTATGTAACGCATTCGGATGAAAAAAGAAACTGCATTTGCCCAATTTGAGGAATGAAAGGTTTAGAAAAAAGTAGTTGAGAATTAAAAGTTTAGAAGTAAAAAACTGGAGAAACAGAATCCGTGGAGAAATAAAATCTGAACTCGCCCAAGTAGTCAGTAGATATATCAATGAAGGGAAGATTCCTGGTGACTGTAACAATGTTGCATTGATCCTGGTGACTGTAACAATGTTGCATTGATCCTGCTGCATAACAAAGGTGAAATTAAGGGTCTCGTGAACTGCAGATCCATCAGCCTCCTATCAGTTGTTTATAATATCTTACCTTGAAGAAAACTCTGGCTATGGATAAACAATGAGAATAAGTTACATTCAAAATTGGTTGCAACACTATAGATCGTGCTCATATGTTCAGAAAACTAATTGAAAGAACGAGGGAATATGAACTCCCACTTTGTATGTCCTCCATTAATTATGAAAAGATGTATGATTCCGGAAACCATCAATACTTATAATGGTTATTCAGTGAAACTATAAGCGGTTACAAGTACCAGCACCCGGTTTTAAATAATTAAGCTACTGTAACCAGTTCTTGGAAAACATTTAAAGAGCAGAACCTGCAGATTTTCTCTCACGCGATTCGGAGCTGTCCATCTCAAAGAAGAGTTTAATAATCTCCGAACCACCGCTCAGGATTTAGTAGAATCTATTCCATGCAGAATATGACTTTAGTTACGAGGTTATCGCAATTCAATACGGTATTTATATCCACGTGAATGTTTTTTGTTTGGGGACTTAAAGACCCCCTTGTGAAACTCAATGAGACATAAGCAGACGTCCAACCCTAATGTAGGGTCACGTGTTCCACGAAAGAGAAAGAACCAGCGCCGTAAGACAGACCCAACTGACACGTCTCACCCGGGATTTTAACCCGGACCCATCTCGGATGAAGGAGAAGAAGCCAACGTTTCGTGCCACTCCACAACCGGGACCTCTAAACATGTAAACTTCGACTACCAGATATGGTGGTTTTAGTAAAATATAGCTGCGCTAAATTTTTGCATATTCTGAAATTTTAGAATTAGTCAGTTCGCTGTGACGTATCGGCAGCTTTAACTGTTTCTCATTTCAAGGTAATTTCAATTCAAGTTTTTTTTTTTTTTTTTTTGCAACACTTCATTAATCTTCACTGTTAACATAAACTCACCTCCTGAAGGTCGAACTAAAAATTTAGAAATTCCAGGAGGAATTCCCTTTGCGCTTTTATGTTGAAGAACCATAAAACACCCTTCAATAAAACGAAAATAGCTTTCAAGCAAGCATTATTAACGCAAAAACATCATATCCGACAAAAAGAGTTTTGTACATAAATCCACTATGCATTTTTGAATATTTAATGTATCAGACAATGTACAAAACCATACTAAGCACTCAACTCACCAACATGCTTTTCTTCTTTTCGGGTTGTCGTGGTTTATCGTCAACTTCTCGCGTGAATGGCTGCTGAGGTTTCTCTTCTACATCGCATGTGAATGGTGAAGCAGGCTTGATCTCGTTTTGCAAGTAAAGGTGATTTTCAATGCAACTGTGCGAATGGATCTCACTCATGACCAAAACACCTGTCAAAAGAGTGCAAAAAAGAATTCATTTACCAAAAGCAATTCACTATCTGAATTGTATACCAAAGCAAATGGAAAGTAAAACTCTGAATCGTTATGTTGCAAGTACCAAAATGTTACATTCAATCACACGAACAAATTAAAACACTTTCTTTGATTACTGTAAAACAGAACCGGATATTTTATGTATCAGAGGTATATAAACTAAACTTATGCTACTGTGGTTAAATTTTGACCTCGTCCTGGCTGCCTTCATTTGATAAACTTTTTATCCTTGCAAACACTTCCTGAGAAATATTTACTGTAACTGTGGAGCTGTGGAAAATACCCCCAGCTTTTTGTCAAGCTGACTTTGCGCACAGAACAGCAGCAACTGAGAGTAGGTGCTGTTCTGTACGCAATGTGTAGTTCGCCGCATGGTCTTGTATGTGGTCCAAATTCACTGGACATTCACTGATTAACGAGAACCCGTTTCAATGCGAGTTAAACCAGATATTGGCGTAACAAGGGCTTGGCCTGTAGTGTAAAGTGGTGTATTTAAGTAGTTGATGTTTTAATTTGAGAGCAGAGTTACCAACGTGATGAGGAACATCAAGGGTTTATCGTGGTTTACGAAAAGCGATACTGTAGGCGAAAGATAGATTGTTGTGTTCATTTTGGATGCACCTGAGGGTAGTTCTAGGCCTTCCGTAGTTAAAGCACACTAGCAGTGGCTCCGAAATGACGAAATAACCAACAAGCGACACAACTGTATAGCATGGCGTAAGGTGGATTCCAGAAGCGAATGACAGGTGAGTCGTCTTATACAGGGCTATAGGCGCAGCACAGTTTCGCAGTTGACGACCTGGTACAAAATGGATCAACCAAAAATTATCTCCCGGACGACTATGTGTCTCACGCTGACGCGGATGAGCTACAAGATCCTGAGCCAGATGCGCTGCCTTCTCCTAACAACAACCCATAGACTTCTAATCCCAACAATACGCGGATTAGACCATGGAAGACTAGAAGCAGGGGTTCTGGTCCAATGAATCTCTATATGTGATACATTCTGCGCTGGTGTCAGCAGTATGAGGCTATAGATATATCTTGCGTGGCATCGACAATTCAGGTTGGCGTGAGCGGTTGTATGATATGGGGCATGTTTGACGGCCATGAATTAAGACCCCAGGTGCTTACTGATATTGTATAGACGTCGGATAATACATGAAACAGCTTCCGGACCATGTGAACACTAGAATGGTATATCCCCAATCAGAAGAGGAAGGCTTCTTCGCAGAAGATTATTCGGCATATCATGGGGGCTGGCCTGAAGCAGAAATGGCTTGACGAACACAATGCCGATATCAGATACCTGTCATGGTCTCCAAAACGCCGAATTCAACCCAACTGAACACATGCATCCCAAACGTCTGTGGTGCATCCGTTGCACAACTTCTGCGGGATACTATAAAATGCCAGCTGAGGGACACATCATCCGTCTCCATCGCGGAATTGGGACACAAAATGCAAACAGCTTTTCTGCAGATTTCCATTCAGCTATACCGACAACTCATAGAGTCTGTATAGTTCCACGACGGGTGGCGGCCGTTCAACTAGGACGGACCACGGAATTTAGTTAAATGGTAGTAAACTACTGATCACTCAGTATATTGTGACGTGCCTGCCCAGCAGGACGCACACGATATAAAGGCAGATTGCAGCGATAACGAACGTTCGCGTAGCTCAATTGGTAGCGTGACTTATTCCGAAATGAGGGGACCCGGGTTCGAGCCCCGGCGTGCACAAAAATGACGGAGAAATTTAATTCGTTATAATATGTATCTCGAGTTAAGTTGTAACCTACACTACTTTCCCTCGAAGTCATATGTTGGCCATAAATCGATAGGGTTATTGATATAATTTCTAAACCTAAGAATAAGTATAATACAACCATCTTATTGTACGACATAAAGACAGATAGCAGCAATAACGAACGTCCGCGTAGCTCAATTGGTAGAGTGACTTATTGCGGAATGAGGGGGACCCGAGTTCGAGCCCCGGCGTGGACAAAAATGACGGAGAAATTTACTTCGTTATAATATGTATCTCGAGTTAAGTTGTAACCTACACTACTTTCCCTCGAAGTCATATGTTGGCCATAAATCGATAGGGTTATTGATATAATTTCTAAACCTAAGAATAAGTATAATACAACCATCTTATTGTACGACATAAAGACAGATAGCAGCGATAACGAACGTCCGCGTAGCTCAATTGGTAGAGTGACTTATTGCGGAATGAGGGGGACCCGAGTTCGAGCCCTGGCGTGGACAAAAATGACGGAGAAATTTACTTCGTTATAATATGTATCTCGAGTTAAGTTGTAACCTACACTACTTTCCCTCGAAGTCATATGTTGGCCATAAATCGATAGGGTTATTGATATAATTTCTAAACCTAATAATAAGTATAATACAACCATCTTATTGTAGCCAGAGCTCGGAACCTGGAAACGCTTGATAATGCAGGAAGATCGCTGCATCCGTTTCAATGTGAAACATCCCACCGTGTAAAGATATACACTAACTGTCAAAATGCAGTTTATTATATTGTGTAGGTTGTTTTTGTTGCGCATGAAATCATTTAATTCGTCTACTCCATGTTCCCACATGAAGAATATGTCGTCAGCGTAGCGGATCCACACTCGGGTTTTCTTGATACAATTTAAAATGTATCAAGAAACATTTATCAAAGATGGGACGTTGAATTATCTTGACATCGCGCTCAGAAGAAATAGAACATCCAGCTTCGATTTTAACGTTTATTATAAACCGACCGCAGTACCGAACCTTATCCCTCCTTATTTGCACTGCCCAAAAAAGTACAAAATTTCCGCATTTAGAGCATGCTTCTATAGAGCGTATAACGCATGTAAACCCTTCTACCTAAATAATAAAGAAATTGATAATATAGGTCTAAAGGCGGGATATAAGAAGGATGACATAGACATAATACACAGGACTGTAAGAAAATATATAATGTCAGCAATAATGTCAGCAGGATCCATCACATATATCCCAGGTTTTGCATATTGGTTAAATAATTTATTAGGCAAATAAAACATATTATCAGCAATGAAGTCCCCGACCCCGTTATTACATATAATAGCAAGTTGCAAAGAGAAACAGTGTGAGAAAGAAAAGGCGGGTGTGTACGCTATACCGTTGGTATATCCTGACAACACGTAAGAGATGTATATCGGAATGGCAGAGCGATCCTTGCACACTAGATGTAAAGAACACGTACAAAGTGTGAACTAGGACATGAAGAATACAGCCCTCGCCAGATAAATTATGCATTGCTCGGCCGCTTCTGTATGGAATAATGTTCGAAGAATTACCCCTCACACGAATTCTAAAGAGACTGCCGTCAGGGAAACAGTGGAAATCCTATCCAGCAAACTGGCATGCAATGCTATAGTCTCTACTGAACTACCAATGGTTTGGCATGCGTTATTAAAAGGTGGAAACACATCACAGTGCACCGTATAATTGCGTGATAAAAATTCATGTAATATGCTCGTGATGTCTCCCACGTTATTTTCAAAAACCATCTTCGTTCTTTCCGTTGTTCCAATTCCATGCAATTGTATGTGTACCATTGCCATGAAAAAGCCTCCCAGTGGAGTGCGAAAGCTTGGCGAACCTTTGTGCTGACTACACCACGGATTTAATACGCTATGTACGTTTCATTATTATTCATGTTTGGTGTATTGAAAATAAAGTGTTCAATGTTGTTCGCCATTCATATACCTATCTACTTAATAAGAGGTGGGGCATTAAAATAAAAAGCAAATTTGTTGATCGACTCACTCTGGACCGTGTATGGCCTAATGCTATTCAGTGCAACATTTAAGTCTGAAATTCGGAAAATGTCCATATCTCCGGACAGCCCGGTAACACCACTGCTTTGTCGAACGTCTTGGCACCTACGAGGCATTATTGCAATGATATTATTGATGAGTGTCTGCGGCAGCTCGTCCTATATTACAGGCAACGCATTACGGAGGTGCGCCACTATGTTACTGTATGGAATGTGACTATCCAGACGTCGCTGAACTTCGTCAGAAATGCTTTCAGTAGCATTAAGTTCAGGAGAGCTTTGAGGCAGCTGTAAGGATTTAATCCCATGATTTTGTAGCTCCGTGGAGCACGCTCCAGGCACGGTGACTGGTCGCATTTTCATTTATAAAACGGAATGCATGCCCAATAGCAGCGATAGACAGTGCCACAATGGGAACAAAGATCTCGTTGCGGTAGACTGAGGCATTCGTGTTGCCTTAACAAATATACAGGAAGTATGGCCACTGAAACACAATCCTTCTCAGTCTACAACTGTCTGCCGCTGGTAAATGTGGACGGCCTGCTCATAGTGTGGTGGCCTTCGTTAGGATTTCTCTTTCCATCACAGCAATAACCTCCACGCTATTCGCAAAAATCTTTGCTCCTCCGCTGATACAGTTTGATCCTACAAAATACGTTCTATCGCGCCTCCTTCGAGGACACCATTCTGTAGTCGATATAAAAAGAAAAGAACGGTATAAATATCTCAAAAATTGAAAAACTTTAGGCTGCATTTTAGGATCAAAATTCGTTTCACTGTTTTCCTCAGTGTAATGTAACCTTTAGTGCAAATTTAAATTTCATTTGTGAGTAAGGTTGACAGAGATTTTAATATTAGCATTTGTTGCGTATGTTGTAAAACTGTGTGTCTCACTCTACCGATACTCGGATCCTCATCCTTCTGCTCCGGAGGCGAATGCTTTCCCAACTAAGGTACGCCGAAGAGGGATCTTCTTTGCTATTTATCGTTTTAAAAAATCTGCATCATCTCTGAGGTAGGACCATCCTTTGAGAAAGTGCTGGAACGAATCGTAGGTTTCCAGGTTAGCCGGCAAACCACGCTTGAAGGAGACCTCACTGTAGAAGAAGGGATTCTGACTAATTCCAGACAATGTGTGGAAGCAGCATCATACATTTTTTGGAAACAAAAAGGGAATTCTTATTATTTCTATCCAGCTGATGTTTGGAAGGAACATCACACATTGTTTCGAAGACCTCAACTGCCAGGATATTCACATTGACGTTCGGGCGGCAATCTGAAAACACAGCCATTCTCTGCCGGTGGTGGTTTTTCGAACCCACGTGCTTCAGCTTCGGAGGCTAATGCTTTTCCATTTAAGCTTAGCCGGCAAGGGCTTTTCGTTGCTGCTTGCAGTCTTTACGTCTACGTCACCTCTGAAGTAGGTACGTCAGAAGAGTTACGAAATGCTGGGTTTTTGAATATCATGATTTAATATAATATTCGCAGGTAAATTATGTTTTTACATTTTATACCATGGAAGAATACTAAGTTTAGGAAATAAACGAAGTTCCTATTGTTTAGGAAATTCGTTTACCTTTGATTGGGTTAAATTTCTCCCCTTTTCAGCAATTTATGTTCAAGGGACTCGCCATGTCTCCACAAGGAAAGAGAGAGAGAGAGAGAGTTACACAACGATGAGCTATTACATTATGACCACCTACCTACTAAGCTGTAGGACCCCCTTCAGCCCGCCAAACAGTGGCCGCTCGCCGACGTATCGATTCGATTAAGTATCGATAGATATCATGGCCTATCTGGTACCAAAATGGCAACAGCAGGTCCTCCAGTTCCAGTACATTTCGGGGCGGTGGTGATTTACAGCAAACCCGCTTTTCCAAGTCGAACCACAATGCTCGATTGGGTTCATGTCAAGTGAATTCGGCGGCCAGGTCATTAACAGAAAGTCACCATGTTCCTCGAACCACTCCCTGACGATTCTCGCAGCGTGGTATAACACATTATCCTGTTGGTAATGGTCATCACCAACGAGAAACACGGTTTGCCATGAATAGATGAACTTGATCCGCAACATATAAAATACGAATTTTCCAGCGCAGTGCATCAAACCAGATTCAGATCAGATCAGATCCTGTATGTAGAGGATTTTAGGAAAGGAGTGTCTGACCGCAGGTGTCTTAAACAACCCTTAGAAATAGGAAGCTAGGCGATTTGGGCTACAGTGCCCGATAGGAAAGTGACACGGAAGCGAGGTAGAAAGGGGAGGGAGACGCCCTTATTTATCACCGCAGGGCCACTACCCGGCATCCGACGGCTTAACGTGCCCATTCCACGCACGGCGCGTATTTACTGGTTCGAACGTTCGTACCTGCCCAGGATCGAACTTAGGTTATCTCCATTGCAGTCACGAACGCTGACCACTAGGCCACCCACGGCCCAACAAACCAGTGTCCCCTCACTCCGGAGTAAGTCGCTGTCCCAACTGAGCTACGTAAACGGAATGTCTTGCCACTATCTGCCTTTATCTCATGTGCGTCCTGCGGTGCAGGAACGTCAGATCTCACCCCCCCCCCCGATAGAGGGCCGGAGGCATGGCCCACTGTCTAGCCGGGAACATGTGGCTCTCCTATGAAGAACGTGTATTTGAGAAATCCCAGACAATTTCGTGTGTGGAACGTAACATCAAACTGATTTATTTTTTCGAAGAACTGAAGAAGGAATTCTCATTTTTAAGGGAAACTTATTGCGAGAAACGTATCAGACGGGTTATCCTGGAAGTTCGTGGGCCAGTATAACTTACAAATGCTGTCCGCGACGGGAATGGAACCCCTCACTCCGGAGTAAGTCGCTCTCCCAACTGAGCTACGTGGACATAATGTCTAGCTGCTATCTGCCTTTATCTCATGTGCGTCCTGCGGTGCAGGCATGTAAGAAACAATGTTCAGATACCCGAGAGCTGTCAGGGATTGTGCTTTTCGGATAATGGGGCCTAGAGTACCCCAACAAAGCATAGCCCACACCATAACACCGTCGCCACAGGCCTCATTACGCCAAACAGTGCATCCAGCTACAATATCTTGCATTGGTAATTGGCATATCTCCGCTCAGCAGCACCAGGAATCTTGATTCGTCAGACCAGGCCACTTTCTTCCAATCATCCACTGTCCAATCTCGATGATCTTGGGCCCATTTCATGCATTGCCGGCGATGACGTGCAGTGGGCATGGGGACACTGCTGGCTGGGTCTTCGGGTACGCAGGTCCATGTGCACGAGGCTGCGATGAACTCTGTGCTGTGACACATTGCCCTGACCACCATTGTTGTGACTCAAGGTGATTTGTCGCACTGTGGCTCTGCAGTCACCGCACAATGCGCGACAGTTCCCGTTCTCCTCTGGTATCAATGAGCTGCGGACGACACACGGGTGGGTAACGATTCGTCTTTTGGCCATCTACTCACCACTTTTGATACATACTCACTACAGAGGCCCGTTAACAACTCACAAACCGCGCCATTTCGGTGAAGGTATTTCCGAGGCGCCATGCCATCACAATTTGTCCTTTTATCAAACTCCAATAAGTCGGTAGCTTTTTCCATTCTGACCCCAAACACTCTGCTAACCGATAGCCGGTCCTCGGGTTGTATATATACTGCATTGTGAACTTCACCTGCGCCACCGTTCGGTCTCCAGGCGCGCTCATTTCTCTTGGCTGGGGGTGGTCTAATGTAAAGGCTCATCGATGTATATTCCATTTCTTGAGCATCTTTCATTTCTACATGGAATGCTCACTTTTAAAAATAATTTTTAACCTAAAAGCTATTTTTAAAATTCACTGAAGAGATCTTAGTATTACATGAGTGCGCATGTGCTCATACCGACGCACTCACCGTGCTCGTTTAGCAAAGGCGCGCGTATTATTTCTTTCTCGGAAATTACTAAATGGAGTGCTTTTATTCAATATTGAAGTTCAACAGAGCAGCGCCAACGTGTTTGAAATCTAATAATGGGAAAAAATGCCTGTGACGGTTTTGTAATTTGCTCCAAAGGCAAGGACTATTTCAGAATGCATTTGTCTTTTCTCGAGTGTTGCTGAGTGTGTTGATTTTGTAGCTGCATTTGACGTAGCGAACATGGCTTCTGGAAATCGTTAGAATGTATAAAAAGGTGTCCTTTTTATTTATTTTATTGAATAAAAATGTTGCTCAACGTTAAAACTGATTCCTTTTGAAAAACCTTAAAATACACAGATTTCTTGCATTAATTAAGTATTCAACACTAACTTTTAAATATCTGTTTAGAAACTCTGTACGCTTTTAATAACATGCACACGCAAATATACATTGGAAAAACCTATCTTAAAGTTTTTAAATTGTGACTGCAAATTGTTTTATTCAGTATCATAGTATAATGCTCACGTTTCCTTCAAAATACAAAATAAAACAGAAAATAAAAGTTTCTCTTCTTCAATGTGTTTTATAGATATCTCAGTACACAAGAACCACTTTCATCCTGTCTTCCTTTCTTACCAACCATATGCTTCATTCACTACATCTCATTTCGTAGATCTATCACAGCCAAGGAAAGATTTATTTAGAATGCTGTTTATTCATGCCCAGAATGTAAAGGAAGCTCCATTTTTCTTTAAAGAAAAGCGTACATATCCTGCAAATGAGTACTAAAGGTTTCACTATTCGTTCTCCATTTATTCATTATTTCTTTCTGGTTGTATATTAGGGGCATTTAGGTTTCACATCTTTGTTATTAAACATTTTGCTTCCAAGTTTAAAGTACTGTATCATTTGCTCTCCTTGCGGAACACATCATTCATCACTACAAATGGATCTACGTTGAACCACAAATCACGTGCAGCAGTTTCGGTGACCACGGCCTAAATTCGCATTCGCGAAATCGTTTCCTTTAAACTTTCCCCATTTTCTCAGTTTTTCTCGGCAGACTATTCCGTGACATTGGAATAGAAAGAGTTCGATAAGGCTTGCTTAGTTGGCGTTAGTCTTTTTTGCGCTCTATACAATGTTTCACATCTTCATTAACTTAAAAGCACTAAAAATCTTTCGATCAGAATCGTTCCAGTTCATATTAAAATAGTGTTACTAAATTGCATTTGACCTTTATACTTGAGGAAAATTAGTACAAAAGTATCAATTATCAAAATGCATTTTGACAAGGTCCTGGGTGTAATTTCCATTTAACCCATTCACCTGCTGGGAAGAATTAACTCGAGTTTAATGAAATATCGGCTGAAACGAACACACTAATGAGTCAGTACATCATGGCTTAATATCATTACATCATGACCTAATAGCATCATTACATCATGACCTAATATCAGCTGAAAACGTCCTGACCTAATACCATTACACCATGACCTAATATAATTGCATCATGACCTAATATCATCATTACATCATGAAATCATATCCGCTGAAACGAACGAACTGATGAGGCATTACATCATGACCTAATATCCAATGAAACGAATACACTGATGAGTCATTACATCATGACCACACCCAGCCACCGAAAGGTGGCACAGGTGAAGTTCACAGAGAAGTATATATACAACCCGAGGTGCAGCTTTCGGCCGGTGTCAGAGTGGGAAAAGCTGCCCATTTATCGAAGTTAGATAAAGAATAAATTGTGACGGTACGGCGCCTCGGAACTACGATCTCGGAAACGGCGAGGCTTGTGAGTTGTTCACGTGCAGCTGCAGTGAGTACGTATCAAACGTGGTGCACAGATGGTCAAACAACGAACCATCGTCCAGCCGTGTATCATCCGCAGCTCATTGATGCCAGAATGGAGCAGAGACTGTCTCGCATTGTTCGCAGCGACCGCAGGGCCACAGTGCGACAAATCATCAGCAGCTACAACAGTGGTGATCTGGTCAATGTGTCACAGCACACAGTTAATCGCAGCCGCCTGCGTATGGGCCTGCGTAGCCGAAGACCCAGCCGGGTCCCCATGCTCACTGCAAGTCATCGCCAACAACGCATGAAATGGGCCCAGGATCATCGAGATTGGACCGTGAATGACTGGAAAAAAGTGGCCTGTTCTGATGGATCAAGATTCCTGGTGAATCACGTAAACGCTCGATTGCGGATGTTCCGATTACCAACGGAGACTAAGGCCCCTGGATTCACTTGGATGGAAACTGGCCACCGGCGATGGTGGTACGCTATGGATGATGTTTTTCTGGGACATGTTGGTCCCCATTATCCCAATAGCACAATCCCTGACAACTGTCAAGTGTCTGAACATCGTCGCTGACCAAGCTCACCCATTTATGACATATGTTTCCTACTGGTGATGGTCATTGTCAACAGTCAACAGGATAATGTGCCATGCCACACTGCCAGAATCGTCAAGGAGTGGTTCGAGGAACATTCTGGTAACTTTCTGTTAATACCCTGGCCGCCAAGTACACTTGACATGAACCCATTCGAACATTTGTTGTTCGACTTGGAAAAGCGGGTTTGCGCTAAATCTCCACCACCCCGAAATGTACCAGAATTGGAAGACCTGGTGTTGACATTATGGTACCAGATACCTTAGGATACTTACCACCACCTCATCGAAACGATGCTTTGCGGAGTGGCCGCTGCATTGCGGGCTAAAGGCTGTCCTACATCATATTAGGTAGGTGGTCATAATGTAATGGATAAGAAGCGAGTCCCACGTAACTCGAACAAATGAACCAGCGCATCAGAAAGCTTTGTTTTTCCCTTAGCTTAGTTATTCAAAAGTGGTAATTTAGGGGATGAATACCTTCTAAATGGGCTATGAGAATGTCGTCGAACCTAAGGATGGAGAGAGAGAAGATACGTGAGTTACCTGTTTCCACCCAGTGGTGTCATGTTCGTATCAGGGGAAGACTTGCGTTTTCGTATTATACTCGTTGATCACGGAACAACGAATCGAGGTCCACAATACTAGTAGCGAAATCTTATTACTACAACAGTTTTATGGTTGGTGCTGCTGAGATGCGAACAGGAAAAAGAATTATTTCGCCGTGAGTTTAGCAAAACCTCGCAGCTATGCGAACATTTCTGTTTGGGAAGACCAGAAAATTTGGGCACTATTTATTCGAAGCCAACATGCTGCTTAAAGGTTAAATGCAGCCCATTCATATTTCTGAAGTTCCTTAGCTCTGCAAAGCTAAATAGAAGATTTCAGTGTTTAAAATACAAAAGTATGTAGATTACGTAGACTCGCAATAATGTAGATTCGCATCAGTGCGTAATCTTTCCGGTTTCTCAGTGCATATCGCACTGAGCTGAGAAAGGTTTCGTAATTGTATTTGTATACTTGTGCGATGCAAGTTTTAGAGATGCGTGTAAAGAACTTTATGGCCGTCCCGTCCCAGTGGCGCAGTATTCTAAGCGCTGGCTTATGACCATTCGTCGCAGAAGGGTCTCGGTTAAAATCCCGGATAGGCATGGATGTTGTTTTTGTCTTACCGCACTGGCTCTCTCTCTTTCCTGGAACCGGTGGCCCTAAATTAAGGACGGGCGACTACTTATAGCCCATTTAGTTGCTCAGGGTGGTCGTTAAACCTTCAATAATAAAAAAAGAACTTTAAACAAAACGTTACGAAATTCTGTAAAACCGCATTTCTCCGATCTAATTTGGAAAGTGGTATCGTCGAAAAATCGAAAACTTCCGATGATCGAGACCACTCTGTTGGTACTATCAGGTCATCCCAAAAATACTGTCGTTTATTCAACGTGTGAAGAAATGAAAGGAAAACATATCTGGAACAGATGTTTTAATCCATATAATAAGTGTCCCAGATAGTCACAACCTTCTATCATCGATTGCCAAGGGTTTGAATCCCAGACTTGTAAAATTCCATCGGTTTCGATGCAAAAAAGGCAGAAAGGGTTCGCCGTACCTCCTCCACATTTCGAAGTGTAGTCTCAGCAAGATGGTTTTGGAGGCTGCAAAACAGGTGGTAGTCGGATGGGGCGATGTAAGAGGAATATCCTGGATGCGGAATTTTTTTCCCACCCGAAGTCCTTCAACGTGGCACTGCATTTTCGCTGTGTATGGTTTTGCGTTGTCCTTCTGCAGCAGAACACCTTTGCGATGCACGAGTGCTGGACGTTTATTCTACAAAGCAGTGCGTAGACGCTGCAGCTGCTGACAGTAGACTTCCCCTGCAATGGTTTTGTTGGATTGCAGCAGCTCGTTTTGGATTATGCCTTGCATATCACACCACACAGACAACAAAACGTTTTGTGGGAAACGTCCTTGTTTTGCTACTGCTGCAAGCACATTCCCTTTGGGAAGCCACTGCCGTATACGCTTCGTATTGTGATAAACAGTCCATTTTACATCGTCCGTGAGAATTCAGGGCAAAAACGGCTCCTTCTTTTTCATGCGAGAGCAAAGAAGTGCAAATCCCCACACGCTGTTGCAGCTGTTGCGGAGTGAGATCATGGGGTAACCACTTATCCAGTTTCGACACATAACCAAGATCCTGCAGGTGCCGGTCGAATGGGTTGAATGAACAAGTGTGGGCAACTCCTCGACTATTGCCTGAGAAGTTCCTTCAACAACAGTTTTCAGCACGTCGCTATCCAGCTCAACAGGTCGTACGGGTTGATGCATATCCTTGAGGCTCGTGTCCCCTCTTCGAAATTTCTGAAACCAGCGTTGACATTTCCTGACCTCCAGGGTACACAGCCCATACACCGCATTGATGTTACGTGTTGCTACCGCCTCTGAATGTCGATGGCGGAACTCATACATAACAACGTGCCTGATGTGGTCTTCTAACACTGCCATTTCCTATGGGGTTTACGTACACTGCGACTTCGCCTAGAACTCCCGTTTGCGGTCTCAAGTGACTTGAAGGTCAGATCAGATCAGTTCATATGTAGAGGATTTTAGGAAGGGTGTGTCTGACCCCAGGTCTTAAACAACCCTTAGTAATAGGAAGCTAGGAGATTTGGGCTAGGGTGCCCGATAGGAAAGTGACACGGAAGCGAGGTAGAAAAGGGAAGGAAGACGCCCTTATTTATTACCGGGGGCCAGCACCCGGGGCCCGACGGCTTTACGAGCCCATCCGACGCACGGCGGATATTTAGTGGTTCGAGCGTTCATATCTGACTGGGATCGAACCCTAGGTCTTCTCTGTGTCAGTCACGAACGTTGACTGGAAGGTCTGCTCGCGTGATCCCTCTTATACTTTTTTTTTTTGATTGGAGGTTTAACGACCACCGTGAGCAACTCAATCGGCTATAAGCAGTCGCCCGTCCCTAATTTAGGGTCACTGGTTCCAGGGAAGGGAGAGAGCCAGTGCCGTAAGACAAACACAACATCCATGCCTCACCGGGATTCGAACCCTTACCCCTTACGGACGAATGATCAGAGGCCAGCGCCTTAGACCACTGCGCCACCGGGGCGGCCCCTCTTATACTCACCGTGGTTGACGGCATAGTCTGGGCACCAGGGATCTCACTACTGTTGGGCTTGCACAAAACGTCATTACTTCTGGGATGACCTGATACATGGATTTTACCTATAGGGGTTATCGAAATAAGGAAGCAGCGACTGCGAATGTAGTACCATCGAGTTTATATTAGGTGGCGTGATTATTTCCCACTTCTGTACGTGCCATTTCCGTACAAAAAGAATTTTGTCCCATTTCCGTACATAGCAAATCAGTTAGTTCCATTTCCGTAAAGTTTCACCGCGCCTGGTATCAGACGTAGAGAATGCCGAGGAAGAAAGACATGCTGATCTCAGGTCCGAATTCCTCTGACATAACAGATATCACCATTCATTGTTTTCGTCAATCAATAGGCGCTTATGGTAGGGTAAGTGCGAACAGAAATAACAAGTTAGTAAAATCATGCAATGCATTGATTATGATACGCTTTCTAACATACCAGAAATTATTACTCAAGTTATGTGGATAATGGCTGTGGAATAAATCTCGCTCCTGTGTCCTGATCTTTGACCCCATTTCGATGATATTCAACAGAACCGGTTCACCATACCTCCGGAACAACGTGATAACGTTTTGTCGCAATCCAAGCATTTTAAGTAAGTTATGATGCACAAAGGGCAATGGAATGGATCCCACTCCAGTGTCCTGACCTTTGACTCCATTTCGTCCATTTTCAATAGGGTTCGTCCCCAGTGGCTCCCTACCACATACTAAAATTTCTTCAAAATCGAACCATATTTACGCATGTTATGACGCATAAAGACAATGGAATGGATCCCGCTTTTATGTCCTGATCTTTGACCCAATTTCATATATTTTCAATAGGGATCGTCCCCAGGTGGTCCCCTACCACATCAAAAATTTCGTTGAATTCGAACCATTTTCACTTGAGTTATCGTGCGGACGGACAAATCTGGAGCATATATGCTTCTTCAACCTACGGTTGGAAAGCGTAAAAAACTGAAGGGCAAACAGGCTGCCTATTAATGTCATATTTACGGTCTTCGGCGTTCGTTCCAGATGTTTAATTTCAAACCCGCGAAAAAAAATTACTTTTCTTTTTAATATTATATTAAAGCTGCCTTCAAAGATTTCGGGTAATTTCTTTAAGCAGTTTCCTGTGAAGTTTCCACAAATTATATTTGTAAAATATTTTTCCTGTTGAGGCTAGAAGCTGTTATAGCCGTCAACGCTCATGCAGTATGAAGGAGGGGCGTTGCAGAGGCTATCAGTACGCACCTGGTCGTCTGTCTTCCTTCAAGCATATCGCACTGCTTACGGATCATCACGTCCCTGTACGAAAATGGCACTAGATGATCTGGATGTGTGCGGAAATGGGACAAAAATTAATTTGTACGGAAATGGCACGTACGGAGGTGGGAAGATAGGAGGAGGAGTCACCACTCCTACCCACATAGCACTGGACGCAATAAATCACCGTCCGTGCTGCTGGTGACGTCATCATATCCAGGTTGCTTTGAAACTACTGAAACCAATGGAACAAAAGCTTCGAAGCTATTAGACAGGAAAAGTGATGGATTTAATAACCTTTACCAATTATACAAGCTTACTGTTTTATCAACTCTGTAATTTAACTTGCTTTTGCCTGCATGTGACGTCACTTCAAAGATTAGCAGTGACCTATGGCTGCAGAGCCAGTGATGTCTCCACCTAACATAAGCTCGATGTGTAGTACACGTAGTGCTCCGTGTGCAAATCATTGGGATGACAAATGCAGCGATGTGAGGTGCATGAAGAGGTACAGTACCATCGGCTATCACGTAGTAAACTGCCGGACAATTGCTAACGACGGATGACAATAGCAACCATAAAATGGAAGGCAGGAAAATGTGGAAATTAGCATAAGTGCGGGATACAGTAAGACGTGTTGTGCGTATGCAAATTTTGGATTGCCGAACTTGTTCGTGACGTCATAGCGCTGATAAGAGATATAAAGGACGTGACGCGTATTGACCGTTGTTGTTCAAACGCAAAGTTGAAAGGGAAAGAATCAATTGACGAACTTGCAATTTTCAGTATGTCTTTCGGACATCACCTAGATGATTTTACGTGTGGCAGTATTATTGGCAAGATTGAAGAAGGGCGAAAAATAACAGATGTTGCCAGGGAGTTCGACGTCAGCCACAGTGTTGTTTCAAGACTTTGGAAATCATTTCAAACAAATGGAGAGTGTAACAAACGTCACAGGGGAGGTCGTGCTCTCAGTACGACACCTGCAGAAGATCGGTACATAGTGCTATCAAGAAAAAGACATCGGCGCAGCACAGCCAGTGAGGTAGCAAATCAGTTTAAGGCTGCTACTGGCAAGCGGATCTCCCGAAAACCTGTCGCCAGACGTTTGCATGAAGGAGGACTATACGCCAGCCGTCCTGTTGTGTGCATCTCATTGTACAGACGTCACCGTACCGCCTGTTTGCAATGGTGCCATCAACATCGCAATTGGACTGATAACGACTGGTCTGCTGTCCTCTTCTCCGATGAGAGTAGATACAGTCTATTGTCTGATTGTCGACGACAACTGATCTGGCGTGATAGTGGTACTGCATATTGTCCAGCAAACATACAGGAAAAGGGACCGATATCCGACATGTAGTGTCATGGTATGGGCTGGCATCATGATCAATGGCCGTACTTCCCTCTATGTGCTTCGAACTGGGACTATGACTGGCCAACGATACATTAATGATGTTCTGCTACCTCATGTTTGCATGTTCCGTGGTGCTGTCGGTGATAGATTCATTTTCATGGACGACAACGCAACATGTCTTCGAACAGTCGCTGTCCAGGAGTGTCTTGAGAGCGAGAATATTCAACGTCTCGTATGGCCAGCACGTTCTCCAGATCTCAATCCCATTGAAAATGTGTCGGATGCTTTGGGGAGGAGTCTTGCTGGTCGCCAATGCCCTCCAATAAACAAGGACAGCCTCATCCGTGCACTGACAGAGGAATGGGATAAATTACCCCAACAGCTGCTTGATAATGTTGTGCAAAGCATGACACGACGTGTGGAATCTTGCATCGCCCTCCATGGTGGCCATATCCCGTATTGACATCTTACGCCGGAACGCCTGCGGAGTGTAATTGCATTTTTTTCACGTTTACGTATTCTGCACAAAATTGCCTGCTTGTCCCTTGAACACGTTCCAAAGCCTTCTGGGTTTCAGAGCACAATAAATTGTCTTTCTTGTAATGTCCTGGCATTCTGACATTATTTTATTTCACTTGGCATCCAACCACACTTACTTTTTTATGCGCTATATAGCCGTTTATGATCCGTCCTTAGCAATTGTCCAGCAGTGTATTAGTCCGATTTGAAAAATGCTTTTTGCATTGGGAAGCTTGAATTATGAGAATGATGGTCCTTTATTTTTTTTTTACGATGTACAATTCGCCGCTAGAGGACGTAAATGCAGATGATGTCGAATTCGAAAAATACGTTATATTCCACATACACTGAGGGAAAAAAAAACCCAACACCACGAAAAAATTGTTGTAGAGGAATGAAATGGCGGCAATACATTTGTATAGGTAACATATTTAATCGATTAAGGTTTCAAGATCACAGCTTATTGTAAGCGCGAAAAGAGCCATTTTAAATGTGAAATGCTGGTACATTAATAACCGGTGTAACCTCCAGAATGTTGAATGCAAGCACGCAAACGTTCATGCTCTGTGTCGTACAGGTGCTGGATGTCAGTTCGTACAGGTGCTGGATGTCAGTTTGTGGGATGGAGTTCCATGCCTGTTGCACTTGGTCGGTCAATACAGGGACGGTTAATGCTGGTTGGGGGTGACGCTGGAGTTGTGGTCAAATGATGTTCCATACGTGCTCGATTGGTGAAAAATCTGGTGATCTAGCAGGCCACGGCAACATGTCGACACTCTGTAGAGCATGTTGGGTTACAACAGCGGTATGCGGGCAAGCGTTATCCTGTTAGAAAACACCCACTGGAATGCTGTACATGAATGGAAGCACAACAGGTTGAATCACCAGACCGACGTACAACTGTGCCGTCAGTGTGCGTGGGATAACCACGAGAGTACTCCTGCTGTCATAGGAAATTGTTCCCCAGACCATAACTCCAGGTGATGGTCCAGTGTGTCTCGGCCTCAGACAGGTTGGTTGCACGCGCTCACCTGGCCTCCTTCTAACCAACACACGGCCATCACTAGCATCCAGGCGGAACCGGCTTTCATCAGAAAACACAACAGCTGTCCACTCCGTCCTCCAATGAGCTTTAGCTTGACACCACTGACGTCGCAAACGGCGGTGGTTTGGTGTACGGGGAATGCACGCTACAGGGCGTCTGGCTCGGAGCTGTCCTTCAAGTAACCGATTTGCAACAGTTCGTTGTGTCACTGTGGTGGAAACTGCATCTCGAATTGCTGCCGAAACGCGGTACGATGCGCCACGGCCATACGTCGTACAAGGCGGTCTTCCCTCTCAGTAGTGCCACGTGGCCGGCCGGGACCCGGTCTTCTTGAGGCAGTACCTTCCCTTGACCACCTCTGCCAACAATCATGCACAGTGGCTACATTCCTGCCAAGTCGTTCTGCAATATTGCGGAACAAACATCTACCTTCTTGTAGCCCTATTACACGACCTCGTTCAAACTCCGTGAACTGTTGATAATGGCTTCTTCGTCTTCTTGAAGGCATTCTTGACTAACATCAACACACTACGTTGAATCTCAACGATAACTAACGCTGACGAACGTTACAGCGCGTATTTACAGCAAACCTGCTTTGCATGTTCCGAGGGTCGCTACTAGCGCCACACGTATGCGCCGAGCGAGAAATTTGCGTATACGTCATCTTACAGATGTACTCTCACCTCCTACCAACTGTCGTTTATCTAACACAAACCCTTCTTGGTGTTGGGATTTTTTTAACGTCAGTGTATTTGCTTCTAAACATCCGATTGAAAAAATTATTTTATCTTTCGATTCCATTTAGGTCGAAGAGTGTTTTAAATATATTTACTTTTTCAAATTACGCATATATTTTCCGCTAGGTGGCGTAAAAATAAATTGCATTTTTCCCGATAACTTCTTCTAAAGCTCCGATTTGAAAAATGTTTTCTTCAGCGGATACACCTCCTGATGAAAAATATTTTGCATATAATTTCAAATTTTTGGTAAAGAATACTTTAGCCACCAGGTGGCGTAAGTAATAATTTTTGCTTCTGGTGTGTTTGCCATAAAATCTGAGCTTCTAAAATATCGATTGAAAAATTATTTCGTGGACTGGTACCACTCACATCGATAAATCTTTTCGGAAAATTTTCTTCTTAAAATATTCCACATTTTCTCCACCAGGTGCGTAGATGTATATCTTATTTTTGTCAATATCTTTACTTGTAGAAGTCCGATTTGAAAAATTATTTATTTGTTGGATAGTGTTTCCAGCGTGACATGTTTTTCATATAATTTCAAAATTTTCAAGTAATTCATAGACTTTCCACTAGGGGGCGTAGAGGTAAATTGCGTTTCCCCTATATCGCTTCTTCTAAATCTACGATTTGAAAAATTCTTTATGCACCGGGTACAGCTTCTGATGGGAAATCGTTTGCACAAAATTTCTAATTTTTGTAAAAAAAATGGTTTGGCTACCAGGGGTCGTAAATCTTAATTTCCGCTTCTGATGCATTTGCAGCAAAATATGGGCTTCTAAATTCTCGATTGAAAAAAACGTCGTTTGTAGACCGATAGTTCTAATGTCGAAAACCTTTTAGAAGCATTTTCTTCTTAAAATAACGTATGGTTTCTACGCCAGGGGGCGTAGATGTGTATCTGATTTTTGTCAATATCTATACTTCTAGGAGTCCGATTTGAAAAATTCCTTCTGTGTTGGATAGTGCTTTCGATGCGAAATGTTTTCCCTATAAATTCAAAATTTTCAAGTAAATCATAGACTTTCCGCTAGGAGGGCACAAAGGTAAATTGCGTTTTCTGCGTTGTTTATGCTTCTAAAACTCCAATTTGAAGAATTCTTCCTGTATCACATACAAGACCTGATGGAAAATATTTCTCACATAATTTCTAATGTTTGGTAAATAATGAGTTGGCCACCAGGGGGCAAAGTGTTAATTTCTGCTTCTGATGTATTTGTAGGAAAATCTGGGCTTCTAAATATTTGACTAAATTTTTTTCTTGGACCGATACCGCTCATATGCAAAAACCTTTCTAAAATAATGCATGATTTTCCCACCAGGGGAAGTAAAGTCACATCTTAATTGTCGATATCTCTGTTTCTAAGAGTCTGATTTGAAAAATTATTTGCATGTTGGAGAGCGTTTCCGGTGCGAAATGTTTCGCATATAATTCATGTTTTTCTTAAAGCACAAGTCTGCAACCAGAGGGCGTAAGTTCATGATTCCGTTTACAGCAATATCTGAGGGATTAAAATCCCGATTGAAAAACTTCTTTTTTCTGTCAGATACTATTGTTTTCCATTGACTTTGAACAGCTTTGATAAATTTAATTTGCGTCAGAACGGATTCAAAAGACGTGCTTATTACACCCGAAAATTCGGTGTCATCTTTCTTGTTAATTCTTTAACCGGCTGAGACGATTTAACTCTGAGTGAGCAAAATATGCTGGAATGAAATCCATCGAACACATCCGCTGTCTTATAGGTCGGCCGAACGCGGCTTGAAGGAGGAAATATGTACATCAGCAAGGGTGTCTTTTCCTTTCAAAGTGGTCGTTTGGGGGAATGATTGACACTAATTATTTCTGACCGATTTCTTGCTCTAACAAGTTTAACTGTAGCGTTGAACCTAAGAAATGAGAAAGAAAATATTTTAAGTCTTTTAAGTTTGTGCTCAGTGACTTGATGTCTGGGTCAGTGGGACTAGCCCTCCTCCATTATACCTTGAAGCAGAGAACAAAATATTAGAAGAGAGGTATTTGGCCGGTATTGGTGAAATGAAAAGGTTGAAGGAGTTGTTTTGCCGTGGGTTTTGTTAATTCTGGCCGCAATGCAAGCATTTCTGTTTGGGGAGCAGAGAAAATGTTGGACACCATTTGGTTCAGGTGCATCGGGTTAATAGGTAGTCATGAACACCTATTATTTCTGCCGTTTTGGTTAATGAAATTCCTGAAAGACATGCACCCGTGATTATGCCTTTTTACTAGTCACCAAAATCTGACAGTTTCGAAAATTACTCCACAACAGCTACTTCTCCTGTAAATCTGGTATACTACTACTATGTATTTAATACAATAGAACCTGCATATGACGAAGAGCTCGGGACTGACGGAAATCCTCGTTAAATCTGAGATAAACCTACCTCCAAAAATATTTAATACAGCAGAACCTGCTTATAACGAGGAGCTCGGGGCCACGGAAATCCTCACTAAATCTCAGATGGCCCTCCCCCCCCCAAAAATATTTAATACAGCAGAACCTGCTTATAACGAGGAGCTCGGGACCGACGGACATCCTTGTTAAATGTCAGACTAACCTATCCCAAACAAATATTTAATACAGTGGAAACTGCTTCTAACGAGGATCTCGGGACTGACGGAAATCCTCGAAAAATGTGGGCGCTTGTTAAATCCTGTTTTCGGTGAATATTCCCAACATTTAAAAATATGTATCCATGATAATACAACTTGATATATTTATGCAGGTCAAAACGAAGTCGCTCAGAATAACGTTTCAGAGCAGCTAATCCAGTAAATGCTCTTGCAGATTGGCCGATTCGTAGTTCCGTTTTGAACAACAGTTAACAACAGCTCAGCTTACATTGAGCGCGAAAAATTCCCAGCTGGACACTGGTTGACTGTAAAAGGTAAACCTCGTACGATGACCCAAGGTTCTAGTTGCTGTACGGCGATGGACGAGCCCGTATTTTACTCTGCTTTACTGAATAGCAGTAAGCAGACTTCACCTATGAAAGGACACAGACTGTTGCAAGTGGTACAATATTATGGCATAAAAAGTATTCTAATTTACGCCCCTGGGTTTCCTCATGCACTCAGAACACACTGGTAACGACAGACCATATCTTAGAATTATTTCGGAGCACTTGTTGCTCTTCATGCTGACCTTTTATCCGAATGCCACTGAACTGTTTCGGAAAGTCAAGGCACAGTCCCACCAGACCCTCATTGTGCATAAACCGATCGAGGCTCACATCCAAGCATTCGGTAATTTCTTCTGACCCAAGATTTCTATGCAGCTAAAGGTAGCTTTCTCCAATCTGCGCCAGTGTGTCGCTTCGTTATCGAACTCCCATCATTATTTTATCAGCTGATACAGGATACCTGAGCTCAACTTCCCCAGTCAAGTTTCCTTGCCACTCCGGGTCCAAGCAGTTATTTTGTGAAATCGGTTCAACACTCGGCTAAATATTTAGTCACAATGTTATGTCTCCTGGGTGTGTCCATAACTTCTGAGGAGAAAGCATTGCATACCTGACATCAATATAGGCCCGCTGCCCTATCAAAAGATCAGCTCAGTGAAGCCCATTAAGGAATTTTGTAGTGCAAATGACACTGCTTTTTTCAGTCCTTAATTGCAAACATTTGCATCACGCATATTTCACTTTTTTAAAGAAAAAATGTTTTGGATATAGCTACTACCATGATAAACCCAAAGGGCTATAAGCAGTCACCCGTCCCTAATTAAATTCTTCCGAGACAAGAACATCACCAGGATCATCAAGCAATCACACCCCTATGGCACGTCTCAGAAGAATAGTGAGACACCAAAGCTTTATATCGGTCGGTTACTTGGCTGTCTTAAGCAATCTTGATACCGTTCTTGTGTTCATAACGTATAAGAGCAGGATGAATTCAACAAATATTTCAATAGACTTTCATTATTTAATTCATTACAAATACTTTTTTCATTCCCTATGCCTGCATTTTTCTTTGTAAAATAATTTTTCATTCCGAAAAAGTGGGATTCCGTTCTTTTTTTCTTTTTTTTTATGATTGGAGGTTTAACGAAAACAGTAAGCAACTCAGTGGGCTATAAGCAGTCGCCAGTCTCTAATTTAGGGTCGCTGGTCCCAGGGAAGGGAAAGACCCAGTGCCATAAAATAAACACAACATACATGCCTCACCGGGATTCGAAACCGGACCCCTTTCGGACGAATGATCAGAAGCCACTGCGCTACCGGTACGGCTCTTTTTGTTTGGAACAGAATTAGTAGGAAAAAGACCAACGCATTCTTGCGTGTTTGGGAAACGGATGGTTTATATAGGCATCATGCTTTTATTTGAACCTGATCTTTGCGTTCATAAAATTAAACATTTGAAGCGAAATGAAGAAATTTTGTTCAGAGCAGCGACAGAATAAAGCAAGAAATATCGATCGAGGAGGATCATGCTCCTAGAAAAAGTAATAGTTGTTTATTTCTTTTTTTGAACTGCTAGTGTTTCATTCTCTATTCAAAGCGCTAGTTATTTACTGTATTCTGTATTAAAAGTGCAAGTAATTTACTGTATTCTCTTTCAAAGTGCTAGTTGTTTATTGTCTCTCAAAGTGGTAGTTACTTTTCCTTTTTTTGCAAACTACTTGTTTTCTGTTCTCTTTCAAAGTGCTACTTATTTATTCTCTTTCAAAGTGCTACTTATTTATTCTCTTTCAAAGTGCTACTTATTTATTCTCTTTCAAAGTGTTACTTATTTATTCTCTTTCAAAGTGCTACTTATTTATTCTCCTCGAAGTGAATAACTAGCAGTTCGAAAAATAGTTATTTATTATCTTTCGAACTCTTAGGCACTTATTCTCTTTTCAAACTGCTAGTTATTTATTCGCTTTCAAAGTGCTAGTCCTTTATTCTCTTCCAAGGTGCTATTTATTTATTTGCTCGTATTTCAAAGTGCTAGTTATTTATTCCATTTCCTTTATTCTCTTCCAAAGTGCTTATTATTTATTTGCTCTTATTTCAAAGTGCTAGTTATTTATTCGCTTTCAAAGTGCTAGTCCTTTATTCTCTTCCAAGGTGCTATTTATTTATTTGCTCGTATTTCAAAGTGCTAGTTATTTATTCCATTTCCTTTATTCTCTTCCAAAGTGCTTGTTATTTATTTGCTCTTATTTCAAAGTGCTAGTTATTTATCCCCTTTCGGAATGTTAGTTATTTATTCTCTTTCGGAGAGCCAGTTACTTATTCTCTTTCGGAGTGCCAGTTATTCTCAGTTTTTTCAAAATGTTAGCTATTTCATCCTCATTCAGAGTGCTAGTGATTCACGCTATTTAAGAGAGAATAACTATTTATTCTCTTTTCAGTCGAATCAAAGTAACTTCGGTGTTCAAAACTTTTTAAACCTAGTCTTTTGAAATTATTGTTTAATGTATTGTGGTAACTGAGGATCTGTATAATTTGATTCAGAAAATGAAATGGTCTAAGCGATGGCTTCTGACCATTCGTCCGAAATGGGTTCGGATTCGAATCGTGGTGAGGCATGGATGTTGTATTTGTCTTACGGCACTTCGCTGGAACCAATGAGACCAGTGGCACTTCCTTCCCTCTCCTGGAACCAGTGACTCTAAATTAGAGACAAGAGTTTGCTTATAGCCCACTGAGTTGCTCACGGTAGTTGTTTAACCCCCAATAAAAAAATAATAAATCAAGACTCTGGTTTTGTTTCAAACACTAAAATGGAATCGAAATATTATATATTTATGTATCCTTTTGAATCCAGACTTGTTTTACAGTTTGATAACAATGAAGATCTCAGTTTTTTATTGTGTTTTTTTATTGCGATTGAGAATATGTTTAATATGATTGAGTTAATTAGAGCTCCTGCTTTGTTCTGGTGTTCAAAATCAACATGACAGACAGAAAATCATGAATAACGCAAAATTCGCACAATAGAGTTTAATGAAAGTTATAACGGCCATGCATATATGGATAACGGGAAATACAAAACAGAAAAAAAAAAAGCCACAACCGCATTTTGAATAAAGCATGCGCATGACAGCGCGGTAGTCCAAACGTGATGCAGCAAGAGATAATTTCGATCGGCTAATAGGGATTATGACTGCCCTGTGCAGCGATACGGCTCGGACAACCAACCCTATAATGTTGTTTACAAAGCTGCGATTGAAAGTTTGAGGTAATAAGTACCAACTCTTCCACCAAGGCGCGTCGGAATCTCCGGGAGCGTTCTGGGAGGTATGGCGTATAATCTAATTTAACTTTCATTTTTACTTTCTTTCCGTATGTACATTTTAAGTTCATTCCCTTCAAACGTTTCATCCTTAACGTTATATTTTCTTGCTCACTGAATGTTTTGTGGCATCAGTCTTGAGGTCAGAGTGCGTGACGTGTGTGTGAGTGAGTGAGTGTGTGTGTGTGTGTGTGTGTGTGTGTGTGTGTGTGTGTGTGTGTGTGTGTGTGTGTGTGTGTGTGATACGAACGAGTTTTATAATGTTAGAGCAACCAGCGAAAAGTTTGTTCGTTAGCAGTAGTCGTGAAAGCTGTAAACGGTATTGTTGATGCAGATAGCAGCCGTCGATCTGCGGTACTTCGTATTAGAGTGTCGTCAAATTTCTATTGTGCTTACTAATTCGAATAAGTAACTATTGTTTTGATAGGAACAGTTGCTTAAAAGTTTTCATTAGTGAAGTGCGAATGAAATAAAAGTTAATTGTAAGCAATTTTTCGTTGAACTTTATTTGATGAGTGCCTCCTGTTTAACTTAAAATGAGTGAATAAGAACAAACTTTACGTAGTGTTTCCAAAGGTACATATGCACGTTTCAGATAGTAAAGAGCACTACAGTGGTGGCTGCCGGATCGCAACTGCTCTACCCAGAACAACATAGAATCCTGTATTGGCTTCAGATCCGAAGATCTCGCAGGCCCTTCTACCTTCCCACCTCTTTTTTTTCGGGGGGGGGGGGGGGAGTTGAGGTTTAACGACCATTGTGAGCACCTCAATAGGCTATAAGCAGTCGCCCGTTCGTGATTTAGGGTCACTGGCTCCAGGGAAGGGGGAGAGTCAGAGCAAGGCAAACACAAAATCCATGCCTCACGGGGATTTGAACCGGGACCTATCTCGGACGAATAGTCACAAGTCATCGCTGAGACCACTGCGCCACCGGATCGGCACCCCTCCATTATGTAAATAGCCGCACTCTCCAGGTCTTGCCCCACTGCATGAGCTCTATGACTACAAGTGTTATCGTCCATAAAAAAGAACTCAGGGCCGACAGCTCCCATAGAAATCCGTGCACAGTGCGCTAGGATGTTCTCCCTGTAGAGTGCAATAGTCAGGGTGCCTCACATGCAGCAGCGTGCGTCTTTCGACCTTGATGCCAGTCCAAACCAGGAGACACCCACCACAGTAGTGCTCAATTTTCTAGATGTCGGTTTCCTGCCTTCTTTCAAATGTACACAACTCGAGAATCCGTATTTAGGTTGTACCTTGACTCGTCAGTGAACAACACACAGTCCCATTGATCAGGGGTCTAGGTTTGATGTTTTTTCGGGCTCAATTCAGATGGACCCTACTGGGAGATGAAGCGAGTGGAATACAAATTATTAAACTTCTTTAACACATACCTCTTCTGTGAAGTCTCTGTAAAATACTCGTATACAGCGTGGTTCCCGTAGCAGAGAAGAAAGAGGTCATGCAAGAGTTGCGTGGCTATCAACTCCCTTTTGCGGCACTCTTAACCCTTTAAGGACCACAACGCCCAAAACGCTGGTACATACAAATGGCCATAGCCGCCCGAAACGCCTGTCTGCAGTGAGTCAGATTTCCTACCGTTATATGTTCTTCAAATTTTCTGGACTTATGAGGGATCAGCAGGAGTCACCCTCAGTCACTATTGTTGTTATTAAACAAAGAAGTGAACCAACAGATAGTTTCGGCCGTTATGATATTTGGAGTGATAAAAGAATTTTGGCTCATGGTCGCTAAAGGGTAAGAGACAAATTCTGGTTGACTTGGCTTGTTGTGGTTCGTGGGCGTTCATATCGCGGCCTACTGGTTATTGTTCCGGTTTCTTGGAACTGTTTGCACAGATTGGAGACTACTTTCCGCTAGACATTCTATAATTTTGCTACCTCAATTTTCGATTGCTCACTATTTCTAATCCACCGATCGCTCTTCATCGTAAAGAATCGCCTAAGCAATAATGCGGAGCTATTCGGGCTCAAACAGTAAAACTCAAGCTTCAATTACCGCACCGCTCTCAGAAAAAAGTTATCAAAGTCGCGCGCCTGCCAACCAGATAAAATACGGTCGTTATTTGTATATTTCCACAGCAGCTAGCCCAATGTTGCTTGGGTACCTCGACTTAACGCTTTAATTTGAGCATATCTCTGAAAAATCTCTACAATCTATCGTTTCGTTTTGGATATATTCCCGAATTCTCATTTGTCACGATAATTTTGGACACCAATTCATTTCCGGTTTATATTTATTTCATTTTTCATTTATTTTATTATTTCTGCTGTTACAGATTAATGATTTATTGTTACAGTGTTATTCATTTATTTTTATGACAACAGCAAGGTAGCTCCGGGGAAAGGCCTCACAGAGTTCTGACTTAGCCCGAGCTCCTTAAGTACAGTCAACAATCCAAGATATCAATAAAATTAGATTACTATTAGTCTAACATGAAATCTCCGCGGCGTTACAATTAGAGATCACTCTTGCCTTCTAACTTTCCGATTAACCTAGTCTTCCCATCTCTCTTTATTATTATTATTTTTTTTTGTATCTTTTGTAGTTAGTTTAATTTATATGATTTAAGTTTTTTTTTATATAAGTTATGGTTATTGATTTATGTTAGTTCTCTGGTAATGAATTCCAAAGTCTTGGTCCACAGTAATGCAGGCTTTGTTTTATGGTTATAGTTTTAGGTAAAACTGGTATTAGTATATGCTTATTTCTAGTATCATATTGATTTGTATAAGTACTTGCTTTTATCATTTTTTATTTCTTTATACATAATTTTCCCTAATTTAAAATCGTATAATTGCTTAACAGTCATTATATTATACTTATTATGGAAAACTCTTGTAAAACTATGAATACCCAACGGCATATAATTATTGCTGTTAAAGTTGTATTTTAAATCTATTAATTTAATAAATGTATTTTGAAGTATTCGCAGTTTTTTAATATTGAATTGAGTTGTTTGACCCCATGTTAATATACAATAATTAAGGTGTGTATGAATTAAGGTAAAATAAAATGTTTTAACCGTAAGATATATTAAAACATGGCTTACAATTCCTATATTTTTTTGTTATTTTACTCAGAAGATTTTCTACGTGTTTATTTCATTTTAAATCATTGAGTGAAATTCTAAGGTAAGCAGAGTTACTTAGTATTTCAATTGATTTGTTATCCAGTAATAATGGGATATCTATATCTAGTTTTGTTTTCTGTCTAGAAAAAATTAACGATTTAGTCTTATCTGCATTTAGTTTATTAGCCCCCAACTACCGTATATTTCAATAATTTTATACTGCCTTGTAAAATTATTCCGTTTGGGTCAGTTCCACGGAATAACAAAATGGTTTCAACTTCATAAAGGAATAGATTTAGAGCACGTATTAAAAATATCATTTATATAGATATTAAACAGCAGTGGCCCAAGTATTGGTCCCTGTGGCACCCCCATTTCTACTTTTTCCATTGGTGAATAATAATTCTCCAATTGAGTAAATTGATTTCTGTTTAATAAATAGTTTTTGAATAGTGTATCTGCTGTGCCCCTAACACCGATATTTTGTAATATGTTTAATAGTATGTTATGATTTAGTATATCAAAGGCTTTTGTTAGATCTTAAAAGAGGGCAAGAGTTATTTTTTTGTCTTCAAACTTTTTGTAGATAATATCCTGAATATGAAGAAGTGCAAGCTCTGCTGATTTGTTTGGTTGAAATCCAACCATACTGCCAGAAGGACAGACCATAGATGGACAGCCGAAATTTTAGATTGGATTCCAAGGGACAGGAAAAGACCCAGAAAAAGACCACATGGGAGATGGGTGGATGAAATTCGTAAATATGCGGGAGTGACATGGAGGAGACTGGCACAAGACAGACCGTTGTGGAGGAAACTTGGGGAGACCTTCGTCCAGCAGTGGATTGATAATGGTTGACAATGATGATGATGATTTCTGAGATAGGGTAATAGTGCATTTATCACGTTAATTTGGGACGCCAGTTTATTTCTGGTTTTTATTTAGTGCACTTATCATGTTAATTTTGGCCTCCAGTTTATTTCTGGTTTGTATGTAATGCAATATGCTTGAAACCATCTCGTGCGTATTATATTTATTACTTAACAATATGTCTTGAACTTAAAAGCATCCAAGCGATCCTGAAAGTAGCATATCAGTTTTCTTGTTCCATGAATAATTATTTTTTAGCACTTTTTCCCTCTCATATGAGAGCTTGTATTTCCAGTTCTTTATTGTTTTTTAAAATAATGTAACCTTACGAAGTATTATTTTGTAAGATGAGTGACCTTCAGAGCCATTATTTTGCTTTAATGCACAGCAAAATTTTTCATCCTGGTATGTCGGATTTATCGTTAATGAGTTTTAAGAATAACTAATGTTTCATTCGGGCGTCAGGCTTTCATGAGCTCTAAAAAGAGAATTCTTAAGAAAAAGTGGTAATTGAAAATGGATGAGAAATGAAAAAAAAAAAAAAAAGACGTTACTGAATGAATATATTACAATTAAGTTTGTAGATGGCTCTGCACCACATTTAATGCATCAAAAAAGGAGCTTTCAAAGTTTGTTTAATACAAAGAATCAGAAAACACCATATATGATATTAATGAAGGGCATTCTGCCACGAAAATGTTATAATCACAATACCAGGTGATTGACGAGATTTTGTATGAATGGAGTACGAAATAATATCAGTACAGAAAGTAAAATAATACGAATTAAAAGGAAACATTAAGAGCAGAAACCATATTTTTATATGTAAAATTTTGGAATTCAAGTTTATTTGAAATATTTAGAAACATTTGCTTCCGATTATTGCCTTCTTACCGAGAGCAGCTGGAAAAAAATCTTTTTTTTTTTTTAAATGTCAGTATTAATTATTAAAACCTGGTAAATTCTTGATATTCTCCTTCAACAGCTCTTAGTGCTCAAACGACATAATTTTAACACATAATGCGCCTTAAAATATGTTTTCCAGTAAAATAAAGAACCTTGGTTCCCAGGATGTCCTGAAACCTAATTTAAGCATCCTAAGTTTTGATTTATAGAACATAGTCACATAACTTTTTTTTATGGAAATGTATTAAGTTTAGGAAAAATGGTTACATATTTTAGAAAGAAGAATATAAACTCTCAAGTGGTTAGTGTATAATCTACTGATTTCTGAACTACATTTTTGAAAGCATTTTCTACTTGTTATGAATGATTCATTTCTAAGTCACACTTTCCTGAAAAGAAATATTGAGAATTTCTGTACAATATGAATACCTAAGCTATATTTCCTTTACTACTGTTTTTCGAAGAAATTTTCTTTGTGAAACATGAGCGACTGATATCTAATCTATGCTTCCTTGAAGAGAAAATCTCTTCTGTACTGCTTGAATTATTAAATCCTAAGATTCACGTTCATCAATAATTGAGACTTTCCAAATTATTGATTTCTCAAAGCTTTGCTTTCTAGAAAATAATACCATTTGTATGATGTGAACGTTTAATATCTAAACTGCACTTCAAACAGAACATTTCTCTCTTTTCTGTGCGAAATACAAATTTCTGGCCTTCCGTACCTTCAAACGATAGCTCGTAAAGTGTTTCGTAGCTCAGTCAAGTCGAGTGAGAGCAACTCTAAATTGGAAAAATATAATTCAGGCTATTTACAATTTACTTAAGGTATCAGACAGAACACAGACATATTTTTCCTACCATACGTTCTAAATGCTTTGTACTTTAGTTGAATCAATTTATTTTGATGGCAGTATGATATTACACTCTGATTGAACTTTCAGTATCAGCGGTAGAATGACGGAATTACCAAAATAACCCTATATAGGTAGGTCTGGTCAGCAAAACAGAATGATCCCTGTAGTTAAATGAGGTCGGCATGTATCATCACCCTATTGGAGGAGTCACGTAGCATTAGTGTAATACAGGTAGCCGAAGGACATAATCTCAGACCTCTGAGCAGCGATATGATCTGTGTATAACTTTGTTGGATAAGTAACAATCTGTGTATAATTCTGTTAAAGTAATGATGGAATCTCTGACATCTGTTGAAAGAGTGGTATAGTATCGAAATCACCCTGTCGGAGGAGTGACGCAGTCTCGTTCTAAAACTGGTGGTGGAAGAACTTAAGACCCTAAACGTTTTGGGAAGAGTGTAGTCTCTATACGACTCATTCGGAGGAGTGACGTATTCTGTGAACTATGTTGGAGGAGTGATGAAGTTCTGTATAACTATTGGAAAAATGATGAAGTTCTTTATAACTATTGGAGGAGTGGCATATTCGTTATAAATCCCTATTGAAGTAGTAACTGAGTCTCTAAGCTTTCCTTGAAAGAGTGCTGCAGCCTCTGTATAACTCTGCTGGTGTAGTAGTGTAATCTCGTTTTTTTTATTGAAGGTTAACGACCACCGTGAGCAACTCAATGGGCTGTAAGCAGTCGCCCGTTCCTAATTTAGGGTTACTGGTTCCAGGGAAGAGCGAGAGCTAGAGCCGTAAGACAAACACAACATCCATGCCTCACTGGGATTCCAACCAGGACCCATCTCGGACGAATGGTCATAAGCCAGCGCTTAGACCACTGCGCTACCGGGAAGGCTGTTTAATCTCTGTATAACCCTGTTGAAAGAATGACGGAGTCTCTATAACGACATAGTCGCTCTATAACACTGGTTTAGGGACGACTTAGTCCCTGAAAGCTGTTAGAGGAGTGATATAGTCTTTGTATATTTCTGCTGGAGTAGTGACGTTGTCCTTGAACTCTGTTCGGAAACGTCATGCTGTCTCCTTATAACACAATTGGAGTAATGATGTAATCTGTATGTTATTATGTCGGAGGAATGACGTATTCTTAGTAGCTTTTTTTTATTGGAGGTTTAACTACCACCGTGAGCAACTCAATGGGATATAAGCGGTCGCCAGTCCCTGATTTGGGGCCATTGGTTCCAGGGAAGGGAGATAGCTAGTGCCGTGTGACAACCACAATACCCATGCCTCACGGGATTCGAACCCGTACCTCTTTCGGACGAATGATCACGAGCCATCCCTTAGACCACTACGCCACCGGGGCGGCTTATTCTCTGTATAACAATGGTAGGAAAGGATGCAGTCTGAGAATACTGTTTGAGGACAGATAAATTATCTGTGTAAATCTTTTTAAGGAGTGTCGCTATCTATGAAATCCAAAGATGTAGTGGCGTAATGTCTGAGCTATTTTGGAAGAACGCCGCAGTCTCTCAGTAAATTTGTTAGAACAAGATGTAGTTGCTGTGTAAATCTGTTAGAGGGGGGATGTTGTGATTGTATAACTCTGTTGAAGGAGTAGCATGGTGATCGTACCCGACTGTTAAAGGAGTGAATTAGTGTATGATTCCGATAGATTAGTGATACAGTCCCTGAGCTATGTTGGATTAGCGACGTAGTGTCTCTCTACCTTTTGGAATAATCACCTGGTCTCTAAACTCTGTTGAACGAGCCTTTGCATAACTCCGTGAAAGCAGTAACGTAATCTCCAATCTCTTTTTGAAGAGCATCGTATCGTAGCATCTTTGTAAACTTTGCTGTAGGGATCACTTAGTCGCTGATATCTGTTGGTGAAATCACGTAGTCCTTGTATATCTCTGTTTGATGAGTGACATAGTTTTTTAACTTTGGTGGAGGTGTGACGTAGTCTTTGTATGATACTTTCGGCGCTGTTCTGTATTACATAGTGAGTAGTAACGAAGGTCCAATCATTATACTAGAGGAGGTGTGATATGGCCCTTGTAGCGCATAAGAAAGGAGTGACGAAGGTTCTTCAGAAACAGTGGTAGTTCAATGATAAAAATCCTACGAAACGAATATAATACAATACTGTTTGTGAAAGTTGTAACATAATCGCCCTATGAAACTTTACATCACAGGTTCTTCATGTTACAGGAGTTTGCCTATTATATTTGTAGAGCTATACACAATTCTTCCGTTTCAAAACTCAGTATCGTGTAAAGGGACCTCGAGCAAAAATAACAACCTCTACACGGTGTGGCATTAAATAGAAATTTTTGATATGGCCCTAGGGCTTGACAGGTTGATTCTATGCGAGACAAGAGTTCATTTCTGGTGATTGGCTAAGGTGCATGACGAGACAGTCGCTTAGAGGCCGTGTTCCCGACATGTTTTATTAGGGACATATCCAGCAAGTGTGTATGCCAGAGAAGCTGTCTTTTCCGCGCATAGGTGTCGAGCGAAAAATATAGCACCAGGACAACCCTGAAGAAAAGGTATTACCTATGGTTTTAAAAAATTCCTTATGTATCGCTGGTAGTGGAGGGTTCCCTCAGTTTGTATCATGCAAGATCGCGAATTGAACCCAATGGTGCCAGAAATCATGGTACTTGGCGTTGGTTCAATATGACGCTGCGGTACGCATGCTGCAAGGTTCGGTTAACCACCATATCTTCGGACATGTAAGCGACTATCGTGGTCCATCAAGTTGAATCGTTACTCGTCAGAACACACGATCAGTTACCAATCAGCGCGACAATGTTCGAGATCCCATTATAGCATGAGGCGTCTGTGGTTGAAAGTCAAAGTAATGCGAAGGAATGGTCTTGAAGCGACCAGTCCTCTGTTATGAAGATGACGTCGAACTGTGTTGGAGGACAAAACCGACCTGTGAGGGTGTTCCTCTGCTGCGCTAAAACTGTGGACGTCACTATTCGTTCGATCACCGCCATGTGGTAGAGGTGTCTGTTATACCGATTTCTGCGTGCCCGAGCCTTCTCTGTCCGCTCTCGCTATTTTGCACCAATGTATTGGCTTTTCGTCGCGCACGAGTGGTAATTTTGCGGTAGGAAAATCCAGCTTCTCTCATCCCACCAATTCTTCTTCGCTTAAAGTCCGTCAGGTGTTCATTATGCGACCTTCCTCGGCGACGGGGCATAGGGAAACACTAAAAATACCCTTTGGATTCAATGTCGGCTCTTCACTGATTACAACATCTCGTTTGAACTTTTTATACACAATACCGGATAGTTCAGATGGAACTGCACCGAAACCGCATGCTAGTCTAGACTGACATTTTAATTATTTTTTCTTCGTTTAAAGGCCGTCAGGTGTTCATTATGCGATCTTATTCAGCGATGGAGCATAGTGAAACACTATAGAAATAGCCTTTGGATTCAATGTCGGCTCTTCACTGATTACAACATCTCGTTCGAGACCTTTAGACGACTACCAGACAGTTGAGATGGCGCTGCGGCGAAACTGCCTGCGAGTCTTGACTGGTATTTTAATAATTTCCTCACCATAGCCTGTCGTATATATCCCAGAAGTTTCAATCTAATACCAGCAATCACATTCATGGTGTTGCAATTTTCACAAACAATAGAGTACTCTAGACTACAAATGATTCCAACAAATATTATTTCAGTAAAAAGAACATAATTATATTACTTGGTTCGTTTAGTTCAAACATTAACTTGTGAATATAGGCAAACTTTTCTGTTTTCTTTCACCAGACATTGAATAATATTGATGCCGCCCCGGTTGAGCAGTGGCCTAAAGGATGGCTTCTGACCATTCGCTCGACATGGGTCCGGGTTCGAATCCCACTGAGGCATGGATGTTGTGTTTTTCTTACGGCGTTTGTTCCATCCCTTCCCTGGAACTAGTGGCACTAAATTAAGGACGGGCGACTGCTTATAGCCCACTGAGTTACTCACGGTGGTTGATAAACCTCAAATAAAAAATGAATAACCTATTAGAGGTATGCGAATGTTTCCGCCGCCCCCGCTAGCGGCGCTGTAGGACTCTAACCGGCCGCCGACCCGTGATGCCGGTTCGAACATGAAGCCATGAAGTCGGTTCGTACAGAAGTTCATTTGCGGCACTGTTTGTTATTCATGTTTAATTTAGGGGAAAACTGCGAGTGAAGCATGCGGTTCAATATGTTAGGCGTATGGCGAAATGGTTCATGGGTGAGCGGATGTATCTACAATGGTTTGCCAAGTTTAAGAAAGGTGATCTAAGCTTATGAGACAAGCCACATGCTTGTAGATCACAGGAAGTCGCAGACGAGGAGCTGGAATCGCTGTTGTAAGAAGTGTCTCAATCGACGGTGGTATGACGTCTACAGGCCTTCGGGAAGATCCCGAAGATTGGTAAGTTGTTCAGCACACTTTAACGGAGCGTAGTATTGGTCAACGATTAGACATGTATGTCGCTGCTGAATTGGTTTGAAGGGAAGAATTTCTTGTGGATGGTTGTTACCGGGGATGAAAAATGGGTCTATTGCGACAACCACGTACGTAAACAATCTTATGTCGACCGCCGTATCACGACAAAAAGGGCGAAGTCAAAAGAGCGAACGACGAAAAGGCGAATGACAAAAGAGCGAACGACGAAAAGGCGAATGACAAAAGAACGACACGGCAAAAGAGCGAAAGACAAAAGAGCGATGCGCCAAAACGCCGATAGAACAAAAGGGCGACACGACAGAAGGCCGCACGACAAAATGTGAAGCGAAAAAATGCGCCACGACAAAAGAGCGAATCCACAGGCTTGATATTTTTCTACTTCAACCGCAAGATATCTTAAATATATTATTTCCAAAAGCAGCATCAGGGTCTCTTTGAGCAAACTACATATTTATTTGTATATTCAAATCCCAAACTGAAATCAGACGTCTCGTCCTATATAGAAGGCTTTCTAAACTATGTTATTTCCAAAAAGGCCCCCAGGCTCTTTCAGTAAATTCAATATTTCTTTGTGTATTCAAATAATTCCAACTGAAATCAGACGTGTCATCTTTTGTATTCTAAGTGAAATCTTTATAGAATGCTTTCTAAACGATGTTTTTTCCAAAAAGACCCCAGGGCACTGACATTAAGATCATTATTTCTTTGTGTATTCAAATAATCCCAACTGAAATCAGACGTTGTCATCGTTTGTATTCTAAGTGAAATCTTTATAGAAGGCTTTCTAAACGATGTTTTTTCCAAAAAACCCAGGACACTTTCAGTAAATTCAGTATTTCTTTGTGTATTCAAATAATCCCAACTGAAATGAGACGTGTCATCTTTTGTACTATGAAATCTATGTAGAAGTGAAATTTATATAGAAGGCTTTTTAAAGGAAGTTTTTTCCAAAAGGGGTATGGAGCTCTTTTCTGAAATCGCCTTCTTTGTACATTTAAAGAGAAATTTTATGCATTCATGAAATGTTTTGTGCTTCAACTGCAACCTGCAGAAATGGCCGAATAGATATTTCCAAAAGGGGCCCGGAAACTTTATTTTGCTTCATTTCTTGTTTTTAAGAAGAACATTTTCTTCAGAGCAAGAAATTCTTAGTAGTTCAACCCTTCCCATGACACCGTTTGAGCTACTTAGGATTGTCGAGGAAAAATATAAAATAAAAATAAAAATTACACCAGGCCCCGACTATTAGACTTTTTGCCTTGTTAGGATACCATTTTGACCTAGTGTTAGTTCCTTAACCGTAATCTGAATTCCAGACGAAATTTCATATATTTCGTAATTGTTTATTTCGTTTTACCTATATTGTTGTTCACATTGTTTGATCTTTTCACTTGGCTGTCCGGCAAGACCTTAAAGGGACGGAATAGACCATCTGTGAGAGTTGCTGATGTCCTTCGCTCAGAAGAAATTTCCTGCTTTCTCCTTCCGACCGACATCAGAGAGAATGGGGAGTGCATTTAATGTATTCTTAGATCGTAGTATTTAAGATATAGCCAGTGTAGATGTCAGGTTGTTTATGACTGATCGTCATTTTTTACGCTTTCCAACCGTAAGTTGAAGAAGCGTATATGTTCCAGCTTTGTCCGACCGTCCGCATGATAACTGGCGTAAAAATGGTTCGATTTCGATGAAATTTTAGTATGTGGTAGGGGTTCACCTGGGGACGAACCCTATTAAAAATGGGGTCAAAGGTAACGACGTAGGAGCGGAATCATTCCATTGCCCTTATGCGTCATAACTTGCGAAATATTGTTCGATTTCAATGAAAGTTTACTATGTCGTAGGGGACCACCTAGGGACAAACCATATTGAAAATGGGACAAATGGGGTCAAAGGTCACGACGTAGGAGCGGGATCATTCCATTGCCCTTATGCGTTATAACTTGCGTAAATATGAATCGATTTCAATGAAAGTTTACTAATGGTAGGAGACCGCCTATGACGAACCCTATTCAAAATGCGTGAAGTGGGGTCAAAGGTCAGGACATAAGATCGGAATGCATTCCACTGCCCTTATGCGTTATAACGTGCGTAAAAATGGTTCGATTTCGATGAAATTTCAGTATATAGTAGGGGACAACCTGGGGACGAACCCTATTGAAAACGGACGTAATGTGGTCAAAGGTCAGGACATATGATTGCAATCCATTCCATTGCCCTTATCCCATATTATTAAGGTGGACGTCAAGTACTTTTGCTTCCTATACTTCCAATGGAAAAACTTTTGTACACATTTCCTTCACAATTAATGTGTTCCCAAGGATGAAAATTTGAACATCGAATAAAATAACTTCATATTATAACTTGGAAAACTTTATATTTTCTAAAACATGACCACAATTATATTAAAAATCAATAACTTTTCCTTTGGTGGTATTGAAACTAGAGAAAAGATGGCTCGACCTGTACTTTGATGACGTCAGTGGACAAACAAATGTTGGATTGCATAATTACGGTTATGGTTTAGAAAATATTAAGTATTCCAAGTTATGAAATGAAGCTATTTTAAGGCTGTCTCTTTTTTTTTTTTTTTTTTTTGATTGGAGGTTTAACGACCACCGTGAGCAACTCAATGGGCTATAAGCAGTCGCCCGTCAATAATTTTGGGTCACTGGTTCCAGGGAAGGGAGAGAGCCAGTGCCGTAAGACAAACACAACATCCATGCCTCACCGGGATTCGTACCCGGACCCCTTCGGACGAATGATCAGAGGCCAACGTAAGGCTGTCTTTGAATGAGTGTAACAGAAATTCTATCCTATATCTGTAATGCAAATTTTTTGTACATATTTTCTCGAAAACTATTGCTTTGTAGAGTTTGAAATTTTGAGCACAAATAAGAACTACCAATAGCTAATACGTGTCGCAGTTATTTTTCCGAAAAATTTGTAAGAATTTTTTCTAAAATTCAATTTATCTGACTCGAAAGTATTCCAATTTGGCACTAGATGGCGCCAGAAGTTAGCTTGGCAGTGTTTCTGTGTGGAAGAAACGAAATCTCTCATTTCTGTCTGATTTTTTTAGTTATCTAGGCCAAATAGAAATCAAAACATGGGCACTCAAGTGAGATTGGAATCTTGTCTTCTATAGATCATCTTAAATTCTACTGTACATTCATTTTTTGAAGAGAAAATGTGTACATTACCAGAAAACACATGAATTTGAGTCAGAAAGTACGCCTACCTGCTAAGCTCCACCCCTAAACAATGTCATTGGTTAAAACGTAACAGAGCATATTTTGTCTTTTCATTGTGGAGCCAACGAGAGACCGCTACCATTCTGAATATGGTAAGGTCTTCAGTCATTCGCTGACGCCGACTTCTGCGACAATCCGTCAAGACGTAAAAGTCCCGCCCAATGCGTAATATTTTGCGCCATCTATCGCAGCAGATGAAGCCTAACACTCATTCAAAGACAGCCTTAATCGATTTTCAAATTTTCATCCTTGTAAACGCATTAATTGTCCACAAAAAAGATGGCGCGACCTGTATTTTCATGATGTTAGTAGACAAACAAGTGTTGAATTGCATAATTATGGTTATGTTTTAGAAAATATTAAGTATTGCAAGTTATTAAATGAAGATATTTTAATCGATGTTCAAATATTTATTATTGGGAACGTATTGATTGTGAAGAAAATTAAAACAGAAGTTTTTCCATTGGAAGTATAGGAAGCAAAATTACTTGACGTCCACCTTAAAGTAGCAATTCTTGTATGTATGTATGTATGTACATTTTATTTTGAAAACAGCTCTAAGAATTTTGATGAATGTCGTTAACCTAGCGTTTTCTGGTACTAGAAATCGATTTAGCTTGATCTCGACTTTAGGAGAATTCGTTTAGTCTGTTAAATAACCACCCCGAATGATAACGGTTTTAGTGATGGTGTTGTTCCATTAATGTTACCAATGCTTAGAAATTTTATGACGTCACAATCTCGCGTTTGAGAATGTTGGCGCGCGGTCACGCCATCTGTCTCATTACGTCACGCGTTGTGTGTGGATCCTATTAAAGTTTTATGACGTCACACTCTTGCGGCGAGCATATGGTCACGATTCCCATCTGCCTCATTACGTCCCGCGTTGTGTGCGTATGTTCGTCTGCACGATAACTAGTGTAATAATCATTCGATTTCGATTAAATTTTAGTATCTGGTAGGGGATCACCTGGGAAGGAACCCTATTTAAAGTGAACGAAATGGGATCAACAGTAAGTACATAGGAGCGGGATCCATTCCACTGCTCTTATGCGTCATAACTAACGTAAAAAAGGTTCGATTTCGATGAAATTTTAGTATGTGGTAGGGGACCCCTGGCAACAAACCTTATTAAAAATGGGCGAAATGGGGTCAAAGGTCAGGACATAGAAGCGGAATAACTTCCATCGTCATTATGCGTCATAACGTCCGTAAAAATGCTTCGATTTGGATGAAATGTTAGTATGTTGTAGGGTCTTGCCTGGGGACAAATTGTCTTGAAAATGGACGAAATGGGGTCAACGGTTAGGACACAGGAGCGGGATCTATTCCATAGCCTTTATGCATCATAACTTACGTAAAAATGCTTCGATTTCGACAAAACTTTACCATGTTATTTCGGAGGTATACCAAACCGATTCTGTTGAATATCATCGAAATGTGATCAAAGGTCAGGGCACAGGACCGAGATTTATTCCACAGCCATTATTCTCATAAGTTGAGTGATAACGTGAGCAATGATTTCTGGTATGTTGGAAAGCGTATTATAATTAATGCATTGCATGATTTTACTAACTTGTTTTCTATAATGCAACAAATCCTTCTAGCCAGGACTTTCATCCCACCACAATTTCTGTGGTCGGTATGGGATATCATCAGGAAATTTTCTTTGTCAGGAAGGGGAGAGTGGTCCTTTCAAGGTTTCACACAATGAGAGCTTGACGGTCAGGGAGCACTCCCCCCCCCACGCCCCGCGCCCCTGTCTAATAAGACTGTTTTCTGCTGTTTCAGTCTTGAATTACGAAGAAAGGGCAGCCATCATTGGCGTACTGATAATCCCCGCAGTGCGGGGGTGCCTCACGTCTAAGACTACCTCAGCAGATGGATTTTTCAAAATTTTTGTTGAAACTTCATATGAAACTAAGAAATCGCCAGGAATTTTTAACAGTAGCTTTGAATGAAGTATTAAAAAGAAAAGCAATTTTTAGTTGTTGTTTTTTTTTTCAGTAAGTAAGAAAAATTTTCAAGAAATCATTTTCGCTTTAGTTCATAAAAACTGGATGACGAGAAAGCATCAGCTATTCCAGAGAACTTGAGGCCCCTTTTCACAGCCATTGCAATATTTTCTATACATGTCTATTAGCAAGAGAATGTGAATGAAATATCAGTTGAATAAGCAAACGTTTTGCATCAGTGAGGATAAGGCGTTATATACAACATTCGTTTGCACATAACTACAAATCCTTCAGAATAAAATAAGCTAAAAAATGTTCTTCGCAGGAACGATGAAATAGAGACCTGTCATTGTTTTTCATAAGAGAGTCAAAAGAAAAGGCAAAACATTGTGATATTAGGCTTCAGTGTGTTTTGTATGTTCAAGAATCAAGAGTAAACAATTTAAGCAATCTTATTCTTTTTCCGCCACAATTCTTAAGTGTTAACTTCTTATTTGCTTACTTATGTTCTGTATTTTCGTAATAATCGGAAAAGATCATTAAACACCGCCACAAGGACGTTGCGTTTTTTGCGTGGGGTCCGGACTAAAGGCCACCGGACATTTGTCCACCAGACACTTGCATACACAGTTTTATGCTTCAACTATAAACTTTTCTATAGGACCTTGGGATGTATTTGGAGTACAAAAAATGTCACGTCTGTACTCAGTTAAGATTTGAGTGTACAAAGAAATAAGCAATTTACTCAAAGGGCCTCTAGGGCCTTTTTTAAAATAATATCGTTTAGAAAGCCTTCTGCATAGTTTGCATTTCGATACAAATAATGTCGCATCTGCGCTCAATTGGGATTTGAATACACCAAGAAATAAGTAATTTGCTTAAAGTCCTCATGGGCCATTTTTTTTATTGGAGGTTTAACGACCACCGTGAGCAACTCAACGGGCTATAAGCAGTCGCCCGTCCCTAATTTAGGGTCACTGGTTCCAGGGAACGGAGAGAGACAGTGCCGTAAGACAAACACAACATCCATGCCACACCGGGATTCGAACCCGGACCCCTTTCGAACGAATGATCAGAGGCCATCGCCTTAGACCACTGCGCCACCGGTGCGGCGGGCCATTTTGGAAATAATATATTTTTAAAAGCACTCCCTATAGGTTATTTGAAATACAGAAAAATTAACATTTGCTTTCAATTGGGATTTGAATATACAATGGAATAACCAATTTGGAAATTTATATCTTCTTAAGGTTTCATGCAAATTGGTTAAATAATTCTCCTAGTTTAGTGAATCGTTATTCTGTGTGCGCCCTTCTGTCGCAGCGCACTTTTGTCGCATCGCCCTTCTGTCGCAGCGCACTTTTGTCGCATCGCCCTTCTGTCGTGCGCTCTTTCGTGGCATCGCCCTTTGCCCAACCATCAACATCCACTGAAAAACAGAATATCCACCGGAAAAAAAAGGTGCTGTTGTGTGAGTGGTGGGATATGCATGGAGTGCTGTACTTCGAACTGTTGAAACCGGGCGAAACAATCACTGCACAACGATATAGCGATCAGTTGATGAAACTGATCGCCGCAATCGAGTAAAAACGCCCATGAACAGGTAGACGCCGCCCAGTCGTTATGGTACAAGATGCGAGACCACATGTCGGTGCGACCACGAAATTAACAATTTTAAACAGCTACACTGGGAGGTTTTACCGTACCCGGCTTACTCTCAAGACATTCTACCTCAGATGTTTGTCTGTTTCGCTCTATGCAACATGCCCTAGCCCAACAGCGATTCACCACAGTTCCAGAGTTGGAAAATTTCGTCACTGCATTCTTGAGCTCAAAACCAGAGTCCTTCTATCACAGGGCTTTCATTTATTGCCTGAAAGATGGAAACAGGTAATTGATGTTAACGGCTATTAGTTCATTGAATAAATGTGTAGTAGTTTCCTGATTGTTCCTGTCTTCTTTCTCCTTGAAACGGCGGAATCGTTTGTATACCCCTTATATAATTTTATTAGCTACGAATAGTTAGACCTTGTGTTTCAGGAATGGATTTTTTTTCGAAACAATTAACATACTTTCCCTAAGTTCAGAATCGTTTGGTTTTTAAATTTGCGAAGCTTATTACACGGATAGCTTGAGAAGCATCAAGTGTAATCCTAGCACTTTGTATTGGAGGATTCTGAGTTTTTTATATACTATTATCCGTTTGTCTGATGTAATGACATGTCCGCTACATGTCATTAAATGAATGACGTGTCCTCTATCTGTCATTCATTTTTTGCGGCGTTTCGCCCACTCCTCATTCACGTGCAGAAAATCTTTCTGTTTTTGTTTTGAATTTTAGCGATCGCCATGAAAAATCCATTGAGCTATAAGAAGAGGCTCGTCCCTAATTTAGGAACACTAGTTCCTGGGATAAAGGAGAGCCAATGCTGTAAGACAGGCGCGCAACCAATATCTCATTCCCGATACGAGCACATCTTTGAAGAACTGGACATTCCTCTACACCAGTGTTTCTCAAACTTTGAACCCTCATGGAACACTTTAAGCATTTCTATACTTATCACGGACCACCAAGTGGGGTAGCCTGGGGATTTCCCGGGGAGAAATTTCAAATTGAAAAACATATTGTCTGAAACTGATGTGGCTCACCTTGGTTAATAATATTAGGGCCTACTGGACACCCTCCTCAGCCGGTGAGTAATTATCCCGGGCTACTAGGAAAGACACAACCAAAGTATTCCCCGATCACCTAACAGAAAAGTTAGTCATGATTTCTGTTTGGTGTTCCTGATATACGTCAACTGTTTGAATTAATTATCCATTCGCTTCCTAGTTATTTGTTCAGTTGCTGCTTTCCATCTTTATTGAATCCTCAGCATAGTGCGGGGCTCCATGAAGCAACCTGCCATGTAGTTTGGCAATGAATCACATGTGAGTCTGGATAATTCGAGGCCGCTTTGGTGCAGTGGTAGCATGTCCGGCTCGGGTAACTGGAAGACCCTGGGTTCGATTCCCGGTCGCGGTCGAGGAGATTATTTTTTTTTTTTTTTTTTTTTTTTTTTTTTTTTTTTTTTTTGAGGTTTAACGACCACCGTGAGCAACTCAATGGGCTATAAGCAGTCGCCCGTCCCTAATTTAGAGTCACTGGTTCCAGGGAAGGGAGAGAGCCAGTGCCGTAAGACAAACACAACATCCATGCCTCACCGGGATTCGAACCCGGACCCCTTCCGACGAATGATCAGAGGCCAACGCCTTAGACCACTGCGCCACCGGGGCGGCGATTATTTCCGAGACTCACTTATTAACGTGGAAAGATGATTTCTGTTCGGTGTTCCTGATGCACGTCAAGGGTTTGAATTAAGTATTCCCCGATCTATGTGATTTTTAGATTGGCTTATGAGCTCCAGCTCGATTTACCCCCCCTTGAAATGCAATTTTTAGTCAATTTTAGCTTCTTTTGGTAAATTTTAAGCTTTTTTTAGGAAATTTTCAGCTGTATTTTTTTTTTCTTGAAAATAATACCATTCCTAAATAGGGCCAGTAAGCGATTGCCACCGGGTTTAGGCAGAAAATCGCCAGACATTTAAACCAGCTGCCAACTTGATCTGAAACAAAGTAATTTTAGAGTACCTATATTTCATAAAGAAAGGGTTTGGTGGGTTATGATTTTATTTTGTCAGTTGTGTAACGAAAAAGAGATCATTCGCTTAATTAAATAATTCACAATGTATTCACAGTACGGGCGTAGTCAGTGGAGGGGGTTTTGGGGGTTCAAACCCTCCTGGAAATGCCAAAAAGTTAAATTTAGAACAGGTAATAGTTATGGGAAACAAAGAAAAAAAGAATTCAAGTTTCATCATGTGGGAAATTTTATATGGACAATTATACTTTGATTTTAATACTTTTTTGAAAGTCTACGTATAAAGATTCAATAATTAATAGCAAAAATAATAACTACAACAAAAATCATAGCAACTGTGAGAGGGATGCTGCTGCTTGCGATCTTTTATCAAGCTATTGATGTCCAGTTGGATAACAGATAGTTTGAGCAGTAGAATAGCTTCCACATCTAAACATTTTCTTTTCTTGTTCTTAATTTGAACTAAATCCAAAAATCCAAACTGTACGGAAAATGATTAAAGGCTCTATCTGATAGGTTTTGATATTCGTGTCAAGCATGCACTCAAAATTTAAGAGGAGGGATTCTCGCATTCTTCATTAATTTTTCTTCTGAAATTTCCCGTAAAAAAGTGAGATTAAAATGTCATTTTTAATCCCACTTCTTTACTCTTGTCAGCCAGTTCTTGGATCATACTCTACAGATCCGAAGGTGTAGTTGCAAAAATGACTACATCATCAGCAAAACGAAGGTGAGTTAAATAATCTCCATTAATCTTTATCCGTTTGTTTTCCCAATACAATGATTGAAAGACATTTTGCAATGTGGCATTAAAGAGTTTGAAAGATGTGGTGTTACCTTGTTTCACTCTCTTTCCAATTTTTAATAGTGCTGTATCCTGAAATATCTGAACCTTTCCACTTGCATTTTTATAGATGTTATTAATAATGTTAATGTACGCATCTTCAATAACGCAGGATTCCAAAGCCATTGTAAACTGCCGATGGTTTCACGGAATCGAAGACCTTTTCATAATCAATAAAAGCCATGCATAATGGGAAATTCATATTTTATTGTTCTTTCAATTAGATCTCTCAGTACATGGATACGATCCACATCGTTGTAGCCACTCCTGAATCCAGCTTGTTCTCTTGGTGGAGCCATGTCTAATGTTACTTTCAAGCGATGCGAAATAACTTTAAAAACGACTTTATAAACCACTGATAGTAGACTGATGGGCCTGCAGTTCCCGAGATCCTGGATGTCACTTTTTTATGTAGCAGAATCATTGTAGCATTGTTCCAATCCTCAGGAATCTTCCCTTCATTGAGACATCTGGTGAAAACTTTGGGCGAGCGTAGTTTCAATTTTTCCACTCTCTTCTTGTATAATGTCCATGGCAATTCCATCTTCTCCTGGAGATTTTCCAGGTTTCATGTTCTTAATTGCATGTGTAACTTCTGCAGGAAGGACTGGAGGGACTTTGGTACTGGTGCCTATCGTAATGTCTGGAAAACATGTATCATCCCTCTCATACAGTTTTGAGTAGCAATCTACCTGCCCCCCCCTTGTCAAAATTTTGTTTCTATTTCTTGTAACAGTCCCATCTTCTTTTCTCAGTGCCATAATATGTTTCATTCCCTTACTGAGATATCCCTTTTCTCTCTTCAGGCTTTGGTTGTTTCCGATTGCTTTTCTCACTAGTTCACAATTGAATTTCTTTATGTCTTCAGTGACACTTTTCCGTACTGTCTTGCAAAACTATATATATTCCACATTGGAAGTTTCGTCTTCTTTATTTGTCGTCAGCTTCCTTCACTTTTGCATCACTTTTCTTTTTCCCGAAATTTTCTTCATATGTAACTTGATCTTAGTACCACCTATTTTTGTTGCTGCTTCCATAAGAGCCCTGGTGAGTTCTCTCTAAACTTCAGAAATATGCACTTCTTCCGATGTTAGGCCTTCTAAAGCAGAGAATATGTTCGTCAGTTCCAACTTGAAGGTATTATGATGTTTTTAAAGGTTGGTTATGTCAATGCATTTTGTTTGTCTAATGAGCTTGCCACGTTCGAGTTTAGCGTTGAGGTTCATCTTACACCTCACCATTCTATGGTCATTACCTGTGTTGAAATTGTTTAGCACACTGCAGTCTTCGACGACGAATTTTTTGTTACACATAATAAAATCAATTTCACTTGCCTTCCCATTTGGATGTCTCCATGTCCATTTACTGTGTGACTTTTTCTTCAAGAAGGAGTTCATGATGGAAAACCTTTCTGCTTCTGCAAACTCTACGAGAGTATTTCCAGGTTGATTTCTGTTCCCATAGCCGAGATTGCCAACCGAAGTTTCATTCTGTTGTTATTGCCCTATTTTTGCATTAAAGCCACCCATGATGGTCTTCAACTGCTGTTTGCCCTTGTTAGTTAGATTCCGAAGTTTCTCATAAAATTCTTCAATTTCTTCTTTAGGATGATTTATGGTGGGTGCATAAGCTTGAATATAATCTGAGCTTGGTATCTTTTTGAGAGTTGGATAACGAGCCGCGCAGCCCTTCCCGATGAACTTTCAACCTTTAGAACATTTGTCCTTCAGTCTTTTATTTATTATAAATCCAACATCACTAGTCCTGAAAGTATTTACCCCACGATAGTAGAGGGGATGTCCACTTTTCAGTTCAATGAGCTCTTCTATTCTTCTCCTTACCTCGCTTAGCCTAACAATGTCTCAGTCGATCTTTTCGTGTTCCTCCTCCAATTCAAGGAGCATTGAATCAGAAGATAGGGAGCGTCCATTGAACGTAGGCAAGGTCAGCATCAGATGGTAGCCTAGTCTGACCCTCTTGTGATTCTTAGCACCCTCTGCCTTTATGTCGCACTGACCATGAATTAGAGACAGCTGCCGTTATGCAGATGCGGCGCTGTGGTCGGCTCTGTAAACGGAAACGTCATGACGTACGCAGCGATCCGACAACATAAGGAGTGATGCGACGGGAATCGGTAAGAGTCAGAAGCAGTATGGGTAAGACGAAGGATATAAGCGCATTTGATCGCGGGCAAATTATCGGAGCCCGACGAATGGGTCACTCCATCTCGAAATCCAGGCACTGGGATTTTCACGAGCCACTGTGTCACGGATGCACCGTGAGTACATCGAATCCGGTAAAACCATCCCTGCAAGGGCCAACTACCGTGGACAAGAGCGTGTGGATGAGCTGGGTCATCGTCGGGTAGCTCCGATTGTAACAGCGGATGGACAGGCCACAGTGCAAGAAATCACTCGGAAACTTAACGCTGGTGCACAAAAACGTGTAAGCAGCCACACCATCCAGAACCATCTCCTCGCTATAGGGTACAGAAGCCATCGTCCAACGAGGGTACCGCTGCTGACCGCACATCACAGGGTGAAAAGATTTGCATGGGCGCGGGAACATCGCCACTGGACCCTAGACATGTGGGAAAATGTTGCCTGGACTGATGAGTCGAGATTTACGTTAATACATGCGGATGGCAGGATACGAGTACGGCGCAAACCACATAAAGCGATGTATCCTTCTTGCCAGCAGGGTACTCTTCAAGCTGGTGGGAGTGGCATTCTCGTCTGGGGACTGTTTGTGTGGACTGAAATGGGAACCCTGGTACGTGTGACATCGTCCCTCACAGGTCAACGTTACCGGGAATATCCTGGACAACCATTTGCTTCCGTTTGTGCGTCTTCAACATCCCACTGGGGACCTCATCCTGCAACAAGACAATGCACCGTGCCATCGCTACCGAATTGAATCCGAATGGTTGGATAAACACTCCACCTACGTGACCTCGCTTCTTTTTTTTTTTTTTTTTTTTTTTTTGATTGGAGGTTTAACGACCACCGTGAGCAACTCAATGGGCTATAAGCAGTCTCCCGTCCTTAATTTAGGGTCACTGGTTCCAGGGAAGGGAGAGAGCCAGTGCCGTAAGACAAACACAACACCCATGCCTCACCGGGATTCGAACCCGGGCCCCGTTCGGACGAATGATCAGAGGCCATCGCTTAGACCACTGCGCCACCGGGGCGACGTGACCTCGCTTCCTTGGCCAGCAAAGTCCCGTGACCTCAAACCCATCGAGCACATCTATGATGCCATCGAGAGAGATGTTCGAGGCTCTGACCCCTATTAATCAAATCTTCGTGAACTGAGGGAGCGTGTTCAGGGGTCGTGGATTCGTATGGCTTCCCAACGCTTCCGGTGTCTTGTCGAGTCCATGCCGAGACGAATCACAGCCGATATCAGGACGAAAGGTGATGCTACTCGTTACTAGACAGCTATTTCTAATTCAATTGCTCTTCAGTGTATATACAGGCTGCATAGGAAAGTCCGTTTAGCCTGGAATAACTTGCGAACGGAGAGAGGTACAATTATGCAAGTGGGATAACGGTATAGTAAAGCGAGTACGCCCGATCGAATGCAACCAAAAACAGCGCCCCTACATGGCGAAATGCGGAAGTTAGCCATTGTAAATCGAAAACGAAAAGAGACAGAACAAAATTTCCAAGTACACAGTTGTAGAGCATCAATTAATTAGTACAAAACGACATTTGTTTCACACGGATAAAATAAATTGCTGCCTGAATAACCCTAAAATGTCCGAAATCGATGCGGGACGTTTTGTGTGAACGTTTGAGCAAATACACACAATTTATTGCCTGAATGCGTACTTATGTCAATACAAATTGATGACGTCAGACAAAATAAAAACAAAAAAGGCAAACTGGCGCACAGTGATAAAAAGTTAATGTCGAGTAGGTTTGAAGAGTTTGCCATTGCCCATGATACACATCTCTATTCGTGAAGGTAACTCTGCGTGCACATTCTTCGGCAGGGAAGGTGACACACTATTGCAAACATCTGTAACACGACAACGTAGATCCATCAGACTTGTAGTCGCTGTTGCATACACCTGATTTTTTACGTAACCCCAGAAATCCAAGCTCGCCATTCTCACACAGAGTACGTAGACCTAAACTTCTGATCAGGGTACATCGCGCTACTGGTTTTTATATCGTAGGTACGGTACAACGTCACATTCTGCAATTCCATACGGCTACATTTGCGAAATGTGAATATGCAGATTCGAATCGTCGCGCATCGATTTCGGACATTGTAGGGTATTTAGGCGACAATTTATCTTATCCGTGTGAAACAAATGTTGTTTTGTACTAATTAATTGATGCTCTACAACTTTGTAACTCTATCTCTTTTCGTTTTAGATTTGCAATGGCTAACTTCCGCATTTCGCCACTAGGGGCGCTGTTATTGGTTGTATTCAATTAGGCGTAGACAATTTACTATACCGTTATCTTACTTGCATAACGATACCTCTCTCTGTTCGCAAGTTATTCCAGGCTAAAGGGACACTCCTATGCATCCTGTATATAAATAGAGTAAACCTAATAATTCTGATTTTGTGCTTCAAATTTGCATACAAGCAGCAGGTATATATTTAATTTGGAAACTTTGTTTCATACACCAAGGAAATCTGTGGAAATCTTGGGTATTTGCAAAAAATTTTTAGTGCAATTATGATTCATAATTTATATAATGGTCTCTAGATTTGATTTGTTCAGATCTTTCGAAATTCAAAATACATTTTCGTGCTTTGGGCTTTAATTTCTCGAAATTTAACACATCTATGAAATAAAAAAAATCACGAGATAAGCCTGGTATGAAATATTTGATAGAATGTACTGATTTTTTCTAATAGAGGTTAGCAATTTGTTTGCATTGAAAACAAAAGTTTATCGATTTGGCAATCAGAGATTTCAGATACAGCACTACTGTAATTCAACAATGATATTTTTCCGCGTACAGGTTGCGAAATCTTACGTAAATGGATTGAACACCGAGGTCCCTTTTCACCCGGGAAATTTAGGATCGAAGGATTCTTGATGTGGGGATTTCAGGGTAATTAAAAGAACTGATTAACTCAAATCTCTCAAACGAAGTAATTGCAGCAGAAATCTGAATATAAAACTATTTAATCACAAATGTTTGTTTCTAAGACATCATTTCTTTATTTATGCATCGAACAATCTATTGAGTTGACTGTGCGCGAGCAAAGTAATTTTTTCCAACAGTAATTAGTAAGATTTGGCTTCCCTTTTAATCACACTGGGCATTCACTAAGTCGTTTCGTTTTGTTTCTTTTGCGCAAAATACAAATATTCAAACTCGTGTAACAGCAAAGTCTAATGATGAAAGAGATTCTGTAAATCAGCGTGATTAAAGCGTGCACAGTATTTCCTACGGTTGTTTTAAAAATAAACCATTGGAAAAAAAAACGAGACATTAATTTTGGATTTACTATTGATCATCGCCGCGCAGAAAGATACGTAAATAAAGTGCAAGTGAAGATAAAACTATTGCACTCTTGCGCAACAAGACGCTGAATTTAAGCTTTAGAATGCATACAGTGAATCTAAGGTTTAGATTATACACAGTGAATCTAAGCTTTAGAATGTATACAGTGAATCTAAGGTTTAGATTATGTACAATGAATCTAAGCTTTATACTATATACAGTGAATCTATGCTTTAGAATATATACAGTGAATTTAAGCATTAAAATATATAAAGTGAATCTAAGCTTAAGAATACATACAGTGAATCAAAGCTTTAGAATTTATACAATGAATCTAAGCTTCAGAATATATACAGTGAATCTAAGCTTTAGAATTTATACAGTAAATCTAAGCTTCAGAATATATACAGTGAATCTAAGCTTTAGAATTTATACAGTGAATCTAAGCTTCAGAATATATACAGTGAATCTATGCTTTAGAATTATACAGTGAATCTAAGCTTCAGAATATATACAGTGAATCTAAGCTTTAGAATTTATACAGTAAATATAAGCTTCAGAATATATACAGTGAATCTAAGGTTTAGAATTTATACAGTGAATCTAAGCTTCAGAATATATACAGTGAATCTATGCTTTAGAATATATACAGTGAATTTAAGCTTTAGAATATATACAGTGAATCTAAGCTTTAAAATATATAAAGTGAATCTAAGCTTAAGAATACATACAGTGAATCTAAGCTTTAGAATTTATACAGTGAATCTAAGCTTCAGAATATATACAGTGAAACCTCCGAATAACAGTCATTGCTCGTACAAGGAAAAAGTGACCGTTCTTAGAGTTGGCCGTCTTTCGGAGGTTCTGCGTAAGTTACAATTTTGCCAGTTCGTTGCGTTTGTACAAAAGCAGAATCAGTATACGAAGAATTCACATAAAGTAAACTGTTGTAGTGGTTTTCCCAAATGCTTAATAATGAATAAAATACAATGCAATAATTAAATAAATAAATTATGGTGTAGAGGATTCTAGGAAATCAGTGTGGGACGTCTGGGTTTTAAATAGCCTTTAGATATAAAAAGCTAGAAGATTAGAGCTCGGGTACGCTCTAGGAAAGAGAAATGTTGGACAGTGAAGTGTAACTGCGCAGTTAGCTGGACGCGTTGTTAGACAGTGAAGATTAAATGCGCAGAAACCAGGTACAGATCATACAGGGACAAAACCAAGAGATACCTCCGCCAACAGGTAACATTTCAGACAACAGAGACCAACCTTTCAGCCCAAGCGGCGTGGGGGAGGGAGATGGAGCTCGCTTCACGTAAAACAAAACTTTAACTACGTTCTTTCACTTAAGCGCACCATTGTAACAGCCATAAACCAAGCCATGCCGTCCAAATCACAATTCCTTTAGTATAATTCTTTGTCCCTGCCTTATCACTCTCGCAAAGTGCCGAAGGAACTACGTAAAATCCTAAGGAACATTGTGTGCCTTAGATCTCCTTCGAGACAGACTGGGGTGTTCATTGACCGTTGTTAAGAGGTTTCGTTGTTTAGAGAATATTATACAGATAAACCGCCAGATATCTCTGTCATTCTCCCTGGAACGCTTGACGTTACAGCAACTCTGCATTGTGGCGCCATCTGTTGATGCTGAGAGGAAATGCAGTCAAATACGCCACATTATCATATATTTTGCAAAATATCTCGCAACGGGCTTACAAGCTGAAGTTTAAATCGCTCATGGAAGATCAGACCGTTCATAGTACTTTGAGAAAATCGACAGCTCATATCTACACAATTGAGTTTCAAAAGCGAGGATCGCCCCAAACTCACATTTTAATTATTCTGCGAACCGAAAGCAAGTTTTTAATTACTGAACGTATTGATCAGTTCGTGTGTGCTGCGATTCCAATAGCTGATCAAAATCCGCGCTTGCTTGAAATCGTAACAAGGTGCATAATGCATGGACCACGTGGTATCAACAATCCTGGAGCACCTTTCATGGAAGGCGGCAAGTGCAAGAACATGCTTCCCAAGAAATTTTAAACGGAAATGGCACAGAATGTGAATGGCTATCTGTTGTATCTTAGACGCTTAGGTGTCACAGGTGAAGTACCAGGAACGACAGTGCACAACGGATTCGTTGTGCCCTACAATTCGCATCTGCTGCTTTCGAATTTTGCACTTTACCGTTATTAGGAGGTTTCCATTAGTGCAGGTTTCGCTGTATCAAGTTATATCTTACGTAACATTTACAACAAAGTAAATGTTGTTATCACCTAAAAACTTGACTGAATCACCCGAAAAAATAGAAAAACAAGAAAGATGACAGAAAACGTTTAGAAAAAAGGCGAACATCTTCCGAGTGCCCTCCCGATGACTACAGAATATTAGTCTGAGAACGGAATTGGGTTCGAACCCGGGTCAGTCAATGTTGCCGTGCTTGTCTTATGGCACCGGCTCTCTCCTTTCGCATGATATGGATCCTAAATTAGAGATGGGCGACAGCTTATGGCCTTTTCATTTTCTCACCATGGTCGTGAAACCACCTGTTAAAAAATCTGATTCCTTTCTGACACAAAAAGAACGGCTTAAAGTAGTTTTTATAAAAAGAAAAAAGTCGGCAAAAAAAAAAAAAAAAGAGAGAATGAAGCTACCTCTCTTACTGGAAAAACTACGCGTTATTCAAATTACTCAGAAGGACAAGTGTTTGAACCAAGTGAATGAATATTTCTATAATGCACGAGAGATGTTTCAAAAATAACGAAGAATACAATACAACTTATCTCCAAAATCTCAAATTACTTGCCTTATGTCATAAGATTTTTCATCAGATTTGCTTAGCTACAAGGCGTTGTTGTCTGTATAATATATGTGTTCGTGCAATCCTATCTAATATACACTATCTACCAACAAGTAATTAGACACCCCTGCAATCGACGATATCTGCGGTCTTGATAAACGTCACGGCCGCCGCCGTTAAATATCGTGTGGGAAAGAACAACGCAACCAGTCGCATGCAAGATGCCACGCAGTTCGTAGCTCTCTTATTTCGAGAAAGGTGTAATCGTCGGGTATCACAGAAATGGCGGATCCGTACGTGACATATCCAGCGAGTTGAAGCACCCAAAATCAACACTGGCCTACGTGATTGGCAAGTGGAAGATGCGAGGTGACATTCGGAATGTGCCCCAGCCCGGCAGACCCACGAAACTGGGAGTTAGAGACGAACGGGTGCTGTCCAGAGAAATTTCGGAATAACCGCACCAAATCGATGGGCCGCATCCGCAAGGAGTTTCAAGAGGCATCCGTGAGTGTTCTTTTGATAAATAGCATCTGTAGGGAAGCACATCTGCACGGTTATCATGGACGTTCTGCCGCCTACAAGCCTTTGATCACCAAGTCGAATAGCGCTGCTCGGCTAACCTGGTGCAAAGAACGTCGACAGTGGACCGTTGAACAGTGGAAACAGGTTCTCTGGAGCGACGAATCAAGGTTCACCCTCTACCGTTCGGATGGCAGGGTTTGGGTTCGGCGTCTGCCTGGAGAACGCCTCCTGCCGGAATGTATTGTGCCAACTGTGAAGTTTGGTGGCGGTGGAATTATGCTATGGGGGTGTTTCTCCTGATATGGCACGGGACCCTTGGTCGCAATTACTAGTAGACTCAACGCCGAGACCTACTGCACCATTTTGGATGACCATGCGCTTCTTACTTTGTGGCAGTTTTACGGGGTGGACCCATGTTACTTTCAGGATGACAATGCCACCTTTCATGTTGCGAGGTCCACCCTGGCTTGGTATGGTGTCAGTGGGGTTAATCGAATGGACTGGCCTGCCCAGAGCCCGGACCTTAACCCTATCGATCAACTCTGGGACGAGTTGGAGCTTCGACATAAGGGGTGCACCAACCGTCGGAAAATCGGTGAAGGAACTGACCTGTCTTCTCTACACCGAGTGGAAGAAAATACTGCTAGTCGTCGTATAACGCCTGTTTGAGAGTATCGCCCCGGAGGGTCGCAGCTGTAATCGCCGCTCGTGGAGGCCCCACCAACTATTGAAGGTGAATAAACTTCGTTTTCCTTTGCTATCACAGGTGTCCAATTACTTGTTGGTAGATAGTGTATATTGTCTACAATGGTGACAAAGTAATATTATTGCCTATGACCATCTATTAGCTAAACAATAACGCTTATGGAAGTCGTCCACTGGAATATGCTTCTTATTGAGAAATTCCCTGAAAATTTCTATCTTCCATAATGTTTGACGTAGAACTCTAATTTCATCTTCCTTTTTTGGGCTCCTGTGATCTTATGTAAATTTGGTTCCTTCTTGTTAAATATTTTCTGTCTTAACGCCACAGAGTTATTTCCGATGAAATTGATGTTGAAATAAGGGATGAGTGTGAAATATCAGAAGACCGACTCATGTGCAATCTTCGACAAGCAATATTCAGTACACAACCCTAGAAGAGCTACTGAGAGAGCAGTGTTTTGTATGTAATGATGAGTAAGAAACGTTTTGTGTTGAAAGAGCGTTTGACGAGTGATTTATGTACAACATTCAATGTGATTTTAGCGAGCTGTGTTCATGTCGATAATAGAACGGTACTCAATGTTACGAGCAACTTGTAATCGATAAGACTCTTGTATTGAGGACCAGTATCCCGTGCATTGTACAAAGACGTTCATTGAAATTCCATTCAGCGCATTATTACGAACAAGTTATTCATTTCCACTGGTGATGTGCTTCGACGCTAATAAAGTGGAAACCTGTGAGTCGACTTTATCACTGAATGCTAGCAACATTGCTAGGCGTGTTCAATAAATAATGCATTCGCACAAGTTTCTCGCGCACAACTTGTTCCTAAAAGTAAGGGACAGGAAAGTATTTATAGCCTTAGACACTCACTGTGTTTGTTGAACCTCGAAACAAATAATAAAAAAAATAGTAGTATCATAATGGATGATAGAAAAAAGCAGATAGAACTCATACATTGCCTTTCAGAAACATTATAGTTTTTAGATAAACATGAAACTCTGAGACCAAACTTCTAGATCGAACGCATGGAGTCATCTTAAATGTTCTACCACCAGAAATTTACTTCAACCAAAATAAGGGTGTGGTAGAGCTAAGGGTTAAGCGAAGAAGTGGCAGCGCCGTAATTTAACACGACAAGTTCAGGGTCTCATCCCTATCTCGAAACAAGACCATCAGAAATTCACTACGGCACGGAGTGAAAGTACGAGGGTTGTCCAGAAAGTAATACCCGTTGTGAAATAAAAACAAAAGAAACCGACGTTGTCGGAGTTTTTGTATTTCCACTAATACTACAAATAATAATTCATTCTTCTACATAATAACTGCCGGTGATTAGGCATTTGTCCTATGGCGTTAACAGTTTATGAATACCTTCAAAATACACCTCTGCCGTCAGTCCCTGCAACCACTGTTGCTGTCCGTCTTTCAAATCATCGTCACTAGCGAAGCGCTGCCCTTGCAAAAAGTCTTCAATTTGATGAACAAAAGTCTTCGTTTGATGAACAAAAGTCTTCATTTGATGAACAAAAGTCTTCGTTTGATGAACAAAAGTCTTCATTTGATGAACAAAAGTATTCGTTTGATGAACAAAAGTCTTCATTTGATGAACAAAAGTATTCGTTTGATGAACAAACGTCTTAATTTGATGAAGAAAAGTCTTCATTTGATAAACAAAAGTATTCGTTTGATGAACAAAAGTATTCATTTGATGAACAAGTCTTCATTTGATGAACTAAAGTCTTCATTTGATGAACAAGGTTTTCATTTGATGAGCAAAGTCTCCATTTGATGAACAAGAGTCTTCATTTGATGAACAAAAGTATTCGTTTGATGAACAAAAGTCTTCATTTGATGAACAAAAGTATTCGTTTGATGAACAAACGTCTTCGTTTGATGAACAAAAGTCCTCATTTGATGAACAAAAGTATTCGTTTGATGAACAAAAGTTTTCGTTTGATGAACAAAAGTCTTCATTTGATGAACAAAAGTCTTCGTTTGATGAACAAAAGTATTAATTTGATGAACAAAAGTCTTCGTTTGATGAACACGGTTTTAATTTGATGAAAAAAGGCTTGATTTGATGAATCACTGGAAGCTAAGTCCGGTCTGTAGGGCGGGTGATCCAGAACCTCCCATTTGAAACGCTGAAGTGCCACGAGAAGTTTCCCATTGTCGCGGAGAAACACCACACCCTTAGACAGCATGCCGCGCCACTTGTTTTGGATGGCCCTACGCAGTCACAATTGGCGTTGGCGTTGATGGTTGTTCCTCGGGGCATGAAATCAACCAGGAAGAGACCTTTGCAGTCCCAAAACACTGTAGCCATGACCGAAAGCGTGTTTTTACATTTGCGTGGTTTCTTCGGCAACCGAGAATCGTGCCACTCAAGCGACTGGTTTTTGTTCCCCTGCGTAAAATGACTGACCCACGTTTCATCTCCCATCACTATGCGGTCAAAAAATTCATCACCCAGAGATTTTAGACCCATTTGTGCGAAATTGGTAAAATAAAACTCAAAACTGAACCCATACGGTTCCTTTTGTGGTCATCATTCAATATTTGTGTACCTACATCGCGCAAATTTTCCGGTAACCAAGGTGTTCCGTTAAGATTTCATGGAGTACGGGCACGCAATTCAACGTGTTTGATGTGACGCTCATGTTTGGTGTTCTTTGAGGTCCACTGTAACCAGCGATGGGCAGCTGGAGCGCTCGTCATCACACACAATTGGTCTCCCCTCATTAAACAACCGAACCCACCGCCGTACCAATGATTCGTCCATGACGCCTTCACCAAAATTAGCTGTAATCCAATGATTGTCTTTCGGACGAGCGTTTTCAGCGCCGCCCCGGTGGCGCAGTGATCTAAGAGATGGCCTCTGATCATTCGTCCGAGATGGGCCCGGGTTCGAATCCCGGTGAGGAATGGATGTTTTGTTTGTCTTACGGCGCTGGATCTCTTCCTTCCCTGGAACCAGTGGTCCTAAATTAGGGACGGGTGACTGCTTATAGCCCATTGAGTTGCTCACGATGGTCGTTAAACCTCCAATAAAAAAATCCTTTTCAGCATTCAGAAAGCGAATCACAGAACGCACCTTTCGTACTCCGCCGGGTTTCCAATTGTCTTCTCAATTTCAAGCAAGCACAACAACGGTTCCAGTCACTGCATTAACACGTGACAACAATCAGTTGTATTGAATATCATCGAAAGGAGGTCAAAGGTCAGGGCACAGGAGCGAGATTTATTCCACAGCCATTATCAGCATAACTTGAGTTAAAATGCTTCTATTGCGACAACACTTTAGTATGTTGTTCCGGGGGAATACTGAATTAATTCTATTTATTGTCATCGACATGGCGTCAAAGGTCAGGGCACAGCAGCGAAATTTGTTCCACAGCCATTATCCTCATAACTTGACTAAAAATGCTTCTATTGCGACAAAGCTTTGGTATGTTGCTCCTGCGGTATACTGAATAGATTATGTTTAATATCATCGAAATGGGGTCAAAGATCAGGGCGTAGAAGTAAGATTTATTCTACAACCTTTATCCTCATAACTTGAGTAATCATTTCAGTAATTATTTCTGGTATGTTGGAAAGCTTATCATAATCAATGCACTGCATGGTTTCATAACTTGTTTTAAACTCGTCGTTCCAATCAGGCGGGCATCCACAGTAAGTGTTTTATCGAACTCCGTAAAATCCATTATTTTTTTCCCATCAACACCAGTGACGAATGCTGAAAGCAGCAGTCACCGATAAATGCTGAGATTGGGTGGTAACGCACGTGACCATGTACAGTATTTCGAATGTATGCGGCGCAAGTCAGATTTAGGTACATCTGCAAGAAAGGTTTTTTAATTCAGTGACCGGGGAGTGTACTAGCAATGGAGAAACCTATCCTGCCTAATTTTTAAATTTTTGGAGAAATTTGGATTTTGCATTCAAGCAATTAAATGATTTTTTTATATTGCTTTCTTCTGCATCTCTCATTTCAAGTGCCTAAGAAGAATCTCGTAACTGCCGCCCCCCCCGGTGGCGCAGTGGTCTAAGCGATGGCCCCTGATCATTCGTCCGAACAGGGTCCGGGTTCGAATCCCGGTGAGGCATGGATATTGTGTTTGTCTTACGGCACTGGCTCTCTCCCTTCCCTGGAACCAGTGACCCTAAATTAGGGACGGGCGACTGCTTATAGCCCACTGAGTTGCTCACGGTGGTCGTTCAATCAAAAATAAAAAAAAAGAATCTCGTAACAAATTAAAACCAAAATCATTTGAAATAGCTCAATTTTTTATAAAAAACAACTTCGTCCACAGTAGTGAAAATAGGAGAACAAACTAACTTTCCATGTAATACGCAGTTTGTTTCCTTTTATGAGAAAGTACTCAGTCCAGAATAAAATGAAATACAACCGAACCTCTTGGAATCGCACCTTTTTAAACCACCACTCTCGCTTATCGCCCGCAATTACTCTCGCACGGAATTTCCTGAACACTTGCTTATTGAAAATTCTCAAGATGAACAGCTTGCTGACCGCCAACCGCCGATACAGGAAGAGCGCTAAATGTTTTTAATGCGTGGTAAATACCCTTTTTAAACCGCCATACGTACAGAAAACCGATTATACGAGCTTATCGCATGCCCTTTTTGTTTGTCTAATACACCAAGAATCTAATTCTCATTTTTACTATTTCTGGTTCCCAGAATGTTTCTAGAAACTTGGGCAAAAGTGTTATTTCATCCTTTCTTCCGCCACCCCTGTATTGGTTCGCTTCTCACTTCGCTTGCAGGAACGGATTATTGCATATAATAAATATGATTATTGCATGTAATAAATAGGATTATTGCATGTAATAAATAGAATTATTGCATGTAATAAATAGGATTATTGCACGTAATAAATAAGATTATTGCATGTAATAAATAGGATTATTGCATTTGAAGCACGCTGATTATTTGAAGTTCCATGGCTATCAAAGAGTACGTGTGTTTAAAGTCTCGTCTGTACCTGCTTTTTGCCTCTTTAAACAATTTTAAATATCTTAATAATTTCGGAAACGTTGTGTTGCTGTTTCCTTTTGTGCACTGCTACTGGTGAAAATTGAAACACCAAGAAAGAATGGAGTCATACAAATGAAGTTTTATATCACAGATTCCTCATTTTACAGGAGATAACTGATTATATTTGTAGAGCTTTACAAGGTTTTTTCGCTTCAAAACTCAGTATCGTACGAAGTCATCTCGAGAAAGAATAGCAGCTTGTACAGGGCGTAGCATTGAATGGAAGATATATTTGATATCATCCTGGGGAATAGCCTCCCATGCTGCTCCTATTTGAGACCAGATTTCATTTGTGCTGACTGGTGGACGCACTTGACGGGCGAGATGCTTATCTACAATGACCGAGACATTTTCGATCTGAGACATATCCGACGAACGTGCAGGTCAGGGAAGAAGCGGTATCTGCCGTTGGTTGAAGAGGTCTGGGGCATTCCGGACCAAGTGTGGTCGAGCACTGTCTTGCTGAAATGTAGCTCCTGGACAATTTTGATAGAAGGGTACCACCTCTGCTTCTAAACCATTTTTACCGGTTCAGCGCATTAACCAAATTCCAACGAGGTTTATCGCATGTGTTAGGAAATATTATAAATGTGATTTCGTCTCACAGCAGTCTGGTTTTCCGATCAGATTTTGTATCAATGGCCAAAACTTCTTTGACTTGCCATTGAAAAGAATAATTTGTGAGTGCATACAACGAAAAAATCGTTTTCCATGCCAGTAGTTTATTGAAAATAACTTTTCATATTTATTGATTAACCTGTATTAGTGGATCCACAACGGGAGATATCCAAAATTTAAAAAGCAAGCAAATGTTTATTTATCATCTCTCCTTGGTAATATCATTTACACTCAGTAAACGAAATGCAAAATAACAAAAAGTATAGGCCAGAACAGGCATAAAATAAGTGTTATGAATAGTACAAATAAGCTCCAAACATTGGGATATTATAGTTGAAATTACGTATTCGGGAAAGATCGGCAAATTGGAGTACAATTATAAATTGGAAATGTTTCTTTTTTATTGGTTATATACATACTTTCTCACTAATAAGGAAATTTCAAATTTTTATATCACTCACCATTGATGGTGATAATTATCGGGACGAGGTTACCCGTCTTCTTCGAAATTTTATTCAGAAAATGTATGCTTTCTTGTTTCTCAAAATTTTCGTTAAATGACGACCGAAATGGCAGAAGTACTTGTAAGAGATTTTTAATCATATGAAAAATAATCATGTTTTTATCTATTCGATATAAATACGAATGTTAGTTAAGAAACATTGATCCCCCGTCTAAAAAACCTTTAAAGAATCACCTTCTTTATACCTTCACCAACTTTTACCACCATAAAAACATATGAAACTAACGTTCGCAGTTTAAAGAGGTTCGGCTGTAGGTTTTATTAAGCGTATTTACCCTCTCATTTATTTATTTACTTCATGGAATTGTAGCAAAAGTTTTGCGATTTTCGGAAAGAAAGCAAAATTCTTCCGGGAACGATTTTAGCATTTTTTTTTTGCAAAGTGTATTTCATTTCAAAGTTGAGAGAATTCCATTATTTCGAAGTGGAACGATCAAATTATTTTTCGTACATTACGATTCATTGATCTGTTCAGTCATACTTTTTAAATCCAGCCCAAGTCGTGAACGTCTTCTAAAGCTTTCGATCGGTAAATGTTCAGAAGCAGAAATTTCAAAAAAGTTTAACAACTGTGTGAAGTATAGAGATACATCGTAAGCTAGAGAGAGAGAGAGAGAGAGAGAGAGAGAGAGAATAAAGAGTAGAATAAAAAGCCCAAGATATCTAAGCAGTTACTTAAAACATGCTTTTACTTACAGTAGCATTAAGAACAGTCATCGATCGACATATGTTTTGTTGAAAAGTTTCAGCGCTACTGGGAGAAGCATTCTGTGTCTTTTGAAAGGAAAGAAAAATTTAGATTACACCCTGAAAACTTGAGACAATTTTAGCCCCGAAAGCACTAAAACTAGGATTTCCAAATCAATATAAGTAAAACTTGTTCTCCCGTTTGAAACGAATTTTCCAGCGCCTCTTTAAAGGTATCTTTATCGTAATTGTCCAACATAAAAAGGCTCTTATTACTGGAGAAAACGTTGACACTAATCCTAGCAGCAAAAATACGCAAAACGGTTTGCACGAAACAGATCAGTGAATCATTAAATTCTGTTCTGTTGTTGGCTACAACGGTTGGAAGCTTCGTCCATTCGATTTCCAATGAGGGCAATGAAAAATTGCTCTGACAAGGCGAGGAACTTATTCAAAACACATGCGCAGTTATTTTGAAAAACTGTTAAAGCAAGTATTAAGTCAAGCGAAATGAGAGAAAAATTCTGTCTTTAAGATGTTCTAAAAAATAATTCCAAGTATGTCTGAAGCCCTAATCGTGAAATTGTATTTCACATTACCGACACGACGTGAAGTAATTAGCAATTAAATGTGTTTTGTCTAAAGCCTGTGCATCAGATAACTCTTCATGAAATATATTATGTGAATATCTCTCTAGACCAGAGGTTTCCAACCTTTTCAACATCACGGCACACCTAATCTATGAAAATATTTTCGCGGCATTCTAGTTTAAAGGCTGTTATATCAGACCAATAATAATTTGCAATGATGAAATGTCGTTGACAAATATTTCTATTAAATTTTAGTTTGAATTAAAATTATTAATGTCCAGATGCAGTTAACAGAAACTGTATTTATTACCATATTACAAAACTTATTACAAAACAAACACAAAATTTAAGGACTTTATTTTGAAATAAAAATAGTTCCATCAATGAGACACTTAAGTTTGATGTAGCCCACAAATTTTGCCAATCCTTTGACGAATGTTTGAACATGCAACTCGTAGATCGGCTTCAACGTTAGACAAACGAAACCTGCAATTTGATTTTATATTGTTCAATGCCGAAAATGCCTGCTCACTTAAGAACGATGTTGTGAAAGGTAGCAGCAATGTAATAGCTTTTTTCGATATAGATTGGTAGTGTTCTGTCATGCTTAGCCAGAAAGAATCCACATGATCAATTGGTCTCACTCTACATGTAGAATCACGGCACATATCAATTAGTTTGCCTCTTTCTTCTGCCGTCAAACTGAAAGCTAAATAATTATCGTTAAATTTCCGTAACACTTTAGAAGGCTTCACACTGGATTTACACAATTCTTCTTAGGCTTCACACCATTCTTCTTGGCAAATGAAGTCCTGGCATACTTTGCTTACACAAAGTATGGAGAGACTTCATCGGCCAAGAAGAATTGTTTAATAAAACCAAGTCAAATGAGTGGGACTGTCTAACACTAACAAGGATTGTGTCCAAACAGCACAGAAATACGGCAGCAAAAGTGACATCAGAAGTTAATATCCACCTGGAAGACCCTGTTTTCATAAAACCGAGATTGAATGCGAGGGACCGTCGAACACTAACAAGGTTTGTGTCCAAACAACACAGAAATACTGCAGCAGTAGTCACAGCAGAACTCAATATCCAACTGGAAGGCCCTGTTCCCAGAAAAACACTCTGCAGAGAACTTCACAAAGCCCACATCCATGGAAGTGCTGCAATTGTTAAACCTTTAATCACAGAAATCAACGCCACAATGCAAATCAGATGGTGCCATGGCCATGAAACGTTGATACGTGATGACTGAAAACGTGTGATATGCTCCGATGAGTCCTCATTTACATTATTACCAACATTAGGTTGGTTTTATGTATGGATAACCCTGAAGGAAGGGTAGATTTAGGAATGTCTGGTTCCAGCTGTCAAGCATGGGAATGGATCTGTAGGATTTCGGCGGCCATGTCTTGGTATTCGGTTAACCCCATGATTATTTTACATGGACCAGCTACTACCAGTGAGCACTTGGACATTCTAGGTGATCTGGTGAATCCTATGGTCCAAACGTTGTTTGTTTCTCGACAAAGATGCCAGTTTCCAAGATGGCAATGCGCCCATACACTCATCGAAAACAGTTCAGTCTTGGTTTAACGAACACCAAGGAGAACTTCAAAATCTGTCCTGGCCAGCTCAATCACTTGATCTGAATATCATCGAGCCACGATGGACAGTTTTGAAGAACAGTGTGAGAAGCGAATTCCCTCTTCCAACACCTCTGAAGAAATTTGCTGATGATCTGGCTGAGGAATGGCACACAATTCAACTGGAGACTATTTAAAAGCTGTATGAACCTATTCCAAGAAGGGTGAGAGCTGTGTTAAAGGTAAATGGTGGTCTAACACCTTATTACTATAGAATCACCCGTTTCCCAACTGGCTGAAAGGATAGTCTCGTAAATATTGATCTATTCAGCTCTTTTGGCTGCGTTATGCAGACGACTTATTTATGTATGGCTCCACGGAAGACTTTTCCAATTTTCCTTGATAAAATCAATGATATGCGTCCTACGATCAATTTCACGATAAAGCTTGAAAGCAACAACGCTTTACCGTTTCTGAATGTTTTATTGAGTAAATCGTCTGACAACCGCCTCGGTACACAAGTCTATTATAAACCCACGTCCGTCCCCAACCTCATGCTCCGCAGTTCTCTCTGTCCTGCAGGATACAAAGCAGCTATTTTTCGTTCTTGAATTCAAAGAGCCTTTGCCGTTTCCTCTGATACCCATTCTAGACAACACGAAATTGAAAGCGTCATCAAGTTAGCCACTGATGCAGGATATTCATCGAGTCAGGTACGTAGCTTTATCCAAAATGCCAGAGCCAAACATTCCAGTCTTCCTGTGCCGCAGCTACGTTATTTAGGCTCAATTCCCTACATACCAAGTGTGTCTTACAAACTCAAAAACGCCCTCAAGAAGAAGAACTACGGTGTCGGCATAAGGTCCCCTGCATCTTTACATACTATTTTAAAGCAAAATAGTAAAAAACCACCTCTCTCCTGCGAAGCAGGCGTTTTTGCGATCCCCTACAGTATCCGAACGGCTCTAAACGATACTACATTGGAATGACCAAGCGTTCGTTTGGAATCAGAGTCAACGAACATAAAATGGACACAAAATACGGTAAAGTAGCCACGGCACTATCCAGAGAAGTCAAATTCAAGTCAGCTACTCTTATTTGGGGTGATATAAAGAAATTAGCTAGCTACTCTACCCCTAAATGTACAGCCATTCGGGAAGTCTTGGAGATCACTACCAACAGCAATACTTACAATGATTGTGTCTCGCTCGAGTTGCCACGAATTTGGAACCAATTCTTCAAGTAATGCCTTCTCTCTACGAGGATCTCGCGTGCAACCAACGTGATGCCTCGTATCTTTAAAAATGTAACGTCGCATCTATTTATTGTCAAGTTCCCGCGTTCAAATTGTTAAGCGTTCTATTTTTCAGTTTGCAGTTAGACAGAAGTCCAACTTCTTTGAAAAAGCCATCTGGTTGTTGTGCGAAAGCTTGGAAACGCTTATGTGTTTATTTCCTACGCCAATAAATCGGATCACTAGTACAGTGTTACTATTTACTACTTAATTAGTGTACTGTTCCTCGTTATAAACTCGTTATAAATTTATTCAACTCTCTTTCGTTAAATATTTAATCAAGGCCGAGTGCTTTCATTTATTTTTGTACTGCTACCGCTGACTGTGGTAACGTACCAACCTTAGTGTAAACCAATAACTTATATCCAGCAGGTGTTTCGTCGTTTCTTTTTGCACTACTGAACAATGACGCTGCAGTAACATGAACATTTGTATTGTTATGTGATTCATGGTCCGATGGTGTACGTATCACGCCTTCCCTTCTCGTGGGTAATAGTTTTGGTACCTTCCGAGATTTAAAGATTTCAGTGAGCATCGCAGGCTATAAAAAGACATTCGTCTCTAATTTAGAACCTATGGTTTAGAGAGTCCCGCCGCAATTGCAGAGACACCATTCATGTGGATTCGAGTAGAAGTTTATCAGCAAGCAGTCCGAATCACACGTTCTAGAATACCAGTGAACTCGGCAACTCCGGCAAGTTAAGCTCTTACAAGAAGGTCGCCATTACAACTTCTCTGTAGCAAGCGACTGACATTTTCTAATCTATTGAAAGTTTTCTGCAGTTCTACCTGTTACCACCGTACCAAAAAAAAAAACATATTTTAAAATGATAAAAGTAGACTCCATTACTTTCACAATGCTGTTCTTCAATTGTGCGAAACAAGTGTGCAGGCCACTGTCGTTTTAGAAAGTTTTAAAGAGCGCAAGTAAAATTTTAAAATGTTAAAGGATAGAATTTTCGAACATGTCATTAACTGAAGACTTGTGTAGCTCTCGCAGGTCAGCACGGCACCATCAAAGGCCGAGCATAAGAAGAAATAGCCGTCTCTTCCGTTCGAGATAGAGGTCATCTATCAACATGCAAACGACAGCTGTAGATTTCGGGGAGAGATTTCCCAACTGGCTGAAAGGAAACTGTGCGGAAGTAAAAGCAAAAAGCGACTTGAATGGCTGTTATTGACCGATGACCCGAGGCTAGATATGGTACAAATGCTTTTAAAAAGAGGTTTTTTTTTCCTCGACAGAAGGGAAGTTTCAAACTCGCTTTCAGCCTGTGTCATTAATGTGTTTGAGTAAGCCTCGAGGCACTTTTCTATAAAGTTTCATTGGGAGTTTGCGACATTAAGCAGAAATAAGTTTTCCGTTCGGTTTGTCATGCACAACGTATAAGTAAAACAAAAAGGAAAGAAAAAACAATTCTTCTGTGACCTTGTTTATCTTTTCATTCCTCAACAAAAATGTTTCCTATGTGACTTCTGGGAGAGTTGTGTATATCAGGATGGATTGAACTTCGTTCTGAATTTACGAATTCCTTTAGTAGGTAACATTTACGTTAATATGCTGGCCACACTATGTTTAACAACCTGGTATTAAATTTAAGATGGGCTCAGTATATTCTAATTTCTTACAATTGGTAATCACTACTACCTTCTGAAACTCCTAGCCAAGAAAAAAATTAGATTTTTATGCACCCCATTTGCGTAAATCTTGTTAGATATGTACAGATTTTATCTACATGAACAAGTAAAAAAATTCGATATATTATGCCTTATTATCATAACCATTATTAAGTAATGTAAAGTTTTCCTTCCTTTCCACTTCAATTTTTTTTTAACACAACTCTAGATGTATCTACCTATTTTCTTTTTCATATGCAGTGAAGTAGTTTTAAATGAAAAAAGGGCCTTCTCTTTCTTATGCAAGGAAGTAGTTTTAAATGAGGAAAGTGCCTCCTGTTTCATATACAGTGACGTTGTTTTAACTAAAAAAGTGCCTTCGCGGTAAACCGATTAGGCAGAACTAAACCGGAAAGAGGACACTCACAATTTTCAAAAGCAACGCGAAATCTGATTTTAGCTTTCAGCGCTCAGCATTTTTAGCACGTCTTTTGTAAAAAAAGATCGTGCTTATGTTACCGGTTTGTCCGTCCGTCTGTACCCACGATATCTCTGCAACTATCAATCCGATTTTAAAAATTCGTTTTGCATTGAGTAGCTTGAAATATGCGAATGATGATCCTTTATTTCGTTTGTTTTTTACGATGCACAATTTTGTCGCTAGAGGGCGTAAATGCAGATGATCTCGAATTCAAAAATACGTTTTATTCCACATATTTGTTTCTAAACAACCGATTGAAAAAAATATCTTTTATATTTCCGATTCCATTATTTATGTCGAATAGTATTTTAGATATAGTTACTTTTTCAAATTACTCACAGATTTTCCGCTAGGGAGCGTAAAAGTAAAGTACATTTTTTCCGGATAACCCTTCTTCTAAAACTCCGATTTGAAAATTTTTTTATTCAGCCGATACACCTCCTCATGGAAAATCTTTTGCATGTAATTTCAATTTTTGGTGAAGAATACTTTGGCCACCAGGGGGCGTAAATGTTAATTTTTGCTTCTGATGTATTTGTCTTAAAATCTGAGCTTCTAAAATATCGATTGAAAGAATTATTTCGTGGACTGACGCCACTCACATCAATAAACCTTTCTAAAATATTTTCTTCTTAAAATATTTCACAGTTTCTCCGCCAGGAGGCGTAGATGTATATCTTATTTTTGTCAATATCTCTACTTCTAGGAGTCCTATTTGAAAAATTCCTTCTTTGTTGGATAGTGTTTTCAGTGTGACACGTTTTTCATATAATTTCAAAATTTTCAAGTAATGCATAGACTTTCCGCTAGGGGGCGTAGAGGCAAAATTGCGTTTCCCCCTATATCTCTGCTTCTAAATCTCCAATTTGAAAAATTCTTTCTGCACCGGATACAACTCCTGATGGTAAATCCTTTGCGCATAATTTCTAATTTTGTAAAAAATGGTTAGGCCACCAGGTGGCGTAAGGCTTAATTTCCGCTTCTGATGTATTTGCAGCAACATATGACCTTCTAAAATATCGAGTGAAAACAACGTTGTTTGTAGACCGATACTACTCATGTCGACAAACCTTTTAGAAACATTTTCTTCTTAAAATAATGAATGGTTTCTACGCCAGGGGGCGTAGATATATATTTCATTTTCTTTCAAAATTTCTTCTTTTAGTAGTTCGATTTGAAAAATTCCTTCTTTGTTGGATAGTGTTTCCAGTGTGACATGTTCTTTATATAATTTCAAAATTTTGAAGTAAGTCATAGACTTTCCGTTAGGGGGCACAAAGGTAAATTGCATTTTCAGCGTTATTTCTGCTCCTAAAACTCCGATTTGAAAACTTCTTCCTGTATCGCTTACAAGACCTGATAGAAAATATTTTTCACATAATTTCTAATGTATGGTTCAGAATGGTTTGGCCACCAGAAGGCATAACTGTTAATTTCTGCTTCTAATGTATTTGTAGCAAAATCTGGGCTCCTGAAAATTCGACTAATTTTTTTTTCTTGGACAGATACCGCTCGTATGGAAAATACTTTTGAGAATACTTACTTCCTATACATGGTTTTCCCACCGGGAGACGTAAAGTCACATCTTATTTTTGTCGACATCTCTGTTTCTAAGAGTCTGATTTGAAAAAATTATTTCTGTGTTGGAGAGCGTTTCCGGTACGAAATGTTTCTCGTATAAATTCATGTTTTCTTAACGCACAAGTCTGCAACCAAAGGGCGTAAGTTCACGATTCCGTTTACAGCAATATCTGAGAGATTAAAAACCCGATTGAAAAACTTCTTTCTTCCGTCAGATACTATTGTTTTCCATACCGGTTCCATTGACTTTGAATAGCTTTGATAAATTTAATTTGCGTCAGAACGGATTCAAAAGACGTGCTTATTACACCCGAAATTTCGGTGTCATCTTTCTTGTTACTTATTACTTTTATCGATTTTACTTAACTTCAGTTTTAGTTAAATGAATATTACGAGCGATTATGCTAAGAATATAAATTGTTGCTTCAAATAGTGCCCTATCTTTATTTCAAATACAGGAGACTGTGCATACACAAGTAACGCATATAGTGTATTAAATCCGTTTATTTTTGTGGTGTAGTAAGCACAAAGATTCGTCAAGCTTTCGCTATCCATTGGGAGGCTGTTTAAAGGCAATGATCGACATAAAAATGACAGTAATTTTTATATCTACCATTGCCTTGAAAAAGCCTCCCAGTGGAGGAAGAAGAAAGCTTGGTGAACCTTTGTGCTTACTACGCGACAAAAGTAAATTTATTTAATACGCTATATGCGTTTCTTGAGTACTGCTCTATCACTCTAAGTATTTCCAAACATGCAACATGAGTTATACTTATTAAATGTTCACAATGTATAGATATAACTAATATAACAGCATCTATTCAGTGTGAGTAATGCTTTTCCTAAGATTATCAGGTTGGTATGGGAAGTTTCTGTTGTGCTATCCATAAGAAATGGGGGAATGAGTTACGGTGATTAATTTTATAGGAGCCGGTGGCGATTATTTTATTTTGCTATACATAACATTTGAAACTATAAAAATTTTGTCAGCCAGTTTTTATACCTGTTTATTTTGTTCTCGGTGCTTTCGGACTAAGCAGTGCAATCATAACGTACGAAGAAGCTATATCTTTTAATTTTATTCTAGGATTGAAGTCTATACAAAGGAATTAACATTATACCAGAACCATATGGTGTGCATACAGTAGAACCCATATGAGAGCCCTACTGCGTGCTCCAACTACTGTTGTTTGTGAAAGCTGCAATAAGGTGAAGGACTACTGGTATTAGCTTGAAACTTACACGATATGTACAACAGCTTATGACATGCAAATGATTGTGACATCAGTAAAAATGTGTATGAGGTTTCAGAGTACAGCCCTTTGAACTGTGTGGTTTTGGATATAAAAACTGGTTCAAACGAGATGTTGCAATTTGTGAAGAGCCGACACCGAGTCGAAAAGGAGTCTCTTTTGCCTCACTATGCTTCTGTCGCCAAATAAGGTCACACTATAAACACCTGAAGGACTTTGAGCGATGATAGATTGTTCAGCTTAGGATATACAAATAGTTGTGACGTCAGTAAAAATGTGTATGAGGTTTCAGAGTAGAGCTCTTTGAACTGTCTGGTTTTGGATATAAAAGCTGGTTCAAACGAGATGTTGCAATTTGTGAAGAGCCGACACTGAGTCGAAAAGGAGTCTCTTTTGCCTCACTATGCTTCTGTCGCCGAAGAAGTTCACACTATAAACACCTGAAGGACTTTGAGCGAGGATAAATTGTTCAGCTTAGGACATACAAATGGTTGTGACGTCAGTAAAAATGTGTATGAGGTTTCAGAGTAGAGCCCTCTGAACTGTCTGGTTTTGGATATAAAAGCTGCTTCAAACGAGATGTCACAATTTGTGAAGAGCCGACACTGTGTCGAAAAGGAGTTTCTTGTGTCTCACTATGCCTCTGTCGCCAAAGGAGGTCACACTATGCCGCCCCGGTGGCGCAGTGGTCTAAGCGATGGCCTCTGATCATTCGTCCAAAAGGGACAAATGATCTACGGGTTCGAATCCCGGTGAGGCATGGATGTTGTGTTTGTCTTACGGCACTGGTTCTCTCCCTTCCCTGGAACCAGTGACCCTAAATTAGGGACGGGCGACTACTTATAGCCCATTGAGTTGCTCATGGTGGTCGTTAAACCTCCAATAAAAAAAAAAAAAAAAAAAAAGGTCACACTATAAACACCTGAAGGACTTTGAGCGAGGATAGATTGTTTAGCTTAAGACATGCAAATGATTGAGACGTCAGTAAAAATGTGCAAGAGGTTTCAAAGTAGCGCCGTCTGAACTATCTGGTTTTGGATATAAAAACTGGTTCAAACGAGCTGTTGCAATTGGTGAAGAGCCGACACTGTGTCGAAAAGGAGTTTCTTGTGTCTCACTATGCCTCCGTTGCCAAAGAAGGTCACACTATAAACACCTGAAGGACTTTGAGCGAGGATGAATTGTTCGGGTGAGAGAAGCCGGATTTTCCTTCCGCGAAATTGTCACTCCTCTCGTACGACTCACAATTTAGATTTTCTTGCCCTGAGTCCGTATTCGTGAAGAGAGTTTCCTACCGTTTGAGCTCATACTGTGACACCTTAGCAGCTTTAAGTCATTCCTACTAAGACTTCTCTGAGTACTTCCTTTCAGGTAGCAATTTTTCCTCCGGGGGTTATCTCGAACGACTACTCCTGGTCAATCTGTAAGATTTCCTTGTTGTAGAAATCTCGTGTGTAACCGACTTACTACATTTTGCGAAACTCTTAAAGCAGCAGCAGCTACACTGATCTCGCGTATACCTTCTTATAACATGCCAACAGCCTCGTTTCTGTTGTCAATGCTTAAACGTCATCTGGATATCATTTCAGGCTAATCCCACACTGAGCGCAATTCATTCAGCAAACTTCTAGACCAAGCGGTGAAACGACCCGTTTTCCACTTCTCACAGGGTACTTTTATCACAGCTTGAACGCCACGTGTTGTGATCTTATGATGCTAATTTACATATTACATATTACGCGCATAACCGATCTTCAGGAGTAGCTAAATTTACATATCACCAAATAGTGTTAAAAGTGTTAAATAGTAAAAGTTAAATAGTGGTAAATAGTGTTAAATAGTAAAAGTGTTTGCTTCATAATGCTTCAAACTTCTGCACCAAGCGGTGAAACGACCCGTTTTCCACTTCTCACAGGGTACTTTTATCAGAGCTTGAACGCCAGGTGTTGTGCTCTCATGATGCTAATTTAAATATTACGTGTCTACCCACGCGCATAACCGATCTTCAGGAGTCGCTAGATTTACATATCACCAAATTTTCCCTCCGAAACCGCAATATCTCTAAATTTTTGCAACCAGTATATTTAGTAATAGTCTGCAAAATTTGAGGGAGGGATCTCTTAAACTTTTGGGTTGGCCGAAAACTCATACACAGTAAAACCTCTCCACTTTATTCTGCAGTTGGAAAACTGCTTCACCACCAAAAATCCCTACAATGGTAAGCCTTTACCCTTTCTCAAAAAAAAAAAAAAAAAAAAGATCGTAACGCAAGTTGAATATCGGTCAGGGATTTCGTAAAGGCGAAATATTTTTTTTAGTGACAGAAAAGGGGGTAATTAAGACCGTAGACACACTATACTACAGCTCAAAATCTTCCAAAAGAAGTCCGCAGATTGTAGATACCTTGTAAATACAGTGCCTTAGGACTAATCTCTTGAGTCTCTTTGTTAGCATTACTATATATGCTTATGCAAATCAAATATTAAAGTCATAACTCAAGATTTAATGAGCCGAATAATTTCTACATAACCCCTTATGTCTTAAGATCTTATATATCACTTTATGTCACAGCAAAACTCCTACATATCGTTTTATGCCGGTGGGAACATTCATGCACGTTCCCCGAAATATGAGGTATTATAATTCTTTGTAATTACAAGATCTCAGAAAAGAATGCAATTTATGTAAAATACCTCATATGAGGTACCTTATGTAAACGGAACCTCACATGAGGTAAATTATAAGGTACCTCTAATTCTAATGATGAGGCATTCTGATATAATTATAATTATAGCCGCTCTGGTGGCGATAATTATAACGGACCCTCATCGGACGAATGGTCATAATCCACCGTCTAAGCGATGGATTATGACCATTTGTCCGAGGACGGGTACGGGTTCGAATCTCGGTGAGTCATGGATGTTTCGTTTGTCTTACGGCACTGGCTCTCTCTCTTTCCTGGAGCCAGTGACCCTAAATTAGGGACGAGCGACTGTTTACAGCCCATTAAGTAGCTCACGGTGGTTGTTAAACCTCCAATAAAAAAAGATCTAATTATAAGGTACCTCATATATTGTATTCTAATTATAAGGTACCTCACATATTGTAATCTAATTATAAGGTACCTCATATATTGTAATCTAATTATAAGGTACCTCATATATTGTAATCTAACTATAAGGTACCTCATATATTGTATTCTAATTACAAGGTACTTCATATATTGTAATCTAAATATAAGGTACCTCATATATTGTAATCTAATTATAAGGTACTTTATATATATTTTGATCTATAGTGATGAAGCAACTCCTGAATCCAGCTTGTTCTCTTGGTTGAGTCATGTCCAGTGTCACCTTCAAGCGTTGTGAAAGAACTTTAGTGTAGCTTTTATAAACCACTGATAGGAGGCTGATAGGTCTATAGTTCCTAAGATCCTCAATGTCACCTTTTTTATGTATCATATCCAAGTACTGAGAGAACTAATTGAAAGAGCGAGGGAATATGAACTTCCATTGTGCATGGCTTTTATCGATTATGAAAAGGCCTTTGACTCAGTGAAACCATCAGCAGTTACAATGGCTTTGAAATCCTGCGGTATTGAAGATGCATACATTAATATTATTAATAACATCTATGAAAATGCAAGTGCAAAGATTTGAAAATACAACACACATAAAAATTGGAAAGGGAATGAGACAAGGTGACACCATATCTCCGAAGCTCTTTAATGCCCCATTGGAAAATGTCTTTCAATCACTGAACAGGGAAAACATAGGGATAAAGATTAATGGAGATTATCTAACTAACCTTCGTTTTGCTGATGACGTAGTCATTTTTGCAACTACCCCTTCAGAGCTGCAGAGTATGATGCAGGAACTTGCTGACAAGAGTAAAGAAGTGGGATTAAAAATGAACTTTCAGAAGACAAAAGTGATGTACATTGCTTTTACAAGAAATGAAGATTTATCGATTGATGGGGAAAAGATGGAAATAACCAAAACCTACATTTATCTTGGATAGCAGATATCAAGGGAGGGACACATTGATGAATAAATTAATCGGCGTATAAAACTTGCCTGGACAGCTTTTGGAAGAAACAGCTTAATTTTCAAGAGCAATATGCTATTATGTCTTAAAAGAAAAGTGTTTGATCAATGCATCCTTCCAGTGCTTACGTATGGTGCACAGACGTGGATCGTAACTAAAAGAGACATACAAAGGCTGCAGACAACTCAAAAAAGCATGGAGAGGGGCATGTTTGGTGTAACCAGGAGAGATAAAAAGAAGAACTCATGAGTCAGAAAAATGACAAGAGTGGAAGACATCATGATGAGAGTAAAATCCCTGAAAGGGCAATGGACTGGACATACTGCCAGGAGGACAGATTATCGATGAACAGCCGAAATTATTTTAGATTTGATTCCAAGGGACAGAAAAGACCCATTAGAAGACCACATGCGAGAATGGTGGATGAAATTCGAAAGTATGCGGGTGTAACATGGAGGAGACTGGCACAAGACAGACCGTTGTGGAAGAGGCTTGGAGAGACCTTCGTCCAGCAGTGGATTGATAATGGTTTACAATGATGATAATGATGATATATATTTTAATATAATTCATCATCATCATCATCATCATTGTCAACCATTATCAATCCACTGCTGGACGAAGGTGTCCCCAAGTTTCCTCCACAACGGTTTGTCTTGTGCCAGTCTCATTATAAGGTACTATATATATTTTAATCTAATTATAAGGTACTATATATATTTTAATCTAATTATAAGGTGCTATATATATTTTAATCTAATTATAAGGTACATTATATATTGTAATCAAATTATAAGGTACTTTAATATATTTTAATCTAATTATAAGGTACCTTATATATTCTAATATAATTATAAGGTACCTTATATATATTCTAATCCAATTATAAGGTACCTTACATAAATCATATGAGAATATGTAGAAGTTTTCCGCAGTGTATATTCCTACACAGGTAAACTCCTACCCTTTCTTCTATCGCTAGTTTTCCTAGCGATAGAAGAAAGGGTAGGATTAGTTTTCCTAGCGATAGAAGAAATACCTGGATTAACAATATATATTATTATCAACTTCGATTGATATATCATTATCAACAGAAGTTTTTAAATAAGAGAATCGTAATGTTCTTAGTTTTTATGAAGAATGAAAATGTCACTTTAATTAGAACATCAACATCATGTGAAGCTTGGCTCTATTTAATTGAAATCTTGTTAACTTAACAATTAGTGTCCTTAACTGAGCACAGCAATATCACTTCAAGAAATCTTCAAGAGAGAGAAGGAGGGAGAGCTACTTACAGTTTTACCCGTTTATTTACGTCATCACATTAGAAGTCACTTCAACTATTAATTCAATAACAGAATAAAACACAGCTTGTAACACATAATAATATCCAGAAGTAATAGTTGACGTGACATTAAGAAGACTTCTAATGTCACTTCAACTATTGCTTCTGCTACTAAAGCAATGGTTGAAGTGACATTAGAACTCACTTCAACTATTACTTCAGTAGCAGAACAAGCGACAGCTCATAACGTATAATAATATCCAGGTCCCGCTGACAAAAAATGTCACTTCGACAATAATGAAGCACAGCACCTTTCATTATACGCGCTTTAATCACTGTAGAATAACATCAGACATCGAAAGTATAACATCGACTATCACATACCGATATCTAGCTATTGTAGAATTTGAATTTAACAAATGTGAAATAACCAGTACATCTACTGAAAGATAGCCTAACAAAATTCAACTTCATAGTTAGTAAACCATCCTCACAGCACGTAAGGTAGTCAGCCAAATAACATACATTGATAACATATTATTATCGCATATTTTTACGTGTCACACAACCTCCAACTTCATTTGTCGTTACCAAAAAACGTTGAGTCGGATGAAAAAAAATATAACGCAATATGTTCGAAACTGCTTAAAGAGAACGAACCGAAACTTTCATGTATACAAGAACAAAAATGGAAAGTTATATTATAGTATAGATTACAGAACGTTTCATGGCACTACAGCTACATGTGAGCTTTAGAAACAAATAACATGAACAAATGTTTTTTGACTTACACACCTCTTCGATTAACAACATCCTAGTTTCGGGTGGATGTATAAGTGTCAGAAAGTTACAAACGACATTTGATAAAGATTTGGATTCCAGCAAAGATTTCTGACCATTTCTCACAACAGACGTACCTCGACCGAATCATTCTTTCCGTTTTTGTTTTCGCTACGTCTCTCTCTCTCTCTCTCTCTCTCTCTCTCTCTCTCTCTCTCTCTGGACGAGATACGAGTGTTTTATTGCAAGCCAGACATTTGCGGACTTTATCATTCGTCATATCTGAGCTTCCCCTGCGTCCGGTTCGCTCTACAGATGAAACGGAATGATAAAACGCAGGCACCCTGTTTCCTGTTGCCTTTTGTTTCTGTACCACGGGAAGCACACTTTTCTTCTACGTTTTGGCACAGAAACATTGTTACTGATCCCAAGTTCATGGCTTTAAAAACGCCAACAGAGGATAATAACATTTTATTGTGTGCGTGGCTTCCGTGATAAATGAAGAGGACTACATTTTTCTTTTGTTTATGCAACTTCCTCTGTCGCTCTACATTTTATTTTCCTTTATCTCACAGACATCTCGTATGGCTAGTAAAAAGGATTAAATCCACCTCTTTCCTAACAAATGAATGACGGGCGTTTCAGATGGACATAAAGATTCGTTAACGGAAAAGGGTTATATTGTGTCTTCAACAATGACCTCGTGTCATAACTACATGAGTAAATACCTTCTTTCCATCAGCGTAACGTATTTCAGCGGAGCAAGCACGTGCCACGCGGTTTCCACTATTCATAATCACAAAACATTCCAACCACTCCGAGGCGCTGAGTTCAGATTAGATGCCCGTCCCTGGGAAGGTCCGATTTCCGAATGAAGAATGGCTTATGTCCCTGTACCAACAGAGTTGGCTCTCTCCACTTCCATGGACATATTGGTATGAAATCTGGGATGGGCGACCGCTTATAGCTCTCACAGTTGCACGTGGAGTTCGTTAATCCCCACCCGCCTCACAACGATATATATGCTTCTGTTATATGCTTTGAACACATCTCATTTGAATTTTAGTAACGCTTTAAACAAATCTGTGCATTTTCTCTATGTAAAACGTGCAGTTGACACAACATGTTGAATTTGTATACCTCTGCATGTCTAGATGGGCCCAGGTTCGAATCCCAGGTTAAGAATGTGTAGTGTGTTTATCATATGCTGCATTGTCTCTCTTCAATACCTGGAAAAAGTGGCCATAAATTAGGGAGGGCGAACAGTTTATCTTTCATTGAGCTGCTAATGGTGGTCGTTAAATCCCCAAACAAACAAAATACCTCCCTAGTAGGACTAAAAAAACGTATAAGGTACACTAAATCTCCGGGTCGGTTCTTCTTCTTCTTAACCTGTTGACGCCCACTGCAGGGTACAGGCCTCTCCCTGTCTTTTCCCACTTCCTCGATCCTTAGCCTCAGTCCACCACTCAGCACCTCTAAGTTTCTGAAGGTCATCTCTCCATCTTATTCTTTTCCATCTCTCGGTTGCCATTCTCTTATTAATCTCGTCCATCTTTCAGTCTTCCAACATATCCAGCCCTGCCGCGCCGATGGCGCAGTGGTCTAAGGCGCTGGCCTCTGATCATTCGTCCGTAAGGGGCGCTGGGTTCGAATCCCGGTGAGGCATGGATGTTGTGTTTGTCTTACGGCACTGGCTCTCTCCCTTCCCTGGAACCAGTGACCCTAAATTAGGGACGGGCGACTGCTTATAGCCCATTGAGTTGCTCACGGTGGTCGTTAAACCTCCAATCAAAAAAAAAAAAAATCCCGGTGAGGCATGGATGTTGTGTTTGTCTTACGGCACTGGCTCTCTCCCTTCCCTGGAACCAGTGACCCTAAATTAGGGACGGGCGACTGCTTATAGCCCATTGAGTTGCTCACGGTGGTCGTTAAACCTCCAATCAAAAAAAAAAAAATCCCGGTGAGGCATGGATGTTGTGTTTGTCTTACGGCACTGGCTCTCTCCCTTCCCTATAACCAGTGACTCTAAATTAGAGACGGGCGACTGCTTATAGCCCATTGAGTTGCTCACGGTGGTCGTTAAACCTCCAACCCAAAAAAAAAAAAAAAAAATCCCGGTGAGGCATGGATGTTGTGTTTGTCTTACGGCACTGGCTCTCTCCCTTCCCTAGAACCAGTGACTCTAAATTAGGGACGGGCGACTGCTTATAGCCCATTGAGTTGCTCATGGTGGTCGTTAAACCTCCAAACCCCCCCCCCCAAAAAAAAAAATCACGGTGATAGGTATGCGCTTCCATTCAGTACCTAATGCTGTCGCTAACTGTTGCTTCGTAGTAGGCCTTGGTTCCAAATATCTTATGCGGCAATCTAACTCATCCCATAGGTGCTGTATGGGATTACGATCAGGGCTCTGTTTTAGCAAGTCCACACACGACACGGAATTATTGTCAAACCACGCCGTAACAGTCCTTGCACGTGTTTTCCTGAGCTATGTAGTTGTGTGCCTCAAGTGCCTTTCCTGGAAGATCTACCGTTTATCTTTTGTGTATGTTATGAAGCTAAAGGTCTGGTCTTTTTTTTAAGCTATCCACAAGTCGATGAGTATACGATTGCTTTATATATCTTCGTTATAATTTTCTGATCGAGATGGTCGAACTCTAAGTTAACTCTCGCCATTAATGATGGAGGCTGCCGATGAGAGCGCTGCTGCCGTCTCCATCGCTGTGGCTCGTCCTCTGTCGAAGTCGACCAATCACCGATGGTGGTGAATTCCTTCGTCCTCTTCCTGTAGACTGTGCCTCTTCTTCTGCTACTCAGATCTCCGATCCTATTCTCACAACTGGTGACGGTGAGTAGCTGCCCTCCGATGTCGAGGATGACATCATGGATGTGTCAGATGGCTCTGCTCCTCTGCCTTCAGGCGTTCCTTCCGCCTCTACTTAGGGCAAGGCATCCAATGATACGCTGCTATCTTCTCGAAGAGGGGCTTCCTCCCGCTCTTATTCGTCTGCAGCATCTGGAACTGATAAAGCCTCAACATCGTCCACAGATGTGTTGAAGCCTTGAGGATTCATGTGTGACGCTATCTGATGATGTACTTTTGCTGGATATCTCCGATACTTCTCCCTCTGGTCAGCATCTCCACAGGACCTTCGCTTTGGGAGTTTGTTTCGATTCTTTGCCCAACACTCCATTGAAGCTATATCGCACAGCTCTGAAGAAGATTTTTCCCCCTGGTGCTGACCCACAAGCCGCGGACTGTGATGGTTTATTTCTCTACGAAGGAATTTGCCGAGCTCGTTTTGACGAAGGGACTCATCCTCGGGGATCACCATCTGTTAGCCGAATTGATTGCACAGCGTCCTACTCTGGTTTATCTCTATCCAGTACCCCCGAAGATTTCAGATGACATGCTTCCTGCTGCGCTAAGTCGTTGCGGCCGAGTGGTAGGACTTCTGGCCACTCTCTCCTCAGCTCCCAACGACCCCGACGACAAATATATCGGTAGTTTCGCAGGATCGCCCACATTATTTTCCCGTCAGAGGAGCATCTCCTCAAGTTTCCGTGGTTCCTTCATGTTCGATGTGGACAGGAGCGTCGTGGAATAGAGCTGCTCACCTCTCAATACTGTTCTCAATGCAAAGTACACGGCCATCAGCGTGCCCATTTTCCCTATGCTGTGTCACCGATCACTGCGGCATCGGAATCGCTTCAGACCTCTGTAATATCCTCTACTGCAGCGTCCATTCCTGTGCCAGTGGCCCCAGATTCCAGTTCCACACAAACGTCGACTAAAGCCTTCGTTCAACGCCTGTGATCTGGTCTCGCATCAGGATCTTCCAGCACTCGTTTTCGCTCCCTCTTCCAAATGTTTTCTTTCCACCTAGTGAAAACACTACTGATCTGCAAGCTTCCTTCACCATCGGTGTTTCCGACCTTGGCGGTGAGGCTTATCCCTCCTCTGACTCACCCTCCACGACTCGTGCGTCGTTGGTCCAGGGCAAATGCCGAGGTACCAGCCGATCTGGAGGCCCAAGGAAGAAGAAGAAGAAAACCTCTTCTAGTACTTCTCAGCCTTTGCGCCCTACACGCTATACGGGTAGCATGTCTCATTCTCCTTCTGCACCTGAACCGATGGAGTCCACGCCTAAAGGGCCTCATACATCTTTCGACATTTTCTCTGCACTACCCGCAGACTATTCTATTACGCCAGAACCTCTCACCTATGAAGATTTCTACCAGTTTCTCACTCACTCAACAAACCCACGTGCTACTCTCACTTCCTTACAGTAGTATGAGGCCGTGCTTCCCAGCGTACTCCAGCAAGCAGAATTCTTTGAAACTTTCCTCCGTCGAAATGCCAAGCAACCGATGTTTTCCACGTGGAGTCATGCTTTCATCAATCGCCTCCGGGTCCTACTAGACTCTGCTCGAAACTGCCGTCATTCGCTAACAGACCTACCAATTTAGGATCGCAATACTGAATTGTAGAGGGTTTGCCAACCCCATTGCGAATGTTCACGTCTTAGAAGATCTCTAGCAACTCGCGGCTGACTTGCTCCTCCTTCAGGAGACTAATTGCCATTCCTCGACTCCTTTCCATCGCTGGCAGTACTGGGATTACACCTTTCACCAGGCTTATCGTTTCTCTTTCCATGGTGGTCTAGCAGTAGGTGTGCGCATTCAGTTCAGGACCACCCTGACTGCGTTCTCCGTGTGCAACCTGTGCCGGGATCTTCTACAGTGCATCTTCTTCAATATGGAAGGGGATTGTTATCGTATTTAAAATATATGTGTGCCTTGTACCTCAACACATTTTTCTTTGTTGTTCACGAGCCTTTGAGGCGTCCTCTCTCCCTCTGATACAGTGCTTCTCGGTGGTGATTTCAACTGCACTCTGAACCCGTAGCTTGATCGTTCACCTACGTCCCGTGAACGCCGCACTGATCTGGTCGAACCTCTTCAGGAACTGGTCTCAGAGTTTTCCCTTACTGATGTGCATCGTCAGTTGCGCTCCACAGGCACCTCCCACACCTGGCGCTCGTTCGGGTCCCAGCTGCCTTCGATAGCTCGATTGGACCGATTTTATGCTTCATCCTCACTTCTTCCATCTGTGACTGGATCTCTCCACAACTCTACCGCCTCCTACGACCACTGGGCAGTGGCTCTGACTGTGTATGGGGCACCGACACTTCTCCAGACAGTTCATCCATGGTCCTTTGCCTCCACCTTCCTCGGAGACCCAGAGTTTTGCTTCCCTATTCGTGTATCCCTTGATGCTCATCGAGAAGGGCCGCAGTGTGCTCCTTGCGCTCTCACGTTCTAGCCGACGGTAAAACAACAGCTCCTCTTGCATATTCGCCCGCTCTCGTTTATAGCGATGACTTTACAGATGATGAAACTCGACCATACTCGTCGAATGCTCTGCCTCATTGGTTTATCCCATCCACTTTCCTTCGTCCATCAAGATGAGCTTAAAGCGTTTTTTCAACCGCTAGCAGAGCAGGCTCTCCTTCGTCTCCTTCTTCAACACATCAATCCGGCGGACTACTCCTACGACTTAATTACGTCTATGGAATCGGCTCTTCGTGCTTCCACCTCACTTCGACATCTTCTTCTTTCCAATGGAGTGCTCACCTCTGATCCAGCTGTCCTCTGCACTCAGGTTTGTGGTTTTTTTTACAAATAAATTCTGTGAAGCTCCTCCTCTTTCCTCAGGTTCCACTCCATCTTTCAGCTCCTCTGACTTTCTCTCCTACTTCTAACGAGTTGTCTGACTGTTTCTTCTCTATAAATTCCCGCGCAGCTAAGGGACTAGACGGACTCCCTTTTCTTTTCTAACGAACTTTCCTGTCCACTCTCTTGCCTTTTCTCCTCTGAGCGCTTTCCGCTGCTTTCCACTGTACTATTATTCCTTGGAGTTTCACAGAAGCACACATTGTCCTTTTTCCTAAAAAGGGGGTTTCTCTTGATTTGGGCAACTGGCGTCCCATCTCACTTCTAAATCTAGACTATAAGTTCTATACTAAACTCCTCTCCGGCCGACTTAACTATGTTCTTCCTACATTCTTTCTCCTAACCAAACTTACACTGTTCCCTGTCGATTCATGTCTTATAACGTTCAACTCCTCCGAGACTTTATTCACCTCACTAGCGCTTGCTCTGAGACTCTTGCCCAGAATTCTCTTGACTTCCGCTCCGCCTTTGATGATGTATCCCATGCTTATATTTCTGACACTCTTCTTAGCTTCGGCTTTTCTTCCCCTTTTGTTTGTCAAGGAAGCGCACCTCATGCTGCTTTTGCTGCTATCGGTACCTTGGCACACCTCATGCTGCCTCTGCTGCTACCGGGACCGTACTTCGTTCACGCTTGCTTCCGACGGCTTCGTCCTGGCTCCGTGCCCAGTTTTGTACGTCGTTTTTCCATCTTGCCAATCTCACTCGCACCTATCTACTACCTTTGTTCCTGCATTCCTGGATAGCTTCCACGTCTCCGCTTTTCTGCCCCCGATAACTCACATGTTGCCTGACCAGTGTAGTGTGGACCTGCCGTCATTGGGTTTGCGTCACTAAGCTCAGCCTTCCTTCGTCACATGGTGGAGTCGGTTTGATCTCTACTATAAAGTGAACCTCATCGTTACGTTTTTCTCTCATAACCTTTCCTGTTCCATCAGCTGTTGTTGTGCGAAACGTCCCCGCCTACCCATGCAACCATCACTTTCCCTTTTCTTCTCTCTTTCTAAGGTATCACTGTCTTTTCCCTACTTCTAGGCTTCTACTGGCCTATTCTGAGGCCCTAACTTTCCTTCGCTCTCTCCCACTTATCCGCCCTTTCCTCTTCCACTCTGGACCACCTCTTAGAACCTCTGTTTTTTTCCTCCCTACTCCATCCACCTCATCTTCTCTGCTTTTCTTTCTCCTTCTGACTCCGTGCTGGAGTGGTAACTGTTCAGGATATCATTAACCTTGATCTTTTCTGGCGCACTTTCTCTAGGCTTCCGCCCGGTCTTGTCTATTCTCCTTCTTCTCGCTACGTCTATGATTCACCCCGTGCTGCTATTGTTTCTCTTTTCCCTGATCTTTCCACTCCTCTTGACCTCGTCTCTGTTCTCTCTGCCCCGCTTTCATTTCCATTCTTCCTGCGTGTCTTTGACTCGTCCCTTCCTATCTTCTCTCTTTCGACTAGATCCCTCTATCGGTTTCTCTTTTTCTCTGCCTCTCCTTAGACACACCTATTCTCGGCGTCCCTCCCCCTTCCGTTTCTGCCGTCTGGGCCACTGCTCGCTCTTCTCTCTCGTCTCCGCTCGAGGTTCATACACACTGGTTTTTTCTCCGTAACCGGCTCCCTGTTCCTTTCCTTCTCTTTTGGATGACTCTTGTCTCTTCTCCTCTCTGCTCCTTCTGCACTGAGGAGACGGTCGTTTCGCACGTTTACTTCTATTGCCCGGTGCTGCTACCCCTCCTCCATCTGGCGTTCACCATTGCACGTTCCTCCTACTCCACCGACCTTATTTTTGATGCTTACAAGTACTTTCTTCTCCGTAATCATCCACCGATATTTTTTGGTTGGTGAAACATGTGATCTGCGTATATCACCAGCAGCTTCGTTGTGTGTCTACTCAATTGTCTCCTCCCCAGGCCAGTATTGCCTTCGTATGCCATTTTCGTGATTGTAGTCTCTCCCGCCGCCGGTTTGAACATCAATCTGCTCTCTCAACGCACAGTGAAAGTGTCTTCTTTGCCACGTGGTCATAATCTGCTTCGTGGTTTGCTGTCACGCCACGCCCACTACATCTCACAGTAAGCTGAGACTTTTATTTCTTACTGACTTTTCTTTGTTGATTAGCATCGTGGTGCCCCCATATGATTCTCACTATTTCTACAGGCTTTCCTCTGTCTGTATCATACTGTGCATATTCTAATTACTCATATCAATGTATATAGCATTGTTTTTAGCAGTTTATATCATATCTTGTCTTTGAGACGATCCCATGTTGTACGTCTCCTTTTTCCTTTATGTTACAATAAAGATATTTTGAAACCTGGCTTTATGGCTCGGTGCATTATCCTACTGTTACCAACAAGGCTCGGTTCCATAGTATTGCTACAGAGTTGGTAGGGTATAATTGTCCAGAATAACAGACGTGCTGGTTAACAGTTTTGTCCACGATAACCAATGGGCCGGGACAATAATGCGAAAAACAAACACCCCCCCTGCGAGTACACTGCCAGCTCCAAACTTGACTGTAGGAACAGTACACTGTGGTAAATAGCGTTCCCCCGGCTGCCTCCGTACCCACCCACGGTCATCAGACTGATATACCGTGTTATAACGAAGTGAATTTCTCCGTCAGTTTTATCCGCGCCGGGGTTCGAACCCGGGTCCACTCATTCCGGAATAAGTTGCTCTACCAATTAAGCTACGCGGACATTTTATTCTGATTCCTAACTGCCTTTATGTCGTGTGCGTCCTTCTGGCAGGTACGTCACATCTCCTCGTACGTTACAGTGTATCTGGATTTATCAGTCCATAGGACCCGTTTCCATTGATCTACGGTACGATAAATGTTCTTTACACCATGTTAAACGACGAGTTGCATTTCGAATGGAGATGAAATGCTTATGAACAGCCGCATGATCACGGTAACCCATGGAATGAAGTTCTCTTGGAATGGTACGTGTACATACTGAGGTTCCAGCATTGTTACTCACCTCTACACTGAGGTCTTGTGCAGTACTCCGTCGATTAGCTGTAACGAATCTCCCGAAGCTTCCACGTCCTCTATCACTGATTATCTTTGGTCTGCGGTATGTTTTGCTGCTTCAGGCTCGTCATGTGTCTTCCACTTATTCAGTACATCCAAAACCGTTGACTTTGGTATATTTAAACGCCTCTCGGTTTTTCTTATGGATCGGCCACTAATATAACACCCAGCAATCTTTCCTTTCTCAAAGTCAGTTTTCTCCCGCCGCGAAATTTTCACTCAACCTCACAGTGCGATATTATCGCAGTCAGCTGCAGGCTTGTTTTTATATCGTCTGCAGCTGTACCGCGGATCTTAACAACGCAGAGGATCCGTTCATTTGATTTTGAAGGAGTGTCCGGTGATTTTTGTCAATATAATGTATGTGTCAAATAACAAGAATAAGACCCTACCGGAACATCCATCTGATGGCTCAGGAAAGAATTCCTTTGCGGATGATAGCCAATGCTTCCCCACAACCTTAGGTTCGAGAAGAGGAGGAGAGCAATTGATGGCGGCGGCTGCCCAACAGCAAACATTTCCCTTACTAACTTGCTGCTAAAATAGTGTCACACGACCGTGGCAGGCTGAAAGTTTCAGAGTTCTTCTAAAAGACACATTCTACTGCTTACAGTTAACTATGATTTTTTCCAAGCCACGTGTGTGTTTAATTACATATACAGATGATGTCCACATATTTCTAGAACGATTTTCTATCAATATACACCGAAGAGCAATTGAATTAGAGACAGCTGGCGTTATGCAAATGTGGCCCTGTGGGTGGCGCTGTGGGTGGCGCTGTGGGTGGCTCTGTAAACGCAAACGACATGACGTATGCAGCGATCCGACAATATAAGGAGTGATGCGACGGGAATAAGTAAGAGTCTGACGCAGTATGGATAAGAGGAAGGATCTAAGCGCATTTGATCGTGGGCAAATTGTTGGGGTCTGACGAATGAGTCACTCCATTTCGGAAGTCGTGCAGGCACTGGGATTTTCCCAAGCCACTGTGTCACAGATGCACCGTGAGTACATCGAATCCGGTAAAACCATCCCTGCAAGGGCCAACTGCCGTGGACAATAGCGTGTGGATGAGAGGGGTTCATCGTCGGCTAGCGAGCATTGTAACAGCGGATAGACGGGCACAGTGCATGAAATCACTCTGCAATTCAACGCTAGTGCACAAAAACGAGTAAGCAGCCACACCATCCAGAACCATCTCCTCGCTGTGGGTACAGAAGCCATCGTTCCACGAGGCTACCGCTGCTGACCGCACATCACAGGGTGCAAAGATTAGCATGAGCGCTGGAACATCATCACTGGACCCTAGATATGGGGGAAAATGTTGCCTGGACTCATGAGTCGAGATTCACGTTGGTACAGGTGAATGGCATGATGCGAGTACGGCGTAAACCACATAAAGCGATAGATCCTTCTTGCCAGCAGGGTACTCTTCAAGTTGGTTGGGGTGGCATTCTCGTCTGGGGACTGTTTACGTGGACTGAAATTGGACCCCTGGTACATGTGACATCGTCCCTCTCAGGTCAACATTACCGGGATATCCTGGACGACCATTTGCTCTCGCTTGTGCATCTTTAACATCCCACTGAGGACCTCATCCTGCAACAAGACAATGCAGCTCCCGAGTCTCCTGACCTCAATCCCATCGAGCACATCTGGGATGCTATCGAAAGAGATGTTTGAGGTTCTGACCCCCCACCATCAAATCTTCGTGAACTGTGGGAGCTTGTTCAGGGGTCGTTGATCCGTATGGCGTCCCAACGCTTCCGGTGTCTTGTCGAGTCCATGCCGAGACGAAGCGCCGCCGTCATTAGGCCGAAAGGTGGTGCTACACGTTACTAGACAGGTATATCTAATTAAATTGTTCTTTAGTGTAATTCATGCTTAAAATACAATTACATCTTTTTTAAACGTTCAGTCTGATAGCCGTTTATCTGGAGCATGAACCTACAATCTAGGTTTTCAAGATAAAAGGGTATTTGTTAAAAATTTTAATGGTATCTCATTTAACTTTCCTTCCACAGCTTTCCATAATCTAGTCATTGTTTTTGATGTGCGATTACAAAGCCCTCGTTTTAGCAGTCCAAAGGCAGAATGGCCCATTGGGAAAAATAATTAGACTTTGAAGGAATATGAGCAAATGGTATATACTCTATACCCACCCATATTTTTTCATTTCTTTTTAAAAATAGGGCGGTAGATTTGGATGCATGACTGATAGTCTGATCCTGATGGAGTTCTAATCTTTGAAGGCTCTGTGCAAAACGGAATGGCATTTTCTCTTTAAATATAGGAGTTAAAACATTATTTTTGTAATATGTAGAATTAACTTTAACATTCTTTTCAACTTTTCTTAACTTTAATTTCCCAATGTACGAGAAAACAGCAATAATGGCGAATCCTTTAGTGAAACTTTCTTTGAATTCCTGGAACAAACTTTTTAAGTCTTTTTTTGCTCTTTTGCGATAGTAAATCGACCTTTTCTTTTCAAACCAGTGATAAAATTGAGGAAACAAGAGGGCATAAAACTATAGAGACCTTGTTTGTTTGTTTTGTTTTGAAGTTACAGCAAACTTGGCTGCAATGTGTCTCTAAAAATTTATTTTCCGCACTCTCGTCTTCACTTCTTTCCAGAAAACTGTGGAGATGTGATTGATAAGCACGGCACGTACTTCCAATAAGACATTCAGAAAAGGTTTATAAAGAAAAGGTGAGTCCTAAAAAAATTTAAGGCAACCTAGCCTAATGCAGAAATAATTACTTTGTACTGTATAAATTGGATTTCATACAAATGCACATTAACTCGTAATGATTAATTTAATGTAATTGGAAAGTTTACTGACTATTTCATTTTTTACGTTATCCAACCGTAAATGGTTCGATATCAATGAAATTTTAGTATGTGGTAAGCGGGGACGAACCCTATTGAAAATGGACGACATGAGGTTAAAGGTAAAGACATAGAAGCGGGATCCATTCCATCGCCCTTATGCGTCATAACTTACGTAAAAATGCTACGACCGCGACACAACTTTATCATGTTGTTCCGGACGTATGATGAACCAATTCTGTTTAATATCATCGAAATGGGGTCAACGGTCAGGGCACAGGAGCGTGATTTATTTCACAGCTCTTATCCTCATAACTTGACTAAAAATGCTTCCATTGCGACAAAACTTTAGCGTGTTGTTCCGGAGGTATAGTGAACAAATTCTGTTTAATGTCAGCAAAATGGGGTCAAAGGTCAGGACACAGGAGCGATATTTATTCCACAGCCTTTATCCTCATACCTAGAATAAAAATGTTTCTATTACGACAAAACGTTAGCATGTTGTTTCGGAGGTATGCTGAACGAATTATGTTTAATATCATCGAAATGGGGTCTAAGGTCAGGGCACAGGAGCGAGATTCATTCCACAACCATTATCCTCACAACTTGATTAAACATGTTTCTATTGCGATAAAACTTTAGAATGTTGTTTCGGAGGTATGCTGAACGAATTATGTTTAATATCATCGAAACGTGGTCAAAGGTCAGGACACAGGAGCGAGATTTATTCCACAGCCATTATCCTGATAACTTGAGTAATGATTTCTGGCATGTTGGAAAGCGTACCATAATCAATGCATTGCATGTTTTTACTAACTAGTTTTAAATATCTGTAAACATGTATTTGTAGTTTTATTACATATAAGCTGTACTTCATAAACTAGGAGCAAGTAAATTGCTTAATGGTCATATTTAATCTTCCTCACGTATAAAAATTTATAAATAAAGCACAATACAACTTTTTCTGTAAAAATTGTTGACCAGTGTAATTAGTAGGGTTCATAAAGAAAGTAAAATCTTCCACAACACGTATTTGATTAACTATATCTTTAAACATGCAAGTGACATGGTGACGCCAATAAAAAAACTGGTGGTTTGAGTAAATTTGTAAGGGATAAAAACACCGTACAGATTACAGTAATCAGAAAAACAAATTACACATATAACTGCAGCCAACATTATTTGAACACATCAAACCAGGGGCCCTTAACCTTTTTTGGTAAGGACCCAAAATCAACAAGACGATCAACTTCGCGACACATGGGTCTATTTCAAAATTAAAAGTGCTAATGTAATAATATAAATAAGCGTAGTAATTATTCATTATTCCACAGAGTGTAACAATTTTTTTGGTTTTTTGAAATTACAGTCAATCCAGTGGGGCAACCAATTTAAAATAGTAACATATTTTTTAAAAGTCGTAAAAATACATACCTTCTTCGGATATTTATGTGGTATTCTTTTTCCTGTAAAAAGCAAAGCTTGACGATTTCCCTTCTATTATTAATAATATTGCTTATATTATATTTAGAAATGCTAATTCCATGATTTTCACAGCCATTTTTAATCACAGAATACGAATATTCCTCTTCGTTAAGAACAAAAACATAAGTTCCTTCCGCAGCTTGTTCGTGTGAGCCATTTTCTTAGCAGACGATACGAGGGTTGTACCGAAAGTAATGCAAAAGTGGACATAGCTTTTTCATTAACTGACAGACATCGTTCAAATTTCACATATTGGTAGAGTAACTCTTCCTCTATAGTAACCCTTCTTTATTGCAGGTAAATAATGGATTCTAAGTAGAAGCCACGTGCTGGCATTGAGTTCTTAAAGAAGGAAGGGTGCAGGCTGTCCAACATCCACGGAAGGTTACAGAATGTTTACGGAGATGAGACCATTGATAAGAGCAATGTGCACAGATGGATGAAGAAGTTTAAAGAAGGGGAAACCAGCACTGAAAACAAACCACTCAGTGAGAGACCATCATCTGAGACCACTGACATGAATCGTCAGCAAGTGGATGAATTCATTCGCTCAGAGAGAGTCACAATCCGTGAGCTTTTTGCACAACTGGACTGTGGTCACAATGCCATACAGAAGATGTTGGAAGACTTTGTGTATCGGAAAGTACCTTCAACGTGGGTACCTTCGCAATTGACACCCGATTTAAAGGAGATAATGGTGAAAGTCTGCTCTGATCTGCTGGAAGCCTTTGAAACCAAAACGATTTTTTCCGATCTGGTGACAGGAGATGAATCGTGGGCGTATCTTTACGATACGGAAACGAAGAATCAATCCATGGAATGGGGTCACACTTCTTCACCAAGGCCTGAGAAGTTCAAGAGCCACCGATTAGCTCAGAAAGCCATGGTGACTGTATTTTGAGATGACAGGGGTGTCATTCTCGATTTTCTGGAACGTGGTGGTACCGTGACCAGCCAGCGATACACTGAGACACTCAAGAAGCTTGCTTAGAGAAGCCATAAGGAGGAAGAGATCGAACAAGAATCTGAAAAGGATCTACATTCACCATGACAGGGCGAGACCACACCCATCTTTGCCATGAAATCAGGTGATCAGGTAATTAAGTTGGTCGGTGTTCTCCCGTTCACCGTTCAGCCCAGACCTAGTGTCATCCGACTTCCACATGTTCGGCCTAATAAAGGGCAGGTCCTGGGACAAAGATTTGATAACAGAGACGAGGTGAAAGTGGCTGAGAAAAAGTGGGTACAACAGTCCGCCAGTGAATATTTTCAAAGAGGGTTCGAGAGTTGGGTTCAGTGTTAACACAAATGCATCGCTTGTGATGAAGGCTATGTTGAGTAGTATCTCTGTATATCGAAAGAGTTGCTCTACCAACATGTGCAATTTCAATTACCTCTGTCAGTTAATAGAAAAATTATGCCCACTTTTGCATTACTTTTGGCACAGCCCTAATACATTGGTAAATCACTCGGGTGTCGGAATACTTGAATACTTAGCGTGGCTTTGAGGCGAATTCTCTGGCAAATACAGATGTTCCGTAATTCCAGTTGAATTTTAATCAGGAGAAGGATAAGAAAGAAAATTCGATTTCTAAAGAATTTTTGTTTTTCAGAATTATACATGCAATAAATGTTATAAAGCATATTTTTTTTTTTCGATCGCAGATGGATACTTCTTCAGTTTACAGCGGATTGTTTTTTTTAAAGAACAAATAATTAGACGCAGTGGAAGTTTTTCATGAAAAATTGAAACCCATTCCTACCTGGAGTCATGACAGGAGGTTTCTCGTCTTCATCTGTGACACATATGCACATGTCACGATTTCTATCCTTTCCATTTCTCAAGAGGGCGTCTGGTCTGAAAATACAGAAAAACATAACCCATACAGCACAGAACGTCTCAGATATGTATCAATAATGTAACAATCTCTCATTTTCGTTACACTTTCATAGATATCTTGCAATTACCTTTCAGAAACATCTATTTTGGAACATAACTTTTTATACATTAATGTTACGTTAAAAATAGCATTCACCGATACTACCGTTTTATAGCTTCCATTGTACATAATTGCTAACTTGATGTTACATTCCGGTAATATTTGAGATTTTGGGTTTGGCAAAGACGTGGATGCGTATGCACATTCATGCCATTTCACCGAAGCACTCTCGTAGTCGTGTTTCACGTGCTCCTAGGATATTTTTTGGTTATACGGTCGTACTCGAGTTAACTAGTTAGTTGATTTAATATTTCATCCTTTTTTTTTTTTTTTTTTTGTGACTCAAGATAATCTGAAAATAGGTAGTTGTTTTGATTATAATAATATTTAAATTCTAAAAGGCATTCGTTGTTGTATAATTATTCTATACCAGCATGTTTTTTTTACTTGACGCTGAGAAATTTCATATTAGTAGGTATTTAGAGAAATGACGAATTTGATTTTCTTTCTTTTTTCGCGGAAATATAGTCTATTTCACATGTATAATAGAAATTCGACACCCTCATTTGGGAAAGATTTTTATTTCTTTTGTTATTAATATTGAAACGCCGCCACTCTTCCCAATGACAGCGTACTGCCTTGAACCTGTAAAAACGTAAACAACTCGTATAACGACTGTTGTTGCTTTTGAAACAGCTATCGAGTGCAATATTTTTTATTGTGATCTTACAAAGTTTATTAAAACTATAATGTTCAACGTAGTAAATACGTTACAGTAATATGATGATGTCACAAATACCTTTCAAATACGTAACAGTAACATGAAGTTGATATGTTGAAGTTACAAAGACCTTTCACTGTAACGTTTCGGTTATGTTTCAAAGTTATGTAAAGTTTGAGGACACTTTGACCTAACTGTAATGTTTCTGAAACATTACTGTTACATTGCGCAACGTATTTGAAAAGTCTCAATGCCTCAGTGCTACGTACTTGTAACATATATGAACTATTATGTGCTGTGTGGGAAGAAATATTCGGAGAATTTCAATGACTGAGCCATTTTACGAAGGATGTAAACTGGAAGGGAATCAGAAAGAACATGTTGGTCCTCTCTTTCGTTTGTTTGTTAGTTTGTGTGTGTGTGTGTGTGAGCGCGCGCTTATGTAAAAGCATGCTCGTGACTCCTGCAATTATTACTACCTACCTAACAACATATTCAGCCGCGTTTCTTGAGAATAAACGCCTCTACGTGGAGCGCATTCTGCTTCACTATACCGCGAAAGGTGTCATCAGGTATTCCGTACTAGCTGGAAATAAAAAAAACTTCCCGGAATCAGGCGACATACATTTGTCGTAAACTCTAAGTGTTAGTGCATCCTATGAATGATCCATGGATGGACCAAAATTCGGGAAATTTGGTGACCTAGCGCCCAGAAAAGTTTCACTTTCCTCTTTTCTTACGAAAACACCTAAGAAAAGGGGATAGTGGAGAAAATGAAAAGAGAAATCTTCCAAACATCAGGATTGCCGTTGATTATTGTTTTCAGTCTTCGTTAGAGCTCGTCGAGAGTTATTTTCTTTTCTGTCTCATTTTTTTTATTTTAAAGGTTGAGGCGCGCGGACCGAAGATGGTCTGAGTAGAGTAATCACGCACCATCGGAAAATTGACTGGAAATCCATATCAGGAAACGAACTCTGAGGAACAAAAGTAGACGGCAAGTTTGAGATATTTTCCAAGATTTTTAATCCCATGCCTTTTTTTAAACTATTACTACTAGTTATACTAATATAATGTTAATGCAATATTGCTCACTCCATATGGCACACGTTGGAATAGATAGAATCACATTCTTTGAATCTTCTACCGAAAATGTGTTGTCTAGGTTAGCATAGTTATTGTAGATATTAGAAGCAATGGTATGCAGTAAAGTTTGTCTAGTCGCGTCTTTACTATGTAAATAAATCAAGAAAACTATGCAGGAATATTTTTTAAAGCTAAATTTAACCAGCCTGTATTTCTTATGCTTGCAGCTCCCCCGAATCTGTACGTAGTGAGTAGAGCATGCCAGACTTAATGTGAGTTTGTTTCATTATTAATGAAGACAAAATTTAACATGACACAAAGATACTAGCTATTATAAGAATCCGCTCTTTTATTGGCCTGAACAACTGATGTTACCAAGCTTTCACGCATCAACGAGTGGATTTATCGAAGCAGACTGATGCTAACCTGTGCAGAGAAGATTTAAAAATAAATACTTGTGTTGTTTTAACCTATATTTGGAAATAAATACTTGTGTTAACTTATATTTTGAAAATAAATACTTCTTTTGAGTTAACTTATATTTGAAAATAAATACTTGTGATGAGTTAACATACACTGCTTACCACCCAAAATGCAACACCAAGAAGGACACGAGAGAGCAAAGCTAGATTTACTGGACACATAACAACAGATACAAAGATGAAACGATTGAGCTTACAGGCCTGTGCGACTTGAGGAACACGCAGACATCAATAGTTCGCGTGGCCCCCATGGCTGGCAATAACGGCCACACGTTGCCACAGTTCATCAGGCGTAGCCGCGGGTGGTGCTTGCTGGGCCACTCGGTTGCCGATCAGCGACCAGACGTGTTCGATGGGCAACATATCGGGAAAACAGCCGGGTCAAGGCAGCTGTTACATCTGGTGGGCCCTGAAGAATTGTTGCACGATGCGTGCCACGTGCGGGCGCGAATTGTCCTATTGAAACGTGGCCGCTGGCAGGTCCTGCAGGTAAAGGGGGATTACAGGCTCCAAAACGTCAGAGATGTTGTGGTGGCTGTTGAGTGTACCGGCGATGCGTACCAGTGGGGTGCTGATGTCATATCTAATTGCGCCCCAAACCATAACGCCAGGCAACAGACCGGTATGGGGATGCATAATGCAGGCGTCATACAGTCTCTCGCCGCGGTGCCGCCACACGCGGATCCGACCATCGTGGTGTTACAGACAGAAGCGGGATTCGTCGGAGAAGACAATGTCGTGCCATTCTGTAGTCCAGGTGCGGCGTTCAAAGGCCCACTGCCACCTCCCTCACCGGTGGTGTAACGTCAATGGTAATCGGAGCAATGGGCACCGTGCGACAAGTCCCCGCTCCTGCAGACGACGTAGAACGGTACGTGCTGACACAGGTTTTTGCGCACCGCACCCCAATTCCTGAGCTAACGTTCGTGATGTGGCGGTGCGAGCCGTCAATGACCGCCGCACAACATGCCGGTCCTCTCGTTCGGTGGTGTGCCGCGGCTGCAGAAATCGCTCAGATCGATCCGTCCGTCCCTCCTGCACCCACCGAAACCATACTCACCTCACTGTGGCTGTATGTCGTCCCACACGGGCGCCGATGTCTCGGCACAATAAACTGCTGTCGCGATACGCCACTATTCGTCCTTTGTTGAACTCCGAAACGTGCTGGAATGATTACCGTATTCTGCGACGAGGCATCAGAAAGCTTTCCACGCACAGGTCCGGCAGCACAACACACTTCCACTACTTACACCCCCCGCCTTCTGTGCACCATTCTTATAGTGCTTCTCGGTAGCGTGCCGGGCGCACATGATTTGCATATGCCCTGCAATGCAAATCGTTTGCATGTCCACTCGCGGGCGACGCATGCTGCGAATTTCAGGCCACTCGGATTCTTCCTTCTTGGTGTTGCATTATGGGTGGCCAGCATTGTATATTTGAAAATAGGTAAATACTTGCGTTGAGTTAACTTGACATCGTGTCAAGTTAAGACCTCAATATCCTAGCGTATCGTTTCCGAGACGATGCACGTCACGTGAGATAGTCGTTGCATGGATATTATGTTAGAACTATTTCGATTGCCTCTTTGACGGCAGTGTCAGTTTGGATAAGAATCCACTTATCCAGAACAGCTAGTTCCAGCTCATTGAGGTGTCGCATCGTTGAGGTGAACTTCTCTTGAATGGGCTCTGTTGCGGGTCTCATTTTTGACATTTCGTTTATATTCCGTTACTCGGGTGCTAATTGGCTTCTGAGTCGTTCCTATGTACCGTTCGCGCGTTCCATCAGGGCATAACAGCAGGATAGAATAAACTCCTGTCTTCTTGTCCGTGTCAATTTTCTTCCTGGGAGAAAGGATATTAATAACCGAAGAAACTGTCGTGATACGAATAACAAGAACTAGAATCTTTACGGCGTTTCTTAGAAAAAATACAAGGCCAGGAATATATGGCAGTGATGTGATGAAATTTTAGTGGAAATTACCGGTCGGTGTTTCTTTATTTCTGAAGCAATTTGGTTTTATCTACGATGGAAATTTTTAGTTCTCTGTTGTAGCGTGAGAAGAGCGCTTGATTAGAAACATTTTTGATTTTTAAAGATACTATAGCTTCAATTTAACTTCGCTGTTGTGTATACGTGTTTTAACATCCTTGTAAGCGCTCAAAGAAACAAAACGTGAACTTGCTCCAACGATGAAACTGGGTCGCCGTAATAAGGAAACCCAATGCCATTGTTGGCCCTAACTGACTATCTAAATTAACAAGAAAATTATACCCAATATTCTCACACGTTGCTTCCTCGGAAATAGGTAAGAAATAATCTCATCAGTAAAATGGAAACTGTTTTCTTTGGATTCGTTGGCGAATGTCAGACAAGGAAAAGATGAAGGTAATTCGTACAATATCTGTCAAGTACATACACATGTGTATATAAAGGATGTAAGGTCAGGTGATGCGTAACATCACAGCCTCTCCTTGACAAATGTCAACCCCGCCTTCTCGTGGTGCATCCTGTTCCCACTAAAGGGGCTCTGACGACCGCCAATAGCGGTATAACTATACCATCGGGATCAGAGGAAATGCTATCCCACACTCACCAACCCGCTTGGCCAGCGTGGTGAGTTATGGCCAAACACCTCCAAAATGACTCTACAACTTAAATCTTGGCCCTCAGTCTCCGGCAGCTGGAATGTACCTGGCCAAGGCAGCGGCCAGTGCGACATGAAGGCAGAGGGTGCTAAGAATCCCCGGAGGACCGGACTAGGCTGCCATTTGATGCTGACCTTGGCTACCTACAACGGACGCTCCCTATCTTCTGATTCAAGGCTTCTTGAATTGGAAGAGGAACTACAAAGGATCAAGTGGGACATCGTCGGGCTAAGTGAGGTAAGGAGAAAAGGAGAAGATCTCATTGAACTGAAAAGTGGACATCTCTTCTATTATCGTGGGACAGATACTGGCAGAACTAGTGGTGTTGGATTTATAATAAACAAGAAACTGAAGGATAAAGTGGTAGAAGTTGAAAGTTCCTCTGACAGAGCTGCACGACTCGTTATCCAACTATCGAGAAGATACCAGGCTCAGATTATTCAAACTTATGCACCCACCACAAGTCATCCTGAAGAAGAAATTGAAGAATTTTATGAGGAAATTCGTGATCTAAATAATAAAGGTAAGCAGCACTTGAAGATAATTATGGGAGATTTCAATCCAAAAATAGGGCAACGGCAACAGAATGAAACTTCAGTAGGTAAAGTCGGTCACGGAAACAGAAACCAGCGTGGAAATACTCTCGTTGAGTTTGCAGAGGCAGAAGGATTTTTCATCTTGAACTCCTTCTTCAAGAAAAAGCCACACAGGAAATGGACATGGAGACATCCAATTGGAACGACAAGTGAAATTGATTTTATTATGTGTAACAAAAAATTCGTCATCGAAGACTGCAGTGTGCTGAACAAGTTCAACACAGGTAGTGACCATAGATTGGTGAGATGTAAGATGCACCTCAACACTAAACTGGAACGTGGCAAGCTCATAAGACAAACAAAATGTATTGACATAACCAACCTTAAAAAACACCATAATACTTTCAAGTTGGAACTGAAGAACAGATTCTCTGCTTTAGAAGGCCTAACATCGGAAGAAGTGGATATTTCGGAAGTTAACAGAAAAGTAACCAAAGCTCTAATGGAAACAGCAACAAAATTAGCTGGGTCTAAGAACAAGTTGCATGTGAACAAATTATCAGGAAAAACCAAAATGTTGATGCAAAAAAGAAGAGAGATGAGGACAACTAAAGAAGATGTGACTTCCAAAGTGGAATATATAGAGCTATGCAAGACAACACGAAAAAGTATCACTGAAGACGTAAGGAAATTCAACTGTGAGCTAGTGAGGAAAGCAATTGAAAACAACCAAAGCCTTAAGATAGCAAAGGGACATCTCAGTAAGGGAAGAAAACAGATTATGACTCTGAGAAAAGAAGATGGTTCTATAACAAGAAATAGAGGCGAAATTTTGACAAGAGTGAAAGATTTCTACTCCAAATTATATGAAAGGGATGATACATGTACTCCAGACATCATGAAAGGTACCAGAGTTCTTCCAGTCCTCCCAGCAGAAGTTGCTCATGCAATCAAGAACATGAAGCTGGGGAAAGCTCCAGGAGAAGATGGAATTACTATAGACATCATACAAGAAGCAAGTGGAGAAATCGAAACAGTACTCGCCCAAATTTTCACTCGATGCCTTAATGAAGGGAAGATTCCTGAGGATTGGAACAATGCTACAATGATCCTGCTACATAAAAAAGGTGACATTGAGGATCTCAGGAACTACAGACCTATCAGCCTCCTATCAGTGGTTTATAAAATCTTCACTAAAGTTCTTTCACACCGCTTGAAGGTAACACTGGACATGGCTCAACCGAGAGAACAAGCTGGATTCAGGAGTGGCTACAGCACAATAGATCATATCCACGTACTGAGAGAACTAATTGAAAGAGCGAGGGAATATGAACTTCCATTGTGCATGGCTTTTATCGATTATGAAAAAGCCTTTGATTCGGTGAAACCATCAGCAGTTACCACGGCTCTGAAATCCTGCGGTATTAAAGATGCATACATTAATATTATTAATAACATCTATGAAAATGCAAGTGCAAAGATTCGGCTATTTGAAAATACAACACACATAAAAATTGGAAAGGGAGTGAGACAAGGTGACACCATATCTCCGAAGCTCTTTAATGCCACATTGGAAAATGTCTTTCAATCACTGAACTGGGAAAACAAAGGGATAAAGATTAATGGAGATTATCTAACCCACCTTCGTTTTGCTGATGACGTAGTCATTTTTGCAACTACCCCATCAGAGCTGCAGAGTATGATCCAGGAACTTGCTGACAAGAGTAAAGAAGTGGGATTAAAAATGAACTTTCAGAAGACAAAAGTGATGTTCAATGCTTTTACAAGAAATGAAGATTTATCGATTGATGGAGAAAAACTGGAGATAACAGATACGTATGTTTATCTTGGACAGCAGATATCAAGTGAGGGTCACATTGATGAAGAAATTAATCGGCGTACAAAACTTGCCTGGAGAGCTTTTGGAAGAAACAGCATAATTTTCAAGAGCAATATGCCATTATGTCTTAAAAGAAAAGTGTTTGATCAATGCATCCTTCCAGTGCTTACGTATGGTGCAGAGACGTGGACCTTAACTAAAAGAGACATACAAAGGCTGCAGACAACTCAAAGAGGCATGGAGAGGTGCATGCTTGGTATAACCAGGAGAGATAAGAAGAGAAACTCGTGGATCCGAAAATGACGAGAGTGGAAGACATCATGATCAGGGTTAAATCCCTGAAATGGCAATGTGCTGGACATACTGCCAGAAGGACAGACCATAGATGGACAGCCGAAATTTTAGATTGGATTCCAAGGGACAGGAAAAGACCCAGAAAAAGACCACATGGGAGATGGGTGGATGAAATTCGTAAATATGCGGGAGTGACATGGAGGAGACTGGCACAAGACAGACCGTTGTGGAGGAAACTTGGGGAGACCTTCGTCCAGCAGTGGATTGATAATGGTTGACAATGATGCTGATGATGATGATATAAAGGACATAAATAAAAATGTTGTCTATGTACGGTAATTGTTTTGTTTTTACCAACATACTCCAATTTCAATTAAAAAATGGATTTTTATTTACAATTTTAAAACCTACCGGTAAGATCTTTCGGATCACAATGATCCCATCATCAGACCGAGCGGCAGTCGAAGTTCAGTGGTTTATTAAATGCTCACTCACGCGTTGAAAACGCCTTGGTATTGCCAACAATCACAAGATAAATATGAGAAAAATAAATAAATATAAAATATCTATATGTTTTCAAGTACACAGTAAGAAAGGTAAGTATCGTTAGTTTTTTCATTTACATTCGGCCAAATAGTGCCACTCCCGGTTTCTTACGCTGAATTATTCATCGGGTGCTGAGCACAAATTTGCAATCAACAATCTTTATGGGGTTCGAATGTAAGTGGGAAGATCGTTACTAATACAAAGCTGGTTATATCTAGAGATAAAGAGAGTTTCGGGGAATAACAAGGAACGTTTGTTAGATGCAGTGGCAAGGATAGTAGCATTCTCCCCGTCTGGTGTGTAACTCTCCTCTGTCACAGTTCTGACCAAAGCTGTGATATTTGTATCTGTCCTTAAGAACTATTGATATTCTTTCATTCTGACCCCCAAAGATCTTCAAGTGGAGCCTAGATAGATCCTCGGTGGGTCATTGGGGAGATTCGGAACCAATGGAATCTATGTTTTTGCAGTAGGGGAAAGAGTATTTGTCCTTCCAAATAAGTGCAAAAATGTTCGCAGTCTGTACACACCAAAGTACAAGTGGTCCTTTTTACAGACGTTCTTCAGTAGGGTAATAATTGCAGGGAAATTATGCATCAAACCCACATATTTTGGTCAAGGTCTTGTACACTTTAAACTTGTACTAAGGGAATTATATTGTTTTTGAACCAGTCTTATGAAACTAACATGCGGGTATCCATAAGAGGTTGCCGTGTTTGAAATTATCTTTAGTACCGTCCACAGTAGTTCCTCTGTAGCAGAGAGGATGAAAGCTCTTTTAGGAGAAACCTCAAGGAGGATAGTTTGTAGCTAGTCGGATGTGCAGAGGTGTAAGGTAAAGGTGTGGAAACAAAAGTACGTTTACGATACAGGGTATGTGAGACCTGAGCCGGAGGGGTTATGTGAAAGAAGTAAGTCAAGAAAAAGAAGGGTTCCCTGCTCCTGAATTTCAACTGTAAACTTGATAGTAGGATATTTGGATGATAAGGTTTCAGTAAGAAATACAAGTTGTTCCACTGGATATGTCAAAAAAAATATCATTAACATAACAAATAAAAAGGCCGGTTTTAAAGGAAATTCGGAGAGGACTTTGTTTTCCAAAGACTGAAGCCGAAATTCTGCAAGTACCGGTGATAATGGGGACATCACTGGGGTTCCCTTTTTTTGTTGATAGATGGTGTCATTGAATCGAAAATAGGTACGGCTAACAAACAGCTTAAGAGCCGAAAGAATTGCCTGTATTTCAAGAAGCAAAAGAGTAAAATTAGTGTTAAGGTTTTCTGCAATAATAGAATGAACAATATCAAGAGGTTCATTGGTGAACAGGGGAACTACATCTAGGGAGGCCATAATAAAGCGGTGACTGTAATTATTGAAATTTCAAATTTTGTTCAACGTCTGAGTTGTGCTCTTGATAGAAATATCTAAGGCGTGAACGTAAGGTGTGAGAATGGTAGGAAAATATTTTTCCAGGTTCCTTGTGGAGTTAGTTGCCCCGATTACAAAATACGAATTGGGTGATCAGATTTGTGAATTTTTAATTTTCCAAAAACTGCTAACACTCTAGGGCCAGGTGGGTGGTTCATGTGAGAAGAAATGCTTTCAGGAAGATAGCCACCATTTCAAAGCTGTCCCTAGGAAACAAATGTTGCAGCACTTGGATGTGATTTCCCTGTTCCCCAATGCACCTCCTGATATCGTTCATTCCATTATTGAAGAACACCTCAACAATAATTCTGCTCTTTCGCCTCTTGAAATACAGGCAGTTCTTAACTGATTGCTAGCCGTACCTATTTTCCATTCAATGACACCATCTATCAATAAAAAGGTGGGCACCTCAATGGTGTCCCCATTATCACCGGTGTAACGTATACTCTATATTCACTTTCCTTTTGATTTTACTATCTCTGGTTATTTTATTTTACTATGTAAATTATCTTCTTACTAAACGAAATATTATTTCACCCGCTGAATGAGATCTGGCAATGAGTGTAAGTCATGACGTGGTGGTAGCTAGTATATAGGCGCGTTCATCGAGACTTAGGGAGAGCTTTTGTTGTTGTTATGAGAGAGCGTTGTTGTTTACGGAGAGGGTTTATAATACGAGGAGAGATTCTTCATTATTGTAAAACAAGTTGTGTGTGTGCTTTAGTTGACCAAGAGTCTTATAATAAAGAAGTTGCAGTAAGTTAGTCTTTCTCAATTCATAGTTTTTGTCAGACCTCTGTCTGGCTGTTAGGTTTATAACATTTATTTATTACCATAAATAACCAGCGTTAAGACTTTGTTTACGTTCGTAATTAACTAGTAACAACAACCATTTTGAGTTCACTATTTTGAAGCTTAGTACAAGTATATCATTAGCTAGCTGGTAGGAAGAGCATCATTCATATTAATTAGCTTAGCGAAAAGATTATAAGGTTAATTCATTATACCGGTACTTGCAGAATTTCGGCTTCAGTCTTTGGAAAACAAAGTCCTCTCCGAATTTCCTTTAAAACCGGCCTTTATATATTCGTTATATGGATGATATTTTTTTGGACATATCCAGTGGAACAACTTGTCTCTCTCACTAAAACTGTTCCATCCAGATAGCCTACTATCAAATTTACCCTTCAAAATTGAGGAGCAGGGAACGCTTCCTTTTCTTGAATTACTTCTTTCACATGACCCCTCCGGCTCAGGTCTCACATACCGTGTTTATCGGAAACTTACTTTTGTTTCAATTCTTTTACCTTACACCTTTGCACATCCAACTAGCTATAAACTATCCTCCTTGAGATTTCTCCCTCTCTGCTACAAAGGAACTACGGCGGACTGAACTAAAGACAATTTCAAACATGGCCACTTCTTATGAATACCCGCAAGTTACTTTCATAAGACTGGTTCAAAAACAATGTAATTCCTTTAGTACAAGTTTAAAGTGTACCAGACCTTGCCCAAAATATGTAGGTTCGATGAACAACGTTCCTGCAATTGTCCCCCTACTGAAGAATGTCTGTCAAAAGAACCACTTGGACTTTGGTGTAAATACTGCAAACATTTTTTCACTTGTTCGGAAGGACAAAGACTCTGTCCTCATACTACAAAGACATGGAGTCTACCAGATTCCATTTGTTCCGAATCTCCCCACTGACCCACCGAGAAACTATCTAATGTCAACTTTAAGATCTTTGGGGATCAGAATGAAAAAAAAATATATCAATACTTCATAAGGACAGGTACAAATATCGCAGCATTGGTCAGAACTGTGTCGGAGGAGAGTTATACACCAGACTGAGAGAATGCTACTATCCTTTTGATTGCATCTAACAAAGGTTTCTTGTCATTCACCGAAAGTGTCTTCATCTTTAGGTTCAACCAGTTATGTTGGAATGACGATCTTCCTTTTTATATTCCAACCCCATGGAGATTGTCGATTGCAAATTTGTACCCAGCACGCGATTATTAAATTGGCGTAAGAAACCGGGGGTGGCACTATTTTGCCAATGGACATGAAAAAACTAACGATAATTGCCTTTCTTACTGTATACTTAAAAACATATAGATATTGTATATTTATTTATTTTTCTCACATTTGTTTTGTGACTGTTGGCAACACCAGAGTGTCTTCGACGCGTTAGTAAACATTATATAAACCACTGAATTTCTGAAGGACTCTTTTCATCTGGCCTGATGATGGGATCATTGTGATCCCGAAAGATCTTGCCCGTAGGTTTTAAAATTATAAATAAAAATCATTTTTAATAGCAATTGTAGTATGGTGGCAAAAATATAAAAATTATCGTACATATACAGCATTCTTATACAGTATTGTCCTTTGGACATGCTAATTGAATGTCAGAGAAATTTCCTTCCTGGAAAGTGAACAATGTAATACCGGAATTCAACAACAAGTGGGTAAGAATATGTACACCTATAATGTTAGAATTTCTTTAAGAGCGTTCATCAAATAATGCAGTAAGAAAATTTGCAACGAGGAACCAAAAACGTCTGTTTTGGGATTCAGCAAGGAAAGAGTAACATAATGTGTATCAAGAAAATAAATGTTTCTTTATAGGAATTAACAACCATGTGGGTTAGGAAATTTCTGTCTAAAAACCTAAGACTTTGTCCAAAGGGATTTAGCAAAGAATGGGTAAGAAAAATTCTGAGGAGGACACAAGAATCCCATTTATATTCATCATGGAATAATTACGAACATTTCTACGTAAAAATCGAGAATTTCTTTATCAGAATTCATCAAGATGTAGGTAAGATGACTTCTATAAAAAAAATGATATTTTCTTCAACAGATTCACAAAACAAATATGGAAAGAGAATTAATGTAAACAACAACTTCTCAGTTGGCATTCAGCATTACATTATTAAGAAAATGTGTACATAGAAAATGAGAACTCCTTTACTGAGATTCACCAATGATTGTAGAGAATAATTCCTGAATTGAAAATGAAAATATCTCATTACTATTCCCCGTCACGTCACTGAGCACCAGCACTACCAAAAATTCACAAATCAGTTTAAGCTTAGAAGCGTTTTGACATCCTTATATATGTTCAACAAAACGTTTACATGTGGTGCAGGATCATAAGCACATTTGTGAACTGCAGCTTCAAAAACTCTTCCGTAGTTAGAAATTTTAGCAAATCCGCATTACTCCTTCCCTCACAGATCATCCTGAAATATTTAGAATTCATTAATATCGATAGAAAATTCAAGGGATTTTGTTACTTTCATTCATATAGCAATTTCATGGAAAATGTTTTTTCCAGCAGAATTTGGGTAGTTTTATTTTAAAAACGTGAAAGAATTAAGCAATTTTATCCACAGGGAACATTTTCAGAGAAACATTTGCATCCTTAGGACGAATCATCTATCTTGTTGATTTAGTGCATAATAATATATCATGAAACAATTCTTATTGGTTTTGCATTTATAACAAGAACAAATCAGATCCAATGACTTCCTGTTTAGATTTGTTTTATTCTAATCTTTATAGGATGATGCGCAAACTTATTTGAAAACACTCGGACATCAGAGAGTTTCTAGTCTCCATTAAAATTTTATGTTGAAGGAATGCGATATCTATTTCCAGTGCCGCATATCCATTGAGTCCTATATAAAACCTGAAGGACCGTTGTTTCGTGCTTGCATATTGCATTTACGTCGGGAGGTACTTTTAAAATATGCACTGCAGGTCTTAAAGCATCATGGTGGATTATTCAAATGTTAAAATACTGCCTCAAAGTTGCATTTATAAACCTGCTTTGCCGCCAAATGGAATAGGTTACGTTCCTAGGTCAGATCACTAAAGCGCGGATTCGCAAGGAACGACTACAACTGCAAGTGCAGATAACTACTGTAAAACGTCGGCAGTTCAGTTGTAAAATTCCGAAGGGACACTTTTAAGTGAGTGTAAAAATTTGATATACATTCCCTTTAACTGCTTTGGTAGCATGGAACAACAAATAATTCAGTTTGGGAAACTCTGCACGGAGTAATGTCATTTAGGCTATGTAAGAAAAGTTAAAACTCGTGTTAAAATGAAACTAGAATACATAATCCAAATTTATTTTTATGACGCCACCGAAAGGACGATGCTAAAGGAAATAGGAGAAATTAAAATCAGTAATGTCCTCAAGGAAATAGAAAAACACAATATTCAACAGCTTCTGATCTAAGAAATGGAGGCTGTTCTTGAAGGTTACTATACTTCTTTAAGACGAGCAAACTGATACAGAGTTGACAGTATACTCCGCTTAAAGAGATCATTCCGAGATCGAGGTTTTTTTATAAAAATAAAAGGATGCTAACACTTAACGATTAAATGAAATGTCGTCATTTCCAGAAGTGTTTATAAAACAAAAGCTTTAAACGCGTTTACTTAGAAATTCTAAAACTTAATTTTTTGATATATTTACATCGTTGAAGACAGGCATGTTTAAACTGCCGCAATGTTGACTTTACTCTGCAATGCGAAAAGTGTCTGTGCGCAATAAACATTAAACAAAATTCCAAATAACTACGTCCATGTTTACCAATACGTTTATAACCGAGACAATTGGTGTTATACACATTACATCGAAGAGCCAAAACATTATGAACACCAATGAATGAAATACGGGATTACACCGTTGTACAGTACAAATTTGGAAGTTGTGAATATGTTCATTGGTGTGCATATGACATGTACGTAAGCCAGGTAATATCCTAAAACTCGTCCTGGAGCGGGAATCGAACCATTGTCTCTCCGAAAGCGCCTGACTATGCTAGCCACAACAGCACCGAGAACGACCGAGTTCCAACTTTCCGATTATTGAATATAACCATCACAGTATTTGCTAGTCGAAACAACCGGCATTCATATATGGCGAATCTGAGGCTGCGCGTCTCAGGGCAGTCACGGGAATGAATTCTAAGTATCCAGATTCGCTACACATGAATGCCGGTTGTTTCGAACATCGAAAGCTGTGATGGTTATATTCAAATTAATCGGAAACTTGAAACTGCATCGTTGTAGGTGGTGTAGTTGTTAGCATACTCGTGCGCTATCCGGGAGGCGCGGATTCGATTCCCGCTGCAGGACGACGAAGTTTTCAAGTTTTCGGATATTATCTGTCTTACCATTCATGCCATATTTACACCAAAAAACGGATTCACAACTTCAAATTTTGCATTATGAAAACTGGCCTAATATTGTTGTGCCCCCAAAACAGCTCTCACGGACCCTACAAGATTTTTAAAGGTGTCTCGTGATATTCCGTACCAACACGTCACCAGCAGATTCTTTAACTCTAAAAGTTCTGTGGCTGAGCTGCCGCAGATTGGATTTGATGTTCCAACATAAACTAAAGATGCTCGATTAGATTGCTATCTGGAAAATTTGGATTCTTCTTGACTTTCCGTGAACCAATCCCAAACAATCCGGGCAGTATGGCATCTCGCATTTTCTAATCTGAAAGAAGGCACAACTACAGATAAACACCGTTGCAATGAAGGATGGAACTGGTTTGCAATAATGTTCAGGTAGGTGGCAGGTGTCATAGTTTCCTGGCACATGAATGGTTAGCACCAGGGTATCCCAGCAGACGAAATAATTAGATTTCCTCCACCGGATTGTATTAGTCGCACGGTGCATACTGATGCCAATACTTTCCCAGGAAACAAAACACACGTACCTGGCGGTCCATACTGCGCAAGATGAAACAAGACGCATCGAAGCAGACGACCTTCTACCAGTGTTTCGAGGTCCAGTTTTGATGCTCGCCTTCTCACTGTTGGCATATTTCAACCTGGGTTAGAGCATGGGCATTCAGAGCGGCCTGCTGAGACGAAACCTCATTTTTCAGTAGGGTTCGATGTGCTGTGACATGTTACTCTCGTCCCCAGCATTCAAATTACCAGCTAGTTGCGCCACAGTACCCCTGCTATTGGCTTCTACCGTACGGGATAGTTTTCGCTTATCTCCACCAAAGATGAGGCGTGATTCCCTCACACCTTACCCGCGGTTTGTACTTCCCTCTACTCGGCCCACGTTTTGAAGATACTAACTACTGCTAACTATGAGCACTCCATAAGCCTTGTCGTCTTGGAAACGCTCTTACACAGCCATCTGGCCGTTATAATTAGGTCGATCTCGCTTAAGTCCGCTCCCTTCCCCATGTGAAGCACAAGAGTAAAACTGTTTAACATAACTCAGTATCTGGTGTTACTTTTAAAGTGTCATGACCTTCACATGTGTCATTTTTCATCTGCAGTCTCCTTCTATTTGCATAAAGATGCGCTAGCCATGACGTTTTGGCTCTTCGGTGCCTACTAGGAGCTTTCGATACTACTAACAGTTATCTCAAACGTTGAAGGGCTGTTCGTTAATCAAGTATTCTAGTTAAGTTTAACGGGACCAAACTGTTCGTGATTTTTTGAGGTCTGCCGCATCGTATTTTAAAGTTCTTATCTTCGCTCTGCGTCATCTGCATAATCTAGACACACTACATTTTCAAAGGTATTGGCAAACTACAATGATTTAGGGAAAATGGCTTCATTATCGCAATTAGTACAGAGGGTAAGTCAAAGGTTTGGCAATATTTGGACCACTTAATGTCTTCATACGTACCTTTACGACAAAAGCTAACTAGCATTCAAAGTATAAGCCATCTGTCTGCCAGTTCTTCGATTCCGTGACGGTACCAGTTCTTGTCCTTCGAGGCGAAATGAAGCCCTTCACCACAGCTGACACCTCCTCCTGGATGTTGAAGTGCCGTTCGCAATGGAAGTGGGCTATGGACCGGAACAAGTGATAATCCGATGTGGCAAGGTCTGGACTATATGCGTTGAGTGGAACATCTGTTCGATACCCTAAAGTTCCTGGAGTTTTGCCTGGGTCGTTCGCGCGGTATGAAACCGAGTGTTGGCCTGCTGTACGAGAACGCGTTTTCTGGACACCAGTGACGGGTACTTCTCTTTCAAAAACGGCATACATTCCTTCCAGCTAAGGGGTTGGCGTTGTTGGTCCAACCGTCTGAAACAAATTCGTAATGGATTATCCAGTCGAAATTCCAACAGATGCAGAGCATCATCTTCTACTCGAAGCGCCCACATTTGGGAACATGTTCTGGAAGTTAACCCGAGGCCGCCCCGGTAGCGCAGGTGTCTGTGCGGTGGCTTCTGATCATTCGTCCGAGATGGGTCCGGGTTCGAAACCCGGTGAGGCATGGATGTTGTGTTTGTCTTACGGCACTGGCTCTCAGCCATCCTTGGAACCACCAGTGGCCCTAAATTTGGGACGGGCGACTGCTATAGTCCATTGAGTTGCTCACGGTGGTCATTAAACCTCCAATAAAAAAAAGAAGCTGGCCCTTGCTCAACCACTACAGTTGTGTGTTATGTTTACAGAAGTACACCCACCTTTCATCTCGCCCAACAGTTCTCTTGATGAAGCTTACACCTCACGGGTTTTTTCAGGAATTTCGTGCGCAATTCCACACGGTGGTTTGCTTCAGCTGGTGTCGGTCCGTGAGAGACAATGCTGCAGCTCCTGTAGACTTTGCCGAATTCCTGAGGGTGATGAACCACGGTGTTCTGTGATATGCTCAGTTCGCCTGATAATCTCCGGGTGCTGGTTGTTGGATTTGCCTCAACAGCCTGGTGCTCGGCCTCCGAAACCACGGTTTGCGGCCTACCTGACCTTGGCTGATCGTCAAGGTTTCTGTTACCTGAGCAAAATTTTTTCAATCATCTGGTTGCGGTGCTGGGGTCCACGAAGCCTTCCCATTTCGAATGACAATTGTTTTGTGTTGCTTGAACAGCGTTATGGCCGAGTTCAAATTCGTAAAGCAAAAGCCGGTTGTAGCTATTCATCTTTTAGGCATTCCAAACCCAGACAGGACGACGACATGCAATGTTGTTCACAGCAACGACTACCACTTTATATCCCTTTCGACTGACAGAAGTGCCCGACTTGAACTAGTTTAAACACGCCGCAGCACATCCGGTTTTTGCAAAGTTTTCAAAACGTTCGACGCACCCTCTGTAGTTAGTTGGTCCACCTTTTGCTTCTGCGAGAGCGGCAACACGTCGAGGCGCACTATCATCTAATGTCTGGTAACTCTCCCCACAGGAATGGCTCGCCATTCCTCCTGCAAATTGTTACCAGAGTGGAGAGCAAAGACGGTTATCGAGGTCGATTTGGTATCCATCGCTCCATTTCATCCCAGAGGTGTTCTATGCGATTAAGATAAGAACTGAGAGCAGGCCAGCGTAACAGCTCCGCCTCATTTTCAAGAAACCAATCCTGCACAGAGTGGCAGGGAGCTCGCTCGTGTTGGAAGAGTTAACGGTCATTTCCATAATACTGCCGCATTGTTAGTAGAGCAGAATTATTCAGAACGTCAAGGTACACTTTAGAAATCATGGTTTGTGGTATAATAACCAACGGGACGAGTCCCATCCACGAAAAATAACTCCATCCCATGATGGAGCCTCCGCCGAACTTCACAGTTGGAAGAACAAAGTCCGACGAAAATCGTTCACTGTCGCGAAATCTAGACAGGCCCATTGGATTGGAAGAGTGAAAAGCGTGACTCATCACTCCAAGGAACAGCTTTTCAGTCGCCCATAGTCCAGGAACGACGGGACACACACCACACAAAACGCCGCTTCGCATTCATAGTAGTGATTTCTGGCTTGTGTGCCTCTGCTCTACCATAATAAACCACACTATGCAACATTCTACGGATTGTCATGGTACTAACCGAGCCATTCCAAGCATTTCCTACTTCAGAAGCTATGGTAGCGGTAGAGAAAGAATGGTATTTCTCAACATTTCTTACCATGGCTCTTGTGTCACGTCCTGTCAGTTTGTGCTACCTTCCTGAACAGTTTTTGCTGTAGGTTTACTGCCCTGGCTCCATCTCCTGACAATAGCATTTACAGTCGATTTTAGTCGGTTCAGTTTAGCTGTAGTGCTTGGTACGGGAACAAGCTTGGTACGGGAACGTTGCTGTCTTCTGAAAGTTCATTTCTCTTGAAAATTATGCTGTTTCTTCCAAAAGCTCTCCAGGCAAGTTTTGTACGCCGATTAATTTCTTCATCAATGTGACCCTCACTTGATATCTGCTGTCCAAGATAAACGTACGTGTCTGTTATCTCCAGCTTTTCTCCATCAATCGATAAATCTTCATTTCTTGTAAAAGCATTGAACATCACTTTTGTCTTCTGAAAGTTCATTTTTAATCCCACTTCTTTACTCTTGTCAGCAAGTTCCTGGATCATACTCTGCAGCTCTGATGGGGTAGTTGCAAAAATGACTACGTCATCAGCAAAACGAAGGTGGGTTAGATAATCTCCATTAATCTTTATCCCCTTGTTTTCCCAGCTCAGCGACTGAAAAACACCCTCCAATGTAGCATTAAAGAGCTTCGGAGGTATGGTGTCACCTTGTCTCACTCCCTTTCCAATTTTTACGTGTGTTGTATTTTCAAACAGCCTAATCTTTGCACTTTCATTTTCATAGATGTTATTAATAATATTAATGTATGCATCTTCAATACCGCAGGTTTTCAGAGCCATTGTAACTGCTGATGGTTTCACCGAATCAAAGGCTTTTTCATAATCGATAAAAGCCATGCACAATGGAAGTTCATATTCCCTCGCTCTTTCAATTAGTTCTCTCAGCACGTGGATATGATCTATTGTGCTGTAGCCACTCCTGAATCCAGCTTGTTCTCTCGGTTGAGCGATGTCCAGTGTTACCTTCAAGCGGTGTGAAAGAACTTTGGTGACGATTTTATAAACTACTGATAGGAGGCTGATAGGTCTGTAGTTTCCGAGATCCTCAATGCCACCTTTCTTATGTAGCAGGATCATTGTAGCGGTGTTCCAATCCTCAGGAATCTTTCCTTCATTAAGGCATCGAGTGAAAATTTGGGCGAGTACTGTTTCGATTTCTCCACTTGCTTCTTGTATGATGTCTACAGTAATTCCATCTTCTCCTGGAGCTTTTCCTCGCTTCATGTTCTTGATTGCATGTGCAACTTCTGCTGGAAGGACTGGAGGAACTCTGGTACTGGTATCTTTCATGTTGTCTGGAGTGCATATATCATCCCTTTCATATAATTTGGAGTAGAAATCTTTCACTCTTGTCAAAATTTCGCCTCTATTTCTTGTTACAGAACCATCTTCTTTTCTCAGTGCCATAATCTGTTTTCTTCCCTTACTGAGATGTCCCTTTGCTATCTTTAGGCTTTGGTTGTTTTCAATTGCTTTCCTCACTAGTTCACAGTTGAATTTTCTTACGTCTTCAGTGATACTTTTTCTTACTGTCTTGCATAGCTCTATATATTCCACTTTGGAAGTCACATCTTCTTTAGTTGTCCTCATCTCTCTTCTTTTTTTGTATCAACATTTTGGTTTTTCCTGATAATTTGTTCACATGCAACTTGTTCTTAGACCCAGCTAATTTTGTTGCTGTTTCCATAAGAGTTTTGGTTACTTTTCTGTTAACTTCAGAGATGTCCACCTCTTCCGATGTTAGGCCTTCTAAAGCAGAGAACCTGTTCTTCAGTTCCAACTTGAAGGTATTATGGTGTTTTTTAAGGTTGGTTATGTCAATAGATTTTGTTTGTCTTATGAGCTTGCTGCGTTCAAGTTTAGTGTTGAGGTGCATCTTACATCTCACTAATCTATGGTCACTACCTGTGTTGAACTTGTTTAGCACACTGCAGTCTTATATGACGAATTTTTTGTTACACATAATAAAATCAATTTCACTTGTCGTCCGATTTGGATGTCTCCATGTCCATTTCCTGTGTGGTTTTTCTTGAAGAAGGAGGTTAAGATGAAAAACCCTTCTGCCTCTGCAAACTCAACGAGAGTATTTCCACGCTGGTTTCTGTTGCCGTGACCGAATTTACCTACTGAAGTTTCATTCTGTTGCCGTTGCCCTATTTTTGCATTGAAATCTCCCATAATTATTTTCAAGTGCTGCTTACCTTTATTATTTAGATGACAAATTTCCTCATAAAATTCTTCAATTTCTTCTTCAGGATGACTTGTGGTGGGTGCATAAGTTTGAATAATCTGAGCCTGGTATCTTCTCGATAGTTGGATAACGAGTCGTGCAGCTCTGTCAGAGGAACTTTAAACTTCTACCACTTTATCCTTCAGTTTCTTGTTTATTATAAATCCAACACCACTAGTTCTGCCAGTATCTGTCCCACGATAGTAGAAGAGATGTCCACTTTTCAGTTCGATGAGATCTTCTCCTTTTCTCCTTACCTCACTTAGCCCCACGATGTCCCACTTGATCCTTTGTAGTTCCTCTTCCAATTCAAGAAGCCTTGAATCAGAAGATAGGGAGCGTCCATTGTACGTTGCCAAGGTCAGCATCAGATGGCAGCCTAGTCCGGTCCTCCGGGGATTCTTAGCACCCTCTGCCTTCATGTCGCACTGGCCGCTGCCTTGGCCAGGTACATTCCAGCTGCCGGAGACTGAGGGCCAAGATTTAAGTTGTGGAGTCATTTTGGAGGGGTTTGGCCATAACTCACCACGCTGGCCAAGCGGGTTGGTGAGTGTGGGATAGAATTTCCTCTGATCCCGATGGTATAGTTATACCGCTATTGGCGGTCGTCAGAGCCCCTTTAGTGGGAACAGGATGCACCACGAGAAGGCGGGGTTGACATTTGTCAAGGAGAGGCTGTGATGTTACGCATCACCTGACCTTACATCCCTAATATATATATATATACATATATAAAGAAATAGTAAGGAAAGCAATTGATAACAACCAAAGCCTAAAGATAGCAAAGGGACATCTCAGTAAGGGAAGAAAACATATTATGGCACTGAGAAAAGAAGATGGTTCTGTAACAAGAAATAGAGGAGAAAGTTTGACAAGAGTGAAAGATTTCTACTCCAATTTATATGAAAAGGATGATACATGTACTCTAGACATAATGAAAGGTACCAGTACCAGAATTCTTCCAGTCCTCCCAGCAGAAGTTGCACATGCAATCAAGAACATGAAGAGGGGAAAAGCTCCAGGAGAAGATGGAATTACTGTAGACATCATACAAGAAGCAAGTGGAGAAATCGAAACAGTACTCGCCCAAATTTTCACTCGATGCCTTAATGAAGGAAAGATTCCTGAGGATTGGAACAACGCTACAATGATCTTGCTACATAAAAAAAGGTGACATTGAGGATCTCAGGAACTACAGACCTATCAGCCTCCTATCAGTGGTTTATAAAATCTTCACTAAAGTTCTTTCACACCGCTTGAAGGGGACACTGGACATGGCTCAACCCAGAGAACAAGCTGGATTTAGGAGTGGCTACAACACAATAGATCATATCCACGTACTGAGAGAACTAATTGAAAGAGCGAGGGAATAAGAACTTTCATTGTGCATGGCTTTTATCGATTATGAAAAAGCCTTTAATTCGGCGAAACCATCAGCAGTTACAATGGCTCTAAAATCCTGCGGTACTGAAGATACGTTCACTAATATTATTAATAACATCTTTGAAAATGCAAGTGCAAAGATTCGGCTGTTTGAAAATACAACACACATAAAAATTGGAAAAGGAGTGAGACAAGGTGACACCATATCACGGTAGCTCTTTGATGCGACATTGGAAAATGTCTTTCAATCACTGAACTGGGAAAACAAAGGGATAAAGTTTAATGGAGATTATGTAACCCACCTTCGTTTTCTTGATGACATAGTCATTTTTGCAACTACCCCATCAGAGCTGCAGAGTATGATCCAGGAACTTGCTGACAAGAGTAAAGAAGTATGATTAAAAATGAACTTTCAGAAGACAAAAGTGATGTTCAATGCTTTTACAAGAAATGAAGATTTATCGATTGATGGAGAAAAGCTGGAGATAACAGACACGTACGTTTATCTTGGACAGCAGATATCAAGTGAGGGTCACATTGATGAAGAAATTAATCTGCGTACAAAACTTGCCTGGAGAGCTTTTGGAAGAAACAGCATAATTTTCAAGAGCATAATGCCAATATGTCTTAAAAGAAAAATGTTTGATCAATGCATCCTTCCAGTGCTTACGTATGGTGCAGAGACGTGGACCTTAACTAAAAGAGACATATAAAAGCTGCAGGCAACTCAAAAAAGCATGGAGAGGTGCATGCTTGGTGTAACCAGGAGAGATAAGAAGAAGAACTCGTGGATCCGAAAAATGACAAGAGTGGAAGACATCATGATTAGAATTAAATCCCTGAAATGGCAATGGGCTGGACATACTGCCAGAAGGACACACCATCGATGGACAGCCGAAATTTTAGATTGGATTCTAAGGGACAGGAAAAGACCCAGAAGAAGACCACATGGAAGATGGGCGGATGAAATTCGAAAGTATGCATGAGTGACATGGAGGAGACTGGAACAAAACAGACCGTTGTGGAGGAGACTTGGGGATACCTTCTTCCAGCAGTGGATTGATAATGGTTGACAATGATGATATGCACCGATAAGACATTACATTATGACCACCTACCTAATGAGCTCTAGGACGCCCTTTAGCCCAAAAATCAGCTGCCACTCTGCGAGCATCGATCCAATAACTTTGAGATAGGTGTTCTGATGTATCTGGTACCATACTCCCAACAGCAGATCATCAAGTTCAACTACATTTCGGGGTGTTGGTGATTTAGCGAGAACCCGCTTTTCCATGTCGAACCACAAATGTTCGATTGGGTTCTTGTCAGATGAATCTGGCGGCCAGCGCATTAACAAAAAGTCACCAGCATGTTCCTCCAACCACTCCTTGACGATTCTGGTTTGTGTGGCATGGCGCATTATCTGTTGGTAATGTTCATCGACAACAGGAAACACTGCTGTCATGAATGGGTGAACTTGTTCCGCAGCGATCTTCAGACAGCTGTCAGGGATTGTGTTATTGGGATAATATGGCCTAAAGTACCCCAAGAAAATATCGCCCACGGCATATCACCGCCGCCCTCTTTACGCTCAACAGTGCAGTGCATCCAGCTGCCATAGCCACCGTTGGTAATTGGTGTATCCCCGCTCGGCCGTCTACGTGATGCACCAGCAATCTTGATTCGTCAGTCCAGGCCACTTTCTTCCAATCATCCACGGTCCGATCTCGATGATCTTGAGCCCATTTCGTGCTTTGTTAGCGATCACATTTAGTGAGCATGGGAACCCGTTTGGGTCTTCGGCTACGCAGGCCTGTTTGCAGAAGTCTGCGATTAACTTTGTGCTGTGGCGCATTGTCCTGATCACTACTGTTATAGCTGCGGTTGATTTGTTGCACTGTGGCCCTGCAGTCGCTGCGAATGATACGCGACAGTCTACGGCCCTCTCTGGCATCAGCGGGCTGCGGACGACTCACGACTGGACGACAGTTCGTCGTTTAGCCATTTGATACGCATGAGCAACCAATAAACCGCGCAGTTTCTGAGATCGTAGTTCCGAAGCACCGTGCCATCAGAATTTGTCCTTCATCAAACTCCGATAAATCGGCAGCTTTATTCACACACACACACACACACACACACACACATATATATATATATATACACACTGAGTGGCCATTTTATTATGACCACCTAACAGTTTTAAGCAAATGAGCTATTGCTGCACGCTGTTGCAGCCAGAGGGCGAAGCTAGTATAAAAAGGGAAAGCTCAGTGCTTGCGACAGTAGCAGAAGTGATTTTTGGGTGACGAGATGGGCAAAAACGGCGATTTGACGGACTTTCAACGTGGAATGATTGTAGGAGCTCGGAGCCGTGGAGCGAGTATCACCGAAACCGTCGCATTCGTGAAATGTTCGAGAGCAGCTGTTGTAAAAATGTTTAAAAACTGGATTGTCAGCCAAAAAACTGGGCCTCTACCTGCAACGCGTGGTCGTCATCGACTAGTGACTGCTAGGGCGGAACGGAGAGTGTCCAGACTGGTAACAGACAACAGAAGGACAACAGTGCAGTAAATTACAAACCATCTTAATTAAGGATCCCCTCAAATGATCTCTGCACGCACTGTTCGCCGTACACTGCATCGGATGGGATATGGCAGCCGAAGGCCTGTTCGAACACCTTTGCTGTCTGCAGTTAACAAGAGAAAAGTCTTCAGTTCGCACAGGAGAACAAGGATTGGACAGTCGATAATTGTAAACAAATTATGTGGTCCGATGAATCACGTTTTGAGTTGCACCATGCCGATGACCGAGTGAGAATTTGGTGGAAACATCATGAAAGCATGGACCTCAAATGCATTGCTACAACCCTTCAAACTGGTGGAGGCAACATTATGGTTTGGGGAATTTTTTCCTGGCATGCTTTGGGCCCTTTAATTTGAGTTGATCAACGTCTGACTGTCACATCATATCTAAACATCGTTGCGGACCAAGTACATTCTGTCATGTGGATGGTTTATCCCAATGGGGTTGGATACTTTCAACAAGATAATGCGTCCTGCCATAGTGCTCGTATTGTACAGGATTGGTTTTAAGAACATGCCGGTGAGTTTACTGTGCTTAGGTGGTAACCACAATCTCCAGATCTGAAAGCTGGATCCACAACCCTGCAATCTGACAATCCTGGAAAGTGCTATTCATCAAGCATGGTCTCAGATTCAACAAGACACCTATCAACATCTCGTGGAGTCCATGCCACGAAGAATCGACGCAGTAATAAAGGCAAAAGGTGGCCCAACGAAGTACTAAGGGGGTGGTCGTAATAAAGTGGCCACTCAGTGTATATTATGAACTTCCATTATGCATGGCTTTTATCGATTATGAAAAGGCCTTTGATTCGGTGAAACCATCAGCAGTTACAATCGCTTTAAGATCCTGCGGTATTGAAGATGCATACATTATTATTATTCATAACATCTATGAAAATGCAAGTACAAAGATTCGGCTATTAGATAATACAGATCCCATAAAAACTGGATAGGGAGTGAGACAAGGTGACACTAATCTCCCAAACTCTTTAATGACACATTGCAAAATGCCTTTCAACCACTGAACTGGCAAAACAAAGGGATAAAGATAAATGGAGATTATCTAACTCACCTTCGTTTTGCTGATGACGTAGTTTTTTTTTTTTTTTTTTGCAACTACCCCATCAGAGCTGCAGGGTATGATCCAGGAACTGGCTGGCAAGAGTAAAGAAGTGGGATTAAAAATGAACTTTCAGAAGACAAAAGTGTTGGTACAATGCTTTTACAATAAATTAGATTTATCGATTGATGGGGAAAAGCTGGAGATAACTAATACCTACATTTATCTTGGACAGCAGATATCAAGTGAGGGTCTCAATGATGAAGAAATTAATCGGCATATAAAACTTGTATGGAGAGCGTTTGGGGGAAACAATATAATTTTCAAGAGCAATATGCCATTATGTCTTAAAAGAAAAGTGTTTGATCAATGCATCCATCCAGTGCTTACGTATGGTGCAGAGACGTGGACCTTAACTATAAGAGACATACAAATTCTGCAGACAACTGAAAAAAGCATGGAGAGGTGCATGCTTGGTGTAACCAGGAGAAATAAGAAGAGGAACTCGTGGATCCGAAAAATGACAAGAGAGGAAGACATCATGATCAGAGTAAAATCCCTGAAATGGCAATGGGCTGGACATACTGCCAGAAGGACAGACCATCGACGGACAGCTGAAATTTTAGAGTTGATTCTGAGGGACAGGAAAAGACCCAGAAGAAGACCACATGGAAGATGGGTGGATGAAATTCGAAAGTAGGCGAGAGTGACATGGAGGAGACTGGCACATATACACTATCTACCAACAAGTAATTGGACACCTGTTATAGCAAAGGAAAACGAAGTTTATTCACCTTCATTAGTTGGTGGAGCCTCCACGAGCGGCGATTACAGCTGCGACCTTCCGGGACATACTCTCAACGACACGTTGTACGACGGCTAGCGGTATTTTCTTCCACTCGGCTTGAAGAAGACAGGTCAGTTCCTTCACCGTTTTCGGACGGTGGGGGCACCCCTTAAGTCGACGCTGCAATTCCTTCCAGAGGTGCTCAATATGGTTAAGGTTCGAGCTCTGCGCAGGCCAGCACATTCGATTAACCCCATTGTCTCCAAACCAAGCCATGGTGGACCTCGCAACATGACAGGTGGTATTGTCATCCTGAAAGTAACATGGGTCCCCCCCCCCCCCATAAAACTTCCACAACGTAGGAAGCGCATGGTCATCAAAAATGGTGCAGTAGGTCTCGGCGTTGAGTCTACCAGGAGTTACGACCAAGGGTCCCGTGCCATACCATGAGAAACACCCCCATCGCATAATTCCACAGCCGCCGAACTTCACAGTTGGCTCAATACATTCCGGCCGGAGGCGTTCTCCAGGCAGACGCAAAACCCAGGCCCTGCCATCCGAACGGTTGAGGGTGAACCTTGATTCGTCGCTCCAGAGAACCTGTTTCTACTGTTCAACGGTCCACTGTCGGCGTTCTTTGCACCTCGTTATCCGAGCAGCGCTATTGGACTTGGTGATCAAAGGCTTGTGGGCGGCAGCACATCCATGATAACCGAGCAGATGGGCTTCTTTACGGATGGTATTCATTGAAAGAACACTTCCAGATGCCTGTTGAAACTCCTCGCCGATGTGGCCCATCAATTTGGTGCGGTTCTTCCAAATTTCTCTGGTCAGCTCCCGTCGGACTCTAACTCCCAGTTGTTTAGGTCTGCCGGGTTTGGGCACATTCCGATAGTCACCTCTCATCTTCCTCTTGCCAATCACTTAGGCCACTGTCGATTTTGGGTACTTCAACTCGTTGGATATGTCACGTATGGATCGGCCATTTCTGTGATACTCGACGGTTACACCTTTCTCGAAATCAGAAATCTCCGAACCGCGTGGCATCTTGCATGCGACTGGTTGCGTTGTTGTTTCCCACACGATATTTAACGGCGGCGGCCGTGACGTATATCAGGACCGCAGATATCGTCGATTGCAGGGGTGTCCAATTACTTTTTGGTAGATAGTGTATATATATGTATGTATGTATGGAAAAATAACAAAGGACATCTCAACATCATCATGTATGTCCCAACTAAGCGCGCAGCTGCATGAGTTAGAAACAAGTAAAATACAAATACAAATAATTCAATCAATTCAGCACTCCCAATCAATAGGTATAACAATATTAATTTTTTTCTTAACAGCCTTAATATAAACAACCCCCTTATCGATTGAATCACTAAATAATTCCTTGGTCTTAATGTAGTAGAATCTTTTACATATAAGTACAAAGTTATTAGGGCATTATCGGATTTAGCAAATTATTAAAAATTAGAGACTATTGGCTAGATTTACCATACGTTTTTGCAATTCTTAAGTTTCATAAAGAAAAACATTTGAGTTTCAGATGCATTGCTTGTGGATCTATACAGTAAGTTATAGAAAGAGGGCTGGTATATTATTACAGAATTTTCTTAAGATTTATAACTGTAAAATCCCTGAATATACATGGATTATTGACAACAAAAGGAAGATACTTAATCAGATAAGGTTTGGTGAGCCTTTTATAGAGATTGATGCATTTGATTTTGCCAATGACTACCGATTACGTTGGACAACAGATATCAAGCAAGTCTCATCGATGAAGAAATTAATCGAAGTAAAAAACTTGGTTGCAGAGCTTTTGGAAAGAAGCGTACAATGTTTAAGAACAATGTGACATTATGCCCTGAAAGAGAAGTGTTTAATCAATGCATCCTTCCAGTTCTTACACATACTAAAATAGACATACAAAGGCTGAAAACATCTCAAAGGAGCTAGGAGAAATGCATGCTTTGTGTAACCAAGAACGATAAGTACAGGGACTCGTGTATAACGAAAAGGAAAAGAGTGGAAAACATCAAAATCCCTGAAATGGCAATGGGCTGGACATGTTGCCAGAAGAACGGACCATCGATGGACAACCGAAATTTTAGATGGGGTTCCGAGGAACAGAAACAGACACAGAAGAAGACCACATAGGAAATGGATGAATGAAATTCGAAAGCATGCAGAACTAACCTGGAGAAGGCAGTCTCCAGACAAACAGTTGTGGAAGAAACTTGGACAGATTTTCAAACAGCAGTGGATTGATAATGGTGGTTGACAATAATCATGATCATGATATACGGTTTTCAAGGGATATATATTGATTTTCAAGGGACCAAGTTAAATTAACGCACAACTGAAAAAACGTATAAACCAAACAAGGAAATTTTAACATTAAGGGCAATTCAGAATATTTTGTCTACTACATTTAACGTACAAATGAGAAAAACGTACAAGTGAGAAACGTATCAAAGAGTTCCCACTGTATATCATTGTAATTCACTTTTCATAGCCATATCTCTTCTTCTCCATAACTCTCCTGATGCTTTCATCTCTTTGTACTTCAAGTCACTCGTTAAACTTTAATTTCCTATATCCCTATTCCGTAAACGTAAGGACTTTCTCTCCCTCTCTCTATCTCTCTCCCTTAGTGTCGTTGTCTTGTTCTGTTCTCTCGATCATTCCCTCTGTTAGCACGCGCATGATGAACTGTTGACGCCCATCTAGGCAAACGACATGCCAATTACATACGGAGTCCGCATTAGTACTTCGACTTGTTCCAGCTTTGAGGATTTCGCAGAAACTGAACATCCTAGAGATTAAATTACGCTCCTCAGAAGAGGTAATTGCTGAGCTTTCTCTCGACGCTTTTAAACATGGACGGCTCAACGAATGAAAATCTGTGTAATCCACCTCTAATAAGTCTGTTTCACTTCGATAACGCAATGTACTTTAGCTTTCAGGAAAGCATACAGATTCAACGATATTCAGGCGTGATTACATCTATCCATCTACTCTTTATATATATACCGAATAGCTCGAAAGTCCGCTTAAATTTCAAAACTCAATAACCCAAGAACAAGTGCGTGCTTTAAAGTGCGGTCTGCACGAAACGTATCAGCCAGATGAGGGAGTTTTGTTTGGCAACGGAAAATATTTTAGTCACACGGATTGAGGCAGTTTATAAATACAGTGGAACCAATAAAAATGCATACGTTTTTTTTTAATTTGGTGACACTATCGCAACAGTAACTGTTCAGCATGTCCGACACCACAATGTATTACACCATTCAAGCGTGTGACAGCTCTAGTGACTACCGAATGTAGCATGCCCGGGTGCATTCAACAGACATCTCTATGAAGGATTTCCTTAAGTTGTGGCGGTGTGGAGGGACTTGTCTGGTACACTCTATAACCAGACAACCAGAAATCCATGGGTGTCAGATATGGAAACCAAGGTGTCCAGGAGAGGCTGCGTTTCCGGCTAAATAGTCTTTCTGCACCAAATGTGATGACAAGTAGGTCCTATTACAGGAGATGGGACGTGATGTGGTGCACCATTCTGCGTAAAGGTGACTGTGTGCAGCAGATTTTGTTCTTCTAAGAATGACATCCCGTATTCACTCAGCAGTTTAATATAACCTTCGACATTTACTTAGAAAGTCTACCAGCCGGTTCTGGGGCATGTCTCCTAAAAGAAAAGATCCTCAAGAATGATGCGTGCGGTGAATCCACACCACATCGTAACTTTTGGTAAATTTAGTGGTTTCCCGGTGTACAAATCCTCTCCCCATATTCGGAAATTTTACGTGATGACAGACCTACGTAACGAAAAATGAGTTTCGTCTGTCCACAACACAATTAATAACCATTGTGGATCATGAATAATTTTTGCATGAGCGGAGTGTGGTATCTTCCGATAACAGCTTAAAGGGACCAGTCCTGCAAAAACAAAAATGTTATGTAAATTGTTTTTATTTCAATTTTTGTTTCTATAGAGTTTGCTGAATCGAATGGTATACGACACTTGAGCAAAGCAGAGGAAAGAAAGTATGACGCGGGAGGCTTCTAGTCACAGGTCTTCTTCGTTTTTTTGCCTCCCCTGAAAAGTTGTGGTTTTGTACATTTAGGAACATTTCTCTCATAAACCACTGAAGATAATGGCTTGAAATTTTTTTATACCTTACTGTATATATCAACAACCACCTAATCATGACTAAATAATATAGTCAAATAAAATAATAAATACAATTGCTAATGAAAGCGTCAGCAAGATCGACAGCAATTTTGATTACTTAATATAAAATTAATTAATTGAGCGATTGCGATAATTATAGTTCAGGTGTTGTATAATATCCTTAGGAAACTGCATGCCAAGTTTGCAATTGATAGGCCAAGTCTATCGTGAGAAACATGTAACTAAGTACATCGAGACCTCCCATAAGGTTAACATGCGAAGCCTAAAAAGAGACTGGTCCCCTAAACGCGGATGGGTGTGGAATTTTGATTAATTATTGCAAAATTAATTAATTGACCGATTGCGATAATTCTAGTTCAGGTGTTGTATAATATCCTTAGGAAACTGCATGCCAAGTTTGCAATTGATAGGCCAAGTCTATCGTGAGAAACATGTAACTAAGTACATCGAGACCTCCCATAAGGTTAACATGCGAAGCCTAAAAAGAGACTGGTCCCCTAAACGCGGATGGGTGGGGAATTTTGATTAATTAATACAAAATTAAGTAATTGAGCGATTGCGATAATTATAGTTCAGGTGTTATATAATACCCTTAGGAAACTGCATGCCAAGTTTGCAATTGATAGGCCAAGTCTATCGTGAGAAACATGTAACTAAGTACATCGAGACCTCCCATAAGGTTAACATGCGAAGCCTAAAAAGAGACTGGTCCCCTAAACGCGGATGGGTGGGGAATTTTGATTAATTAATACAAAATTAATTAATTGACCGATTGCGATAATTCTAGTTCAGGTGTTGTATAATAACCTTAGGAAACTGCATGCCAAATTTGCAATTGATAGGCCAAGTCTATCGTGAGAAACATGTACCTAAGTACATCAAGACTTTCCATAAGGTTAACATGGGAAGCTTAGAAAGGGACTGGTCTCCTTAAGTAAAGTTTCCATCGTTCCGCAATGTGATTTCTTCCGATAACAGCTTAAATGAAGTTTGCATCCTTCCGCGTTGTGGTATCTTCCGATAACAGGTTAAGTAATGTTTGCATTCTTCCACAGTGTGGTATCTGCCGATAACAGCTTATAAAGTATGCATTTTTCCGCAGTGTGGTATCTACCAATAACAATTTAATTAAAATTTGCACCCTTCCGTTGAGTGGTATCTCGATGACAGCTTCTGTGAAGTTTGCATTCTTCCGCAGTGTGGTACCTTTCGATAACAGCTTAAGTAAAGTTTGCATCTTTCCGCAGTGTGTTATCTACCGATAACAGTTTAGGTAAACGTTGCATCCTTCCGTTCAGTGGTAACTACCGATAACAGCTTAACTAGTCCTTCGCAGTGTGATATCTTCCGATAACAACTTAAGTAAAGTTTGCATCCTTTCGCAGTGTGGTATTTTCGGTTAACAGTTTAAGTTAAATTCGAATCCCTCCGCTGTGTGGTAACTTCCGATAACAGCTTAAGTGAAGTTTGCATCCCTCCGCAGTATGGTAGTGTGGTGTCTGCGGATAACAGCTTAAGTAACGTTTGCATCGTTTCGCAGTGTGGTGTCAACAAATCTGTGTTGAAGATGGCATCAGTAGCTGTGTTATATCAATAAGTTTTGCTTCCTTCCGCAGTGTAGTATCTACCGGTGACAGCTGGTGTAAAGTTTGCATTTTGTATGGAGGACAGATTCAACACACTATGAAGTATGGTATTTACCGATGCTCTCGGTATTTCCCAATATCTTGCCACATCATGAGCACTCTTTCTTCCCCTTGTCGTTTGGCATGTTACTTCGTCCATTTGTGATGATACAGCGTTCCAAGGGGACTCCTTTAACCCTAGTCTCCAGCGTCAGAAGCCATCCAGAAGACATTTCTAGTTTTCTTCAAATTGTCTCACCAGACGCTGCAGTTCGGCGCAGGTGACAGGACATCGGTCCTTTATTAGTCGTTTCTGTGTTTGCAACATTCGCAAAACTTCTGTTGCCGATTCTCCTCTCACATTAAAATAAAGTAGCTTTACTAACAAGGATTTATCCGGCGAAATTAACATCGTAGCAACATTCCTTTAGAACAACCTTTTCAATAACGGGAGGGATGAAGTCAAACCACGGACGATTAATCGCTACAATTTAACGCTTAGTGCTTTTAAAAACAACACATTTGCACGTGTTTCATGGTCTGCATGCGTATAAAGGCTTTACGGGCAAAGTTAACGCTGTAGAAACATTCCTCTTTGCCACCGTTTTACACTGGTGTGCAAAAATTAAGGACAAAGAGGAGAAATTAGCATAACAGCGGAACGAGCAGGTAGAACGGACGGAAAGACCACTCAGGAGATAGACTAGGGCCCGGTACGGTAGAGCATGCGCATATATGCATCATGACGTAAGGGGGCGGGGTCGGAAGCGTATAAAGCACACGGGCGGTGTACGCTCATGAATTCGGTGAAAGCTATTGCACGGTGTACATCGGTTTGAACGATGTCGAGTTGCTGCCACCGTGTGATATGGCCAGCAGGCAATCCAGTAGACGGAATCTGGATGAGTTTACCCGGGGTCGCGTTATTGGGAAATTGGAAGAAGGTCGAGGTCTGACTATTGTGGCCGAGGAGTTCGGGATCGCTTACAGCATGGTTTTACGAGCTTGAAGAGCATTTCAAACGACAGGAACAGCTGTCCGAGAGTTTAGCAGTGGTCGTCCATGAGCAACCACGGCGGCGGACGACCAGTATATTGTCCTACAGGTGAGAAGAGACAGATGGCAGACAGCGGGAGAAATCACAAGGCACGTGCAACTGACAACTGGACGTCCGTTATCGCGTTTTACCGTGGCCAGGAGGCTGCACAAAGGTGGTCTATTTGCACGACGACCAGTACGGTGTGTGCCATTAACGCCTGCTCATTGGAGACGGCGGTTTCTGTGGTGCCAGAAACACAAGAACTGGACACATCAGCAATGGGGTCGAGTTCTCTTTACGGATGAGAACCGATTTAGTCTGACGAGCGATTCTAAACGTATACACATCTGGGGAGAGCAGGGAATACGCAATTACACCTCAAACATCTTCGAAAGGGACCGGTTTGGAGGTGGCGGAGTTCTCGTTTGGGGCGGTATCATGCTTGGTAGCCGTACTGACGTCCACATCTTCCAAGGAGGTTCAGTCACTGGTGTCCGGTATTGTACCGAGGTTCTCCTGCCTCACGTGCCTCTGTTTAGAGGTGCTGTGGGTCCTGAGTTCCTCTTCATGGACGACAACGATACACCTCATCGTTCAGTAGCTGTCGCAGAGCTGTTGGAGAATGAAGATATTCAACGCATGGATTGGCCCGTAAGATCATCTGACGTAAATCCAATGGAACACGTGTGGGACCTTCTCGAGAGACGCTTGGCAGCACGTCACCAGCCGCCATCAACGATTCCGCAGATGCGATTGGCGCTACAAGAGGAATGGGACGCGATGCCTCAACAGCTCCTTGACAACCTCGTCCTCAGCATGGACAGACGTTGTAAATCCTGCAACGCAGTCAATGGTGATCATATCCCTTACTAAAGACTGGATCTTTCTTGGCAGCCGCCTGTCACATGGACGTTTCTGTCTTCTGTCCAGTTGTGCTCGAAGCTACCTTTTCAATAAAGTGCCTTTGTATCCTTTGGATTCTTCGTTTGGAGGGTTTTGCTCCTTTGTCCCATATTCGTACATTTTGGGGATCTTATGATATGATTTTAATTGATGTGGAGCACTTCTGCAAGACGTTCCATTCGAAAAACCGTCTCGTCCTTAATTTTTGCACGCAAGTGTAAATAACGAGAAGAATAAAGCCAAATGATTAAAAATAGCTCCAGTTTAGCATTTACTTCTTTTAAAGGCATTGCAAATAAAGTGTAAATTAATTTGTTTCTCACTGACAACTAAGAAATGTGTCGTGTTCAAAACTGTGTGTGATTAGTTTAAGTATAATTTGCTTTCACTGGTTCAAGAATTTTTTTTATAAGATGAATGGACAAATCATTTTATTAACTTTCTCAATAACATGATCCATCCTTTGCCCTCACAATAGAGCCAGACACTTTGGCAAGGACTCAATGATGATGTATGAAAACACCTAGGTGGTGTTACCCCCTATGAAGCTCGTATCGCCTGTCCTAGAGCGTCCTGACTTTCCGGTGGGGATTGAGTGCTCAAACGATCTTTCGAATTCGTTCCACAAATTCTCAGTGGTGTTGAAGTTCGGCATTTGCAGACGGCAAATTCGAGGGTGGTAATCTCACTTGAATGTTCATGGTGCCAACTGTTTGACACTTGGAAAGTATGTGGTGTGTCGTTGTCCCATTGTGAGATGGTGTCATGGTGCGGAATGAAAATCGTTTTGAACGGGTGCGGAGTATCGGTCCGGATATTCACTTATGTTGCGCCAGTTTCGCCGGTTTCGAAAGGCCCCAAAGAAGCCTATGTAAACGCACTCCAAATTGTCACACCGCACACACCTGCAGGTATGATCCCAAATTGGCAAGTTGCCGCCATCGCTTCCTTTATTTTGCGTCAAACACTTTCACATTCCCAACCGACTGGTTTTCAATGATTAGAGAATTCAACTATTTAAACCGACGAGCCATTATATTATGACCACCTACCTAATAAGATATAGGACCCATTTTATTCATCAAAACAGCGGCCACTCGGCGAGGCATCGATTCGATGAGGTGGCGATAGGTATTATGAGGTATCTGGTACCATAATGTCAACAGCAGCTCCTCCAGTTCCCTTACATTTCCGGGTGGTGTTGATTTAGAGCGAACTTGCTTTTCCAAGTCGAACAACAAATGCTCGTTTGGGTTCGTGTCAGGTGAACTTGAAGGCAAGAGCTTTAACAGAAAGTCACAAGCATGTTCCTTGAACCACTCCTTGACGATTCTGGCAGTACGGCTTGGCATATTATCCAGCTAGCAATGGCCATCAGGAGGTTACACAGTTGTTATAAAAGGGTGAACTTGGCAATCAACGATGTTAAGATACCTTTTAGCTCACAGGGATTGTGCTATTGGGATAATGGGTCCTAAAATGTCCATAGGGAACATCACCCACAGCATAACACCGCGGCCGCCGCCTGGTTTCCGCCCAACAGGGCATCGAGGTTTCATAGCCTCCGTTGGTAATCGTCGTATCCGCGCTCGGCCGTCTACGTGATGCACCAGTACTTTTGATTCGTCAGACCAGGCCACTTTCTTCCAATCATCCACGATCCAATCTCGATGATCTTGAGCCAATTTCATGCGTTGTTTGCGATGACATGCAGTGAGCATGGGGACCCGGTTGGGTCTTCGGTTACGCAGGCCCATTCGCAGAAGGCTGCGATGAACTGTGTGCTGTAATACATTGCCCTGATCATCACTGTTGTAACAGCGGGTGATACGTCTCACTGTAACCCTGCGGTTGCTGTGAACAATGCGCGACAGTCTCCGCTCCCCTATGGCATCGATGATTTGCGAACGACACAAGGCAACTTTTCGTCGTTTGGACATCTGTGCATCACGTTTGATGCGTACTAACTTCAGTGGCACGTGAACAACCCACAAGCCGCGCTGTTTACGAGACCGTAGTTACCAGACGCCGTGCCATCACAATTTGTCCTTTATCAAACTCCGAAAAATCTGCAGCATTTCCTATTCTGACTACGAACACTCTGCTAACAAAAAGCCGGTCCTTGTGTTGTATGTCTACTGCTCTGTGAACTTCATCTGCGCTACCGTTTGGTCTCCAGTCGCACTTATTTCTCAATACCCGGGTTAGTCATAATGAAATGTGTCATCGGTGTAGAGGCTGCACGGACAAATGCAAGATGTATAGAGTGGTGCACCCTTGGTGTAACCATGAACAATAGTAAAATGAGTATATTGGTTAGAGAAGTGCCAAGAGTTAATGATATCCTGATCAAAATTAAGGCCATGAGAAGGCAATGGGTTGGAGATATTACTCATAGAACTGACCACTGTCGGATAACCGAAATACTAGATTGGAAACCAAGAACTGCGAACAGACCCAGCAAAAGACAACTTGGAAGATTATGTTGAAATTCGAAAGTATGATGAAGTTACTTCAAAGAAACTTATTGCAGACAAAGGTGTAGAAAAGACTTGGAAACACCTTCATCTAGCAGTAGATAGACAATGATTGGTAATGATAATCCTAAAATATTTTTTGGCTAATGTAAACTACCCAGTCTTATCATAAATACTGTTACAAACGCTCGAAAGATAACGCGCAATCGGTGTGCAACGTCACCGACCAAGGAGGTTATATTACTGGAGACACCACTCCTATCCACGCAGCATTGACCGCCATAAGTCACCGTCTGTGCTGCAAATGACGTCATGAGCAGGCACGACGCAGCCGCAGAAGAGAAGCTGCTTGGAAACCAGCTTCTAAGCGTATAAACAGATAAAATGAGTAATTCAATAATTTTTATCAATGATACAGAAGCTTACTGTTTCATCAACGGTATAATTTAGTTCATTTGTGCCTGCTTGTGACGTCACACCACAGATTAGCTGTGACCTATGGGGGTAGAGCCAGTGGTGTTTCCAGTAATATAACCTCCTTGTCACCGACCAGCAAGGAGGACTGTGTGAAGACAAAAGAATGCCATTTTGAAAAGCGATTAGTGCCATGTACTCACAAGTGTATTACTTACGTCATATCAAAGGTACATTAAAATATATTTTAATTTATTTTGTTATTTCACTGAACACTTTGTAACAGTATTTATGTTAAGACTAAGGTAATGAAACAAGCACATTCGAGAGAATTTCTGTTTATTTAACTTCAGCTGCGGAAAAAGTATTCAACGCATTTTTCCTGAAAATAAAATTGGTATTCGTACATAAACACAGACGCCCTATTTTGCTTTTCGAGAACCGCGTGAACTTTCTAGAAAACTGCAAACATTTTGTTTCATGAGTTACTCCTGAATGGCAAGCTTCGTTCGATTTATAGATCATTTCGCAATCCACGTAGAGCAAGGCTTGAACTCAGGAAAAGAATCGAGAAGCAAAACGGAAGTGCGAGCGAAATAAAATACTAGATAAGCAAAAAGAAATATTAGGGATCAGTAAATTTATTATCATATGATAACAATATTTCTTTGAAAATGGAGGAACATTGACAGCAATAAAAATTCCAAAAAAAGTATGTAGGTCCTTTATAAAAAAAGAATGTCGATTTGCAGTCATAATCCGTAAGATATATTATCGCAATCCCATATATTTTCTTTTTATGTTATCGCTAGTATTATTCAAATTTTTATTTTTCAAATCAAGTATAAATTTCACATAATGTTCGCGTCGCAATTTGTTTCGTGAAGGAAAGTTATTACACGTTATCTCCGAATAATAAGATTTCCAAAAGAATACTAGTGTTCAATGGGATAATGTAAGCAGAAAGAAATACTTACGTATCACAAGTCCGTTTCATGTTACCTGAAAGATAAAAAAGGCAATAAATTTTTTAACAATAGCTTCTGTTACAAATGTAGAAACTTACACAGTACAATGATGCTTTCAAGAAAATTCTGCTAAATCAGAATATCTTCCGATTGATAAAGATACATACAAATCGCTTTTAACTAGAAATATCAACTCATTGAAATATCTAAAACTATACAGATTGTTTTTTCGATTGAAGTTTTGACGAACACCGTGAGCAATATGCTTTAAAGCAGTCGCTCGTTCCTAATTTAGGACCACTGGTTCCACGGAAGTGAGAGAGCCAATGACAAAATAACATCCATGCCTCACCGGGATTCGAACCTAGACCTTTCTCGGACGAATGGTCATAAGCCAGCGCTTAGGCTACTGCGGCACGGGGAGGACTACAGTATTTTTGTATGTATGATAAATGATACAGTACGACTCGAGTTTTCAAAGAAAGAAGCAGCAGAACTTTACAGAAATAGGAATTACTTTAAAAATTTTGCAATTGATTATTTTTCTCAAGCTTCATATGTGATTTTCAGATAGCATTTCGTTGCCTTTTACATTATAATTTGCTTTCAGTTTCGAATATAGAGGCGTAGAAAACTACTATAAATCGATAATTGCGGTTGTTTAGTAGCTACCTCTTGTGGAATATCTCGGTAGCGTTAATAAGTTCCGATTTGACATGACACAGATTACACAGCAGAAATCGTGTTTTCTTAATAGACAAAGCGGATGAACTGATTCCTAATATTCTGGGCATATTAACAATTTTAAAATTCACCCTCAATTTCAGAACCAAATTTCAAATGACACAAAACTAATACACAAAAAAATTCTATACATTAAAATGTTTTGGAATAAATACAACAATCCTTTTTCGTATATCATAGTGAAATGAAATAGCTGCTTAATGTTATCATACTTATTCACATGTTAAATCATTTCTTTTATTATTTATTTGGTCATATATATTGATTTGACAGGCAATGCATGTCTTAATATGTGTACTAGTTAAATGGATAATACTCAATCTCATTTACTTCACTGAGTGGATGAATTTTGTGAAAGAATCGGTTTTAGAGTGTTTCATTCGGATCTACTAACTAATTTAAATATTATAGTCCTGAGCGTTGTATTTAGATTTCCACAACATAACATATACACTTCTCCAATCACTCAACAGCTTTGCGAGGGCCGTGGCCTTCTCAAAGAGTTTTTCGTGAGATTACGTAACAAGAGATTTTCGACGAGGTGGGTCTTAAGCCCCACGCCCAACCTCTAAACTGGAGGACCAATGAAAAAAGTGCGCTCAAGGTCGAATTCACAGGGAACCACGCACGCATTCGCGTCCCCAAATACAGGGAGTCTGCGGAAAATATCCTACACTTCATGGTCATAAAAATCCGGGCACCAAGAAGGAGGCGTTGGATTGAAATGAGATTTTAGTAGTGAGATGGTACATACAAAGGACAGAAGTGATTACAATATCACAGCAGCAGGATAATTTCCCGCTGAGATACGGCACACGTTCCTGTAAGCGTTAGTACCCGCTTCGGAACGCCTCGTACTCAGATACACGCGGTGATACGGTCCGGCATGGAGTCAAAGGAACGCCGTATGTTATCCTTGGGCAGATCGGCCCACACGTCTTGCAACTAGAGCTCTAAATCACTAACACTGGGACATGAAGGAAGATGGCATAGACCCTGATCCCACACATGCGCGTTGGGGGAAAGATTAGGCAATCTGGCAAGCCACGGAAGCGTCGAAGCATGACGCAGACAATCCTGGGAAACCCGGGGCAGTGTGCGGACGGGCGTCATCTTGTTAGAAAACGGCCCTGGGCCGCTCGCCAGGAAAGGCAACACCTGGGGCAGCAGCAGGATCTCCTGTACGTAGCGCTGGGCTGTTAAACGTCCCTCAGATTACTGCGACGGAAGTCTGACTGTCATACGCAATGGCTCCCCAGACCATCACGCCGGCAGTTCGGGACCTGTGCCGCTATACAGTGAGGTTGAGATTGTAGCACTCGCCTGAGGTCCTCCACACTCTGACACAGTGGTCGTCCGTTCCCATACAGAAGCGGGATTCGTCGCTGAACACTATATGTCGTCAGTCAGTAGCATTCCACGTTGCTAGCTGCTTTCACTACTGCAATGGTCCGGTGTTAATGGCAGAAAACACAAGGGCCTTCGAGAATGCAGATTCGCCTTTGCGAGGCGTTTGGAAACGGTTCTGGCGGACACGGCAGTCTCTTGTACAGCCGCAACATGTGTCTGGTTATTGAACAAGGACGTCGTTGCATCTGTGCGTGCCGCTCTCACGATTCCACAGTCCTCTGTAAAAGTGGTGTGTATGGGTCGTCCGGAGCCAGTCCGCCGTGTATGGGTGCCTTTCAACACGATCGCACCATACTGTCCGACTGGCGCAAATGACTGCCGACTCGACGCTCCGGCCACCCATACTCTCTCTCTCTCTCATCCCAACGATACAGTCTCGTTCAAACTCCGTCAGTTGCCCGTAAGCACATTTACGGCGGCTCCTCGGCATGCCTATCGCTCAGGGATCTCACCTCACTCTTACCGTGCACTTCGGCACGAATGTGGAGTTCCTTAAGCGGCGCCATATAAGCCCCAACGATTGCGATTGCAGCGCCGGTCTTGGACGCGCGGGGGATACAGAATCGCGGAAAACTTTAATCATTTGCATGTCTGCCATCCCCGTAGCTATTCGGTGAGTTTCAGGTTAATCGAACTTTTTTTCTTGGTGCGTGGATTTTTTATGACAATGAGTGTGTAAACTGCTGACCAAAATTACCGTGACACACACAAATTCAAGAATATGTCCAAAACGAGACGACCGATTGTGAAGATTTTTGAGTGATATCGGCAAGGGGAAACGCTACATCGACGTACCCAAGCAACATTGTACTGATTCCTATAGAAATATGCTACTAGGTGTGCGACAACTGAAGCTTGATTTGGACAATTAGTGAACGAATGGCTCCGCACTATGGCTTAGAAAACTCCTTACGGTGGAGAACGGTCGGTAGATTATAAGCAAAGCAATTACAAGCTGAGTGGTAGAAATATGGCTGAATGCGCCCAGGTTTTCGATCTCTGCAGGCGGTTCCAGAAAATCCTAACAATAACCAAAGGGCCGGGACAAGGGCGCCTATGAGCCACAAGAAGACAAAAGAACCGGTATTTGTCTCTAACAGTTGACCGCCGTTGGGAGGCGACAGCCAGGCTACTCCCGTAGGAGCTATCATCTGCTACAGGAACCACGATATGTCGCGTACTACAAAGTTGAATCACGTGTCAAGACGACAAATCTACAGCGACATACCCCGCACGCGTAACTTAGCTTAGTTGGGAGAGAAACGTACTCCGGAGTGAGGGGGCGCAGACAAATTTGTGTTTTTACATTGGCGCCTGAACGTAAAAATGGATCTACTAGCCGTTAGTTTCTTCGAAAAATGTGTGATGGTTGTTCCACACATTGCCTAGAATTAATGAAAATTCGTTCTTCGCTTCAAATGGAAAGAAAAACTATTAAGAGGGAGATGATGTGGCATACTACAGAGGTAAGTCAAGTGTCAAGACAACAAATCTGCAGCGGCACATTCAGTCCATGTAGCTTAGTTGGGAGAGCAACATACTCCGGACTGTAGGGGTGCGGGACAAATTTGTGTTTTCTCAGATATCGAGGCAAACAGTTTACAGATATCGAAGCAAATAGTTTAAAACTTATGCAAGCAGACCAACAGACATCATCATCTTAGATTCCTGATATAGACCTGTGTTCTCTTCTGTGACGAGTCGCGGTGTAACCTAAACATGGATTCCCGATGTGTGTACATTTGAAGAGGCGGGGAACCCATATCTTCACCCCAGTTGCAGGGAAATTCGCAACTACTGGGGTGGAGTACGCCTGATTCAGGCTGGCGTCATATTAGATAGACGCTCGCCACTGCGCGTATTTCCAGGAGGCACACTGCCTTCTGCACGTAACAGGGATGGCAATCTGGAACCCGGTGTATGGCTTTTCAGGGGAACTATTGTCTCGCAGTTCCTTTTTATGGACTATAATAATGCCCGTCCCCATAGGGCTGGGCTACTTTACAAATATCTGGATAGTGAGGATATTCACCGGACAGGGTGACCCATGAGAAATCCGGACGACGTGATTACTGTAGAGCATGTCTGGGATGCGTTGGGAAGAGTAATTGCAAGCCGCCAGCTCCCTACCAGAAACCTCACGGAACTCCGTTATGCCTTGATTGAGGAATGGCATTTATTACGCTAAACTCTCATTCACGCCCTTGTAAAAAGCATGAGGTTCTTTGAGCGAGCTTTATTGGTACTCGGGTAATCACACTGCGTAATAGCCGCCCCGGTGGCGGTACAGTGGTCTAAGCGATTGCCTCTGATCATTCGTTCGAAAGGGGTCCGGGTTCGAATCCCGGTGCGGCATGGATGTTGTGTTTGTCTTACGGCACTGGCTCTCTCCCTTCCCTGGAACCAGTGATCCTAAATTTAGGACGGGCGACTGCTTTTAGCCCATTGAGTTGCTCATGGTGGTCGTCAGACCACCAATCCAAACAAACAAACACTGCATAATAGCGCCTTGAAATCCTCGTCACTTACTGCATCACTTTTGGACTGCCATGCTGTTATGCGAATGCATTTTTCTCATGCAGTGATCGCATTCTTTTCCGCATGTGCATCGCTACGTTATCGATATATGCATGTCCGTTCTAACTGTCATTAAACCCTGTCGCATGAATATTGCGTTATTAAAGATTTTGCATTAGTTACATTAATTTTGGAAGTCATTGTATTAAAATGACTCCGGTTGTACTGAATCGCTTACTGCATTACTTACCTCACAGATATGTGTCAATTCATTTTAATAAAAACAACTACAGAAGATTTCACTTATGTTTATTTCTTCACGTATCATACAATTTTTATTTAAACAGAAATGAAATGCTTTGCGTCATATTGCTCCTTATTTTAAATGTGTCACACGGTTCGTCACTGTTCACTTTCGAAGCGTACTAAACAGAGAAATATGTTTCATTGTCGACTTCGCGAAACACCAGTACGATGTTTGTAAAAATGATTTTCAGTGATTTAATGTTAAAAGAAAAAACTGCAAGGAAAACTTATAGAATTTGACCATAGATTCTACGATCTGAAAACCTACAAAGTATATACCTGTAACATAAATTTCGATTAGTGGGTTCAACTAAAGTGCAATCATGTTTGTTAAACTGGTGTTGAACACATCGAAAGTTTGACGGTTTAAAAATCAAATGACAGAAGCATCTTTAACGACTTAAAATAACAAAAGATATTTTGGTTTAGGCCCTTTTGAATTTTTCATGTCACGTTTTCAATTTCAATAGTCGCTTTTATTTTTTTCCATTCATCCTTCACGCTGCATTCCTTTTACAAGGTATTTTATTTAGTTTTATGAATTACAAATCCATTGCTAAAAAAACAGCCTTTGTCAGTCGCGATTGTAATTGACTTTCAGTAAACCAAAATTTTGGACACGACAACGATGGATGAAATTTCCACACACACACACATAAGGCCACATAGTCTAAAATAGTTTTACTCCATTTCAAAAATTGTCAAAAAAAAAAAATGAAGCGAAAAAGAAAACATCGAAAAGAATCGGTCTTTAGTTATTCCAGAAAATAAGGAGAGTATTTTTTCTCCTGATCTTTAGAAGATATTTTTCACGTACCTAATTATATCGTGATGACAAGTTTGGTTGACAAAATGTGGATACATACATTTAGCAACATCCTTTAAACCCCTTAAACAATAATTTTAACACATTTATATAAACTTAATAATTAAACACTCAGAACCAACAGTTTAACAAGAAATGATATACACAGAAGAGCCATTGAATTAGAGACAGCTGACGTTATACAAATGTGGCGCTGTGGGCAGCCTTGTAAACGGAAACAATATGACGTATGGAGCGATCCGACAATATAAGGAGTAATGCGACGGGAATCAGTAAGAGTCAGACGCAGTATGGGTAAGACGAAGAATCTAAGCGCATTTGATCGTGGGTAAATTGTTGGGGCCCTACGAATGGGTCACTCCATCTCGGAAGTCATGCAGGCACTGGGATTTTTCCGAGCCACTGTGTCAAGGGAGCACCGTGAGTACATCGAATCCGGTAAAACCATCCTTGCAAGGGCCAACTGCCGTGGACAACAGCGTGGGGATGAGCGGGATCATCGTCGGCTAGCTCGCATTGTAACAGCGGATAGACGGGCCACAGTGCAAGAAATCACTCGGCAGTTTAACGCTGGTGCACAAAAACGTGTAAGCAGTCACACCATTCAGAACCATCTCCTCGCTATGGGGTACAGAAGCCATCGTCCCACGAGGGTACCGCTGCTGACCGCACATCACAGGGTGCAACGATTAGTATGGGCGCGGGAACATCGCCACTAGACCCTAGATATGTGGGAAATGAATGTTGCCTGGACTGATGAGTCGAGATTCACGTTGGTACATGCGGATGGCAGGATATGAGTGCGGCGCAAACCACATGAAGCGATTGATCCTTCATGCCAGCAGTTACTCTTTAAGCTGGTGGGGGTGGCATTCTCGTCTGGGAACTGTTTACGTGGACTGAAATGGGACCCCTGGTACCTGTGACATCGTCTCTCACAGGTCAATGTTACCGGGATATCGTGGACGACCATTTCCTTCCGTTTGTGCGTCTTCAACATTCCACTGGGGACCTCATCCTGCAGCAAGGCAATGCACCGTGCCATCGCTCCCGAATTGTATCCAAATGGTTGGATGAACACTCCACCGACGTAACCTCGCTTCCTTGGCCAACTAGGTCACCTGACCTCAATATCACCGAGCACATCTGGGATGCCATCGAGAGAGATGTTCGAGGCTCTGACCCCTTCCATCAAATCTTCGTGAACTGTGGGAGCTTTTGTTCAAGGGTTGTAGATCCGTATGGCTTCCCAGCGCTTCCGGTGTCTTGTCGAGTCAATGCCGAGACGAATCGCCGCCGTCATCAGGACGAAAGGTAGTGCTACACGTTACTAGACAGGTATCTCTAATTTAATTGCTCCTTAGTGCATTTTTCTATCATTTTAATTAAAACCTCCGACAGCGAGATAACGAAAATTTTTAGTCACAGATTTATCACCGTTGTGTAATCCGGAAATGAAGTCTGAAATAGTTTTACTCCATATCAAAAATTGTCAAAAAGGATGAAGCAAAAAGGAAACACCGGAAAGAATTATTATTTAGTTATAACAGAAAATAATCCGGTTATTTTTCTAGTCATCTTCAGAAGATATCTTTTCAGGTATCTAATTATATAGCGATGAGACATATGCGGCCGAATTGTGGAGATAAAGATTTAGTAAGATCTTTCAAACTCCTTAAACGATTATTTTAGCGCATTTATGAAAGCTTAATAAAATTATCACAACCAACAGTTTAGTAAGAAACAAAATGTTTTTCTGTCATTCTAATTGAAACACGCGATAGAGAGAAAACGAAATTTTTTAGTCATAGCTTTATCACTGCTGTACAGCAAGGGTTAGCTGCTAGTTTTAGATAATTTTCTAGAAGTAGACAATGCAACTTCAAGCGCTATATAGTTTCCACGAAATAAATAGAAACAGTTTTAATGATAATTATGAAAATATTGTAAGCGTAAAACCAAAAAGAAAGTTATTTCTTAACAGGAGTTTGAAACGTAAACTTCAGTGGCGTTTTTCTGTGAGATATGGAGATCAATGTGCACTAGTATATAAATCCTGTTATATATGTGATCAACTCTGACGATTCACCAGATACCCGTTCTTTTGACTACTCAGATACCAGAACAGTATATATTTAGAGTTCGTGGATTATCTGCACCATATACGCTATCCCGTAGCTTCGTCCTCTCTGAAACCGCTGAGTACGTCTAAAAAGTAAAGTGCGCTGACAAACAAACAAGAAAGACGACACCGAATTTTCGGGTGTAATGAGCAAGTCTTTTCAATCCGTTCTGACACGAATTAAATTTACCAAAGCTATACAAAGTCAATGGAACTGGTATAGAAAAATAGAAAACGGTAGTATCTGACCGACGAAAGAATTTTTTCAATCGGGTTTTTTAATCCCGCAGATACTGCTGTAAATGGAATCGTGAACTTACGCTCTCTGGTTACAGACTTGTGCGCTAAGAAAAATTTGAAATTATATGAGAAATATAATTTCAAATATTTCTTAACGCAGAAAGAATTTTTCAAATCGGGCTATTAGAAGCAGAGATATCTAAAAAGTTCTACTTGACCTTTGTCTTAAACCCACAGAGAATTTCCGAAATAAGGAAGTACGGATGGAATTCGAAAGGTTTAATTTTAAGTATGTATTGTGCAGTAACAAATCGAGATGTACGATGCATTCTATTATCTTAAAACTAGGAGAAGCTATGGATCCATGCTTTTAAAGTTGATTAGTTTGATTTATTTACGCAACCAAGAAAAATGGAAATGTATTGCATTCGGCAATGGTGGAATTTTAATTGAAGTAAGTTTTCCTGAATAACCTGTTCTAAAGATGGATAAAATCTGTTGTGTTTTTTGGGATTTAAACCACCTGATGGCGACCAAGTCAAGTCATCACTCCCAAATTTAGAGCTACATGTTCCAAGTAGGGCACGGAGCTAAAGCTGTAGAACAAAGAAACCACTCGTGTCTCATCTGGGTTTCGACTCTAGGATCAACTCTGACGATTCACTAGAAACCCGTTCTTCTAACAACTCGGATACCAGAACAGCATATATTTAAAGTCTGTGAAGTTTGCGCACCATCTACGCTATCGGGTACCCTTCGTCCTCTCTGAAACCGCTGAGTACGTTTAAAAAAGTGAAGAGCTCCGACAAACAAAAAAGGAAATTTGTTTTGTTGTGCCTTTGTTTCGGAAATTCACAACCTCCACGGGCAGCTCTTAGGCTATAAGAAGTCGCTTGTATCCAATTTGGAGTTTCTGGTTCCAGAGAGCAGGAAGAACAACCACCGTCTAACAAACACATCACCCATGTCTCTTCCTGGACGTGAACCTGTCCTAATCTCAGATAGCTTGTAAGAATATGGCGCCTCGGGAAACTCAGCCAACGAGGCGGCCTGTAATTGAAACCTGTGGACTTTCCGATCCATTTCATACCATGTGGGAGCTCCTCGTCGTCTTTGATATCGTCGAGAACTTTTCAAGAATGAAGAAGGGCTATTAAGCCACAACAGAGTAATAAAGGGGTAATAAAACTTTTATAATCCCGAGGATTATAAAAGGTTTAGGATGAAATGCTGCTACGCCTCAAACAACTGGGCCGTTGGTATGCCCAACGGGCGAGTTGTTTGAGGCGTAGGCTTGTGATCACTTAGTGTACGTTTATGCTGCAGCCTCGCTGCTGGCACCCAGATGATCGCTCAGGCAACTCGCTGCTTGCATGTGGCTGCGATGCTCGCCATGGATCATCTACCCTGCAGCTTCTCACATCGCTTTTATTATTATAGGAATCACGACTATATCTCGTATCGTCAAACAGACTTTACCAATGTTATGTCAAGTTTTACAACCACTGCATATGAAGCCACCAACTAAAGAAGAATTCAAAGAAATGGCTGATATGTTTTACAAGAAATGGGGATTCCCCAACTGTCTAGGTTCTATCGATGGAAAGCACATCCGAATACTTCGCCGTCAATGGTCAGGCACCATGTTCTTTAATTATAAAAGCTACTTCGCAATAGGCCATCAGTGATGCACACTGTAAATTTATTTTCATTGAGCTCGGAGCCTATGGAAAACAAAGTGATTGGGGCACTTTTAGAAAGTCTGCCTTGTATGACAGAATGAAAAAGGATGTGCTTAACATTCATGAAGATAACTTCCTACCAAGTACTGACATCCAAGCCCCCTTTGTGTTCTCAGGTGATGAAGCCTATCCCTTACTGAGACACATGATGAAGCCTTATGCTAGGAAAACTCTTGATCAATCCAAGGAGAAGTTCCAAAAAAAATAAAAGTTCAAATCACAGGAAAACACCACAAATAAAACTTGTTTCTATAAAAACACAACACGGTTTTTAAAGAAGCGAGAGAGATGAATACGTTGTTTCACAGTCGGTTGGGAAAAGTGGGTCAATGGACGGGAAGAGTGGCCTTGAAGGAACCAATCATAGCGTAAGTTTGAGGATGGCTGGCGATCGTCGAGGCTCGAAAAACAAACCAGTTTGATATCATCGCTGTGGCGATGATCGCAGCGAGCAGCGCAGATAGCATCGCTGCTCCACAATAAATGAGACTGTAATGATATATGGTTTTGTTGCATAATCTCCAGGCATCCATGTGCACAGCTCGGCGATGTGCATGCAGCATAAACGTACCCAACGAGTTCGGAATGAAGCATAGATGGAATGCTTGCCAGATGAGACACGGCGTCGGTAATTGATTGCGGACAATGCTTGCCTGATTACAAACAGGGCGTCTGTAATTTATAGCTAGTGACCTCCAATTTAGCGGCAAGCGACTTCTCAAAATTGCAAATGGTTGTTCTTAAAGCGCAATACAAAATAAACGATTATCCCTATGCAGATCGGTCAGCGGAAAAGTTATCTAAGCACTTATTCTCCATCATAAAAACTCCTTTAAAACTTTCTTGATCAGCCAAGATCTGTTTGCAACCTAATCAACAGCTATCACGTTCAAAGTTTTCGTGCATATATTTTTCTTATGTCGGGCTGGGAAAAAAGTAATGTCCGAATGACGAGGTACCCGAAGTCGAAGCCCATGCGACGGCGCACATTGACTACTGAGATTATGCAGCACACCCGCATGACATCAGCAGGTAGGTGGCTTAAGTCAGTGGCAGTTAGCCATCATAAGAAGAAGAGTGTGAGAGCCAGCCAGAATGGAAGTACACAAAGAGCATATCTTCCATATGCGTCGTCGCGGTGGCAACCCCGAGGGGCTGTAAGGCACGTTACCAGTGTTTACCCCAATACCCTATCATGGCATTACTGCTGTCGTTGGTTCGAACGGTTTCGAGAGGGAAGTTTGACCTGTCAGACCATACTAAAGGCGGAAGACCCGCAAACGTCATATGGACAAGCTGAAGACTTCAGTGCAACCCAACCCACGTGTGACCACGCGGGAGTTGGCCGAACAACTGGGGACTACCAACACGAGCATTTTCACCCACCTACGTCAACATGGGAAAGTGCACAAGAGGAAAGTTTGGGTACCTCATTAACTCATACTTGAGTAGAAAACAAATCGCATAGGTTCATGCGTTTCCCTGATTTGCACGTGACCAAGGTGAACGCCAAGGTCGAGAAAGCATAGAAGACAATCCAAGAAGCTGTCAGCCATGAGATGCAATGGACGCCACTTATGTGGTTATCGTCCACCGCACTTGGAAGAATATCGATGGAAAACATGTGAAGAGGTTGCTTATGAAGCAAAGATTTTTACTGCTTCGGTTTTCAGAATCCTAACTGAAAAATGACAGAAGAGACAAGTGGGTGCCACACGGGTTCCGCATAATCTGAGTGAAGAGCGGCAAGCAGTTAGCAAAGGGATCGCAGAAGGTTTCTTCAGCGGTACTAACCAGAGCTCGAGCAGGTTTTGGACGGAATTGTTGCTATAGACGAAAACGGGATACGAGATTTTGAACCAGAACTGAAATCCAGTCAGCTCAGTGGAAACATCCAGAATCACCTCACCAGTAAAAATACCACCGTCAGCAATCGAAGGTTAATTAATACAGGCATTTGACGTGGGCTAGGGACATCAAACAGAAGTCATCGCTCTTTCCACGTTTATAAGTGAGTCATGGAAAAATTTCTCATTGGCCGCTAAGGGGAATCGAACCCAGAATCTTCCAGTTATGCGTCGGATATGCTTCCACTGCACAACTTGTCTCTTCTGTAATTTTTGAGTTACGTGACTCACTTATAAACGTGGAAAGAGCGATGACCTCTGTTTGATGTTCCTAGTCTACGTCAAATGTCTGTATTAATTATTCATTCGCCTTCTAATCATTTGTTCACTTGCTACTTGCCATCTTTGGTGAATCCCCGGTATTATGCGGGACTCCAAGAACCAACCTGCGAAATTGGCTTGGCAGTTAGTGTGTGTAAGTCTGGATGAATTCGAGGCCGCTGTTGTGCAGTGGGAGCATATCCGGCGCGTAACTGGAAGAACCTGGGTGCGATTCCCGGTGCCGGCCAATGATAATTTTTTCGTGGCTCACTTATAAACGTGAAAAGAGCGATGACCTCTGTTTGATGAATCTAAGGTTAAGCTGTTTATGGTAATGGCCTATGACAAGGTTGGAGTGATAGTAACAGACAGAGTTCTCGAGGAGACCACTGTAACAGCGGAGTACTACAGAAGGTTTCCGCAAAATGTTCTGCGTGCAAAGTTTCGTTAAAGAAGGCCCGACATGCTCGAAGCTGGTGCCATCATTTTCCAGGACAACACGAGGCTGCATATGACCCGTTGCTTCCCAACGCGGAAAGAAATCCTGACATAAGCCTATTAGACTATGACTTGTTCCCAAAACTGAAGAAATCACCCTGCGGGAAACGATTCAGGATGCCTCTAATGAGGTTATTCTAGTAATCCGACGCCTTAACATGGAGGTGTCTTGACCGAAATGCAAGACTTTCCCAAACGTAGGGGGAGCAGTCATAAAAAGAAACATAGAGATTACTTCGAAGGCCTGTAAAGGTATGTTGTGAAATAAATTCCTTTTTTAAGAGGTAAACCACAGTGTGCAAATTTTTTAAAATGACCCTCGTAAGTACATGAAATACTTTTCTAGGAAATATTGAAAAGTATTTGTTTTAAAAAATATCTTGTTCTTATTTAACTAACATCGAAGCGAAACATTGTATAAGGAGATTGAAAAAATAAAACAGTTAAACTCTGATCATATTCGATGTTACGTTTTTCCAAAATGTGTTGTAGTTTCAAGTCGTTTTGTAGCAATAATAGTTTTGTAACATGCATTCAGATTTCCGATTTTTTTTTTCTATCAAAGAACTTGGCAGAACTAATCAATACTTCCGTTCCTTAAATAATTTCAGAAAAAGAAAAACACTTCACGGTGAATTTCATTGAAACAGATTTGAAACGTTTCCTTGCCCAAATAAGAACTTTAATCAGAGCATCCGAGCTAAATATTTGAAAATGGGTTAAATTACTTCCGCACAAACATGCATTTATGACCACATCTCCTCTAGTGTTTAAATACCAACGGCACAAATCGCAGTTTAAAAGTGTTACCGTTTTCTATTACTCGGGGTGTATTTTTTTTATCGCTTTCTTTTCACAAACTAGTTGCCATGCCAACGTTCTCACTGACGTCACGTGCTCATTGTTATCGTGAAGTGGAAGACGTGAAGCGTTAATTTGCATTTTGGAGATGATAAAGAAAATGAAAGTGTCCGAAGAAAGCAATTGTCAGCTGGGGAGCCAAAGGAAAACTGGGACATTCTTTCACGGAATATAGCGGTGACGAAAAAGTCAATAAAAATATCAAGAGAATGAGTGGCTCTTATAGGCATGTTATGGGACATTTTCGCGCAATTTTAATGAGAAAAGTACGGAGAAAAAACATGTTCTCCGGGAGGCCTGTGGAAGACATTTCAATTGATTTCGGCGAAGCAGACGATGCTGTTATTCTTAAGAAGGCGTGTTTTTGATATTCGCTATGAAAAACATTCTTGGCCGTTGTATCGAGCTACAAGAAAGACAAAGAAGGTTTTTTCGCAGAATTGTTTCTAAATATATCTTAACATATACATATATATATATACCGAAAATTTAGATTCTACATTCTTATCTCCTTACAGGAGCCCTTAAGTTTTTAAGGTAGGCTTTTCTTTACAAAAGCGCAACATTATTCATTATAAGACAGCCGGTCTAAATGAAGTGCTACAGTGATATGACATCACTTAAAAAAAAAAAAAGGAAACTCACAAAACAAAACAAAAATCAGTTTTAATTTTTCCAGAAGTATGATTTTCCGTTATTGATGTTACTCTTCACTACTTCTTCAAAAAGATGAACTCCGCGTGATGCGATATTAATTATAATCCACCTTGATCGCCGTTGGAAGAAATATGGCACGGCGGAAACCATCGGAAAATATGAGGTGCCGTAGAAGACCAAGTTTCAGCCACCAAATACATTAATCGGAAAAATTTCTTGCTTAAAAAAAAATGCAGCCTTCTGCTCACAGATGGCGCTGAAAATCGCGCTTTTTTTGCGACTCCTTCTTGTGGGGGTCTTAGTTTTGTGAGTGCGTGAAGTATTTCCTTTACCAGATGGTGATTTATGAATAAGCTGCTGCCAGCATCTTAGGATACCAGCATCTGATTTACGTACGCATGCGGGTAGAAAAGCCAAAAAAGTGTAATGTAAGTGATTCAAATAATTACTGACATCCTAAGCAATAGTCTATTACCGCTCAGTCATTTCTGTCTGTATAAGAACTTTCAATGTTCAAGAAACAAAGAAAGGAAGTGCCACGCTTCCAGTATTTGACGTACGTAGAGCGCCATCTATTAACGATAAACAAGACTACTCATATACGCGAAAATTTAATTTTAAAATATTCCCTATATTTTTTTCTAAAATTTGCAAGCCACTGACTATAGTTCAGTGTCTTCTTCGTACGTGTGCCAAATTTCACGAGTCAGGAAGCATTTCTTGTATGTTAACTTGTGTAACTCCATTTTCTCCATTGCAGGCGCATTTTAACTTGACGTCCACTTTAAAGCAACGAAAACAAATGTACTTTTCATTTTAACGCCATCTGATGTTCACCTCTAAATTAATCATCCATTGGAGCTTCCGTGTTTCTATGTATATTTGGTTTCGTCTCGTTAAAATTTTCTCTGACTTAACGGCACATTATTTTCTGCGATGAGTTTCCTATACTGGCATCACTGGCAGTGAGTCAGAAGTGATGCAATCTTTCTTTTGCCGACAGCGAGATTTGAGCTCGCATCTTCTTACTCCGGAGTGGCTGTTCTCCCAGTTAAACCACGCCGATAGGCATATCGCTGTTTCATTGCCGAGTTGACTCTTGCGTTTTCAGTAGTACGTCATCTACGTCATTTCACGTAGAACGCTACATCATCACCCCCTCGAAAAAGGCGGGGAAACTAACCATGCTCAAAAGAGCACCTCATTGAATCAGAATTCATTTTTATTCATTACGTGCATCGTGTGAGAGAATCATCACAAAAAATTATTCAAACCAAACGGCCAGAAGATGCATTTAGTTCGTACGCCAAAAAAACCTTTGTTTGCCGGTGGTGTATTTTGAACACATATCTTCCTGTTCTCGAACGCCTGTTCTACCAACTAATTTACGCCGACACCCTTGCCTCTGCTTCCTTTCGATTTGACTCATGCGTAAACTCAGTAGTACCTCATCTACGCCATATCACGATAGTAGCGGATCCAGATAGAGGCGCATTGGGGCAACCTCCCCGAATACAGAATTTTCCTTTTCAAATGGTCGTAAATCATGAATATATTTATTTTTGTAAAATAATAGTAATAAATGCACAGATTTTGGTAAACATTTTCATAACAGCTAAAATGTGCCTTGAATTTGGAGATTGTATAACAGTTAAATTTGCCGTGAATTTGGGTTCTGGCTTCTGACAGAAAGAAAAAAAAAAGGGAAGGGAAATTTTAATTTCAGAAACAGACGAAGCTACGACCGCAGGGGGGGGGGGGGCAGAGATTTTGACTTAATATGAAAATTAATCGACGTGCTTTGTTCAATGTGATATTTCCACAAACTTCCGACAGAAAATCGCCACTGAATAGGAATGACTTCATGTAAATGGACGTTCTTTTCAAAAGAAATGGAAATCATGCATTGCGAAAGAATAAAGGAATAGCTTAAAGAGGAATTACTGGTCATATTTCTTAGAAATGACTCGATGATTCAAGCTGGAATTTTTTCCATTAAATTAAGCCGTCTGGAATGGAAGGATAAGATTATATCCAAAAGTGATATTTAAAAAAACACGGAGCACATTACCTCGCAAAGTACCCAGTTGAATGCCAGGAAAATAGTGCAGATTTTTTAGTTGCTTAGTAAGTACATCAATATTAAGTACTTTGTTCAGTTTTTCAAAAATATTATTTCTCATTATATGTTATTCACATTTAAACGAATGTAAGAAACGACACTGACACCGATGAAATCTGATGTAGCTACAAAAGTCCATCTGCTAATGAGCAAGCTAAAATCTGACCTCAAGACTAAAAGAAAACCTTCAATCGCAAGTGTGTTAGTAAGGAGGATTTGTAGCTTTTAGTCTAGCGTGTCTACAGGCTACATTCCAGCGCGTTATATAGCATTTTTAAGCAAAGGTAACCACTGTGTGTGTGGGAGGGGGGTCGAGAAACAGCCAAATTCCGTACGAAATACTACTTTCATGCCATATCATTTCCATAATGGCTTTTATCACATTTCGCATCAGATTTTCGTAATTTACGCAGATTACCATGAGAGTTTGTTACAATACAAATTTGGAAGATGTGAATCCGTTTATTGGTGTAAATATGACAGATAATATCCAAGAACTTGAAAATTTCGTCGTCCGCTGCGGGAATTGAACCCGCGACTCCCGGTTTACGCTCGAACACGCTAACCACTACACCACCCAGAAAAACTGAGTTTCAAGTTTCCGATTAATTTGAATATAAACATCACAGGATTCGCTAGTCGAAGCAACTGTCATTCATATATAGCGAGCCTGGACGCTGTGAATTCATTCACGTGATTTCCCGAAGGCTCACAATATCAATGAATGAAATACGAGACTACACCACTGCACAATACAAATTTGGAAGAAAATTTTCATTCATTTATATTCTGCGGCTCCGAGAAATCACGGGAATGTATTTTTAACCTCCAGATTCGCTATATATGAAAGTCGGTTGCTTCGACTAGCGAATCTTGTGATGGTTATATTCAGGGGAGCGCCAAGGGCATTCGCCGCCCTGGTGCAAGCTCAGATTTGTTGCCCCTTGCACGAGAATATTTTTTAATTTTGCATGAAATAAATATCTTTAGCAACATCACTTTCTATTTCCCGTAAAGTAAGAGGTTTATAATATATATAACATTGAACGTGACGGGCGTCTGTTTAACTATTCTAACCAACTAGTCAAAAAATTTCTCATATGAGTACATATATACAAATAAGTTGTTTAAAACTAAAAACAGAATTCGAAATAAATGGTTTTCATATTTAAATACAAATATTTTTACATATAAAAATAAGTTGTATAAAGTAAAAACATAATTCAAAATAACTGGTTTTCAAATTAAATGTTTTTTTTTCGTTTTTTCTCTATAAGCCTCGATACTTTTATTGCATCGATTTCATACTTCTTTTCAGAGCGCGGTTTTACAGTCAACGCTGGAAGCTCTGTCTTTAAAATTTGCCAACTGTAAGGTAATTCATAAAAGAAAGCACATATTTCTTGAATAATGCGGAAAATATCTAGAGAAATTCTTTCGTCGTTATTTACGACCAGATGTAAAGTATGATCAGTTTACGTATCATTCCCATTCGTAAGTCTCAACATTATTTCCTAGATGACTGGTGATTGCTCCCTGACAGAGTGGTTGACAATTATTAATTCCGGACACACTTTCTCCTACTAGAAATTCCTTTCCTAACTCACCGGGAAAGAAAATTAATTACCGACATATTTTCTCCTACTGGAAATTATTCGCCAAACCCACGAGGGAAGAAGATGAATTCCCGACATACTTTCTCCTACTGGAAATTCGTTCCCTAACTCACGAGGGAAGAAGATTAATTCCCGACATACTTTCTCCTACTGGAAATTTGTTTCCTAACTCACTGGGGAAGAAGGTTAATTCCGACATACTTTCCTCCTACTGGAAATTATTCCGACATACTTTCCTCCTACTGGAAATTCCTTTCCTAACTCACTCGGAAAGAAGATTAATTCACGACATACTTTCTCCTACTGGAAATTCGTTTCCTAGCTTACTGGGGAAGAAGATTAAATCCCGGCATACTTTCTCCTACTGGAAATTCATTCCCTAACTCACGAGGGAAGAAGATTAATTCCCGACATACTTTCTCCTACTGGAAATTTGTTTCCTAACTCACTGGGGAAGAAGGTTAATTCCGACATACTTTCCTCCGACTGGAAATTATTCCGACATACTTTCCTCCTACTGGAAATTCCTTTCCTAACTCACTGGGAAAGAAGATTAATTCACGACATACTTTCTCCTACTGGAAATTCGTTTCCTAGCTTACTGGGGAAGAAGATTAAATCCCGGCATACTTTCTCCTACTGGAAATTCGTTCCCTAACTCACGAGGGAAGAAGATTAATTCCCGACATACTTTCTCCTACTGGAAATTCGTTTCCTAACTCACTGGGGAAGAAGGTTAATTCCGACATACTTTCCTCCTACTGGAAATTATTCCGACATACTTTCCTCCTACTGGAAATTCCTTTCCTAACTCACTGGGAAAGAAGATTAAATCCCGGCATACTTTCTCCTACTGGAAATTCGTTTCCTAACTCACTGGGGAAGAAGATTATTTCCCGACATACTTTCTCCTACTGCAAATTTGTTTCATAACTCACTGGGGAAGAATATTAATTCCCGACATACTTTCTCCTACTATAAATGCGTTTCCTAACTCACTGGGGAAGAAGAAATTTAGACATGCTGTAACTCCAATGTGTGTCCTAGTAATGGCAGACTGAATGATTAATCACGGATATGAAAGCTAACCATTCACACCTAAGGCGAAGAGTCACTGTTTTAAACGAATCGTGCACGAATGGGAGTGAATATTTCTGTTTCCGAAGTATTTGTAGCAATATCTTTGCTCCTAAAACCCTTATCGAAAAACTTCTTTTTGGACCAAATCCTCTCACCAAAAAAAAAAAAAAAAAAAAAAAAAAAATCCACTTTTGCGCTGAAAATAATGCATGGTGTTGTGCCGACGGCGGAGATGCCGATCCTATTTTTCTCAACACAGGTCAACCCTCGCTGTAAAGCCCCTCGATTCACCGCCACCCTTGCATATCGCCAATCCTTGGGTTTGAACAGACGTGCCGTATATAAAACATCCCTTGATATACACCGTCACACCCATGGCATCCGCCAACCGCCAATATATCACATGAACAAAATGACAACATTAAAAGTGCGAAAAAATTCAAAATACAGTGTCATTTTCCTGTAACTTGGCAATATCGTTACCAATGACTAAAATATTTCTTACAGGTTGCAGCACGGTGCAGACAAGGGTCAGAGTTTCTTTAGATGTAAAATGTCAACATTCCTGCAGATATTCATGTAACATACCACGTGACATTACATAGATGATGAACTACTGCGGTCACGTAATAGTGAATTCAACAATGTTGCAGGGATTACCCTGCCGGCGTAGTTGAATTGGGAGAACAGGAGTAGGAAAACGTATGTTGCCACACGTCCACAAGCAAAATGTTGTATGTTATACACAGTGTCAAAGGTTTATTTCGTATACAGAGCTGAAAGCTTTTAGATAAGCGATACCGGTAGAAACCTTTGAAAATTTAGAATCTTATATCATTTTAAAAATACCAATTCGAAGGCTTCATTGAATACAGAATACCAAAAGATCTTTAAAAACGCATTGACCGAATATCTTTAAGTAGACAATGCCAAAAGTTAATTAATTATGCGATGCCAAAAATTACTTATGTGCAGGGTTTAAAGCTCTTTATATATGTACTCGGTGGTATCAGAATAATATGACCACCCCCTCAAACAAAGTGTACCCGCCCAGGCACGTCACAGAGTGCACGTGACAAGGTTGACCACATGGATATATAAGCGGCCGGCCAGGACAGATGAGCCATAGTAGGTGACGAAAGGTCAATGGAAAGAGGTAGTGATTTGACGGATGTCCACAAAGAAATGATCATCGGCTACCGCGCCAAGGGTGGAAGCATCTCAGAAGCAGCAGATTTCCTGCGCTGTTCTCGAGGTGCTGTAGTAAAGGGGTAACAAGAATGGACCGCTGGCACAGCGAGTACCTCTGGTCGTCATAACTGTTAAGCCCCAAAGTCCACCAAACTCAGAAAAGAGCGTCGCCTCCGTCGTCTGGTAAAAGGCAAGAGACACACAACAGTCCAGCAACTGACCACGCAAATGTAAGCCCTGCAGCACCCTGGAGTCGACGGTGCATCAAGGAGCCCATGTTAACCCATGTTCATCGGCAACGACACCTGCAATTCTCGTGGGACACCGTCATTGGACAGTGGAATAATGGGAAAAGGTTGCCTTCTCCGACGTATCTAGGTTTCTACTCCACGGAAGTGAGGAGCGATGGCGAATTCGGCGTCAGATACACGAGAGCCAACACCCGAAAACTCTTGTCAGCCAAGCACAGGCCAGAGGTGGCAATGTGCATGTCTAAGGGAAGTGTTCGTGGCATGACCTGGTATCTATGGTAACACTGGATTCATCCCTGAACGCAATCGCTACCTGTCCGTCTTCGCTGACCACATGCATAGCTTCATGTTGGACGTTTACCCTGATGGAGATGGTGTATACCAACAGGACAATACGCCGTTCCACGTCGTTAAGGGTGTGCGTAGATGATTCCAGGAACACGACAGCGATGGCAGGGGAAATCGCCCGACCCTAATTCCATAGTGCACTTATGCGACTATTTGGATCGACAAGTTTAATGCGCCGATCAACAACCACGTCATCTCCGGGACCTCCGTGCTCTGCTGCAGTCCGAATGGGCAGGTGTGCTTCTGGCAATCTTCCAGGGTCTCATGCCACGCCGTCTGGCTGCTATCTTCAAGGCAAATAGTGGTTATTCCCATTATTGGGTAGTTGGTCATATTATTATCATACGACTGTGTGCATTATGAAAAATTCTGTAAAGGATGTCCAAAATCTGTCTGTACCAACAATCTAGCTTTGCTGCGAAAAAACTAGCAACGCGTGAAGTATGATGACAGTAAAACAAATGTGAAGAAGTACTCCGTTCAATAACCGATCTTCTTATCCACGGTTTGCCTAATATGGCATTTGAAGTAAATTCAGGTCTTTTCATTGTACGGAGGTTTGAACAGTTCGATTTTTCTGCAGCTGAACGAAAAGTTGTTGTAATATCGCAGTTCATGCAGAAAGCAATACTACAAAAGCCTCTGAAGTTCCTTTCCTTGTACATTCAACTCTTGTCGTACCTTCACCATTTCTTATACTAACTTACAGTGTGGCATTATATCAATTGTGGCCTTATATCAGATTTACCAATAATTTTTGAGTGACTCAAATTTCGTTAATCATCGCTCATCGAAAAAAATATTTGGCATTAAGTTAAAAACAAGATAATACGAAAAACTATGCAGTTATAGGTTACGTACGTACTACGTACTGCAAATGGAAGTGTCCAATTGCATTTCGAAAGCTCCTGGTAACCTGGTATGCATTAAAATGGGGAAATTAAATTTGCATAGCAGGAAAACAACGTTAATGTTTTAATTATAAGTAAATGAATAAAAAATCACATTACGTTACTAAAATTTTATCAAGTGAAAATTGATAGCTCTGGGCAAAATCATTTTAAATACTTTTAAAAAACTCTTCTTTTAGAAAGACTCGTCTATTTTTATTTATGTTTTACACTGCTGGCCACCCAAAATGCAACACCAAGAAGGACACGAGATAGCAAAGCCAGATTTACTGGACACATAACAACAGATACAAAGATGAAATGATTGAACCTCTCAGGCCCGTGCGACTTGCGGAACACGCAGACATCAATAGTTCGTGTGGCCCACATGGCTGGCAATAACGGCCGCTAAACGCCGCGGCATCAAACGAAAGAGACTTTGGATGTAGGCTTGGGGTATGTCGGTCCAGGCTGCTTCCACACGTTGCCACAGTTCATCAATCGTAGCTGCGAGTGGTGCTTGCCGGGCCACTCGGTTGCCGATCAGCGACCAGACATGTTCGATGGGCAACATATCATGAGAACATGCGGGACACGGCAGCAGTGACACCTGGGGGCCGTGAAGAATTCTTGCACCATGCATGCCACGTGCGGGCGCACATTGTCCTGTTGAAACGTGGCCGCTGGCAGGTCCTGCAGGTAAGGGAGGACTACAGGCTCCAAAACGTCGGAGATGTAGCAGTGGCTGTTGGGTGTACCGGCGATGTGTACCAGTGGGGTGCTGGGTGTCATATCCAATTGCGCCCCAAACCATTACACCAGGAGACGGCACACCCAATAGCCACCGCAGGCGTCATACAGTCTCTCGCCGCGGTGCCCCCACACGCGGATCCGACCATCGTGGTGTTGCAGACAGAAGCGAGATTCGTTTGAGAAGACAATGTCGTGCCACTCCATAGTCCAGGTGTGGCGTTCAACTGCCCACTGCCACCGCACTCGCCGGTGGTATAACGCCAATGGTAATCGGAGCAATGGGCGCCGTGCGACAAGTCCCCGTTCCTGCAGACGACGTCGAACGGTACGTGCTGACACAGGTTGTTGCGTAGCACACCCTAATTCCAGCGCTAACGTTTATGATGTGGCGGTGCGAGCCGTCAATGCCTGCCGCACAACATGCCGGTCCACTCGTTCGTTGGTGTCCAGCGGCTGCGGCAATCGCTCACGACAGTCCGTCAGTCCCTCCTGCACCCAACAAATCCAGACTCGCCTCACTGTGGCTGGATGTCGTCCCACGCAGGCGCCGATGTCTCGGTGCGATAAACCGCTGTCGCGATAAGTCACTACTCGTTCTCTGTGGAACTACGAAACGTGCTGGAATGACTACCGTATCCTGCGACGAGGCATCAGGAAGCTTCCTTCCCACAGGTCCGGCAGCACAACACACTTCCACTACTTACATCCCGTCTTCTGTGCACGCTTCTTATAGTGCTTCTCGGTGGCGTGATGGGCGGACATGATTTGCATTTACCCTGCAAAACTAATCGTTTGCATGTGCTCTCGCGACCGACGCATGCTACGAATTTCAGGCCAATCGGATGCTTCCTTCTTCGTGTTGCATTTTGGGTGGCCAGCAGTGTATATTTCAACTGAATGACATTCAGAGCATAATCTAATTATTTCTTAATGATTTATATAATCGCCATCATTATCGATCACACGTGCCCATCGGGAAACCAATTTTTCAATGATGTCTTTATTAAAAAAAGACGTTGTCTGTGATGCAAAGAAGTCCGAGAGCCCCGTTTTGACACCATCAATATTGTGGAATCTTTTCTCATTGAGAAAGTGCTGCAGAGATCTGAACTAATGGTAACCAGATGGTGCAATGTCCGAGGAATAAGGAGGATGGGGCAGAACTTCCAAGCCAAAATCTCTGAACGTCTGCTGGGTCCGTCTCGCCGTGTGAGGTCTCGGGATGTCATGCTGGCGGATGAAACCTTTTCTGTTGACCAGTGCTGGATATTTTACAGTAAGACTTTGATTCAAACGGTCCAGTTGTTGACAATAGAGGTCGGCCGCTACGGTCTGTTTGGGTTCCAAGAGCTCAAAGTGAGCTATGTCAGCTGTAGTCCGCCAAACACAGAGCAAAACCGTTTTGGATTGTAGGCCTGGTTTTGTCGTAGGAACTGGTGGTCTAACCTGGAACAAGCCATTGGTTTTTGCCTTTGTCGTTCACGTAAAGGAACCGTTTTTCAACTCCAGTGGCGATTCAATGAAGAAATGGATTCTTTTCCTGTAATCTGAGCAACGAGTTGCAGATGGTGGAACGCATGTCTTTGTTGTCGGGTGAAAGTTGGTGTGGGACCTAAACTCCTTATCTATTGACCTTCCATATCTGTTGCATGTGCTCTTGAACAGTAGACCATGATGCATTAAGATGTTGAGATAATTCATGACTGGTTTGACGAGGATCTGCCTCAACGGCTGCACGCAACAGGTCATTGTCCAACTCCATGGGCCTTCCAGCATGAGGGGCATCAGAAAGGTCAAACTTGCCCGACCGGAATTGGGCGAACCAACGATGGTACTTTCAGACATTTAACGCATTCGGATAAACAGCGCAAATAATATTGGTGGCTACGGTCGCATTGTTCCCCTTGTGAAAGTCATACAGCGTACAATGAAGAACATGATTCTCCTCGGGTTTTATGTACCTCTTTTGGTTCTGCAAATATGGAAAACAAAAACACCGACATAAGTTAAACTCGAATAGTTCATTCACTTGTACATACACTTATTTTACATTGAACGCAGAGAAACACCTCACAACTGCTCCCCAAACGCAACCCATCAAAAAACGAAATTGCTTTTCTTGTGTGTTTGCTTCAAGGAATAATCTTAATGTTAACGGATACTGATCCGCGTTTTTGATTTAATGAGCGTTTTTAACATTACGGTTCCCCACAATTGAATCGCGGCGCGGGAAAATTGTCAGGGGATTCTCACACAGTTTAAAAGTGACATTACATCAAGTATATTTTGTGTTTCAAAAGGCAGGTTGACGCAATAATACATACTGGGCGTTGGTGGTTGCCAAGGGTGTTGTGTGATATCAAGAGGGAAATTTTATATACGCTGCTGGAAAGTGAAAAAGGAGCACCAAGAAGGAATTGGGGGACGATCATGAAATTTACATATGTTAATGGGGTCGAGTTTACGTAGGTGGGATGTTAATTTCGGGACCAACTGGTGAGCGCTTACGCCACAGCACGGCATAATATGCAAATTATCGTTGGCGGTATTTAAGGAGTACGGCGAAGGGAATGTAATCAGTCGTTGGCGTATGGACACGTGCGAAGACCCTGAAGAAGCTGCAATGCCTGGACATGGAAGACGTGTACGATTTCAGCAGTTATCGGACTTTGAGCGAGGTCATCTAGTTGGACTCCGCGAGGCCGGGTGGTTGTAACGTCGTATTGCGAAGCGAACTGGACGAGAAGTATCGGTGGTGGTACGATGGTGGCGTAGATGATCCGAGGAACATTCCAACACGAGAAGATGTGGAACCTGGAGTCGCAGACGGACTGATGAGCGGACCGATCGACGCATAAGAAAAGCGGCGTTGTCAAGTAGAACATCCACTGCGATACAAATGCGAGCTGCCTTTGCACCTGGGGTGACTGTGCGAACAATCCGCAACCGTCACTTGATGCAGGACTACGTGCACGTGTGCCTCTGGCATGTGTACCTCTGACTCCAGCCAACCGTCAGGAACGGCTGCAGTGGTGTCGCCAACGTCTGCACTGGAGAACGCAATCGCGATCTGTTGTGTTCAGCAATGAAAGCAGATTCTACTTGGGAGCATCCGATGGCCGTATGCGTGTTCGCAGACCCACAGGGGAGCACCTCCACCCTTCTTGCATCCGTCAGCGACACACATGGCCTAAACCTGGTCTCCTGATGTGGGGAGCGATCAGCTATCACTCCCGTACACAACTAGTGTTTGTACCGGGTACGTTAAACAGCACCTCCTACATCAACAACATCATTCAGCCCGTTGTTGTGCCATTTGTAAGGTCGGTCCATCGTGGTGTTATACAGCAAGATAACGCACGCCCACACACGGCACGTGCAACGCAACATGCACTTCACGGTGTGAGACAACTTCCATGGCCTGCACGTTCACCGGATTTGTCCCCCATTGAGCACGTGTGAGATTTTATGGGACAACGACTTATCCGGTATCCACGGCCAGCCACAACCATCCCCGATTTACGCGTTCAGGTTGAGGATGCTTGGAATTCAATACCCCAAACTTACATCCAACATCTGTACGACAGACTCCATGCCAGAATTGCACAGTGTGACGCAGTTCATGGCGGTTCAACCTCGTACTAACCATGTTACATGAAAATGTTATTTTTCACTTTACCAGCAAATACAGCTGTATTTTGCCATAATGTTTTGATCTCGTTATGCTCTGTATTCCGTTATTATGCTGTATACATTTCGTTGGTATCAGACGTCTCCTTCTTGGTGTTCTTTTTTCACTTTCCGCCAGTGTAGAACATATCTCTTCAGATACAAATTCTAAGGTTACGAAACAAATGCGGTAATTTGAAGAAGAAATGACTGAATTAAAAAAAATAATTTAAACAATGTGCATATTTTATTGCACAAAATGGTAATCCATGTTTAGTTGTTTTGTGTGCTGAAAGTTCTCAATGCTCGTCAATCAACCACCTACTTACTTTGTCCGCGTTAATTTTTTTCTGTACATTTATTAATGTTTTATCCACTATTTGCAAATGTTTATGAACTCTGTGTCACAAAAAATAAATGATTTTTTCCAACAAAGTAATAAATGCAAGCATTCACGCGTTGACGGAATCCCCCGAGGTGACAAATTAGGATATTCTGCAGAAATTCCCCTAACATAATTGAGTATTGAACCATCGATGAGAACATAGTGTAACAATGTCCTTCCGATAGTAGTAAGTACACCTTTACCAATGTCATTAGCGGAAAATATTCTGTCATTAGTGGTTCCTTGGCGTAAATACTCCGATCTCATTACCTTATTATAGATTCACGGTGGTCATTTTGTGTCTTTAAGTGACATAATACATGTGTCCTTTTGAAAAGACATTGCGTGACCTGCAATACTTCCGATGCATTAAAGCTAACGCACAGTGGGGGTTTGAAGAATTCTTGGATACTTGTTTATAAGGCTGCCAGTCTCATTTAAAATAATATCGATAACGCTTGTGACGTACTACAGAGGTAAAGCACATATCAAGACAGCAAGCAGCAGAGATAAGCCCTTGTCGATGTAGTTTAATTGTGAAAGCATTCGGCTACCGAGCAGAAGGATGCAGGTTCGAAATCCACCACCGGCAGAGAGAAGATATGGGTTTCACATTGGCGCCCGAACGTAAAAATTAATCTACTGGCCTTTAGGCTCTTCGAGAAATGTGTGATGTTCCTTCCATACATCAGCTGGAATTAACGAAAATTCTTTCTTCAACGCTTCAGAAATGAGTGATGCTTCCTACACACATCTTCTGGAATTAATCAGAATTCCTTCTTTTATACACTGAAGAGCAAAAGAATTAGAGATAATTGTCTAGTAACGTGCAGCACCATCCTTTCGCCCCGATGACCGCGGCGATTCGTCTCGGCATAGACTCGACAAGACACCGAAAGGGTTGGGAAGCCATACGGATCTACGACCACTGAACAAGCTCCCACAGTTCACGAATATTTGATGGAGGGGTGTCAGAGCCTCGAACGTCTCTCTCAATGGCATCCCAGATGTGCTCGATGGGATTGAGCTCAGGTGACCTAGCTGGCCAAGGACGCGAGGTCACGTCGGTGTAGTGTTCACACAACCACTCGGATACAATTCGGGAACGACGGCACGGTGCATTGTTTTGTTGCAGGATGAAGTCCCCAGTGGGATGTTGATAAGACGCACAAACAAGAGCAAATGGTCGTCCAGGATATCCCGGTAACGTTGACATGTGAAGGACGATGTCACACGTACCAGAGTTCCCATTTCAGTCCACGTAAACAGTCCCCAGACGAGAATGCCACCCCCACCAGCTTGAAGAGTACACTGCTGGCAAGAAGAATCTATCGCTTCTTGTGGTTTGCGCCGTACTCGTATCCTGCCATCCGCATGTACCAACGTGAATCTCGAATCATCAGTCCAGGCAACATTTTTCCACATGTCTAGGGTCAAGTGGCGATATTCCCGCGCCCATGCTAATTTTTGCACCCTGTCATGTGCGGTCAGCAAAGGTACCCTCGTGGGACGATGGCTTCTGTACCCCATAGCGAGGAGATGGTTCTGGATGGAGGTGCTGCTTACACATTTTTGTGCACGAGCGTTAAAATGCAGAGTGATTTCTTGCACTGTGGCCCGTCTATCCGATGTTACAATGCGAGCTAGCCGACGATGACCCCGCTCATCCACACGCTGTTGTCCACTGCAGTTGGTCTTTGCACGGATGGTTTTACCGGATTCGATGTACTCACGGTGAACCCGTGACACAGTGGCTCGTGAAAATCCCAGTGCCTGCAGGACTTTCGAGATGGAGTGACCCATTCGTCGGGCTCCGACAATTTGCCCACGATCAAATGCGCTTAGATCCTTCGTCTTACCCATAATGCATCCGACTGTTCCTGATTCCCGTCGCATCACTCCTTATATTGTCGGATCGTTGCATATGTCATGTCAATTCCGTTTTTAGGGACTCCCACAGCGCCAAATCTGCAAAACTTTAGCTGTCTCTAATTCAATTGCTCTTCAGTGTAGAGTTACATTAAGCATAGCTTGCGGTGGCAACAAAAGTTGCGATTCCTTGCCTCTTTCTTGAGAAAGAGGGGTTATATGTGACCTACTGAAGAGGTGACCTACATGTCAACACGGCAAGTAGGAGTGATAAGTACTTGTCGATGTAGTTTAATTGCGAAAGCATTCAGCTACCGAGCAGAATGATGCGAGGTCCACCACTTGCAAATTTGGGTTTCATACACCGTGAAAAATATTTTCCAAAATATTTTCTATAGATAATTTGAATTTTGTCAGGAAACTAATTTTTGTTTGTCATTTATTACAGATATGTGTATCAAAAAATGATGTTTGCTTTTCGTTTTACGTCTCCATAGAAACACTACCGCCATTGTAGAAATTGAGACACTGACTCGATTTTTAAACGTTGAGACACTGAGACAGTCTCTGCACTTTCTGGAAGGTATACGGCGAGTATACAGCGAAACCTACACAAATGAACCATTAACATTATGATCATCCCAGCCTAAAGATATGAGCGTGCCTGGAGACCAAACGGTGGCACTGGTTAAGTTCACTTCTTCACGCGCCGCTATAGTGAGTACAGATAAATAATGGTACAGAGATAGACAAACAACGAAACAATCGTCCAGCCGTGTGACGTCCCGCACCTCACTCAAGCCAGAGGGGAGCGGATACTGTAGCGCATTGTTCACAAAGACCGCAGGGCCACAGTGGGACAAATCACCTTCAGCTTCAAGAGTGTTGATTAGGGCAATGTATCACAGCAAACAGTTCATCGTAGCCTTCTGCGCATGGGTCTGCGTAGCTGAAGACCCAGCCGGGTCCCCATGTTCATAGCACGTCATCGCCAACAACGCATGATGTGGACCCAAGATCATCGAGATTAGACCGTGGATGATTGTAAGAGAGTGTCCTGGTGCATCACACAGACGGCCGAGCGCGGATACGCCGATTACCACCAGAAGCTATGGCACCTGGATGCACTGTTGCGCGAAAACAGGCCGGCGGGGCCGGCGGTGTTATGCTGTGCGCGATGTTTTCTTGGGGCACCTTAGATCCCATCATCCCAATTGCACAATCCCTGACAGCTATCATGTATCTGAATATTGCTGAGGGCCAAGTTCACCCATTCATGGCAAGGGTGTTCCCTGCTGGTGATGGCCATTACCAACAGGATAATACGCCCTGCCACAGTGCCAGAATCGTCTAAGAGTGATTCGAGGAACATGCTGATGACTTTCTGTTAATGCCGTGGCCTCCAAATTCACCTGATATAAACCCAATTCGAACATTTGTGGTTCGATTTCTAAAAGCGCGTTTACGCTAAATCACCACCACCTCGAAATGAACTGGGATCGGAGGACCAGCTTCACACATTAGGAACGCTATCGCCACCTCATCGAATCGATGCCTTGCCGAGTGCCCGCTGTTTTCCGGGTTAAAGGGGTCCTAACAGCTTATTAGGTAGTTGGTCATAATATAATGACTTATCGGTGTATGTTCGCGGTCACTCGCATTCTGCAGAAACCTACCGAAGCGTACAGTTTTGTGTGGCACGGGTGTAATTACTAAAACGAACACTGCATAAGATACCTTTTCTTTGGAGGCTACCTACATGACGCACACACGGGCAGTCATTTTTGAAACGAATAATTCCTCATCACAGGCGACAGTGGAAAGAAATATTGTTTCTGACGTATTTAAGAATTGTGGATACATAAGATCGTATGTCAATCAAGTTTACATTGAATTAGCTTTGCATCATGAAGATCTACCTAATGATGCGTTGTCCGGCTTTCTGTGCAATCACGGCTTGCAGTCTGCTAGGAACGAATTCTACAAGGTGCCTGACATCTTCCATGCGTAACTTTACCCATGTCCACTGCAGCAGCTCACTTAGTCACCGCTTATTTTGTGGAGGATTTTAGCAGTTTCCACACCCTGTTCCACAAATGTTCAATTGGGCTGCAGTCAGGAAAACTTGGAGGCCAAGGCAATGTGTCGAATTCGTTGTCGTGTTCCTCCATCCACTCAGTAGTTATACGACCCCAATGACGCGGAGCGTTCACCCCTTGGAAGATGGTACTGTGGTCTCGGTAAACCTCCTAAAGATATGAATGCAGACAGTTTGCTAAATGGTCCATGTAGAGTCCACCGTTCAGTGTTTGTCGGATAATAACCAACGGAGCTAGGGTGTTCCAGGGTAAAGTTCCTCAGGCCAGAACACAACCTCTAATGGCCTGTTGAACACAACTGTGAAAATAGGGGATAGTCCATGATGACTACGCACTATGTGAACCCGGCATTCAGTATAATGCAGCAAGAAATGGGATTCATCTCTCCAGACGATCTTCTTCTTTTATCTATAGAAGAACCATTGCCGATGTACCTTGGCCCATGCGAGACGTTGTTTGCGATGCCTGGGATTCACCATGGCTACTCTCCTTCGTCTCCAGCTGTGGTGCTCCAGGCGAAGCAAGGTACTGCGCATGGTGCATGATGGGAATAGGCTGAACTGAACCAGTGTTGTACTGGTGGGTGACCTGGATGACTGTTGCACGTCGTTGTTGAGATACCAATCATGGCACTAGGACCGTCAGCTCTAGGATCAACCGAGCGTGGCTGACCAACGTGAGCCCTACTACTGGATGTCTGTGCATTTTAATCTAATCCTGGTTAACCATTGGTGCAGCAGTACAGTAGCAGCCAAGATGCGTCCGAAATACTGGCACCTGCCCTCCGGGACCAAACTATCTAGCCTCAGTCCAACTGGCTCAAGTCGCCGCGTTTCTCCATTCTTGGCAAAATGTACTGATTACGAACCGAGGATAGGTGCGCTCAATTTACATTAGCCGTAGGTGATGTCGATATCACGTGGTACTTCCTTATCACCCTGAATATGTAAAATCGGAGGTGTTCCTAATGCGAAGCTAATTCATTGTATGTATATCGGTAATGTAGTGAATCAAAAGTTCGTCTCGTTTTCAGGTACACATATCGTGGGGCCTTCAATCTTATGCGACACGAAACAAGGCACAAAAATTACGTGTAACACAAGAGGCTAGTGACATGCATTTGGAACAGAGCCATATTACGTTATCAGGTGAGCAGATGATAAAGATGATGTTTGAAGCAGAGGATAAAGGTGTTGGTTTAGTGAGCCCGTAAAGGGGGATGTTTGGATGGCTCCTATTCCATTACCGTAAAAACAAGTTAAAGCAGCAAGAGGGCAAGGAAACAGCGGAAAGAAGCGCTGAACGAAAATGGTCCCGGCATCGCAATGCTTGCCGCAATCACCAGTCTCGAAGATAAGCCGATGTCAGGATGTCCAACGACCACTAACTTTAACATTCTGGGAGAAGCTGTCACGGTGAACCCCGGTGCCAGTACACAGCAATTGTCAGCTGAGGTGGGGTATAACCAATTCATCATAGTTCAACGCCATCACCAGCTTGGTTTCTCCTCCAAGCGTTTTCAATCTATTGGCATCCCAGCAGGCAGAAAAACGTGTCGCTGTCTAACACAGATTTCTGTCAAATCCACTGGACGATTGGTTTTGGCGTAGTTATGTGACAGGGATGAAAATTGGATATTCCTACATTTCACTTCCACAGCGAACAAGTAGCTGAGGCGAGGCTCGAAAGCGCAGCCAGTGGTGCAAACAAAGCGGTTCGAGGGGAAAGTTATGCTGTATTTTTAGTGCATTTGTGAGAGTCACCTGCACAAAAAGCTGGAGTCAGGACAAGCTGATGCCAGATATCCAACGACCACCAACACCAACACGACCACCAACTGCTACAGCGAAACCCGATACCAGTACACGGCAATTGTCAGAAGAAGTGTGTTGTTCCCAACCAACCATCGTTCGCTACCCTCACAATTTTGGTTTCTTCTCCAGGCACCGTTGAATGGTTTGCAATCAATTTACATCCGAGAAGGCTGAAATATCACGTGGTACTTCCTTATCACCCTGAATATGTAAAATATGTCGCTGTCTATCGTGGATATCTGTCAAATCCACAGGACGATAGCTTTCGGTGCAGTTTTGTGACAGGTGATGAAAAATGGATATCGCTACATTTCACTTCCAAAGCGAACAAGTAGCTGAGGCCACGCTAGCAAGCACAGCTAGTGATGCAAACAAAGAGGTTCGAGAGGAAATTTATGCTGCGCATTTAGTGAAATTGCGAGGGTGATTTGCACATAGAACTGTAGTTAGATAGGCTATGGACGTGAACCCTTTCCCGATTCATTGCAGTGAGTCCACTTTTGCTCCCATCAATAGGAAATGAGCGTTGCTGAAAGTGAGTAATTCACCACGTCACACATTCACAACGGTCGACCAAAAACTACAATAGTCGAAAGTAGTTGAGATCCTACCCCATCCTCCAAGGAGTACATAATTTGCGCCATCTGATTGCCCTCTGTTTTGATCCATGGCCCATTTCATACAAGAACGACGCTTCGTTTCGGTGATAGATGTGGAATCTGGCATCGGAGAGGTAATAGTATGTCTCAATCGACGTGTTTCAGCTGCCATACAAGCAAACTATTATGATTGATATTGGTATTATTATGTTATTATTATCCAGCAAAAACACAAGTGTTGGAAAACTGCTGGCCACCAGCTGGTAGTGGTGGGTCACTTCTGCCCGTAATATGTAGCTCACGGTAAGATAGCAGTCCGTTGGTGGCAGCGCCATCAGTTAGCAGCCATTGATGGCCCTGCAGCATCTTTGTGAACTATGGGCCCCCATATAAGCACCACGAGTGACCGGTAGCTAGCAACCGAAGCGACTGTAACATGAAGTGGAAGCAACGCGACTGCGCAGAAGCAGAAGCAACACGTGCTGTGTTCCTCGTGGTACACGTTAGTTGAGGCCACCGCTATCCCCATTGTGTTGTTTTAGTGGAAGTTAAGAAAAAAAGGCATATGTAGAGAGGCAAATTAATTTCCTAATGAAATGCCACGTCGACGAAGATTACCGTTTCTGGAAAGCCATATAAATAATTAATGAACTGTTAGAAATGCATTTATAGACTCTCATGCATTTATAGACACTCACTTCGTAGCAAACTTCCTGCACCAACGCACACAGAATCTATAATACAGACCCATGAAACAGACGCACTTCATTCCCATGAATAACAAGAAATAATTTCTGTGTAATCTTTCGTTAACATACACTAAACCGCTTCAAAAAATAAAGTCCCGGAAAGACATTAAAAAACCGTTACGCTGGAAAAAAATAAGAATTATACGCGTACAAAATTTATCAATTATTTTAAAAAAAAATCCCTATGTGGGTATAATGTACACATCCATGGGTTCAATACACAAAATTGAAAGACTTCTCTGCTAAAGATAACGAGAAATAAAATGAAATACCGTATATTTCCTCTTTAGAACAAATGTAACTTCCAACCATGGGAAAAAAGATACTACGTTAAAAATGTAACAGAATGTAACATGAACAGGTCACATACAGTAACTAAACAATCGCCTCTCAAGACCACAATGGCAGCACACATCTTTGGAGAAAGTCATTAATTTGGTAAACTCGTTGAAAATGAGTGAAATTCTCTTAAGGTAAATAATAACAATCATTACGTTGAAAAAATAAATTTATGAATTATATGAAACGGACATTTATAAAAGATACCTCGCAATATTGTACAATTAAAACGAGAATCCTTCATTTCATATCGCGAAGGAAAGAGCCTCATCTTTAAGCAATTGCTCGTTGTGGCCAACTAGTGTAGTGGTTACAGCGACCGCTTCGGAAACACGTCGTCGTCGCTTCGAAGCTACCCTGATTCAAACGGGCGATTTTTCGGGACTATTGAGGAGATTTCCACAGCGCTGTTCCTTCATGAGAAGTTTAGCTGGGAAAGAAAGCGGAGTTGTCTCATTGGGGAACTGTGATTTTTTTTTATGGCTAGGAAATTGCCGAACAAGATTTGGCAAGCCATAAGTTACGTAACGTGATTGCCGACTGCGACTGCCGAGAAACTGGCTGGCCACTTTAGGCTAGCCATAATTTATGGCACGTGCTTGCAGGGCCGCTTCTTCCAGCCACTGCCTGTGATGGATTATCCGTTTTTTCGCGTTCACCTAATCAAGTTTTCTCACTAATATTATTACGGATATCGATAGATCTCGCGTAGACGAAACGAATGACCCCTCGCGGTACGTGCTGTCACGTCGCGGTCCCGAGCTGTACTAATTTTATCGCACGCGGTGAGCGCCGATTTAACCACAAAATGACGGACCCGCGCTCCGCTCACTATTGCGTCATATGACCTTGAACGCTATTTCGTTTGACTCTTTGGCCCTTGCTCTCTTCAATTCAATTGTTATACACTGGCGTGCAAAAATTAAGGACTAGACGGTGTTTCGTATGTAACGTCGCGCAGAAGTGCTCCACATCGACTCAAATCATACCATAAGATCCGCAAGATGTAAGAATATGGGACAAGTGAGCAAAACCGTCTAAACAAAGAATCTAAAGGATAAAAAGGCACTTTATTGAAAAGGTAGCTTCGAGCACAACTGGACAGAAGACAGAAACGTCCATGTGACAGGCGGCTGCCAGGAAACATCCAGTCTTTAATAGGAGATATGATCCCCCCTGACTGCGTTGCAGGATTTACAACGTCTGTGCATGCTGAGGAAGAGGTAGTCGAGGAGCTGTTGAGGCATCGCGGCCCATTCCTATTGTAGCGCAAATCGCAGCTGAGGAATCGTTGCTGGCGGCTGGGGACGTGCTGCCAAGCGTCTCCCGAGAAGGTCCCACACATGTTCGATTGGATTTAGGTCCAGAGACCTTGCGCGCCAATCCATGCGTTGAATATGTTCACTCTCCAACAGCTCTGCGACAGCCACTGTACGATGAGGTGTAGCGTTGTCGTCCATGAAGAGGAACTCAGGATCCACAGCACCTCTAAACAGACGCACGTGACGTAGGAGAACCTCGGTACAATAGAGGACACCAGTGACTGAACCTCCTTGGACGATGTGGTCAGTACGGTTGCCAAGCATGATACCGCCCAAACGAGAACTCCGCCACCTCGAAACCGGTTCCTTTCGATAATGTAGGAAGTATGATTGCGTGTTCCCTGCTCTCTCCAGATGTGTATAGGTCCAGAATCGCTCGCCAGACTAAATCGGCTCTCATCTATAAATAGAACTCGACCCCATTGCTGATGTGTCCAGTTCTTGTGTTCCTGGCACCACAGAAACCGTCATCTTCGATGAGCAGGCGTTAATGGTGCACACCATACTGGTCGTCGTGCAAATAGACCACCTTCGTGTAGCCTCCTGTCTACGGTAAAACGCGATAACGGACGTCCAGTTGTCTGTTGCGTGTGCCTTGCGATTTCTCCCGCTGTCTGCCATCTGTCTCTTCTCGCCTGTAGGACAATATACCGGTCGTCCGCCGCCGTGGTTGCTCGTTGACGACTACTGCTAAACTCTCGGACAGCTGTTCCTGTCGTTTGAAATGCTCTCCAAGCTCGTGAAACTATGCTGGGAGCGATCCCGAACTCCTCGGCCACACTAGTCACACTTCGATCTTCTTCCAACTTCCCAATACCGCGACCTCGGGTAAAGTCATCCAAATGTTGTCTACTGGATTGCCAGTTGGCCATATCACACGGTGGTAGCAACTCGACGTCGTTCAAACCGATGTACACCGTGCAATAGCTTTCACGGAATTGCTGATAGTACACCGTCCGTGTGCTTTATACCCTTCCGACACTCCCCACCCTACGTCATGCTGCATATATGCGCATGCCCTACCGTACCGGACCCTAGTCTATCTCCTGAGTGGTCTTTCGGTTTGTTCTGCCTGCTCGTTCCGCTGTTATGCTCATTTCTCCTCTTTGTCCTTACTTTTTTCACACCAGTGTCTTTTTGCTAGCTTTTACAGTTTTAAAATTATTGAAAGAAGTCTGGTTTACACTTTTTTGGGACACATGGATGTTTACCAAATGACCCAGTACTAGAACGAAACGTTAGACTATTCTACGTCAGAAAGCATAGAATAAAGTATTTTTGTCGTGAAAGCATAGTAATATTTAATTTGAGATTTTACTTTTTTGTTGTTCTGGGGAATGCACGGCAAATGTAAAAAAATCTTAAAATTGAAAGAGAAATAAATTATTTTTCAAAGCGAAGGAGAATCAGAGGAAAATGATATCATAGCAAACTTATGTACTTCTCCAGCGTGTTCTCTCATTGTTATTACTTAGTGGGACATCTGAGAGAAATAACAAAAACTTCTAAAATTACCATAAGACTTGTCGCCCCACGTATGTTGATTGCTAAACAACAGAGTGGCAAACCTATGTTGTTCATCTGATAAAACACGCTGAAACAGCCAATCAGCGACAACCAATGTATCAGCCCTAACTGAATCTTGCACTTATCGTCTCCTAATACTGCGAATCGGGAGGCATTCATTTCTGTTTCATTGAATAGCAACCATATTTTACAACTTTATTCTTATTCTTACCTTGTCTACGAAAAACAACTGGGTAGAGACACTACAGCAATAAGCACCAAAGCTCGAAAGAAAGAAAAGACCGAAAGATTGTCCGGAAAAGTACAAACTATAAGCTAGATACAAATACATGCCTTTTTTTTTTTTTTTTGTGGATTTTGGAAAATTTTGGATTGCTCCACAGGGTGTTACGTTTAATGTTAGGAACTCAGTATACCTCCCGGCTGAATCTTTGTAGTTCTTTTCTGCTGTTACTTGGCTTCTTGAATAGCGCAGAAGCTACACTATATTTTAGCCTTTCTTCAGAGAAAACTCATTTTTTTTATTGGGGGATTTAAGGGACACCGTGAGCAACTCAGATAAATATAAGCAGTCGCCCGTCCCTAATTTAAGGCCACTGGTTCAAGGTAAGGGAAAAAGCAAGTGCCGACACAACACCCATGCCTCAACGGGATTCGAACCCGGACACATCCCACACTGCACAGAATATTTTGTATATGTTACAAGTACGTAGCACTGAAAGCATTGAGACTTTTCAGATACGTTGCGCAATGTAACAGTAATGTTTCAGAAACCTTACGGTTACGTCAAAATGTCCTCAAACGTTACATAACTTTGAAACATAACTGATACGTTAAAGAGAAAGGTCTTTGTAACTTTAACATACCAACTTCATGTTACTGTTGCGTATTTGAAATATATTTGTCACATCATCAACTGTTACGTATTTACTACGTTGAATATTATATATAGCTTTATTAAATTTTGTAAACTCACAATAACAAATATTACACTCGACAGCTGTTTCAAAACAACAAATCAGTCGTATTACGAGTTGTTTACGTTTTCAAAGGTTCAAAGCAGTCCGCTGTCCATTGAGAATAGTAGCGGTGTTTATATATTGATAAAAAAAGAAATAAAAATCGGTCCCAAATGAGGGTGTCGAATTTGTATTATATATATATGGAATAGACTAGATTTCAGCGACAAAAAGAAAGAAAATCAAATTCGTCATTTCTCTAAACACCTATCAATATGAAATTTCTCAGTTTCAAGTAAAAAAAATACATGCTGGTATAATGTATACTAATACAACAACACAACCTTTTATAAAATGCTTTTTACAATTTCAAAATTATAATAATCAAAACAATTACTTACTTTTAGATGATCTTGAATCACAAGAAGAAGGGATGAAATATTAAATCAACTAACTAGCTAATTCGAGTATGACAGTATCGCCAAAGAACATCCCAGTAGCACGCGTAAATACGACTACGAGAGTATTTCAGTGAAATGGCATAAATGCGCATGCGCATCCATCCACGCCGTCGCCAAACCAAAAATCTTAAATATCGCCGGAATGTGACATCAAGGTAGCAATTATGTTCAATGGAAACTGTAAAACAGTAGTATCGATGAATGCTGTTTTTAACGTAAACGTAATGTACAAAGAGTTGTGTTCCAAAATAGATATTGCTGAACCGTAATTGTAAGATATCTTTGAAAGTGTGAGGAAAGTGAGAGATTGTAATATTATTGATACATGTATGAAACGTTTTGTGCTTTATGGGATCTCGGACGAATAGTCATTAGCCAGCGCTTAGTCCGTTGATCCGCAGGGGTAGCCATGGCATCTTCACTGCTCACAGAATGACTTCCTATTTCTAATTTATTTTTATGTGACTGTCTTCTTATTAGACTGAAAACTGGGTTGGTTTAACGACCACCATGTGCAACTCAGTGGGCTATAATCAGTCCTCCATCCCTACTTTACGGCCAATGGTTCCCGGAAAGAGACAGAGCCAGTGCCGTAAGACAAACACAACATCCATCCTCACCGGGATTCAAACCCAGACCCAACTCGGACGAATGATCAGGATCCAGCGCTTAGACCGTTGAGCCACAGGGGCTGCCATGGCACCTTCACTGCTCACGGAATGACTTCCATTTCTAATTTCTTTTTGTCTTACTGTCTTCTTATTAGACTGAAGAATGGGTGGGTTTAAAGGTCACCGTGAGCAACTCAGTAGGGTATAAGCAGTCGCCCATCCCTAATTTAGGGCTAGTGGTTCTAGGGAAGGGAGAGAGCCAGTGCCGTAAGACATACAAAACATCCATGCCTCACCGGGATTCAAACTTGAACCCAACTCGGAAGGATGATCAGAAACAGCGCTTAGAGCACTAGGCCGCCATGGCAACTTCACTGGTCATAGAATGACTTTTTTCTTTTTCGTGTAACTGTCCACCTGTTAGACTGAAAAATGGCTGAGAAAACATTTCATCCTGAAGAAGCAGCAGTTGAAAAAATGGAGACAACTACGCTTTTGTAACATTTATGCAAGAGACGAATTTCTGCATTTTATCTGTTAGGCATTTTGTTCAAGCACAGTTTGCTAAAAGTATGACAATTTCCTGTTTTAACAGTATCTGGTGCAGCTGCCTCTTCGTCTTCGCCGCACAAATTCTTTTGTTGGAGCTCAGTTAGTTTTATTCTTGGTGTTACAGCCAAATGAGTGAAAGAAAAAAAAATAAAGGAAAGGGCATTTTAGTTGGACGATAGGTTAGCACGCAACTCCGGTCGCAAATAAAGAAAGCTACCCGTGCTTACTGTTCCAAAAGAGAGATAACGGGGAGAGAAACAAAAAAGAGAATGGAAATGTAAAGAAGAATAAGAGAAAAAATATATAAAAAGGATGAACGTAAGAGCAAGATATAGGAACTGAGTGTGAAAGAGGGATTAAGTAGCTCTGATTGTGAGAACTTAAGTGTATTACAGACTCAGTAAAAGAATTCCATTGCAACATAAGCCATAGAAACTAAAAAAGAAGTTCGTAAAAAAAGAATAAAAAGGAAGAGCTAAGAATACTTAGGACTCATAATGAATTTTTCAGGTTAACTCCAAAACTATTGTATCATAAAAAAATGAAGATAATCCTACTAAAGGAAGGAGAAAGAGAAAGAGCGCTTTCATATCTAGCAAAGAAATGACACGACAGATGAACTTTTTGACATCGGTTCTTTCAGATTTCGTATCACACAGAAGACAAGTTTTGTTCATCTGAACTTTTCTAAGGCGCATTCAGTGGTCTGTTAGGTTATCACAGGGTCACATTCCGCAACAAATTTTTGCGCTTTGCCTTTTCTACCATAAGAAAGACTAACTTTCCTCTCTGACGAAAAAACAAACGTATTTACAATTTTTCACAAAATTACACAATAGAGTAAGTACTAAGGCACATTTTAGTCCAGAAACGGTTTTAATAAAACCAGTCGAAAGGATAAACAAAGACATCACTCTTTCCAAGTTTATCAACACATAGCAACCAAAAAATTGTTATCCGGCCACTCCTGGGATCTTATCCCAGATCTCTCGATATCTAGCAGAGTGTGTTCGCCTTACGCTACAATGGCCAACAATCAACGGCGCTATGTGCGTTCATCTGTCAGCTTCTGACATCATATATTCCTAGGATGGGCTTAGCAACTGAGACGTCTCCATCTGGTTGGCATTAACGGCACAAGCTGTATATTAGTTATAGCAAATAAATCCAAAGGGTGAGAACAATTGTAACGTACCAGGAGATGTGACGTACCTACCAGAAGGACGCACACGACATAAAGGCAGATAGGAATCATAATAAAACGTCCGCGTAGCTCAATTGGTAGAGCAACTTGTTCCGGAATGAGGGGATCCGAGTTCGAATCCTGGCGCGGATAAAAATGACGGAGAAATTTACTTCGTTATAATGGCGCACGAACTATCCGGATGACCCGACCGTTCAAAATATCGCATTGGTGTGATGTTATTTCCACACCGCGAGATAGGAAAAATAAGAGAATCCTTTCTCCAGCACTTCAAAAAAATAAAATAACGGCGAGATGATGTAACGTACCAGGAGATGTGACGTACCTGCCAGAAGGACGCACACGACATAAAGGCAGATAGGAATCAGAATAAAACGTCCGCGTAGCTCAATTGGTAGAGCAACTTGTTCCGGAATGAGGGGATCCGGGTTCGAATCCTGGCGCGGATAAAAATGACGGAGAAATTTACTTCGTTATACAATAGTGAAAAACCTCTAATGTACGTGATGTCACTGAATAAACAAAGACAGCTCTTTCCACGTTTATCAACACCTAGCAACCGAAAAATGTTATCCTTCCTCTGATGGGATCGTACTTCAGCAGTGGCCGGATAACAAGTCGAAAGGATTTCATAAGTCGAAAGGACTTAATTTCATGAATGTCAATTGAAAATGAACACGAGAACATTAGATGAAACACATGCGTGTGAAAGAGTTGTTTAAGTGGTTATTCTGACTTTGTTCACAGTAGACTTTGAGCCAGTCTCTATGTGGTGACTATTGACCATAAAACAGATTTAAATTCCTCTCATTATACTGTATACACTGAGTGATCAATGAATTATCTCAACCTAGGTAACACCTCATAGGTCCTCATTTCGTCCTCAGTAGCGCAGCTGTTCGACATGGCATCGATTCAGTAAGATGCCGAAGGCAGTTGGGTGATAAAGCCAACCAAGCTGTGCGTAATGGGGACTTCAGTGAGGGTGTGGATGCAATTGCTGTATTCAAACAACTAATATGCCATTTCGTAATGTCTACAAGTGCTGTATGAGATTGGTATCGGGAGAGTTCGGAGGCCAATCGACATGCTGGCAGTCTGAACTCTTCTTTTTTATTGGAGGTTTAAAGACCACCGTGAGCACTTCAATGAGCTATAAGCAGTCCCCTGCCCCTGATTTAGGGTCACTTCTTTAAGAGAAAGGAGAGAGTCAGTGCCGTAAGACAAACACAACATCCATGCCTCAGCGGGATTCGAACCCGGACCACCTTTCGGACAAATGGTCAAAGGCCATTGCTAAGAACACTGCGCCGCCCGGCCTGAACTGTGTTCCTAAAAACATACTTTCACAACAATGAACCTGTGGTTCAGCGCATGTCATCTTGGAAGACACTGTGGCCTTTCGTCAGAGAAAAGTGGAACAGTGCTGTGTGTACAGAGTCAGCAAGCAATTCACAATAGGGGGACTCCAGTTATACCTTGTTCCAGATGCACTAGGGTTCTAAGAACCTGCCAGATAAACATGCCACACACCACACAACCGTCTCCACTGGCTTTCATTGTGGATAATATGCAGGATGGATCGAGTTTCTTATGTTGTTCCCGCCAAATAGGTACACGACCATCCCGAGAAAAAAATCGACTCTTCCGACGAGCACATTGTTTTCCGCTCATCCGCCTCCAATTTGAATGAGTTATGCATCGGTCGAGTCTTTTGCGCCGATGAACCAGGGGGAAATAGGGGAGAATATCGTCGCGGTCGTCTGCTATTATAGCTCATTTGTGCGAGCGTGAGACGCATAATCATGACATAAACTCTTCTGTGTTGACCGCTGTTGTATTCGATAACCAGCTGTTGAACAGTGCTATCTGTTGGCCTGAACAAGTCGTTGGACTCGACTCTCACCTTTCACAGCAACCTTTCAGTGCCCTGCGCAGTTTTGCCTCCAGGACGTTTGTTTGACCGTTTTTACGCCAGACCTGATACATTTTAAATAGGGTGGCTCGTGAACAACCCCCAGTTCAATCGTTTGGGAAATTGTGACACGCGAGCTCCGAGCTCCCATAATCAGTTCTTTCTCAAAGTACGATACAACCTTTCATTTACCCATCACGCGCCTAATTTTAGTAGCTAATGATGTTCAGGTAGGTGATAGACCTCATAGTTTCCCGCACTTGAATGACTGGACACAGGGTTTCTCAACAGAACACCGTCCAAAGCATTACACTTCCTCCATTGGCTTGTTTCCGTCGTAAGTTACATCCCAGTGTCAACAATTGCCCAGGTAAACGACTCACACGAAACTGGACGTCCATATGATGCAACATTGAGATTTATTGGACCAGATGACCTTTCTCCAATTTTTCGAAGTCCAATCGCGGCGTGCTGCGGCTACACAGATCCATTTTCAGCAGGATTAGGTGTACTGCGTGTCGTGATATATTACTCCCGTCACCATCATTCAAATTCTTGGCGAGATGCGCAAGAGTATCCCCTTTGTTGGTTATTACCATACTGGGTACCCTTCGCTAACCTGTACCATCGATCAGCCGTGGTCGGGCAATATCACACTGGACTGCTATTGGAAGATACTTATCACGGCAGACCATGAACACCAATCCACGTTTATTAAAGATTCCGCCCGTCACATATGTCACTTTCTTCGTAACTAGGCAATAAAACTTAAATATCAAATATTAGCACGCACTTGGAACATGTGTTGCGTAACATCACCCATTAAATCGTGTTTACTCTATCGTTTCCATCTCATAGCGGTCTTACAACATGAATACAGCACCAATATTGACTCTTTGAATATTGCACCAGAATACTGCTCATTAAATACTTCGCTCTAAGAGCAGTATTCATTTCACACACCGCTGACTCAGTTCTTATCTCAGAACACTTTTTTACTTTGCTTACCGTACGTACCGTTGTCAGGTTGCCAACGTTTACTAGCTCGTCGGGTGGAACGTTGTGACGTTAATTCAGAAAATATTTCAAAAGGAGAAGCAAAATTTACATAAGAACACAGACATTCAATAGGAAGGTTACAGATATATGACACAACGCACTTTCGCCCTTCGTTAAAACACAACCACTACCCGATTTTCAAGCCATTTCCGGCCGAACTGATGCTCATTTCATCATGTCTGAAACACGATTTGACGTTTCAAAGGGGATCAAGGGTTCCACCATCGAATAGGGTGGAATGGAAATTCCGAATTATCTGTAACCATATGCTTATAAATATTAATCCGCTTATCTCCGCTGAAATTCAATCAAAACCCGATAATTAGTTTTTCCTACTCAGGAAATTTAGAGAAATTTAATCTTCCTGTTCATCACTGAATTAAAAAAAAAAAAAAAAAAAAAAAAGATAGCACCTTACCAATCTGCAGCAAATGCTATCCGCCGCCCCGGTGGCGCAGTGGTCTAAGCGATGGCCTCTGATCATTCGTCCGAACGGGGTCCGGGTTCGAATCCCGGTGAGGCATGGATGTTGTGTTTGTCTTACGGCACTGGCTCTCTCTCCCTTCCCTGGAACCAGTGACCCTAAATTAGGGACGGGCGACTGCTTATAGCCCATTGAGTTGCTCACGGTGGTCGTTAAACCTCCAATCAAAAAAAAAAAAAAAAATGCTATCCAGAGTCAAAGCTATCGAGTTTATATTTTCTGAAAGGATGCCGTTACGTAACGTTATAAATATTGCGAATCGTTTGCTGACGTCATCATCTACCTGTACCCGGTTTCCAAATTCACAAACTTAATGCTACAATTAAGAGAAAATTTTAGGTTCCTATTGAGTAAAATATCCGTTCTTTCATGACGACAGCTTACGCATTAATATATGGATTCTATTCAGCAGATTTTCAATACAACTGCTTTGTCGCAAACGCATTAAAACCTTCGTACATAACTTGACTTTTTAGTCTAGAGGAAGGCATCATAAATGCTCTTTGTTTTCGTATGTTTTTACCAATGGTCAGATTGCAGCTCACAGATGAAACATAGGTTTGTCTTATTATTCAATTTAATGTGGAGAAACAAAGCAATCATTATAAATACAATTATTTATGACTTAACGTCTACCAAGTTTTTCTTAAATAATGGTCTAGCTTCTTCAGCTCTATGCTGGGTAGTTTAACGTCTACTATAGTTTTCTCTGGAATAATGGTCCACCTTCCTCAGGACTACGGCGAATAATTTAAATTCTAGTGTAGTTACTCTGGAATAATGGTCCAACATCCTTTTGACTATTGGGGGTAGTTTAAGGTCTACTGTAGTTTCTCTGGAATAATTGTTTGGCTTCCTCGCGGATATGGCAATTACTTTAACGCCTATAACAGTTTCTCTGTAATAGCTTCCTCAGGGATATGGCAAGTATTTTAACGCCTATAAGTTTCTCTGGAATACTTTCCTCGGGACTATGGGGATAATTTAAAGTCTATTGTAATTTCTCTGGAATAATGGTATTGCTTCCTTGGGGCTATGGCGGATACTTTAATGTTTACTATAGTTTCTCTGGAATAACGGTCCAACTTACTTAGGACTATGGCGGGTAGTTGAACGTCTACTATAGTTTCTCAGGAACAATGGTCCAGCTTCCTCAGAACTATGGATAAAGTGTAACTGCTACTATAGTTTCTCCGGAATAATGGTCTACCTTATTCAGGGATATGGCGGGTAGTTCAACATGTACTTTTCTTTGGAATAATGGTCCAGCTTCCTTAGGATTATGGCGGGTACTTTAGCGTCTACTATTAGCTTCCTGGAATAATTGCCCAGCATCCCCATGATTACGGCGTGTTGTTTCCTTGTGGAAACGGCTGTTCGTTGCGCGTGTCTTCTGTTAAGTGCTGAATTTTCGCTTTCGATGAGTGCTTTCCAAGCGTCAGATAGATATGCCGACGAGAATAAATAATTCGCCGTGGAGGGTGGGGATTTGAAAAATGTGAAGTGTTTATAAAGAAGTCAAGGTCAGATACGCATATTGGACTTTCTAACACTGTTGCCTCATTAAACAGAAATTAGTGGGCACTTTCCCCAAACAAGGACGGATCCAGCTGGGAGCGATTGGGAAGACCTCCCGCACTAACGCAGGTTTCTCCTTTTTAAATGACAAATATCTGAATAAATAATGCACGTATAAGTATAGTAATAAATCCACAGGTTTTCGTAAAAGTGTTCATAAAAAATAAATTTACTGTAAATTTGGATAGAAAACGTTGTGTTCTAGCTCCAGCAGGAAAAGAATCAAAACAAAAAATTAGGGGTTCAGAAAGAGATAAAGATGAGAACGGTAAATGAGAGAGATTTTGACTGATCATGAAAAACAATAAGTGAGATTTGTTCTGCTTCTTTAGAATTGTCTGGCATCATTAGTAATTGGGAGCAGCAAAAGTCAACGTATGGGGTAAACTTTGAAGTGCGTGTGAGATAATGTGGGTGACAGATGGGAGTACGAACCTCGATTGGGCCACAAACAAAACCTAGTAACGAATTTTCAAGCTGGAAGATCTTCTGTTAAGTTGACCCATCTGAATAGAAGGGATCAAACTTTATTTTGAAAGATTTATTTAGACGCGAGATTCAAAAATAATCACGGTGGTTTCCTCGAAAATCTGACAATTGAACGCCATGAAAAAGAGTGCGAATTTTTCACGTCTCCTACGCAGTTTGGGTTTTTAAAATTTAGAACAATTTTTAATGGGAAATTTTAAAGAGCCTTGCAATGCCAGGAAGAATTATCGCTTCACGTTTATATCCCACACTCGTGTGTGTGTGTGTGTGCGTGCGTGTGTGTGTGTGTGTGTGTACGTGTATGTGTGCCCTTAACTAGGTCTCTCGCTGTTTTTGAAACCAGAGCAACACCCGCCTCCCTCCCAGAAGGTGAGCTTCTACATCCATCCGCTACTGTTCCCAACAGTGCTGGGCTATGGAATATTTAACGACCACGTTTTGTTACGCTTTCCAACCGTAGGTTGAAGAAGTGTATATGCACCAGCTTTGTCCGTCCGTCTGTCGGCGCGATAACTCGCGTAAAAATGGTTCGATTTCGATGAAATTTTAGTATGTGTTAGCAGACATCTGGGGACGAACCCAATTGAAAATGGCTGAAGTGAGTTCAGAAGTCAGGACATAGGAGCAGGATGCATTCTATTGCTCTTATGCGTCATAACTTGCGTAAATATGGTTCGATTTCGATGAAATGTTAGTATGTGGTAGGGGACCACATGGGGACGAAACCTGTTGAAAATGGGTGAAATGAAGTCAAAGGTCACGACATAGGAGCGGGATCCATTACAATGACCTTATGCGTGCTAACTTGCGTAAATAAGGTTCGATGTCGATGGAATTTTCGTATACGGTAGGGGACCACCTGGGAAGTAACCCTATTGAAAATGGGTGAAGTGGGATCAAATATTAGAACATAAGAGCGGGATACATTCCATTGCTCTTATGCGTCGTAACTTGCGTAAATATGGTTCGATTTCGATAAAATTTTAGTATGTCGTAGGGGACCACCTGGGAATGAACCCTAGTGTAAATGGGTGAAGTGGGTCAAAGGTCAGGACACAGGAGGGGGATGCATTCTATTGCCCGTATATATGTTATAACGTGCGTAAAAATGGTTCGATTTCGATGAAATTTTAGTATGTGTAGGAACCACGTGGGGACAAACTCCATTGAAAATGGGCTAAATGGGGTCAAAGGTCAGGACATAGGATCGGAATCCATTCCATCGCCCTTATTCCACACTATTAAAGGAGCAATTCTTGTATGTATGTAAATTTTAGTTTGAAAACGGACCTAAGGATTTTAATGAAAGTCGTTAACCTTACTAGAAATCGATTAGCTTGATCTGGTACTAGAAATCGATTTAGCTTGATCTCGACTTTAGGAAAATTCGTTTACTGGGTTAAATAATCACCCCGAATTACCACGTTTTTAGTGTCAATGCGTCGTCCCATTAATGTGACCCATGCTTAGAAATCTTATGACGTCACAATCTCACGACTGAGATATTGGCTCGCGGTCACGCCATCTGTCTCATTACGTCACGCGTTGTGTGTGGATCCCATTAAAATTTTATGACATCACACTCTTTCGAGCAGATAGTCGCGATTCCCATCTGCCTCATTACGTGACGCGTTGTGTGCGTATGTCCGTCCGCACGATAACTCGCGTAACAATCGTTCGATTTCGATGAAATTTTAGTATATGATAGGGGAACACCTGGGAAGGAATCCTAATGAAAGTGAAAGAAATGGGATCCAATCCACTGCTGTTATGCATCATAACTAACGTAAACAAGGTTCGATTTCGATGAAATTTTGGTATTTGGTAGGGGACCACCTGGGGACAAACCCTACTGAAAATGGGAGAAATGGGGTAAAAGGTCAGGACATAGGAGCGGAATTACTTTCATCGCCATTATGCGTTATAACGTTAGTAAAAATGCTTCGATTTGGATGAAATGTTAGTATGTTGTAGGGGCCTGCCTGGGGAGGAATCTTGTTGAAATTGGGGGAAATGGGCTCAAAGGTTAGGACACAGAAGCTGGATCTATTCCATAGCCCTTATGCATCAAAACACGTAAAAATGCTACGATTTCGACAAAACTTTATCATGTTATTTCGGAATTATACTGAAGCGGTTCTGTTGAACATCATCGAAATGGGATCAAAGGTCTGGACCGAGATTTATTCCACAGCTATTATTGTCATAACTTGAGTGATAACGTGAGCAATGATTTCTGGTATGTTGGAAAGCGTATTATTATTAATGCATTGCATGATTTTACTAACTTGTTAACATATGGCTGGTGTTCTTTTAACCTGAATCTGAGGGATTTTCGTGTATGAACTGTGTACTTCAGGACACACTGACATCGGATGCGATAGTTTTCCCAAGAAGTTTTGTCAAGAATTTGGTCCATTTTTTACGCTTTCCAATCGTAGGTTGAAGAAGCATATATGCTCCAGCTTTGTCCGTCTGTCAGCCTTTCCGCACGATAATTTGCGTAAAAATGGTTCGATTTCGATGAAATTTTAGTGTGTGGTAGAGGACCATCTGGGAAGGAAACCTATTGAAAATGGAAGAAATGGGGTCAAACGCCAGTACATAGGAAGGGATCCATTCCATCTCCCTTATGCGTCTTAACCTACGTAAAAATGATTCGACTGCGATAAAACATCATCATGTTGTTCCGGAGATGTACTTAACCAGTTCTGTTGAATATAATCGAAATGGAATCAAAGGTTGTGACACAAGAGCGAGATTTCGTCCACAGTCATTATTCTCATAACGTGACTAAAAGTGCTTCTATTGCGACAAAACTTTAGTATGTTGTTCCGAAGATATACTGAACCAATTATGTTTAATATAATCCAAATGTGGTCAAAGGAGCGAGATTTATTCCACAGCCATTATCCTCATAACTTGAGTAATGATATCTGGAATGTTGGAAAGCGTATCATAATCAATGCATTGCATGATTTTACTAACTTGTTATAGAGAAAATCATCTTAGTCACACTAACGACTAAGATGATAATCATCCTGGTGATGGCATTTTCTCATTGCCATATCTAGCGAAAACTTGGAAAGCTCTCGTCAAAACAAATAACCTACACTTAACATAAGACACATGCAACGAACAACTGTCATCCCAAGAAACCATCAAGCCACAATTCCTAGAAAGCTGGCCCATTGTTCCAACAAAACTATAGTAGACGTTAAGTCATAAATAATTGCGTTTATAAACGTTTTTTTCTCCATATCAAATGGAACAATATGATTATGCAATAGTCGATCAATCTCAAATGGATTTGTCTTAATTCTTCAGTTATAGTTATTTTGAATCCTTGGAGTTAGTGAAGCCTAAATAACAAATCAAATAAAAAACTTAATCCTTTTATTATTTGGTCATTCGGAGAGTAAGCGAACAATTTCAATCTTATCATAGTTCCTTTAATAGCAAATAAATAATGACAGTATTTGAGGGTAAGTATTTCCCCTCACTATCATTAATACGTTCCCAAACTGTGGAAAGTTCATGGACACCATATTTACCAGCGTTGTTAAGTTTGAGAAGAAAGTCTGTAATTCGGAGATCGAAACCTTGTCTGTTGTCACAGAGTGTCAGGCTGGTCAAATGTACAAAGCAATTGAAATTGCAGGAGTTCACATCCGATGAATAAGGTGGGTGAGGTAGTATTCACCGGATGTTTTGGTTAGTGTGCCGTACCCGCGTCGAATCTACTAAATGCAACCAAATTTAGCACCAGTTACTTATTTAATTGCATGAAAAGTACTCAAAAAGGTATGGAACTATTTTCTGAAGCGGATGAATTTTTCCTTGAATTAATTTAGAAATCTTGCAGTATTAATAGGAGACATGCCGAAGCATTGAGCAAAGACATCTCGATAATCGCAGTATTATTTCGTTTCTATTGTAACTGGATTACAATAAGATATTAATCACAATAGCCTGATTCTTCCTTCAGCACGGTATAAAGAGGGCTGAAAACAGGGTAGAGCGTGATGGAACCCCGTCGGGCTACTACTCCTGAAGAAAGGGCGGGGAGCGTTCCGTTTCTGAAATACCTTCAGTGTTGAGATTATTGTGTGCGGTACCCACGTCTAAGATCCTCTGATTAAGCCTAAATCTTTCGTCAGCACTGTATAAACACGGCTGCAGCCGCGGTACAGCATCGTGGGGATCCACCAAAGCTATTACTCTTAAAGATGGGACGCGAGCCGTTTCTGAAATTTCTTCACTGTCGTGGTTAGTGTGTGTGGTGCCCTCGTCGAAAATGTGTTCATTAAATTTAAATATTCCGTCAGCACCGAATAAACCCGACTTAATTTGGGGTAGAGCACGGAGGAACTCTGCTGTGCTACTTTTCTCGAAGATTGGGGGCGCCCCATTTCTGCAGCGTCTTGTTTTCTTCTTAACTTCTTTTTACAGAACTTCAAGCACGTTCAGCTGATTATAAAAAAAAAGACGCAAGGACCTTGCAAATTCCTATTAATAAAATCTGACTTCTGAGAGGTCTGACTTCCCCGGATTGTGCACATGTCCGTGCAAAGAAAAATACATTGAAACCACATTTATACGCTTTTCTATGGGATGTCCTTAAAAATGTAAAAAAAAACCTATACACGAAATTTCAAAATGTTGAATAATAAATATTCTATGTATGGTTACAAATTCATTATCAAGAAAATCTTTGCTCAAGGGAGTATAAGAATTATTTAGAATGCTTTCTTTAAGTCGAATTGGCGGCGAAAGAAAGTAAAGCATTACAAATTATAATATATTCGCTTTGCTCATATCATAACGTCTATGAAAATCAGCCTTCTATTTTGAGGGTTCTACCTGCCTATAAAAATCCTGATTCTAAATTAAGTGAAATTCACATAACTAAGAATCTAAGATCAGTGCATCAGAATGGAACACATGAATGAATAGCTTTTCTTTTCTGCTGACCATAAGTGCATCTATTTGAAACCAGAATGTTGATTAATAGTGCATTAAGGATTATTTTCCACTACACCAGGAAATAGTGTAGCCACAATGTTACATCCCAGAGATTTCATATAGGGTATATAAATAATAATAATAATAAATTTAATTTTTTACAGTCTTTTTTTTTTTTTTGATTGGAGGTTTAACGACCACCGTGAGCAACTCAATGGGCTATAAGCAGTTGCCCGTCCCTAATTTAGAGTCACTGGTTCCAGGGAAGGGAGAGAGCCAGTGCCGTAAGACAAACACAACATCCATGCCTCATCGGGATTCGAACCCGGACCCCGTTCGGACGAATGATCAGAGGCAATCGCATTAGACCACTGCGCCACCGGGGCGGCATTTTTTACAGTCTACAATATAACAGCAAAAAATAAAATTCATTATTATTATTATTAATATACCCTTGATATGCTTTATTACGCTGTTTAACAGAAAAAACGAACATTTATATTCCGGTGTTCAAACTGTGTTATCCGTAATCGTTCATGTTTAATGTTTTGTTTACATCTTTTTTTCTTTCTTTCGAAGTTATAGTTTTTTTTCCGGGTGTGTGCGATTCGAAGTCACTTAATTCATATTGTGATTCATTTGTCTCAAAACATCGACTTTGTTTTGTGTGAGTTTCAACAACAACACTACAAATATGCCTCCTAAACGGAAAAAAAATCTGCTGAGGAAGTAGCTTTCCAGAAGGAAGCAGCAAAAAGACGAAAGGCGGAGAAAGAAAGGGTCCGTCGGGAAAGCATGTCTGCTGTGCAAAGAGAATGCGATCGGAATCGGTCATCGCGTAGCAAATATAACTCCTCAGCAAATTGAACGAAGTCGGGAACGACACAGAATTGCAAACATGACGTCAGAACAAATCGCCCTAGGTCGCGAACGACATTAGATTGCAGACATGTCACAATCGCAAATATTACGCCAGAGACGTGGTGTTACAATCCGCCGACAAACTCCACGAACTAGAAACCAAGCTGTTCTTGAAACAGTTAACGTTGTAGAACCAAATGTTGCTGTGGTTCCATGGACAGTATTTGCGAATTTTTTCATGCAAAGCAGCCATCGGACAAACTTTTTACACAAAGCTGTTATAAAGCCAAAGTAAAATTAGATGTTATAAGATCAGCCCCTGTTATTCAGCAGTTAACGAAAGAACAGTATCAACATTCGAAAAATTTCATGGACAACATAAGATCAGTAAATAGCGCTTTGACGTTTGCGTCCATGGGAGCTAACATTGCTCCGCCTCCTGGATACGGTCCCTGTTGTTTCGGAATTAACGGACAAATTTACCATCGAGCAGGGGCTTTGCACCCCGCAAATGGGGACCAGAGAGAGTTTGCTCAACTGTATATTTTGGACAAGGAAGAGGCTGGTGATCAAAGAATGATGATTAGGGAAGACGCCCAGTGCAATCCAAGTCTGATGCAAGAGTTAAGCACTTTCATGTCTCAAAATAATCCTTTTGCTGACGCATGCAAAATGCTTTATGAAGTTGAACAAGAAAGCATTAATAATGCCGCTCTGCATGGCGTTGAGCCGGCAAAAAAATAGTTCACGGAAAAGGACAGGGGAAATTGTATACGAAAAATGTTGTGTTCCAGTAAGTGTTGACAAAATAGGGACTAAAGGTTTTACAAAACACATAACAGACAGACAGCCCGTTGTATCAAATTCCATAATCGACTGCTTGGGAAATTTTCAGAAAGCTGTGAGCCAACGTCGCCATCTATTGACGTGGAACTCTAAAATTCTAAATAAATGTCAATAATTTCTGTACCATAAATTTTATTTCTCCCGTCATAATTGACGGGCTTTCATCTAGTACAGTATATCTCGGTTAATTGGAATATTGGATAATCGGGGCAGCCATTTTTTTGGGACAGTTCTTGAAGAACATCCCAAATCAGCTCTATTGGATGAAGTTTCACATAGCTGGAGCGGCCTCTTAATTGGGTCAAAGGGCTGTAGTCCAAATGTGTCCCGATTAACCGGACTTCTATTTTTGCATTCCAACTCGGAATGCAAAGATGATTGCCCAATTTGCTAGATTTCGGATTCAGATTTGGAATTCACTCAATGATCAATTGTGCGTTTCATAACTACAATACTTTGTGTTATCACGGCTCGGTAAGAGATTTGCGTAATTTGAATGTCATTAAATAATAATTATTCGAATTAATTATTATTAAAGAACTTTTTTTGTATTGGAGGTTTAACGAGCACCGTGAGCAACTCAATGGGCTATAAGCAGTCGCCCGTCCCTAATTTAGGGCCACTGGTTCCAGGGAAGGGAGAGGGCTAGTGCCTTTAAGAACTTTAGATCCCGGTCTGACGGTGGTAAATCAAAAATTACCATAACTTAATTGTTTTTCTAGTTCGTTGTTAAAAATTCATATGTAAACTAAGAAAGCACCATCAGACCGGGATCTAAAGTTCTTGTTTTATTCAATGTTTTTGTATAATTTGGATATTTTTTATTTTTTTGTTCCAGTATAATTTGGATATTTTTTATTTTTTTGTTCCAGTATAATTTGGATATTTTTTTAAAATCTAAAACATCACTTCAGCCGAAAAATATGCAGAAAGTAGAGATTTACTTGAGCAGATAAATCGCTTGTTCACTGTTTATCCTCACTCCTTCAAAATGGAATAGCAGTTCTTTATTTTTCTTCAAATTTAATTTCATTATTTCTTATCTATCAACACTGCATTTCACAATATTTTAGTTTAAAATCTTAGGAATAAATCCATAAATACATATAAATCATAATATTGCATCTCCATTCATATTTTTGAAAAATAATCAATGCAAATAGCAAAACCTTTCTGAGAAAAAGTTATGCAATATTTGGCAGCCTAACGTATACCATGAGAAAATATGGATTCCAAAATTAATATGCATACAATTTTTTCAGGGTATTCACAAGATCTTGGTAAAGTTTTAAAGTGGCAAAAGAAGTTTAAATGTTTGAAAAACACTGAATTAGGCCACTTGGGAAATTATTTAAAATAGCGGGATATGAATTAGTAAAACTTTCAATTATTTCTCCTTTTATGGAAATCAAAATAACGAAAGCATGAGAATTTAACGAAATATTGCTCCCTAAGCAACGCTTGAATATTCCCCAAACATAAGTTTTCGTTCTTGAATATATATATTTACTTGTTTCTAGACATCCTTAGCAAGAAGTTAAATTCTTGTTAAGAATGAAGTAAAAATCAGGCAATTTCGAAATTAATTTCTGAATTATTACCCAGCTATCTCGCTTAAAGACTTTAAAGTGACAAATAGTAGGAGCTCTTATGAAGCAATTTTCTTTCGTGATACGTGCAGCAACACAACACTGCTTTAAGCTTCTGTGAAGGAGACGAGTAGTGTCGTTAAATTTTTGTTAGACTCGATAATTAATAATAAAGGCTTTTTTTTCTGATGAAGTTCTTAGTGAAAGCCATCCAACCACAAATCTCAATTTATGATACTTTAATTAATTTCACCATAACTAATTAGAAAACTTTCTTTTCAATTATTTAACGTCTAACCTATAAATCAGACTTACTGGGGATTCGTTTCATCAAAAGCATATAAATGAGTTCCTCTTTAATCAAAAAAGAAAAATCATTTTTCACGAAGTATTTGCTCTCAAAAGTGTTGGTAACACTTGATTCTTGAGGTTTATTGTTTGTACATCAATACTTTTTTTCTCACATGTCCTATGAAATTGTTTTGTGGTGAACAATTTCGGAACCAGTCAAAATAATATTACCAATCTAATACCTGGCTGTTTGTAAATTGCATCTGCATATACACTGAAGTGCCAGAAAAACTGCTACACCAGTCTAATACTTGGTAGGTCCCCCATGTAAGAGCAGGACACCAGAAATACAACGGGACATGGAGTCCACTAGCTTCTGGAAATATGCTGTAGGCAATACACACCATACTTCCTGCAAGGCGTTCCAAAATTCGGGTGAATTCCGAGGTTTTGGATTCCTGTGTTCGATAGCGCGTTGCATGGCATTCCAAATGTGTTGCATCACGCTCAGATCTGGGGACTTGGGTGGGAATGGCAACACCCCAAACTCAGATGAATGCTCCTCGAACGATAAAGTGACGTCCTGACACCTGTGTAGAGGTGCATTGTCCTTTTGGAACAGGCCCAACCCATCAGCTTGAATGCAGGACATTAACGGGTGTACCTCGTCAGAAAAGATGCGTACATAGCTTTGGCCGGTCGCAGAAGTTTGTAGACGTACCAGTGGTCACAGTAAAGTCCAACAAAACCCACCCCATACCATTACGGACCCCCCCCCCCCAACTAGCCGGTACAATTCCCTGTTGACAGGCGGGATCCATGGCTTCATGGGGTTTGCGCCACACACGAATATTTCCATCTGACCGATACAGTTGGAAACCCGACTCAGCAGACCAGGCTACTTGTTTCCAGTTATCAAGTTACCAGTGGCGGTGTTGTCGTGCCCAAGCGAGGCGCATAGCTCTGTGTCGTGCACCCATCAAAGGGACTCGAGTTGGGCTTCGGCTCCCAAAACCCATATCGTGCAGGGTACGTTGCACAGTCCGGGCGCTGATGCTCGTTGAGGCTCCAGCATTGAATTCCTATGATACCTGCGAGAGTGTTGCACGCCTAACGCCTCAAAACGATTCTTGTCAGCCGACGATGGTAACGTTCACCCAATGTCTTTTTACGGCCGCACTGGTACCGTAGGTTGGAGGTTTTGCCGGAATTCTTGTAGTGCAATGGTTGACTGTGAAAATCCGAAGTTCGTTTCTACCACCGAAATACTATGGCTCATCTGACGAGCTCCAACTATGACACCACGTTTAAAATCGTTTAAATCGTTGATACTTGTCATTCTCATGCCGAAAACAGCTATGGCAGCTGGCAAGGATGTCTATCGCTTAATATACGCACTGGCGGACGCAACCGAGTACGCGCATAGGTGACGTTGCTATGTGTTTTGCATAAGCTCGTCTGTACCAGTTTTTCTGGCACTTCAGTGTACACTCAGTACACAAACAATTACAGATAGAGGAGATGAACAGTTAGCATGCGGATCCCCCGCGTAGAGAGTAACAAGCCAAAGCCCAACGCAGGCGATGAATAGGAGAATATCAGGGCATCGAAAGAGTGTCTCGAAAACGACAAACATGGGTAAACGTGATGATCCGAAATACTTTGATCATAGATGTTTTTTTTATATCGTCCAAATGGTAAGAACCCGAGGGCAACCGTATCAATGGTATACCACGAGTATGCCATCTACGGACCTACCAGCACGCAGAGAACAACCAGTAGCCGACCATACGTCATTGATGAAGGGGCCGAAGTAGCTTATACAAGCACATACAGACAGACTGCTTGGTAACGGAGGCGCAAATCACATTCAGGTTGAATTTCGGAGGCTCACGATGCGTCTGCTAACAAACCGAAACGTTCACGCTTCATTCCGAGGACTATGGAAGCCAACGTCTTACTCGTGTGTCACTGTTGACTGCCCATCATCAGATGTTAGGCCTCGCCTGGTGTCGTGAGCATCAAAACTGGACCCATGCAGAGTGGTGCCACGCCGTGTGGTGAGACGAATCCCGTTTTCAGCTCTACCGAACTGACTGGAGTATGTGGGTGTGGCGTCAACAGCATGAGCCGTCAACAGCGACGTGCCAGGTCGGCTCTGTTCAAGGCGGTGGTGGCTCTATGAGGATTTGGGCAACTTTCCTATAGGATACAGTACGTCCCTTAGCGTGCTTTGAGAAGTTAACCACTGTGCGTTACAAGCATGTGCGGGATGATCACCTACACGCTTTCATGGCCTTCGCGACTCCTGCGGCCAATGGTCTGTTTCAGCAGACCAATGTGCTTTTCCACCGGGACGTAACCATCAAAGCATGGCTCCAGAAACACTCATCTGAGATTGGAACCATCCAATGGTTCCAGAGGTCTCTGATGTATACCTAGGAGAAGCTCTCTTGGATGTCGTGGAGCGAAACACAAGATCAATGGGTCTCGGACCGACGTCTCGGGTGGAGGTGTGGACAGTGTTGCAACTGTAATTGCTGGCATTACCTCCGTAAACCCTCCGGTATCTGGTGGAGTCAATATCTCGTCATATAAAGGCTGTTATTCGAGCTAGAGGAGGACCATCACGCCATTAGGAAGGTATGTCTAATGTTTTGTCCATTGAGAGCATATTTGTACATGATTTTGTAAAGTACGGTAGTCGAAAAAGAAAGAAAGCAATTTTTTTTCAATTAACAAACTAAGACCTCGCTCTTACCACGTTTTAGCAACACACAGCAACCGAAAAAATGCTATTCGGCCACTGCTGTGGAATCGAATCCCCGATCTCTCGATATCTAGCCGAGCGCGATAGCCTTACAATACTGTGCAAAACCTTACACCCTGCTGCGTTAACCTTAAACCACGGTGTAAGGCTAACGCGCTTGCCTACACCACTGTGTAAAGCATACATTATAGCCTTACACCATGGTGTAAGGCTAACGCGCTCGGCTGGATATCGAGAGATCTGGGATTCAATTCTCCAGCAGTGGCCAAATAACAATATTTCGGTTGCTGTGTGTGGCTAAAACGTGGAAAGTGCGATGACTTAGTTTATACACTGGCGCCACGTATTTGGAGGATTTTCACTTTGCAAGTTTTTAGCTTTACACTTCTTTTTTCTAAATTTTAAAAACATACAGTGTTGACATACAAGTCAAGTGACACAATTTTGAAAAAAAGTCAGTACTCATAAAAGTCATTAAGATCATGACGGAATTATTAATCAACTGCCATACTGAGGAGGATAAGTTTCCGTCGGATTCCCGGAGTTTTAGACGGGTTTGGGAATTGAGGCAGGGGTTTTTAACGATTATTTTTGAGCAAATGGAAGAAGAAAGCGGTTGCTTCAAGACAATCACAGCATCCACATCACACTGGGATTCGAACCCGGACCCATCTCGGAGGAATGGTAAGAATCTAGGGCATAAACCAATCTGACACCCGGTCGGCTTACGTAAAACGCAAAATATTATTTTCTTTATTAGCTTCGGTTTTTCAATACACATTTGTTTTTTAATTTGAAACACCTATAATGTTGTCATGTACTTCTAATTATATATTTTTGTAAGAAAACATCTGTGGTTACCTTTTCGCTATCTGTTAAAGTCAGTAGGCGTTTTAAAGGTGTTCATTATATAAAATTATTTTAGACTAACTTCAAATTAATTAAAAATTGAGATTGATTGGTGGTTTTGAACGACCACCGTGAGCAACTTATTGGGATTATAAGCAGTCGCCCTTCCCTAATTCGGGTGCAACTGATTCCAGGGAAGGGAGAGAGACAGTGCCGTAAGACAAATGCAAGATCCATACCTCACCGTGATTCGAACCCGGAACCAAATTATTAATTAAGATAACACTTTAAAATGTTACGCCACAAAGAAGAATACCATTGAATAGTAAACAACAAAAATTATATATGCCGCCCCGGAGGAGCAGGATTCTGACAATTCCTTCAAAATGAGTCCACATTCGAATCCCTGTTAGGTATACACTGAAGGGCCAGAAAAACTGGTACAGACGAGCTTGTGCAAAATACAAAGCAACGTAACCTATGCGCGTACTCGGCTGATTCTGCCTGTGCGTATATAAAGCGATAGATATCCTTACCAACTGTCAGAGCTGTTTTCGGAATGAGAATGACAAGTAATAACGATTTAAGCGATTTTCAACGCGGGGTCATAGTTGGCGCTTGTGAGATGAGCCATTGCATTTCAGAGGTAGAAACGAAGTTCGGATTTTAACGGACGACCATTGCAAGGCTGTATCGTGACTACAAGAATTCCGGCAAAACCTCCAACCTACGAAACCAGTGTGGCAGTAAAAAGACACTGGGGGAACGTGACCATCGTCGGCTTTCAAGAATCGTTTCACGCGATACGCGTGCACAACTCTCACAGGTATCATCGGAATTCAATACTGGAGTCTCAACAAGCATCAGCGTCCGGACTGTGCAACGTACCCTTCACGATATGGGCTTTGAGAGCCGACGCCCAACTCGGGTACCCTTGATGGGTGCACGACACAGAGCTATGCGCCTCGCTTGGGCACGGCTTTACCGCCACTGGACATTTGACGACTGGAAAAAAGTAGCCTGATCTGACGCGTCGCGTTTCCAACTGTATCGGGCAGATGGAAGGATTCGTGTGTGGCGCAAACCCCATGAATCCATGGATCCCGCCTGTCAACAAGGAACTGTGCTGGCTGGTGGGGGGTCCGTACAGATATAGGCTGTGTTTAGATAGACTTCTCTGGGATTCCTGGCACGTCTACAAAGGCCTGTGGCTGGCTAACGCTATGTGCGTATCCTTTCTGACGAGGTACACCCGTTCATGTCCTACATTAATGCTGATGAGTTGGGCTTTTTCCAACAGGACAATGCACTTCCGCACAAGTGTCGGGACGCCACATCATGGTTAGAGGAGCATTCATCCGAGTTTGAGTTGTTGCCATTCCCACTTAAGTCCCCAGATCTGAACGTGATAGAACACATTTGTAATGCCATGCAACGCGCTATCGAACATCCGAAACCTCGGAATACACCCGAATTGTGGAACGCTCTGCAGGAAGTATGGTGTGCATTGCCTACAGCATATTTCCAGACGCTAGTGGACTCCTGCTCTCCCGTGGGGGACTTACCAAGTATTAGACTGGTGTACCAGCTTTTCTGGCTCTTCAGTGTAGATGTTGTGTTTGTTCTACGACACTGGCTCTCACCTTCTCTCGAAGTAGTGGTCCCAAATTAGGGACGGGTAACTGTCAGCCCATTGGTTGCCCTGCATAGTCTAGTGATCAACGTTCGTGACTGTCACGTAGAAGTCTCAGGTTCGATCTCAAGCAGGTGCAAACGCTCCAACCACTAAATGTGCGTGGGATGGGTACTTTAAACCGCCGGACATCAGGTACTAGCCCCACAGTTGAAAATAACAGCGCCTTCCTTCCAATATCTCGCTTCCGTGTGACTTTCCTGTCGGACAATCTAATGGAAATCTTCTAGATACATATTTCTAAGGGTTGTTTAAGACCTGGGGTCAGACATTGCCTTTCTAAAATCCTGTGCATATGATTTAATTCTTATGACCCACCGAGTTGTTCACGGTGGCTGTTAAATCATGAAACAAATAAAATGTGATGTATCACCTATGCAGAAATAGAGAACAAAATAACTTGCGCTGAAGACAACGGTGGACAACCTCGATGTGAAGGTGTGAGGGCTATAAGAAGTCTGTTCCCCTTATTTAGGTCACCTGGTCCCAGGGAATTGATAGTACCGTTGACGGAAGACAGTCGTAAAATCCGTGCCTTACTCGTTTACTCCATCCAGGGCCCATTTGGATAAGCAGTCAGAATACAGCGCTTATACCACAGCGCCACTGAGACGGCGATCGATGAGGCGTATTGAACATCCGTTAAAACGCTGAAATAAATAATGAATAACAAGTCACTAAAATTATCCAATGCATTGATTATGATACGCTTTCCAACATGCCAGAAATCATTGCTGAAGTTATGAGGATAATGGCTGTTTAATAAATCTCGCTCCTGTGCCCTGACCTTTGACCCCTTTATGATGATATTCAACCGAATCGGTTCAGTATACCTCCGAAACAACATGATAAAGTTTGTTGCAATCGAAACATTTTTCCGTTAGTTACGATGGAATGGACCCCACTCCTATGTCCTGAGCTTTGATCTCATTTCGTCCGTTTTCAACAGAGTTCGTCCCCAGGTTGTCCCCAACCACATACTGAAATTGCATCGAAATCGAACCATTTTTACGCAAGTTATCGTGCGAACAGGCAGACGGAAAAAGCTGGAGCTTATACGCTTCTTCAGCCTACGGTTGGAAAGCGTTAGCAACAACAACATATTTACAATCGGGGCAGGGGATTGGGCGCTGCAGTCGTCTTGACTTTCATCATCCCTTTTTGGCTATGCAGATGGCGCGGCTACAGAGAAATCGCATTCTAAGAGGCCGCACAAACTGAGCAATCGTGCCAGACGAAGCTTACTGCGAAATGTGAAGACAGTATGCACGGTCTCTGCCATGGTTTGTCCCGGAGATTTCACACAGCTCAGTGAATAAGCTATTTGCACCAGAACAGTCCATGGGGAACTTGATGCCCACTGACCCTACGCTATGTCAGCTGAGCAAAACACCTACATCACTTCGACCGGAAATGCCAAATGACAACTGCTGTTGTACGTCGCTCACCATTCGGGAAAAATGGAGGAGGGTCGTTTGGATTGTCGAATCACGTATTCACTCTTTCGTTCGAAATGACGTACTTGGGCGTGATGTTTGCACTAGCATCGTGCTGTCCGATTATTGCATTGCTCCTAGCGTCAGGATTTAATGGGATGTAAAATGGTGCGGAGCTGTTTCTTCCGGGAAGGACTCGATACTTTATTTGTGATGCCGTCCAGCTAGCCCCCACCAGGCACCAAGACATTCAGAACAATTCTACACTAGGTACAATGTGGCAGCACTGCGGCACAGAACCTTACTTATTTTAGCATGACCGAGCACCTTGCTGCACTGCAAGGCCTGTTCATGCCATAAATACCTGCTTTGTTGGACGGAGGGAGAATGCCAGTTTTTCTCTTAATCATGGTAAATAATGATGTAGGGGCACTACTGAAAAACTGAATTGCCGCACCGGTAGCGCAGTGATCAAAGCGCTAGCTTATGACCGTTCGTACGAGAAGGATCCGTATTCGAATCCCGGTGAGGCATGGTTGCTGTGTGTGTCTTATAGCACTGGCTCTTTTCCTTTCCTGGAGTCAGTGGCCTTAAATTACTTACGGGCGACTGCCTATAGGCCATTGAGTTGCTCACGGTGGTCGTTAAACCTCCAATAAAAAAAACTGAAACGTCCCTTATTTCCATAGAAGCAGCTGTTTATTCCTTCACTCTGCATTCTCCATTCTCCAAACGTTACTAGCACATAGGAATCGTCAAGTGTCCGTTTGGAATTGGAATCAACGAGCATAAAAGAGACAAAGTGCTGCATAGCTACCACGGCCCTATACAGTTAGATAAAGTTCACGTCCGCTATTTCTATGTAGAAATAATGGAATTAACTTTCTACTCCACCCCTAAATAAACAGGCATCCGAGAAACCTTGGAGGTCGTTACCAACAGTGAGACTTGCAATGATAGACAGTATCTTTCTAGAGTTATCACAATTTGGAACCAGTTCTTCAAATAATGACATTTTCTTTACATTACACCACCTGCCGAAACAACACGACGCCTCGAGTCTTTGAATAAAAATTATATTCGCATCTGTTCGTTTGTGGTATAGTCCAGTCACCACGTTCAAATTATTGGAGCGTTCTATTATTCTGTTTGCTGTTCTAATTTCCTTGAAAAGTAAATCTGGCAGATGTGCAAAACATTGGAAACGTTGATTTCTATTTTCACGCCAATAAATGCAGATTACTAGTATAGTTTTACTATTTGAAGTATAGTTGGTGTGGCATTACTGGTTATTGATTAAGTCTTGTTGTCGTTCAGCCGAAGTATCCGAATATTTTTTCTGCACATATGCACATGAACAGGCATACATGGAGTCACATAGATGTATATACACAGAGTTACCTTTGCATTAGGAATAACTACATAACAAAGCATTGGCCGACCTTTCTGTGCAATCACAGCTCGTTGGAACAAATTCTTCAAGGTCTGGAACATCCTCCATAAGTAACTTGACCCTTGTCCACTGCAGCAATTCTGTCAGTTCACACTCATTCCGTAGAAGGCAAACAGCAGTTCTCACAGCCCGTTCCAGCATATCCCATAAATATTCAATTTGCTTAGGGTCAGGAGGGTTTGGATGCCAAGGCAATGTGGCGAATTCTTTGTCGTGTTCCTCCAACCACTCAGTAGTTATAGGAGATAAGGGATACTGTGCATTGGCCTGTTGAGAGATGGAACTGTAATCCCGGTAATCCTCAAGCAGATATTGATGAAGATTGTCGGCTAACAGGATCCTCTAGCGTTCACCATTCAGTGTTCGTTGGATTATAACAAACGGACTTGGAGATTTATTGGAAAAAGCTCCACAGACCAGAATGTCACCTCCACTGGCCTGCTGAAACTCAACTGTGCAACCATGGAATATTGCTTCATGCTGTTTACGCCATATGCGAACCTGGTCATCAGATGCAGTAGGAAACAGGACTCATTACTCCAGACAAGCTTCCTCTATCCGTTCAGGGTCCAGTGGTGACGTTTCTTGGCCCATGCGAGTTTTGCTTGCGATGACTGGGCATCACCTTGGGATACCCTGCTTGGTCTCCTTACAGGCGAAGCAAGGTACGGAGACCAAGCAGGGTAACCCAAGGTAATGCCCAGTCATAGGCACTTAAGACACCCTGTTTGATCTGTACCAGGCAAAGCAACGTACGGCGCATGATGCATGAGGAAATAGGGCGAACTATAACGCTGTTGTCCTAGCGGGTGAGCTGGGTGACCGTTGCTGGTCGTTTCTAAGATATTAGTCGAGGCACTCGACACTCACCTCTAGGAACAAGAGCGCGTGGCTGTCCAATGTCAGCCCTTCTTCTGGATACCTGTGCATGGTTAATCTGGTCCTGGTACACTATTAATACCGTTGTACAGGAGCATCCAACAGGAGCGAATGTTTCCGAAATGCTGGCACCTGCCCTCCGGGTCCCAATATTTTAGCCGTGGTCAAATTACTGGCAAGGTTAACTGATTACGTACAGAGGATAGTCGTGCATAATTTATAGTAGCCGCACATGACGTTTTATCACACGATATTTTCTTATCGCTCCGAATATGGAAAACGGGGAATGTTCCTAATGAAAAGCTAATTGGGAATATACACAGTCCAGTCAAAACATTATGACCACCTGTTAGTATGGGGTATAACTTCCTCGTGCTGCTAATGCCCCAGATGTACGTCCTGGCATTTACTCAATGAGACCTCTGAGCGTATCTGTAGGGATTTTATACCATGCAGACAACAGAGCTTCTCACAGATCATCAAGAGTCATTGGTGGTGGATCCATTCGTCGAACCTATTGGTCAAGATGGAATTGATATCCAAAAAAAAAACAGTGGCCAGGATACTAAGCGAAACGCACCAGAGCTTCTCGCAGTTCATCAAGAGTCATCAGTGGTGGATCCATACGTCGAACCTATTGGTCAAGATGGGATTGATGTGCGGAAAACACAGTGGCCAGGATACTAAGCTAAAGACACCACAGCTTCTCGCAGGTCATCAAGAGTCATCGGTGGGGGATCCATGCGACGAACCTATTGGTCAAGATGGAATTGATATCCAAAAAAACAGTGGCCAGGATACTAAGCGAAACGCACCAGAGCTTCTCGCAGTTCATCAAGAGTCATCAGTGGTGGATCCATACGTCGAACCTATTGGTCAAGATGGGATTGATGTGCGGAAAACACAGTGGCCAGGATACTAAGCTAAAGACACCACAGCTTCTCGCAGGTCATCAAGAGTCATCGGTGGGGGATCCATGCGACGAACCTATTGGTCAAGCTGGAATTGATATCCAAAAAAAACAGTGGCCAGGATACTAAGCGAAACGCACCAGAGCTTCTCGCAGTTCATCAAGAGTCATCAGTGGTGGATCCATACGTCGAACCTATTGGTCAAGATGGAATTGATATCCGGAAAATACAGTGGCTAGGATACTAAGCTGAAGACACCAGAGCTTCTCCCAGATCATCAAGAGACATCGGTGTGGGATCCATACGTCGAACCTAGTGGTCAAGATGGAATTGATATCCGGAAAATACAGTGGCTAGGATACTAAGCTAAGGACACCAGAGCTTCTCGCAGATCATCAAGAGTCAGTGGTTGGTGGTGGATCCATACGTCGAACCTATTGGTCAAGATGGAATTGATATCCGGAAAATACAGTGGCCAGGATACTAAGCTAAAGACACCAGAGCTAGTCGCAGATCATCAAGAGTCATCGGTGGTGGATCCATACGCCGAATCTGTTGGCCAAGATAGTTCTACAGCTGTTCAATGGGATTGTGACCGGCGCGTATGGTGTCAGGGTAGTAAGCTAAACCCGCCGGAATGCTCCTCAAACTATTTTCGCACACGTATAGGAACCTAAAGGACATTCCCTTGCTATAAACAATCCGTGCCATAAGGATAGAGAGTCATCACGAATGGGAGCACCTGATGAGCCAAAATCGATAGGTAGCCTGAAATGTTCATCTAACGATCAAAGGGCACGATTACTCCCAATGATTCCCAGGAAGACATGAACCACACTGCCATCTGCTGCATGTTTCTTTTTGAGCATCATATCTGGGCGATTGCTATAAGCAGCATTTCACAGTACTCTGAATGGACCACCAACACGTTTATCAGAAAACATGATTCATCTTAAAAGGCTACTTTCCTCCACTGTTCGATGGTCCAATGCCTCCTCTGCGATCCAAATTCACGCGGTAGCCGTCTATGTCTGGCTGTAAACATGGGTACCTTGAATGTACGTCAGCACCGGAGACCAATAGAGGACATATTTCGTTGGACTGTGGTATGCGATACGGTCCTTGATGTGTCTGCATGGAATGCACCGGCTATTTGTTTCACTGTGTCCTGTCTGTTGGATCGTACTAGTTGGGATATCCGTCACTGCCCACGGTCGTCAATGCTCCGTGGGAGTTCACTATTACCCCAATTATTGCAGGTCTTGCCGGTTTCCTTCCATATCATACGTTTCTGTAATGCTACTGATCTTGCAGTCGGCAGCCAACAATCATTACTTTTTCAAACTCCTTTAGGTCAAGCTCTTCTCTCAATTTTCAGCGAAACCGCAGACCGTCCGTGTTTTCGAGTGCTTTTAAATACCTTCCACGATTTGAATACCTTGCTACGCACGTCATTTGGATGCTGATTATGGTTCCTTCTCATATCAGTGGCGGCCATAATTATTTCATCTGACTGTGTGCTCATAATCGTATCAGAATAATATGGCCACCAAACAAATATGGAGAATAACCACCCTTGGCACGGATAACAGCAGCGAGACGGCGTGGCATCGACTCAGTGAGGCCTTGAAAGGTTGCCCAAGGCACACGTACCCATTCGTACTGCAGCAGAGCACGGATGTCCCGGAGATGACGTGGTTGTTGCCCGGCACGTCAAACCTGTCGATCCAAATAGTCGCCCAAGTGTTCTACGAGATCGAGGTCGGGCGATTTTGCCGAACAATGTACAACGCAGAATGATCTGTCTTGTTCTTGGAACCAGTCACGCAACCCCTTAGCAACATGGCACGGCACATTGCCCTATTGGTAGGCACCATCACGCCAGGGTAAAAGGGGATTGGTAAACATGGGGATACATGTGGTCAACGATGATGGAAAGGTATCCATTGCCGTTCAGGGACCCATCCAGTGGTCACAGCGGTGCCAGGCGATTCCAGGGAAACATCACACCAGAATGCACACTGCCACCGCCGGCGTGTACTTGACCGACAAGCGTATCAGGGTGTTGGTTCTCGTGTGTCTGACGCCGTATCCGCAACCGCATGTAACTTCTGTGGAGCAGAGACCACGGTTTGTCGGAAAAGGCAACCTTATCCCACTCTTCTACTGTACAGTGACGGTAGTCCCATGTGAATTGCAGGCGTCGTTACCGTGGGACCTGGGTTGACATGGGCGCTTTAACGCAGCTTCGACTCCGGAGACCCTATGTACCTAACAGGGTTCGCTCTGCTGTTATCGGGGACATGTACCTGGGTGCCCGAGCGTTCATTTGCGTGGTCAATTGCTGCACAGCTGCGCGGCGATTGCCCTTTACCAATCAACGAAGACGACGTTATCCTCTCGGATCGATGGCCTTTGGGGATCTACAGTTACGACGTCGGGAAGTATAGGTGTGCCAGTGGTTCATTCCTGCTCCACCTTTACTACAGTACCTCGCGAACAGCCCACGAAGTCTGCTGTTTCTGAAATGCTTCCACAGTTGGCACGGTAGCCGACGATCATTCCATTTTGAACGTCCGTCAAATTCTTTCCTCTGTCAGATGTGCTCACGTAACGCACTAAGGCTCAGCAGTCCTGGCCGGCCGCTTATATCTCCGTGTGGTCGACCTTGTCACGTCACTCAATGACGCACCGCTGGGTACACTAAACGTATATATACAGGGTGCATAGGAAATTCCCTTCAGCCTGGAATAACTTGCGAACGGAGAGAGGTACAGTTATGCAAGTGAGATAACGGTATAGTAAAGTGACTACTCCCGATCGAATGCAAACAATAGCAGCGCCTCTAGTGGTGAAATGCGGAAATTAGCCATTGCAAATCGAAAACGAAAAGAGATAGAGCAAAAGTTCCAATTACTAAGTTGTAGAACATCAATTAATTAGTACAGAATAAATAAGTATAAATGACACCGTCTCTGTATGTACAACTGAATAAGAAAATCAAGGAACCTTAATCTAAAATACACATGAGTACTTTCGGGCTACTTTGGTCCCATCTTCAGATGTAAGGTGAACATTTGAACAGTGCTGCAATTTACTGAAGCCAGGGCCGTATGGGTAAACATAGTATGTGAGTGTGTTACGTCAGCGATGTTTAAGGTGGAGCTCCCCGTTTTGTCCAGTCTCCTTTGGGTGATTATATAAGATATTTTTCCATACAGGTAGTAAATCATATGGTATAAAATCATTACAACATTTGTTACGAGCTTTACAAATAAATAGACTTTCAGTCAATGACAGCATTGAATGGGATCTTAGCGTTACTAGGATTCTTGCATGGTCCCAATCCGATTAGAAAGGTCCATCGTTGATAGTTCGCGCCAAGGCAGTATTTTGAAACCCTGCCTTGATGTTGTATTAGTGTTCCCGTACTCTGCAGGCAAGACTACGAGCTGTAGATCCGATATAACAAGAAGAAAGCTGGCCCGTTCCATCAAGTAAAGGAATGCTGTAGATACCCCATTTTTGCTCTTCCTGGTGGATTCTTTCTCGATCTTTTCGGGTCATGGTTTGCATATTGTCAGATTTGGTGCCGAAATCCAAGGAGAAACGGTGACAGATGTTTCTGATGGGTTTAGTGAGAGCTGGAATATAATGTATTGAACCGACGTATCTTTTAGAGTGATCATCAATACGTTGTAGCGAAGAGCCCAAGGTGGTCCTGACACGTGAATGAGTTCTGTTGATCAAGTACGTAGGGTATCCAAATCCTTTAGCAAGTCCAGTTATCCAATGGATCTCCTCAATACGAGTTGGACGGTCAGAGGAGTGAGTATAGGCTCTTCTCAAAATAAAACGTAAAGAGGCAAGTTTTTGATTAGGCGGTTGGGCTGAGTCATAAGAAATCATAGTTGGTATAGCTGTTGGTTTTCTGTAGGCAGAAAATGATATGAAATTATTATTAAGTGGTGAGCGTGATATAAGTATATCCAAAAAAGGCAGTTTATAATTTTGTTCAATTTCAATAGTGCAGTTTATGGATGATGTCTGTGAAGATAATTCACTGGCAAATATATTTAATTCTTCGACTGAGTATGGCCAAATACGCAGAATATCGTCCACATAACGAGAGTATAATAGGGGTTTTAAGGGATTATTATTCAGAAATGTTTCTTCGAGATACTGCATGAAGTACATAATAGGGCATTCAGGCGACAATTTATCTTGCTGTGAATATACATGTATATATACAAGTTACATAGGATAGTCCCTTTAGCCTGAAATAACTTGTGAACGGAGAGAGGTACAGTTATGCAAGTGAGATAACGGTATTGTAAAGCGATTACGACCGATCGAATGCAACCAACAGCAGCGCCCCTAGTGGCGAAATGCGGAAGTTAGCCATTGCAAATCGAAAACGAAAAGTGATAGAACAAAATTTCTAATTACAAAGTTGTAGAGCATCAAGCTAATGTAGCCATATGCAAATGCAGATTGTGACGTTGTACCGTACCTACGATATGAAAACCAGTAGCAGGATGTACCCTAATCAGAAGTTTAGGTCTACGTACGCTTGGTGAGAATTGCAAGCTTCGATTTCTTGGGGTTACATAAAAAATCAGGTGTATGCAACCGTACCTACAAGTCTGCTGGATTTACTTCGTCGTGTTACAGATGCTTGCAATAGTGTGTCACCTTCCCTGCCGAGGAATGTGCACGCAGAGTTACTTTCACGAATACAAATGTGTGTCGTGGGCAATGGCGAACTCATCGAACATGCTCGACATTAACTTTTTATCACTTTGCGCCAGTTTGCCTTTTTTGTTTTTGTTTTGTCTGACGTCATCAAACTGTATTGACATAAGTACGCATTTATGCAATAAATTGTGTGTATTTGCTAATACCTATGCCTGTTCCCTTCAAACATTCACACAAAAGGTCGTGCATCGATTTCGGACATTTTAAGGTATTCAGGCAACAATTTATCTTATCTGTGTGAAACAAATGTTTTTTGTACTAAATAATTGATGCTCTATAACTTTGTAATTGGAACTTTTGCTCTATCTCTTTTCGTTTTCGATTTGCAATGGCTAACTTCCGCATTTCGTCACTAGGGGTGCTGCTATTGATTGCATTCGATCGGGAGTAGTCGCTTTACTATACCGTTATCTCACTTGCATAACTGTACCTCTCTCCGTTTGCAAGTTATTTCAGGCTGAAGCGATCTTCTTAAACACCCAGTATATATAGTATATATTTACGTTCTGTATGTTTTAACATGATTTTGTTTTTAGATTTTTAGACAAAAACAATTTTTTTGACCCGTTTTTAGCAAAAATCTTTGCTCAAACTCACGATAATTTATAAAAAAGAAAACATTATGCTTCCTTCATTTTCTATAAGTTATAAATTGTATTATGAAAGAACGTCCTGTTGGATGAGATAGTTCTAGAAATATTTGTGATACTTATTCTTTGTTTTTAAAATCCTTAATACATTTTTTTAAATATGAAGGAATTTTATTTGATTTAACGATATTTATTGTCCTTTTCAACGTAATGAACTTCTTTGTGGGAAGAAGCAACGATAATAGCCTGTTACATATATCTAGGATCTGCAGCCATTGAGATCTCACACTAATTTCTCGAGAAAATACATTTTATAAGCTGACAGTAGAACCAAAGCGACACAGGAACAGTGTTTAAAGAAATATTTACAGTAATTACTTTCGTATATAATCCTTATTAAAGGCGTCTGTCTCGTGTCAATTTTTTAATTATTGGTACAATAAATTTCTCTTAACTTTTTATAAGTCCTGGTAGTAATGGAAGAAAGCTTATTTAATCAGCCGGAAACGTTGATGAAGCTACTTTACGAAGTCCTTTAGAAATAAGTCTGACGGCAATTAAGCACGTGCGAAAAGTGATTTTTTTTAGTCTGGTTGATTTAGAGGAAGCTATATTTCATTCCTTTCAGTTAGCTGTGATCACCTATGTATGTAAACCTTCACTTCATTTTTTCGTTGTTTCTTTAACGCAACAGGATGGTTTTTATATAAACGACACTGAATAAAAAGTGTCTAAGAACATATTCCGGAACACAGAATCAACTATATAGCGTGCAGCTGTTTTTTCTTTGCCATGCATTTTTTTTTTTTAGTTACATGAGCCGACTTCTCAGAACTAAAATTGACAGATGCCATCACTATCTATGTCTAACTTTTACATTTTTAGGTAACAAAAAGGAAAAAGTCTTGACAGTTAAGAAGTTTTATCATACCTTTTTAATCTTAGCCCCCACATTAGTAGAAGAAGGGGGGGGGGATACATTTCAAAATCCCCTACATAGTAAACATTTTTTTTTTAAATACATGAGCCACTTTCCATGTTTCCTTTGGTGAATTAACGAAACTGTGACGTACTACAGAGGTGAAAACATGTGTCAAGACGACAAATCTGCGGCGAGACTTTCTGTCCGCGTAGCTCAGTTGGAAGAGCGACTTACTCCGGAGTGACGGGGATCCGGATTCGATGACGTGACGGGCAAACTTGTGTTTATACATTGGCGCCCGATTGTGGAAAATGGATCCACTGGGCGTTGGGTTCTTCGTAAAATGTGTGATATTTTGATATTTGTTATACACATTGGTTGTAATTAATGAAAACTTCCTACTTCGCTTTAAAAAAATTATAAGAGGGAGATGATGTGACGCTTTACAGAGGTGAAAACATGTGTCAAAACGACAAATCTGCAGCGAGACATTCTGTCCGCCATTGGGAGGGCTACTTAATCCGGAGTGACAAGACCCGATTTCTATGACCGTCGCGGGCAAACCTGTGTTTTCACAAAGCATATTATTGATTCAATGAATTAACGAAGCATATTTCTTATACAGGGTGTACCAAACGTCACTGTGCACCTGACAAGACAATCCAGGTACGACTACAAGCGTATCTGCACCAACAGATGCTGGAAATGGCCTCCTCCTGCGCGTAGACATGCATCCACGCGTCTGAACATGTTCTCAAAGACACGTGACAGGTTCCACGGATTTCTGTGGTGTTGGTTTCCTGTAATCCGGCAAAGAACGGGTATTTTTCTTGTAAACAGTGTTTTTCAGTAAAACCCACAGATAATACACTGGAGGCATGAGATCGGGCGGATATATGCCCTTCAGAGATAATCCTGTTTCCGAGCACATTATTGAACAACACCATAAGACGTGAGCTATATGGGACGTAGCGGAATCCTGCCGGAAGTAGCCATTAACGGTTTCCTCCTCGGTTAAGTGTCCGATGAATGGGTACAGGATACTGTCTCAATAACTTTCAGCGTTTACTGCCCCAATGGGCCCAATTATGCGTGTTCAAGATATCGCACACCACACTGTACGTTGGGTGCAAATGGTCTTTTGGTTCACACTGTACATTTTCCGTGAAATGACGGGAAAAAAAGTTCATAATTTTGTTTTTGTACAACATGAAAATTCTGAATTTTCAGTAACATTTGCCCAATTACTTTCTTTTCTTCTTGCATATTGACGAATAAATTATCTTCTCCATTTTTCCGTGTCCATATAACGATAATTTTCCGGTAATAGGCGCGACTCGTGGGGATACTTGAAGTTCAATTAACTGCTAAATTTCAATCGTCTGTCGACGGATTTGGTTTTAAAGTTATGTAGGGAGGTCGCATATTATGGGTAGCATATCGCATGAAATGTAGATTACTGCGGCACCGGATATTACTTCCACACCCCATGTGAACTTGCTATTGTATATTGCGTAGCCCTGAGGAAACGGGTACCTAAATTAATGTACACTTCATTGTGAGATGTTTATGTATCAGTCTGTGGAGTCCTTAACACAAAAGCTATATAGCTATCAAGAGTAAATTTTATTGTACAGGTGATTGTACGATGTCTATGTATTAGTCTGTGGAGTCCTTAACACAAAAGCTATATAGCTATCAAGAGTAAATTTTATTGTACAGGTGATTGTGCGATGTCTATGTGTTAGTCTGTGGAGTCCTTAAGACAAAAGCTATATAGCTATCAAGAGTAAATCCTATTGTACAAGTGATTGTACGATGTCTATGTATTAGTCTGTGGAGTCCTTAAGACAAAAGCTATATAGCTATCAAGAGTAAATTCTATTGTACAGGTGATTGTAAGATGTCTATGTATGAGTCTGTGGAGTCCTTAACACAAAAACTATAAAGCTATCAAGAGTAAATTTTATTGTACAGGTGATTGTACGAAGTCTATGTATTAGTCTGTGGAGTTCTTAACACAAAAGCTATATAGCTATCAAGAGTAAAATTTATTTCACAGGTGATTGTACGATGTATATGTATTAGTCTGTGGAGTCCTTAAGACAAAAGCTATATAGCTATCAAGAGTAAATTCTATTGTACAGGTGATTGTACGATGCCTATGTATTAGTCTGTGGAGTCCTTAAGACAAAAGCTATATAGCTATCAAGAGTAAATTCTGTTGTACAGGTGATTGTACGAAGTCTATGTATTAGTCTGTGGAGTTCTTAACACAAAAGCTATATAGCTATCAAGAGTAAAATTTATTTCACAGGTGATTGTACGATGTATATGTATTAGTCTGTGGAGTCCTTAAGACAAAAGCTATATAGCTATCAAGAGTAAATTCTATTGTACAGGTGATTGTACGATGTCTATGTATTAGTCTGTGGAGTCCTTAACATAAAAGCTATATAGCTATCAAGAGTAAATTTTATGTTTAGGATTTTTGTCAAATACTACTATAAAACTAAACATTTCACATTTTCCTAAATATACACTCATCGTCAAAAAAATAATTGCACCCAGAAAGACGTGTCGGATTGCAATGCTGTTCGGAAGGAAGGTAAAGGTTGCCAGGAACAATCTATATATTAACTCTATAAGGTTTTCTACATGTGAGACCTATTTTGAAAGAACGGTTGAACGTAAAAATATGGTTCAGGAATCAACATAAATGTCTTACCATGTAGATGTGCCAGTCGAAAAGAAAACTGAGATTGGGGCAACGGTTCGGACGTGGCAGAGCGGCAAAATTCCCATGTAAAGTCTATGAGAGAAACGTGCGGCCTTTAATCTACATGAGGCGCTCAGTTCAGTGTCAGACTTGGTGTGTGCATGGTGTTCTATAATCAGTCCTAAAGTTAGTAAATACTTTATTGCATACTTACCCTTAGCAGAATGTCTTTCCCGCAGAAAAAATAAACAAAACGTAAGAGCCTTACTGGAAGGTGTGAGCGATCAATGTGTCGCAAACTATATGTTTCAGACAAGAGATGCTTTATAGTATTCGCAACGAGAATCTCTTTCCAACAACATTTACAAACACAGTTGTGCTTGACGATAAGAGTGAAAGAGAGCGCTTATCCAGTTGAATTTTTGCACACGATCAAGATGAGTGACATTTTACGACTGAAAAAGGGTGCAGTCGTGATGCTCCTCAGAAACCTGGCCGCCCGGGTGGCGCAGTGGCCTAAGAGCTGGCTTATGATGATTCGTTCGTGAAGGGTCCAGGTTCGAATCCCGGTGAGGCATGGATGTTGTGTTTGTCTTACGGCACTGTCTCTCTCCCTTCACGGGAACCAGTGACCCTAAACTAGGGACGGGCGACTGCTTATAGCCCATTAAGTTGCTCACGGTGGTCGTTAAACCTTCAGTCGAAAAAAAAACAAATAAAAACTATCACGAACTTGGACTATTGTCTTTACTGAAGTGGTTGAACGAATTTGTCAAACAAATAAAGTTTACATTTGTTGTTTCACATGAGCTGATTCTTTTTCCAAAGAAAACCCCAACCTAATCGTCGATTCCGATGGGTTTCGTCTAGTAATTGATTAAACATTGAGACTGATATGGGCAATATTTATTGAGCTACACGCCAATATGTAGTGTCTTTCAGTATGGTGTTGGGCAGCCATGTTTGCTCACACAGCATGCCAGACGTCTTGGCATGAAATTGTACAGGTTATTAATGGTATCTTGTGTTAAGCCATCCCACGCAGCTTGAATCTTCTCACGCAGTTCCTGCCGATTGTGCGGTAGGGGTGAAGTAAGATAGCTCGTCCAATAGCATCCTACACATTTTTAATCGGCGATAGGTCTGGCGATTACGGCTGACTATGGCAGAGTGTCAGTGTCTTGAAGGCAAGCAAGCACTCGAGACAGCAGTATGCGGACGACGGTTGTCCTGTTGGAAAATGGCACCGGCGTGAGCGTTCATGAAAGGTAGGGTAACCGGTTACCAGACCTCATTAACGTAACGGTGGGCTGTTAATGTGCCTGTAATGAACACCAAAAGTGATCTGGATTTGTAGGCAATTGCACCTCACACCACAACGCCAGGCCTTCTGGACGTGTGACGCTCGACAACAAACCGTTCACCTTGGCATTGGTCACAGTGCCATCCACGCACGGATACGTTGGTCGTCTCCTCCACGACAGAAGCGGGACTCGTCACTGAAAATCACCCGCTGCCATTCTGAGTGGCTCCTCGACAGCCTGGCACGACACCATTGCAGTCTTTGGCGACGATGCAATGGTGTTAACCCTTTAACGACCACGACCCCAAATTCCTGTGTCACTCTAAATACCATAACGCCCGAAACTGTCGCTTGTTTCACTTCTTTGTTAAATAACAACGGTAGTGACTGAGGGTGACTTCTTCTGATCCCTCATAGGTCGAGAAAATTTGAACAACAAGCAAGTGTAGGAAATCTGACTCAGTCTAGACAGGCGTTTCGGGTGGCTATGGCCATTTGTATGTACGGGCGTTTTGGGCGTTATTGGCGTTAAAGGATTAAAGGCAGTCGTCGTAACGGTCTGCGTGCGTGTAGTCCTACGTCGTACTGCCGTTTGCCATTGGTGCTGGCGCTGATCGGACGCTGAATACACGGAGGGCACCACGGCGCAGCTAAATATCCGCAATCGCGGCTGTTGGGTCTTTCCGCACTTATCAGACAACCCGTCTGCCCTCTCTCCGTGGTTCGCCTAGGTCTCCCAGACCCTTGCTGTCGCTGCTGCTGTGGCTTGTTCTATCCACTGCCGCCAATATCGTGCTATAGTGATATTCGCATGACCTGTATAGCGCGCAAAACGGCTATAAGCACATCCTGCTTCCCAGAGCTCGACGATGCGTCCCCTCTCAAATTCCTCCACCTGCTCGAATTACTAATGAGCTTTTCCCCGAGGCTTACGTAACTTGAAAATGATGCAACCAAAACAATAGCACCAGTCAGAATGGTAAATACACGCAACAGGTCAACCTTACATAGCTGGTGAGTCACAGCGCTACGACCCTTCTTGCTGGCGTCACATGCGCGAATCCTTTGCGTGTCTCAGGATTCTGGGTGCAACTATTTTTTTGACGATGAGTGTAATTGTTTTATTGTCAGTTTAAGAAATATGTGACGTTGCAAAACACTCTGTTGTTTTGATAAATCACTTAAAAAAATATTTAATTTCCTCATCCAGAGAAAAAAACTGTTATATACCTTTTTAAAAAAATAATAAGCTCCAACAGAAAATAAAGTGTCTAATTCACACACATTAATGAAAAAAAAAAAAAAAAAGATTAATTGCGCACTTAGAATTTTACCTGGAAGTTAATTGTGATCTCCGAATCTCTCTGGCTCAGTGGATAAGACTTGCGGTTTCTGTTAAGCCAACGCAAATGACTTCGAAACGAATCGCTGCAGTGGGAACGAATGCTATCGTGCCAAGGCTGAAAAATTCAGTGTCTTCGATTTTGCGAAATTTCTGTATAAATGAGGAAAAACCCGAACCGGACTTTCCTGAAATAAACGCAATTACTGAATGAAGAAAGTCTGTGAAATTAATAAAGTTAAAAGGTACGGGAACTAAAGAGTGGAAGAAATATTCTACTCATATAATACGCGTGACAAATACGTCATGATAATTAACAAAGCAATCAGGAATCGCTGAATTGACTGTAATTACTGTTTCACACGTGAATCAAATCACAACAGAAAACTTGAAAATATTATCGCCGTGGTGTAATCGAACCCGCTTCTCCCGATAATCGTTCGAGCATGCTATCAGTTGAATTACCCACGAAAACGAATTCGTAAGTATCTGTGTGTTAAGAGCATCGGAATATTCTCCGACCGCGTTCTTAATTAATGCATATTCTGCCGCCATCTAGCGTTGTTAAGTAAATCCCCAGCTGTTCAGAAATAAATAAATCGGGAGATGCGGGTTCGATTCCCGCTCATTGCGGCAATTACAATTTTCAAGTTTTCTGTTGTGATTTGATTCACGTGTGAAACAGTAATTACAGTCAAATCAGCGATGTCTCATTATTGTGCTAATTATCATGAGGTACGGAATTTTTTTTTTTTTTTTTTTTTTTTTTGGTTGAAGTTTTAACGACCACCGTGAGCAACTCAGTGGGCTATAAGCAGTCGCCCATCCTTAATTTAGGACCACTGATTCTAGGAAAGGGAGAGAGCCAGCGCTGTAAGGACGACACAACATCCATGCCTCATCGGGATTCGAACCCGGACCCATCTCGGACGAATGATCAGAAGTCATCGCATAGCCCCCTGGGCCACCAGAGCTGCTACAAGAACTTTAAAAAGGAAATTTCGTTAAAACTCAGACACCTACCTGAGACTTTGCTTTACGTTATTTTCAGCAATTTTCCGTAAATTTACACAAGTCATGTTTTTAATGCTTTTACAAGAAATGAAGATTTATCGATTGATGGAGAAAAGCTGGAGATAACAGACACGTACGTTTATCTTGGACAGCAGATATCAAGTGAGGGTCACATTGATGAAGAAATTAATCGGCGTATAAAACTTGCCTGGAGAGCTTTTGGAAGAAACCGCATAATTTTCAAGAGCAATATGCCATTCATTATGTCTTAAAAGAAAAGTGTTTGATCAATGCATCCTTCCAGTGCTTACGTATGGTGCAGAGACGTGCACCTTAACTAAAAGAGACATATAAATGCTGCAGACAATTCAAAGCAGCATGGAGAGGTGCATGCTTTGTGTAACCAGCAGAGATAAGAAGAGGAACTCGTGGATCAGAAAAATGACAAGAGTGGAAGACATAATGATTAGAGTAAAATCCCTGAAATGGCAACGTGCTGGACATACTGCCAGAAGAACAGACAATCGATGGACAGTCGAAATTTTTGATTGGATTCCAAGGGACAGGAAAAGACCCAGAAGAAGACCACATGGGCGGTGGAAGGATGAAATTGGAAAGTATGTGGGAGTGACATGGAGGAGACTCGCACAAAACAGACCGTTGTGGAGGAAACTTGGGGAGACCTTCGTCCAGCAGTGGATAGATAATGGTTGACAATGATGATGAAGATATTTTTACGGTGTTTGTTCGTGTTTGTGGGAAACAGCGAAAAGTTCCAGTACGGCATTGGCTAGCACTATCTTATAAAAATTATTATTCAAAAGGAGCTGATCATTAAATTTGAAATTTAGATTTTTTAAGGGTTTTTTTTTGTACACTGCTGTCCAGACCGCAAGGAAAAGGTACTATTTGACCAGTCAAAATCATAAAAAGCAGCTTATCAGCAGATATTGGTATAGATTGGAACAGTGACAGTAAAATGCAACCCGCAGTATTAAAAATCGTGTTTTTTTTTGTTGTCTGTTTTATTGGAAGTTTAACGACCACCGTGAGCAACTCAATGGGCTATAAGCAGTCGCTAGTCCTTAATTTGTAGTCACTTGTTCCAGGGAAGGGGGAGAACCAGTGCCGTAAGACAAACACAACATCCATGCCTCAACGGGATTTGAACACGGACTCCTTACGGACGAATGATCAGAGGCCATCTCTTAGATCACTGCGCCACCAGGGCGGCAAATCGTGGGTTATGAGTAATAGAGATGGGAACAGAACAAATTGTTAAGAAGTTGGGGATACATCTTCCCCTTTACAACAATACATGGTTGCCCCCGAAGTGTCATGGTTAGAACTAAGTGGTTTAGGAGATTTTGTGGTAAAGTTTCACACTCTTTCTGGGGACCCGTGATATGTTTTGCAGTGGTTTCTAGTGGACGATACCTTTACACAGCATTTCTTCCTAGAATACAGTCTGCATCTTCGATTAGATTCAGATAACGATAGTAGCGCCTTGGTCACTCCACTCGACTGATATTTTTACTAACGCACACTCCATACATACATTCCGTGTGGTGAGAGTTATTTATATTAATAACACAACCATGGCTGCCTATTCGCCTGTACGTCTGTTATTCGCTGACAGACGAAACTACTGACTGTAGATACTTGAAATTTGGTATACGCGTAGCGGTCAAGAAAGCATAATGCACCTCGGGCTGCATATAAAGTTGTACTAAAAAACATGTAAAAGAGCGTCACGTATGTCAAGAAATAGGCATTTAATCAACAACATATGTATATGTATCCTGTTGTTGTATTAGGTTTTGCTATCGGTCATGCAGGCTGAAGATTTGGTTCTGCCGGAATTATGCAGGCTGAAGATTTGGTCAGCGCAAAAACCTTGTCTAGGTGATTTCTGACCATGTCCAAAGGATCGAATCTCTTGCCATTAAGAGAAGTCTGAAGCGGCCTGAAAATGTGGTAATATGTTCGAGCAATGTTAGGGAAATGTTTCGGATAATGTAATACATTCCACCCACACCCCAACATTCTGTCTCCTGCCGGCAAGGTGACGTGAAGTCTTGCATTGTCCTGCTGGACCACAACGCCAGATCTATTGGCTAAAACAGTGAACTTTTTCTTGATTGCCGTCTGTAGAACATCCAGCTGTGAGCAGTTCTTATCGTTATTTATTGTCTGGTTGTTCTATACAAACTCATAGTGTAGTACACCTTTACAATCCCCCCAAACAGTGCGCAAAATATTATTTGGGTGCAGCCATCTTTAGAGATCGCCACACTGTTAAAACTTTTGTAGTAGGCTACACCAAAACTTGGTGCTACACCAGCTGCACCACTTTCTAAGAAAAGATACACCATTGTCTGGTCAAAAAAAAAACAAAAACAAAAAACAACAACATGGTGCTGCTTTATACCATAATGTGGTGCATCTTTGAACTGTAGCGTTGTGCAAGGTTGCAACATGTTGTTGGGTTTTGTTTGCACTACACAATGGTGTATCTTCCCTCAGAAAGTGCAGCAGCTGGTGTAGCCCAACTTTTTTGGTCCAACCTACCACAAAATGTTTACCAGAGTAAGGGTGTATCACCACGCTACAACCACGGCCTATTCCTCACAACATTTTTGTAAACGATCTATTTTTCATCACCAGTCAACAATCTTCTTAAAAATTGACCGAATTTGTTGCGTTTCAGAAGTGTGCCACAGATGGAAACACTATCAAGCAAGTTTCTGTCGGTATAAATTTGTGAAGTCCATACATCGTACCGACTGACGTAACCAAGTTCCCGGGGGTGTTCATGGGTGGGTGGTATATTTGAATAGGTTAAGCACGTTTGCTAAATCTCGTGTTTTTTTACTAGGGGTGCCTCCCTCAATGCACGGAGCTGGTACTCATCAGTGGAGCAAGCCCTGCCCGGACGATCTTCATCTTTCAGGTTAAGGTTTTCCTCTCGACATCTGGCAAACCACCTGCGAAATGTTCTGTCTTCTACAGCACCGCCCCTGCACACACCATTTCGCTTGTCATTCACGAACGGAAAGTATTATCTGATTTAAAAGTGTTTTTTTTCATACATTTTCTTTAGCTGTACCAGGATCAACTTTTCCGCACTATAGTAATTCGATCAAAAACTTTTCGGTATTTTCGACCCACCTTACTATATACACCTGTGGCAGCTGTCGCGTGCGCAGCTCAATTTAGCATACTAGTGGGCTACACATCATGGAAAGTCTTCATACTGCACATCACACTCGTGTGCATATGTTAGGAAAGTATATTTGCTCCATTACGCTCTGTTATCGTCATGTTAGTCCTTAGGTCTCGCAAGCTATTTTTTCCCCATGAGGATCTGTAATCAACATCTTCATCTTTACATCTCACAAGCTATTTTTGCCCCATGACGCTCTGTAAGCGCCTTCGTCCTTAGGTATCGCAAGATACTTTTGCGTAATGACTCTCTGAAATCTTCCTGTTCGTCCTTAGGTCTCGCAAACTGCTTTTCCCCAATGACTCTCTGAAATCTTCCTGTTCGTCTTTAGGTCTCGGAAGTTATTTTGCTTCATGGCGCTCTGTGATCATGCTGTTCGTCCTTACGTCTCGCACGCTATTTTTGCCCCATGACGCTCAGTAGTCGCCTTCGTCCTTAGGTGTCGCCAGCTATTTCTGCCCCATGACGCTCTGTAATCGCCTTCGTCCATAGGTCTCGGAAGCTAGATTTTTCCCATGACGCTCTGTAATCGCCTTCGTCCTTAGGTCTCGCAAGCTGCTTTTGCCCCATGACTCCTGTTCGTCCTTGTAAGTCTCGCAAGCTATTTTTGTCCCATGACGCTCTGTAATCACCTTCGTCCTTAGGTCTCGCAAGCTACTTTTGCCCCATGACGTTCTGTAATCATCCTGTTTGTCCTTAGGTCTCGGACAAAAGTGCATATTGGTCAGTAGAACATGCTTTAAAACTTCAAAAACCCAGTCAAATCATGCGTATGTTATTTGCAAGATATGCATGGAAAGAAATCGTAACACAACTTACGTGCATGTGTGCCAAACTGTGTCTTGTATTTCAGCTAATTAGTCAATTATGTCTAGTCGTTCGGCTACAGAGGATGTTCACACGTTTTTAGAAAGCATTTCATAATAAAGTTTTCATAAAAAGAAGTTCAAAGTATTCAAATTGGCAACAGCGTGTTAAATGAACACGAACGAAACAGCTGCTGCAGTTAAATATGTTAATATTCCACTAGGAAAATGGCCCACACGAACAAGCTGTGGATAGAAGGTTAAGTTTTTGCTCTTTACAAAGGGAAGTATTCTTATTCTGTAATTAGGAAACGCTGTGAAAACCGTAGAATTTACTTTTCTAAGTGTGAAATAAGCAATATTATTGAAAATAAAGTGAAAAATCGTCTCGCATTGCTTCAACAGCAAAAGGTAACATGGAGCGAATATCCAAAGGAGGTGCGTACTTTTACGACTATTTCAAAAGAAATTGAAATAGTTCTTTTAAGACCGGGGCCTTACCCCGGTCTTAAAAGAAAATCCACTGACCAAAAGACCAATTGCTAATTGGTTAAAAATTATTGTTTCAACTGTAAACAAGGTAATGAACAGATATCTGAATCTGAAAAAGAAAATTACAATGTTCTCCCGCCTTTTGCCTAGTCACGTAGCTGAGCGCAGAACACGGTGTAGGCTTCTTTATGAAATTCACTTAACCGGAGGGAGACAGATAGAAATTGTTTTTTTTTTTTTTTTTGAGGTTTAACGAACACCGTGAGCAACTCAATGGGCTATAAGCAGTCGCCCGTCCCTAATTTAGGGTCACTGGTTCCAGAGAAGGGAGAGAGCCATTGCCCTAAGACAAACACAACATCCATGCCCCACCGGGATTCGAACCCGGACCCCTTTCGGACGAATGATCAGAGGCCATCGCTTAGACCACTGAGCCACCGGGGCGGCACAGATAGAAATGTATTGTTACTATAGATGAGGTATGGATCTACCTACCTAAAGGACTGTCACGAAAAAGGTCGATTTACTATCGCAAGAAAAGCAGAAAATGGCTTACTTGTTTTCAAGAATCAAAAGTTTTTTGTGTTGTTTTTTATTGAAGGTTTAACGACCACCGTGAGCTTCAGCAGTCGCTCGTCTCTAATTTAGGGCCACTGGTTCCAGGGAAGAGAGAGAGAGAGAGAGAGAACCAGGGCCGTAAGACATACACAACATCCATGTTTCACGGGATTCGAAGCCGGACCCATCTCGGGCGAATGGTCAGAAGCCATCGCTTAGACCACTGCGCCACTGGAGAAGCAAAGAAAGTTTCAATAAAGGATTCTTGATTATTGCTGGTTTCTCGTGCAGTTGTAAATCAAAGTTAAGAAAAGTTGAAAGAATGTTAAAATCAATTCTCCATATTACCAAAATAATGTTTTAACTCCTATATTTAACGAGGAAATAACTTTTCTTTGTCCACAGAGCCTTCATAGAGTAGACCTCCGTCGGCATAAGACTACCAATCACACATCCGAATCTACCACTATATTTCTTGAAAACTAAAAATCGAGACAGGTTTGCTCACATTCCTACAAAATTCTCTGATATGTCACCAATGAACTATTGTGTTCATACGTTTTGCTCATATTCTTACAAAATTCCCTGATATGTCACCAATGAACTATTGTGTTCATACTTTTGTTCATATTCCTACAAAGTCCCCTGATATATCACCAATGAATTATTGTGTTCATACGTTTTGCTCATATTCCTACAAAGTCCCCTGATATGTCACCAATGAACTATTGTGTTCATACGTTTTGCTCATATTCTTACAAAATTCCCTGATATGTCACCAATGAACTATTGTGTTCATACTTTTGTTCATATTCCTACAAAGTCCCCTGATATATCTCCAATGAACTATTGTGTTCATACGTTTTGCTCATATTCCTACAAAGTCCCCTGATATGTCACCAATGAACTACTGTGTTCATACGTTTTGCTCATATTCCTACAAAGTCCCCTGATATGTCACCAATGAACTATTGTGTTCATACGTGTTTGCTCATATTCCTACAAAGTCCTCCGATATGTCACCAAAAAACTATTGTGTTCATACGTTTTGCTCATATTCCTACAAAGTCCCCTGATATGTCACCAATGAACTATTGTTTTCATACGTGTTGCTCACATTCCTACAAAGTCTTCTGATATGTCATCAATAAACTATTGTGTTCATACGTTTTGCTCATATTCCTACAAAGTCCCCTGATATGTCACTAATGAACCATTGTGTCTTCCGACGCTTCCCTTTAGGGAGCGCTTTCGAAACGAACACCTAATACAATGACCGGACTATGGAAAGGAATGGAAGAGGAAGGGAATAAAACACCACTACCAATTTAAAGAAAAGTCCTGTTATCTTGGAAATCTAGGAGTAGGTTCATAGTCCAGGGAAAGAGCTATCAGATAGAACATTTAATAATGAAGTAATTTTATTTTAAATATTAATTATATTGCTGGAAAATCGTTTTTAAAATGTCTGAACAGTTTAGTTTAGATTTTTACGTCATTCAGAAATGACCTTTGACGACCGTCATTTCTGGATGAAACCCTGATACCCATGGTTTTGTCGTATCCGCAGTAGTTGGTAATACATAAATATGATAAATGATGAACCATGCCTGCATCGATCACAGCTGTGGAAAAACCAGCTTCAGGGAGACAGAATCAAGTGTGAATTCCCTGTTCTTCTTGCTCTCTGAACATCAATCGCATTAAGCTTGTGGGAAGTACTGCTCAGACATGCGGCAGCCCTTGCATTCCATCCCGTGACGGTTCAGCAGTTAGAACATACGTGCAACAACAGATGGCAGAAAATTCGCAAATAACTGTTGGATCATCTCATCATTTCGACGCCTCACTCAGATGCCAATTATTTCCACATGGTACAACCTGTACAACTTGCCTGCACGACGCTTGCAGCAGCTTAGATGTTCCTTGCTCTGAAGAATTCGAGTAATATTGCAAGGTATGGGCAGTGCAACACGCTACTAGGTATTTGTACCCAACGAGATGGAATCTCAGGGAATACACCACAGAAAAAGTAAATTATGGACAATTTTTAAACCCCCAGTGTGGCACAAAGTGAAGCTAATCGGTTTGTATTGTCATATGGTGGGTAAAATACCTTTTGCATGTGAAAAGAATTACGCCGCCCCGGTGGGGAAGTCGTCTAAGCGCTGGATTAAGACCATTCGTCCGAGATGGATCTGGGTTCCAATTCCTTTAGGCATGGATGTTCTATTTGACTTACGGCGCTGTCTCTTTCCGTTTCCTAGAACCAGTGGCCCTAAATTAGGGATGGGCTACAAAGCCCACTGAGTTGCTCATGGTGGCCGCCAAAGCTTCAATCAAAAAGAAGAAAGAAAAAAAAAAAGAATTTCCGTGAGTAAAAACTATACTGAAAGGCTCAGATTGTGCATAATTGAATATATTGTATACCATTTATTTTCTGGATTTGGTCACGTTCTTTTGCCAGCTAAATACAGCTCATTTCTATTTTCATTACTTCCAATCTTTCGTGTAAACTTCCCTCCGACAGAAATAATTTTCAGGAGCTTCATTTAGAAGACTCAGGTTTTGAATTTTTCTGCGATAAATTTTAATTGCAATTATGAATAATATATTCGCTGGGTTACATTTTGAAAAGATTAAAAATGACGCTGTCGTTCATCGTAGCCCATTTGTTAGTGAGCAGAGGAAATTTCAGCGAACGAAATATAGTAACAAGAACAAAATAACTAAATATCAGGCCTAGGAAAAATTACTCTTGTCGTGTGCTTTAGCGACAAGCATGTATAAAGAAATTAAACTTATCACTCCATAAATTAGTGCTGCTAATAAAATTGTCAGGCTTTTGACAAGCTATTGTAAACGAGGCTTCAAATATCTCCTGTATTTAGAGGAGAAGCTTATTTTATTTGAATGGAAAGACGGAATGAAGAATAATTTTATTTAACATTTATCTGGAGCTTACATATTTCGCACATTATTTCTGTCTCATATAATATTTCCCGACAGATATGGCATATTTGTTTCTAAACAAATCCTTGTTTCTTCAGAGAAGAACCTTTGTTTAACCGTTCTTTCCGAACAATCTAATACAAATGATGTTTGGAGTTTTAAAGACCACAGTGAAAATTCGATAAGCTATAAGCAGTCGTCTGTCTCGAATTTAGAGCCACTGTTTCCATAGAAGGGAGAAAGCCAGTGGCGTTAAAAAACAAAAACAGCATCCATGCCTGACCGGGATTCGAAGCCAGACACATCTCAGACGAATTAACAGAATTCCAGCGCTTAGACCACTGCGCCACCTGCAAGAACGAAACCTAGTGAGGCATGCATGCTGTTTTTTACGCTTTCCAACCGTAGGTTAAAGAAGCGTATATGCTCCAGCTTTTTCCGTCCGTCCGTCCGCCTGTCGGCACGATAACTCACGTAAAAATGGTCCGATTTTGATGAAATTTTAGTATATGGTACGGGACCACCAGGGGAAGAACCCTATTGAAAATGGGTGAAGTGGGGTCAAAGGTCACGCCATAAGAGCAGGATCCATTCAAGTGCCCTTATGCGTCATAACTTGCGTAAATATGGTTCGATTTCGATGAAATTTAAGTATGTGGTAGGGGACCACCAGGGGACCAATTCTATTGAAAATGGGTAAAGTGGGGACAAAGTCCACGCTATAAGAGCGGGATCCATTTCATTGCCTTTATGCGTCATAACATGCGTAAATATAGTTCGATTTCGATGAAATTTCAGTATGTGGTAGGAAACTACCTGGGCACGAACCAACGAGATAGAAATACGTAGAGCGCTTACGTCGGGGAACGGGTGAAGCCACCGGAAACAAGTGGCAGCCATGTTTGATGAGGTACAGAACGATTTCCGTTCCGTGTTAAGCAAGGGAGTTTTCGTAATATATGGTTTGATGTTAAATAAGGATATAACTCAGAAATGTTGTTATAAACACCTAGGGGGTGAGACTAAAACTTTAACGTATCAAATAACGATTTTCATTGTTAGTTGACGGCAATAGTGTTTTTAAAAAAAAATGATATTTTAATGGATGCAGCTTGCTGTCGTTGAATAAAATCTCATGCCGTAATTTTTTGACATTTAACAAATTTTTTGGAGCAAATTTTCAGAGAAATATAAGTCAGCGGTAATAGAGTAAATGAAAAAAAAGAAATACAAAAATAAAAAATACAGTTGCAGTCAATCCGCAATTTCGGTAAAAATTTTAGATATTCGTGGGTCATCACCATGAGAATGCTCAATCATCCCACAGCTTATCACTCCAAATACATAGACGCCAAATATTTTATGAGAGTTTTAAATGAAAAAAAAAGGTTCGAAGAAAAACGGAAAACAAACAATGAGTTTACACAGCCAAGAGGTACCAATATTAAAATACTTTTACCAACTGCCCCTATCTTATATAATCAGAAGAAAACTACTACTTACCTGGTTTTTATTTAATAAAAATTAAAAGTCCTTAGCACTGGGCATGTTTCTAATCTGTTTGTTAGTCTTGACATTCAACAACACAAATCTGTAAGCCTTATTCGTGGGTACGCAAGGCAATTGTGGTAACTTGACCATAATAAAGGTATCTCCCAGCACATACACTAAATACTTAACACAATATAATTCTCACTCTCTCTCTCTCTCTCTCTCTCTCTCTCTCTCTATGTATATATAAGACCCAGAAGAATACCCCATGGGAGATGAATGGATGAAATTCGAAAGCATGTCGGAGTAACATGGAGGAGATAGGCTCAAGACATACGATTGCGGAAGAAACTTGGGGAGACCTTCATCCAGTAGTGGATTGATAATGGTTGACAATGATGATAATGATATATATTTTGATTATATACAGTATACATATATTGTAATGATAATAGTTGTCAATGATGATGATATATACACCATTATCAATCCACTGCTGAATGAAGGTCTCCCCAAGTTTCTCTCCAAATGGTATTTACAGTTAGCAACACCAGTACCGAGTAGCTAAAAATAGTTTTATGTACTTTTTCAACCTAAAAAGACATAATTTTTGGTATAAAAAAAATCTTTCTACACATCCTGCTTTTAATATCTGGGCAGGTAAATTTTCTGTGGGCATGTATTATTTTAGATATTATTCAAGCTCTGGGCTGAGTGACCAAAAAATTCAGATTATGGACTTTAATTTTTTTATGGGACAAATAATTGTATTTTTTTTTGTTTCAGCATTAAGTATTTAATATTTTTTATTTGCACTTTCATATTTTACTTTTTTTTTTTTGAGAAGCCTAGTCTTTTGTTGTCCCAAAGCTGAAATTTTGTAGTTTTCACATGATATTTGGACACATTTTGGCAATTGTTAAGATGTACTGCACATAGTTTTTTTTTGTTTCAATTTTAAGGGCACAACCTCTTATTAATATGAAGTGAGAAATTAACAACTACTGATTTGCATTCATGATGTGCAAAAAGTTTGGCGAGCAAATGTTTATGTTTTGTGTTGTTATTTTGTGGGTTCCTTCAGCAGTCTTGCTGGAAATACAAGTGCGTCTGATTTGTATTTTAGAGAAATACAGGCACAACTTGTTCAATTCAAAGAAAGATTGATTTACGTGAGTGATATTTGTTCAATACTAACCTCTCATATATATGGTTGATGCAAAAGGAATAACTGGCAATTTATACATGGACATACTGACTGTACATTCATCATGAATCAGAGGTCACATTCTTCAAAAAAAAAAAAAAAAAAAACCACCACCTATCACGCAAAAATCAAATGCAAGTAGTTATTACAAAATGTTGCTAGTCCCTTTCTTTTGTATAATTCCATAATTTTTTTCAATTGTCATTTCATAATCGTGTGTGCCAGTTTTCATAAATATTTTATGTTGTTTGCATTTTTGAGGTACCATTGTACTCCCTGTTTCCTATTTTCAGTTTTAAATCAATATTGCCTGTATTTTTGCTACCCAAAAACCACACACATTGACTAACACATTCACAAATAAAGAGTATTCTGTCAAGAAATTTTCAAGCTCCCCACTCTCACTTTGTTGAAGAAATACTACAGATTAATCAGTAATCAGAGACAAATGCCTAGAACACAAGCTGGGTGACCCTGTGCTTTCAGATAAAATACTAGATTGTTTCCTGACAGGTGTCAGCAAGCAATAAATTTATATTACCAATCACAATTATTACTTCTGCAATTTAAGTAACTATAAATTGACTGCTTTACCAGTTCTTGCTATCTAATGGACATTAGCCATGGGTACATGATCTTTATCACATAAAAAGAAATTGCTGCTTCCTAAGATTTTGAAATATTTGTTGTCTTGTCAGACAAGTTGCATGTACACTGTACAGATTCTAGAATATATATGCAAATGCCATTTGCAAGACATCCTCAGTATATTGAAAAAAACAAAACATTTACATAGGTAGAAATTGTACCCCAAAAGCCTCAAAGTTGGTAACCCACAGTTAACCTCAGCTTCCCAGAGTAAACATCATTCAGTTTTCACATTGAGTATGACTGTTTACAAAATATAAGAAATAAAAAGTCTTAAGATAACACAGATATTGAAATGGCTTATCTGCTGGTTTAATCACCAGCTACACGGATTAGATGTTTTATTTTTTGTGTTTGATTAACTGAGCATTTACAGCTCAACCTGATTTTAAAATGCTTACTTGTGAAATGTAGTTCCACAATCCTTGTTCCTGTTATTCTTACAATCAAAACCTGCGCAGTAATATGGCATTTTAAATATCAACAATGTGCTGATAATTGTGATTATTCACGAAACTGTAGCACTAAATTTGTAATGAAGCATAACACGATCGCCGAACAGCTGAAAGAACCGAGGTGACTCCTTGACACACGCAGAATTTGTACCTCATCAAAGATGGCGGGCTCTCCCCGCGTTGGCTTCTGCTGCCACGGCAGAGAACCAATCGCAGAAGCACTCTATGTATTTCTATCTCGTTGGCACGAACCCTATTGAAAATTGGCAAATTGGGGTCAAAGATCAGGCAGGGCATAAGAACGGGATTTGTTCCATTGCCCTTATGCGTCATAACTTGCGTAAAAATGGTTCGATTTCGATGAAATTTTGGTATGTGGTAAGGAACCACCTGGGAACGAAACCTCTTGAAAATGGGTGGAATGGGGTCAAAGGTCAGGACATAAAGGTGGAATCCATTCCATTGACTTTATGCGTCATAACATGCGTAAATATGGTTCGATTTCGATGAAATTTTAGTATGTGGTAGGAAACCACCTGGGCACAAACCCTATTGAAAATGGGTGAAATGAGATCAAGGTCAGGACACTGGAGTGGTATCCATTCCATTGCCCTTGTGCATCATAACTTACCAAAAAATGTTTCGATTGCGACAAAACGTTATCATATTGTTCCGGAGGTATAGTGAACCGTTTCCGTTGAATATCAACGAAATGGGGTTAAAGGCCATTGCACAAAAGCAAGATTTATTCCACAGCCATTATTCTCATAACTTGCGTAAAACTGCTTCTATTGCTACAAAACTTTAGTATGTTATTCTTGAGGTGTACTGAACCGGTTTTATTGAATATCATCGAAATGGGGTCAAAGGTCAGGACACAGAAGCGAGATTTATTCAACAGCCATTATCCTCATAACTTGAGTAATAATGTTTGGTATGTTGGAAAGCGTATCATAATTAATGCATTGCATGATTTTACTAACTTGTTGTCTTACAGCAGTGGCTCTTTTCCCTCCCGGGAACAAGTGATCCTAAATTAGGGACGGACGACTGCTTATAACCCATCGATTTGCTCATGGTGGTCGTTGAACTCCCAAACATACAAAAAACAGGCAGTGTCTGGAAGTTGAGTAGTAAGTACTTTGGGCTCGGTTTATTCCGACATCGCGGATAGTAAAAAGCTGTAATAACGAACAAACAGCTGCAAGACGATCTTTAACAGTGGTTGATTGGTTGGTAGATTTTTACGGCGCAAAGGATCATACTTGGCCAAAGAAGCGCCGAACACAAGATCATCAAATGAAATATCTTAAAAGCCGCGTACAAAATTTAAGAGCAGGCTGACGTGGCGAAACCAACAAATGAGAAATAAGAAAACAGTGAAAACTAGACAAAGGTAATGAAATCAATATGTGTAAATAAAGCAAAAAGACAGCGGTTGTATCGCAATGATCACCCAATATCGTCTGCAGCGTATCTGCGCCGTTGTCAGACAAATGCGAATGAAAATAAAGAAAACGATGATCACAGAAACGAACACAAGTACACAGAATATGAAGGACAGTTGCGTGTCTCGCACGCTGGAGTATTGTCGCCACACAACAAAAATCGGTGGGTAAAACGACAGTGCCCAATGCGGAGACGCGCAAGAACAGCTTCCTCACGATGTTTCCTCGGCAGACTAGATTGCCATAGTCAGATCTGCGGTTTGACGGAAATAAGCTTGTTGCTGTCCTGTTGAAACCGCCGCGACTGATACTCCTGCATGATAAACGCACGGATGGAAGGACGAACATCTCGAAAGAAGAGCGGCAGTCGAGTCATTGGAAACAGACCTGGCGTAGAAATCCCACAGCTCGTTATCCCGACTCCCAACATGGCCAGGAACCCAATAGAATCACACCACGAATCCAGCGCCAGACAGCGTTCACAGGAGACGACGAACAGCTCTTGTAACAGGTGAAACCAAGGAGGTTATATTACTGGAGACACCACTGGCTCTTCCGCCATAGGTCACAGCTAATCTGTGTTGTGACGTCACAAGCAGGCAAAAATGAACTAAATTATACCGTTGATGAAACAGTAAGCTTGTGTATCATTGATAAAGATTATTGAATTACTCATGTTATCTGTTTATACGCTTAGAGGCTTTAGTTCCATTGGTTTCCAAGCGGCTTCTCTTCTGCGGCTGCGTCGTGCTTGCTCATGACGTCATTTGCAGCACTGACGGTGACTTATGGCGGCCAATGCTGCGTGGATAGGAGTGGTGTCTCCAGTAATATAACCTCCTTGGGTGAAACAGTCCTCAGGGGGAGGATAAAGCTTGGATAACTGATTGGGAATCGATGCAAACCACAGTACGACGCTGAGAGCAAGACTGGATGTGACGCAAGGCCAGGTGAACTGTATGCATTTCCGCTGAAAAGACGGTCGCTGCCGGAGAATCCTCTCAGCATACGCCTCATCAATACACACAATGGCAGATCCCACGACATCACCGGTTCAGCCATCGGTGAAGACCGGCACGAAATAGGGATGGAGCAAGAGGTGCTCGGCAAAAAGTTGCTGGTAAACGAGCCAGAAGTGGAGGACTTAAACCACACAGAAAGAGATACATCGACCATTACCTGAGCCGACTGCCATAGGAGGATCATGAGAAGCTTTGGTCACACCAATCATCAATAAATCCACGCCACCATTGCACACCATGACCGATATCCGAATCCAAAAAATTGGAATTGAGTTGCTCACGGTGGTCTTTAAATTTCCAATCAAAAAACGAAAAAAAAACATAAATGGAATAAAGTTGACAATTTAAGATTTCCTGACGGCATAGCTCGCACATCGGAAAATGAAAAAAAAATTAAAATAAATGTTAGAACTAATAGATTTGTCAAATGAAATTGGAATAGAAATCAATATAGGTAAAACCAAAATAATGTGAAACCAACTTAATAACAGCGAAGCACAAGAAAAAATCAGAATAAATGATAAAGAGATAGAATATGTGAAAGAATACATATACCTAAGAAAACTAGTTACAACAGAGAAACAGGGATTTATGGAAGAAATTGACAGAATTATAAAAATGGGGTTGACAGCTTTGAAGAAGTTTAAAAAGATTATATGCAGTAAAATGAAGTCAGAAAACAGAGCAAAACTTTTGAAGGAACGTACGCCGATAAGTCATTATATTATGACCACCTAAGTAATAAGATGTAGAATCCCCATTTAGCCCGCAGAACAGCGGTCACTCGGGGAGGCATCGATTCGATGAGGTGTCGATGGGTATCGTTGGGTATCTGGTACCATAATGACAACAGAAGGTCCTCCTGTTCCCGTAAATTTCGGGGTAGTGACGATTTAGCGCGAACCCGCTTTTCCAAGTCCAATCACAAATGTTCGATTGTGTTCATGTCAGGTAAATTTGCAGACCAGGTCATTAGCAGAAAGTCACCAGCAAGTTCCTGAAACCCCTCCTTGACGATTCTGGAAGTGCGGCATGGAGCATTATCCTGTTGGTAATGGCCATCACTAGCACAGAACACAGTTGTCGTGAATGCGTGAACTTGATCCGCAACGATATTCAGATACCTGACAGCTGCCAGGGATTGTGCTACTGAGATAATGGGGTCTAATGTGTCCCAAGGAAACAACGCCCACCTCATAACACCGCCGCCGCTGACCAATTTCCCACCAACAGTGAATCCAGGTGCCTCCGTTGATAATCGGCGTATCCTCGCCCGGCCGTCCACGTGATGCACCAAGAATCTTGATTCGTCTGATCAGGCTACTTTCTTCCAATCACCCACTGTCCGATCTTGTTGTTCTTGGGCCAATTTCAAGCGTTGTTGGCGATGACGTGCAGTGAACATGGCAACCCGACTGGGCTTTTGCCTACGCAGGCCCATGCGAAGAAGGCTGTGATGAATTGTGTGATGTGACACATCTCCTGATCACCACTGTTTCAGCTACGGTTGATTTGTCGGACTGTGGCCTTGCGGCCACTGTGAACAATGCGCGACAATGAGCTGCGGACGGCACATGGCAGGACGACGGTTCTTCGTTTGGCCATCGGTCGGCCATCTTTCATACGTACTCACCAGAGCGAGTGGCACGTGACCAACACACAAGCCGCGTCGTTTTCGAGATCGTAGTTCCGAGTTCCCGTGCCATCACAATTTGTTCTTTATCAAACTCAGATAAATCGGCAGCTTTTCCCATTCTGATTCCGAACACTCTACTAACCGAAAGATTAGATCAAATTATATTTAGAGGATTTTGGGATGGGAGTGTCTGACCCCAGGTCTTAAACAACCCTTACAAATAAGAAGCTATAATATTTGGGCTAGAGTGCCCGATAGGAAAGTGACACGAAAGCGAGGTAGTACCCGAGGTCCAATGGCTTAACGGGCGTTAGTGCCTGCATGGGATCGAATCCGAAGTCTTCTCCGTGGCAGTCACGAAAGATGACCTCTAGGCCATCCGAGTCCTTACTAACCGAAAAGTGGTCCTCGGGTTGAATATATACTGCTGTGTGAACTTCAACTGCGCCACATTTCGGCCTCCACGCCCTCTCATTTCTCTAGGCTGGTGGGTTGTCAAAATGTAATGGTTCATTTGTGTATAGTGCCCGTTATAACACATGGCGCTGAAACCTTGACTCTCAAGAAAAATATCTTAAATAAATTTGAAAAAAAAAATTAAAATGGAAAGATCCCTACTAAATATATAAGACTTCAAGATAAAGTAAAGAATACAGATATCAGATCCAGAACAAAATTTTTAGACATCGGTGAAAAGATACGCAATTTAAAATGGAAATGGGCTGGACATATAGCAAGAATGAAAAATAACAGATGGACTAAAATAATAACATAATGGAGACCATATTAAGGAAAGAAAGAAGTAGGAAGACCAGAAGAAAGATGTATGGATGATATAAACAAAACTGTGGAAAAGCTGTAGAATAGACAAGCCCAGAACAGGAACATTTGGAAAGAGTTGAGCGAGGCCTATAACCTCAAGTGGCTACAAAAGGGTTGGAAGAAAGATAGAAAGAAGGAAAGATACACCAGGTCGCGATTGCGTTGCGTTTGCGTTTTGGTGTTTCCAAAAACTACATCAGTTACAGTTGTTCTGGGCAGTTGCAGCACGGCAGAAATTTCCGGAACTGAATTGTTTCTATTAGGTGTGCAACTTCATTCTCGGTCACAGGCATGACACGTTGACAGCAAATTATAGCAAATCGAATACGTACCTAATCAGGGAAATAAGCCCCGTCGTGTTGGATACATCTCAGCCATCGGTCAGGGAGCTGCCAAATACTACTGCGGAAAAAAGAAGGCGGTTTCGAGTTGATAATGTAATCAATACTTGTGTGGACCTCCTCGACAAAAGTGAAGTGCTTATCACTCAGGTGATGCTTCAGAGAGCGAAAGAGGTGATAATCCGACGGGGCGAAGTCGGGAGAATATGCGAGGTTGAACCCAATCTCCCATCCCAGGTCGGTGATCGTGTTTCAAGTCGTTTTCGCGGTGTCAGGACGCGCGTTATCCTGAAGCAACAGGACTGACCTTCTGCCCTTGTTGCTGTATGGTCGTTTCGCCTCTATTGCGTCAATCACACAAATGAGTTGCTGACAATAACGCTCAGCATTGACCGTTTCACCAGGTTTGAGCAACTCATAGTGTACGACACCGCACTGATCCCATCATATGCACAGCAACAACTTCCTGGCATGGATATTCGGTTTGGTGGTAGGCTGACCTGGATAAATCCACGATGTGCGCCGCTTAGGATTATCGTAGGGGATTCAGGTTCTCATCACAGGTCAAATTCTTGAGGAGGAAATCCTTCTTCTTGAATCTGGAAAGCAAGGACACAGCAACATTGTAGCGTCTCGACTTGTTCGCAGCTGTGAGTTGGTGGGGCACCCAACATCCCTCCTTGTGAATCAGTCCACGCTTGTGCAGGCCCTTTGCATAGGCTTGCTGTGTAACTCCGAGTTCCTGCGAGAGCTCTGACTGTGCGCGACAGGAATCCGTTTCCAACAGTTGTTCCAATTTCTCATCGTCAACTTTCTTCAGGTGCTTTGCATATGCTTGCCGTGTTACTCCGAGTTCCTGGGCGAGCTCTGACTGTGAGCGACAGGAATCCGTGTCCAACAGTTGTTCCAATTCCTCATCGTAAACTTTCCGAAGGCGCTTTGCATAGGCTTGCCGTGTTACTCCGAGTTCCTGGGCGAGCTCTGACTGTGTGCGACAGGGATCCGTGTCCAACAGTTGTTCCAATTTCTCATCGTCAACTTTCTTCAGGCGCTTTGCATAGGCTTGCCGTGTTACTCTGGGTTCCTGGGCGAGCTCTAACTGTGTGCGACAGGAATCCGTGTCCAACAGTTGTTCCAATTCCTCATCGGGAACTTTCTTCAGGCGCTTTGCATAGGCTTGCCGTGTTACTCCGAGTTCCTGGGAGAGCTCTGGCTGTGTGCGACAGGAATCCGTGTCCAACAGTTGTTCCAATTCCTCATCGTCAACTTTCTTCAGGCGCTTTGCATAGGCTTGCCGTGTTACTCCGAGTTCCTGGGAGAGCTCCGACTGTGTGCGACAGGAATCCGTGTCCAACAGTTGTTCCAAATTCTCATCGTCAACTTTCTTCAGGCGCTTTGCATAGGCTTGCCGTGTTACTCCTAGTTCCTGGGAGAGCTCTGACTGTGTGCGACAGGAATCGGTGTCCAACAGTTGTTCCAATTCCTCATTGTCTAATTTTCTGTGTCTGTCACGGGTGTTCTGCATCACGGAGATCAAACTTTCCCTGCTTAAAGCCCTGGAACTACTTCTTACACGTACTGTAGGACACAGCAGCCTCACCCAAAGCAGCACAGATCATTTGCTGGACTTCCGCGACATTTTTGTTCAGCTGAAACGCGAACAGGAGGTAGTACCTCAAATGTTGCTTCTCGAACGACATGACTTTCACAGTCAACTTTCCTCCCTTCTGTCACTACAGCTAAGAGCGGTTACGGTTGCCGGGAAAGCTGTTGGATGGCACTGCAATCAGCCATTATCGCACACAGCGATTTACATTTGCCGATCATTTGTGATCGCTTGCGGGTAAGGGCCGAGAATAAAGTTGCACACTTAATAAGAGGACATCCTATGACAGTACCACACAGAAATTCGCTGAACTTTGAAGTACTGCTCTTTCTACTTTTTGTGCTTGTGTTTGATGTTTGTCTGGCCAAATTTGTCCTTTTATTTCTGTATGCACGAAGGCTGTTTTTTTTATCTGGAAAATACGAGGTCCGATCAAAAAGTTCCAAGACTGGGCCAATATACAAAAAAGTACATACGTTACTTAAGTCTGGCTATGATCTCCATACAATTAGTCTCCTTTGGCAGCGATACACCGCTGCCAGCGTTTTTTCATCTGTTGGAACGCTCTCTGGATGTCCTGTCCGCGAATCGCTTGACTTCGTCCACGGTTTCAAAACGGCAACCCTTGAGATTCAGCTTCATCTTCAGGAACAGAAAGAAGTCGCAGGGGGCGAAATCTGGCGAGTAAGGCGGGAGATAAAAGGTAGTCATGATATTGCGGCTGAAAACCGAGGTTGGCGCTAACGCTCTGTGAGCTGCAGTATTTTCGTGATGGAGCAGGAAATCGTCCCTGCGGCACATTTCAGGTCGTTTGCGGCAAATGTCCTCCCTAAGACGCCGCAGAACATCTCAGTAAAAAAGAGCAGTGACTGCCTGGCCCTGGGGGATGAATTCACGGTGCACAGGCCCACGAATTTCGAAGAACACGAAGAGCCTGCGTTTGGTTGCGCTCCGGATCTGTTGGGCCTTCTTCCGCTGTGGAGATGCCGGGCTCTTCCACTGCGACGACTGTTGTTTGGTCTCTGGGTCGTAACCGTAGACCCAAGTATCGTCCCCAGTGATGACCCGCGACAGGAACGTTGGTTCATTCTCCACCTGCTGAAGAATATCTTGACAGAATTCGACAAGGAGCGCCTTTTGTTTGGGGTTTAGAGTCTTTGGCACAAATGTTGCAGCAATGCGGTGCATTTACAAAACCGACGTCAGATTTTCTGGTACATTGTCCGTATGGCACATTGACGATAGTAGCAATGTTTTGAATGGTTCTCCGACGATCATCATGCACTAGTTCACTAATTGTGTCCACATTTTCGGGGGTTTTGCACATGGACGGTCGCCCTGACCTCTCGTCGTCTTCCAGCGACGTTCTTGAAGCGCGAGGGCCACTCCAAACATCTAGCACGACTCATGGCTTCATTGTCATAAGCCTGACTCAACATTTCATGCGTCTCCGTTCCCTATTGGCCGATTTTGACGCATAATTTGATGTTCGCTCGCTTCTGTAGTCTGCGGTCCATACCAAAATCGCAGCTGTGTTCCGTAAGTGGTCACCAAATATCGTGTAGCAGAGCTCCCGATGTTCACAGAACGACGCTACTCGGCACAATGCCTCATGAAGGACACTACCCTCGAACTCTGCTCGCGCATCCGCGTACTGCCATCTGTTGGCGCGCTACGTACCTAGTATGGGAACATTTTGGTCGTATTACTTACATACTCGAAATGGGTTTCCGGAAAATTTTTATGGTATAGTGTACGCTATTTTTGAGTTTTCGCACCAATAGAAATGAAGTGTAAAAATTAAAAAAGGAGATTCCGAGGCACTAAACGTAAAACAAAGAAACAGACTGCTGCAAAACGTTTTCACGTCGAAGGAAGATATGTATACTCAGTATGCTTCCGTCTATCCATTTCTGTGCATGCGTTGCTAAAATAATCTCAACCATCTCGCAGAAAATGTGTATTTGCCTTCAGTGGGGATAAGTGTACATTTGGGCGTGCTTCTAACGTAAGGAAAATCTTTTCATGCCTCACCTCTATTATCTCCAATCATTCGTCCTTTCATAGGTACTTGTATGTCCAGAAGGAGAAGAAGATTACACACCCATTTGAAATGGAAACATTGCTACATAAACCTTTCTTTTGATGTACCTCTTTATTTCACTTTTTCCTTCAGGCTTCGCTACAAATTCTTATACTTTTTTAAGCAATGGTTCATAAACTTCTGCGAATGCCAACGGTATAACGAATGTGATAAGCAGTTTTGATCAAGTTTGTCCACAAATGGCATTTACAGATTTACTCTGACACGAAATCTTGAAATGTCTTTTATTGTAAAAATTCTGGAAGAACGTTTAACATGTTTCTTGCATTCTTAACTCCATTCATATCCTAAATGGAAGCTTTATGACACAGTTATTGAATTTACTTGCAGAAAGATTCGTCTTCTGAGGACAAAGAAGGAGTGGCAAACAGCGCGAGAAAACATTTCCCCTTAAAAAGCTATTAGCGACAGTGGAATGCTTTTTTCTTTTGCGTCTAAGCGCTTTTCCCTGGCAGCTCTTTTAAATGCAAAATATGCTTAGTTATCGTAAAAATCGCAACAAGAATGGATATTTTATGACATGGAAACTTTACGTTTCACACGGGTTTATGTTTATGTTTCACACCGTTTCGAGATACTTCTTCACGCAGATGGCTCCTTCAAGTTTCTCCTCAGAAAAAATGGGCGCCGTTAACACTGTTGAAATTTGTGTAATTGATTTACTGTTATTTTTGGAGATAGTACAGCTTGGTGAAGAAATAGTAGAAACAAAGCAGATTTGCATCTCACACCACCGGTAGGAAGTATTATAAATTAAAAAAAAATCAGGAATGTGCAGGAAATGATTTCTTCATACAGTGGTGTGCGAAAGTAATGCATAACCTGCAAAAACTGTGAATTTTTAAGTTTAAATATTTTTTTTTACTAAATAATTTTCATAGTTATTTCATCGTTTACATGTCATTAGATGCGAAATTTAAAAGAGATTTCACAAATGCCTTAGTTTTTCCTGCATCTACTCCTGTTCTTAAGATATGATATAAAATATGGGGTTTGACAAACACATTGAAATTCAGGCTATCAGTTGTTACAGGCAATCGTAGACATTCTTTTACCTGATTGGCTGCTTCCTAATCCTACACCATCCTTTACATGGGTTGACGCAGATCTAGCTACAACAGTATTGTAGTGCCACTTCTTGTTGTTATTAGGGTTTAATTTCTGTACATTCTTAGTAATGGTTAAAACTGCAGAATTGTTCACAGCGGCCAGAATAAAAATAGTTGTTCCGCATAAAGAGGAATATCTTTCAAGTCAAATCGCTAAAAGAGCCGCCAACGTCATCTACTATTTACACAGTGCATTTAAAATAAATCATGAAAATGTTTAAATAAAATAGTCCATGGTTCCAATATAACTCTAGGGACATAATCATAATAACAGTGATAGCTAACCTGGAGCGTTTATAATGGATACCTAATTCCATCTTGGAGTATAGGAACCGGTCGCAACCAAACGAGACAAGGCGGTTGTTAATTTGCCATTACGAACACCATATTTATGCTCCCTGGCTCTGGTTCTGAAATTTCTTTTTGTAGATCCAATTTATACAGTATCCTTAGTGTCTGGAACAACGGCTTGTAGAGGAATGGTGAATACGCCGTGACTAGTATGTGGATGCATCTTTTCCCGATCCTTCTTGATTAATGCATAAATATTTATAGTCGTGAGGCCAAAGTCAATATTATATGGTTTACACTTATTTGTTAGTACATTGACAATCCTGGGCACATACGGAAGTGATCCCACAAAACGGGGTTTTACGAAAGTCTCTAGAAAGAGTCAAAACATTAGACTTCTTAATTTGCCGGAGCAAACGATCCACCGCCGAGGGCTCTTATCCATAATGACAGGCAATTTGTTTAATCTTGACCAGTTCCAAATGTCGTAATCTAGGGTTGGACGAGTGTGAAAATGCTCTACGTAATAAAAACCGAATAGACGCAAATTTGTAATTAGTCGGGTGATAAGACCAGTAGGGTATAATTTCAACACTGGAAGACGGTTTTCTGAAAACAGAAAACTGCAAATGATTCGAGGGGTTCCATTCCAAAATAAAATCCAAAAAAGGTAAACTCCGGTTTTGTTAGATTTCAAGGGTGAAATTGATAGACGGAACTTTTGAGGAACAATACTCAGAAAATAAAACTAGATCTGAAACGGAATATGTCCAAAACAACAAATTATCGTCCACGTATCTCACGAATAGTAACGGAGTTTGAGGGTAGACGGATAAGATGTCCTCCTCCAAAGACTGCATCATATCTGTGCAAGAATGGGGGGAGGAGGGGGGCATAGGAGCTCCACTTTCCTGACGGTAGATAATGTCATTAAACTTAAAATAGGATCTCGTCTGAACAAGGCGCAACGCTGTAAGCACAGCCTAAACCTCCAGTGCAGGAACATCAGCTGCAAACTGTTTGGAGTTAATAATTCCGTGAACATATGTGACAGGAATGTTGGGAAATAACGATTCTACGTCGAGCGAGGCCGTCAAAAACTTAGACTCAGGTTGAAGAAATGGTCGAATAGTGGTCAAGGCCTGAAATGAATTAGAAACAGAATACATGGGATTAGAAATTAATGGTTTCAAATATGCTGCAAGGGTTGATTCCAGTGGGCGGATAGGGTTAGACACAAGAGGTCTCAAAGGTAGATCTGGTTTATGCAACTTGAGTTGTCCAATTAATTCAGGGGTTCTGGAGCCACAAGGAGGAGACAAAGCTGAAATCAAAGACGAAGGAGGCCTGCAAGGGTTTTCATACGAGCCAATGCTGATATAGTAGCCTTGGTGGGATCAGTATGGACGACAACAGTATTGACCTTGGAAATTTCTGTACACATTTTCTGGTGATACTCCGTCTTGTCTAAAATAATCATCTGATTTGAACCGTCCGCCGAAATTATAGCTAGTTGTGGGTTGTCACGAAGTCCCTTTAATGCTTTGCGCTCAGAATTGAATGTATTGTTAAGTTGTCACAGTTAAAAATAGTTAACTTAAAAATTCACGTTTTTTGGAGGTGATGCAATACTTTTGCACACCTTTGTAACTCTAGGTACACAATTTTTCAATGCATATTTTAAATTTCATAATTCTCGTACGCCATGCGAAACATAAAATAATGAGCGAGAAATGCGATGCAAAAATAAGACTTTCGAATGAGGTTTAACGACTTGAGCTCAAATTACTTCGTTTAGCCCGAATCACAGCACGTACGCGATTTGGCATTGATTCAGAAAGGTATTGGTGTGTATCTCCGGTGTGAGCAAACCAGACTTTTACCAGAGAGTCCTTTAACTGGCTCAGATTTTTTTTTCGATTGAAATTTTAACGACATCGCGAGCAACGCAATGGGCTATAAGCAGTCACCCCGTCCCTAATTTAGGGTCACTGGTTCCAGGCAAGGGAGAGAGCCAGTGACGTAAAACAAACCTAAAATCCCTGCCTGACCGGGATTCGAACCCGCACCCTTCACGGACGAATTAATATAAGCGAGCGCTTAGACTCCTGAGCCACCAGTGCGGCGACTGAGATTTGACGTAAGAGGACTTTATTCCCGGATCTGTTTTTTCTAACATGTCCCCTACATTCTCATTGGGGTTCTTTGATTTGGTTCATTGGAGGTTTAAGGACCACCGTGAGCAACTCAATGGGCTATAAACAGTCGCCCATCCCTAATTTAAGGTCACCGGTTAGAGAGAAATAAGAGAGCCAATGCCGTAAGACAAACACAACATCCATGCCTTACCGGAATTCGAAGCCGGATCCCTTTTGGACGAATGATCCGAGGCTATCGCTTAAACCACTGCGCCACCGGAACGGCTCAATGAGGTTCAAATACGGGTCCTTGGTGACCAAGAAAGATAGTGGAAGTCGTTGTCATTCTCCCTGAAACACTGCTTAACACATCGTGCGCAATGTAAAGAATCATTGTCTTCCATGACACACCCCACAACGGCAGGATAGAAACTAATATTGCAAGATGATGAACTTGATCAGCGGCAATGTTCAGATAACTCTTGGAGGACACACGACTTTCCAGCAATGTGAGGATACATCGTCTGTACAAAAATAACGTTCCTCACAACATGACACAATCTGCAATTTTTTTTTAATTATTATTGGAGGTTTAGCGAGCACCGTGATCAACTCAATAGGCTAAAAGTGGTCGCCCGCCCTAATTTAGGGCCACTGGTTCCAGGGAAGGGAGAGAGCCAGCGCCGTAAGACAAACACAACATCCATGCCTCACTGGGATTCAAACCGGACCCTTTTCGGACGAATGATCAGAAGCTATTGCTTAAACCACTGCGCCACCCGGGCGGCCTCCAAACCTTGAGTTTTATTTCCCAGGCAAGCTGGGTCCATTACTTCCTGGGGCTACCACAAAACTCTCTGGCTACCATCGGTACAGAAAAGGTGTATTGTGGCACCTCTGATCACATGACTTTTTTGCCATCTTCCAGTGTCGATTCACGGTGTTCCTGACACTACTGTAGAGGAATTTTCTTTTCTGTTGCAGAAATCAGTGGTTCCCGTGCAGGCATGCCAACGCCAGTACCGATACTATTCAGGGCGCATAGTTCGATGAGATGTGGGCCAGAACAGCCTTCATCGAAACTTCTGTTAGTTGCTGTACGTACGGGGAGATCTTGCTTCTCCGTACATGAGTTCTCAGACGACGGTGATCTCGTTCCGGACAGATTGTTATCGCGCCACAATTGCGTTTCTTAGACAAGCGACAAGGGCTATTTTTCTTCTGATCAAAGTTGCTGGAAAAGCAAGTCATAAGCACGCCTCATAGCAGTCGCCGAACATTGCTTCCAGGCGCGGAGAAAATTTTTATCATTTTTAACAACCCTGCGTTAAGTGCTAACACCGTGCCACCCACGTGATTAGTCCCGGAAAAAACCTAGCGTGAGAAATGCAACTCGTTTCTCTTCACAGGCCATTACAAGCCTTGTGTTATTCTTTTCTCATGCTGCGATGCTTCTTTTGGCAAGAAATGCGTGTACTGAGTTCACTGACACTTTATGCTTATTTGTAAATGTCATACTTTTGAAACTTCGTTTATTTATTTAGTGCACACGTATCGGTTATTGCGTATACAAGTAAAACTTGAGGTTTAAGTGCTTCTTGACCCTTTAACTGGATTACCTTCTATGTAAGATAAGTCATTTTATGTGCATACAATAATTTTCGAATTGTCAAGTCTGTCCACTGGAACATAGCCCTATCACAGTACCGAAGGCAAGTGTAGAAACGTAAACATCTCGTTTTTATAACACCCTACTGCTACTACAATAAAAATCCCGGGTTATCTCCCCTTTTAAAAAACCAGTGAGTTGTGTTGTTTTCAAAACCGTTGCTCCAGCCGTTTTTGTAAACAGCTGAAGGACACCCCCAATACGCCTATAATCGAACTGCGAAAGATACTTTGTTTATCCCATTGTGATCAACACTACTAACGAGCATCAATCTTAAATGGTTTCCTAGATGTAGTGGTGACGCACGTCACCCCGTATTTTGCATATGCCCTGCGTAAGTGTCATTTAGGAGCATATGCATATAGGTTTCTGATTCAATGGCCGGTGTGTGTACACGAATAATAGACTTCGACTCGCAGATATAACAGAACGGAAATAACAGTTTACTGTGTTTTTATTTTGTGACAAGCCGATAGTGTACTGGCTTTGGAGAATATGGTACATGCTTCAAGTGTACTTGTCAAGAGAATATGGTAAATACTTCAAGTGTACTTCTCAGGAGAATATGGTAAATGCTTCAAGTGTACTGCTCAAGAGCATATGGTAAATGCTTCAAGTGTACTGGTTAGGAAAATATGGTAAATACTTCAAGTGTAGTGCTTAGAAGAATATGGTAAGTCGAGGAGAATATGGTAAATGCTTCAAATGAATATGGTAAGTCGAGGAGAATATGGTAAATCCTTCTCAGGAGAATATGGTAAATGCATTAGGTGTACTGGTCAGGAGAATATGGTAAATGCTTCAAGTGTACTGGTCAGGAGAATATGGTGAATGCTTCAAGTGTATTGGTCAGGAAAATATGGTAAATGCTTCAGGTGTAGTGCTCTGGAGAATATGGTATATGCTTCAAGTGAATATGGTAAGTCGAGGAGAATATGGTAAATCATTCTCAGCAGAATATGGTAAATGCATTAAGCGTACTGGTCAGGAGAATATGGTAAATACGTCAAGTGTACTGCTCAATAGAATGTGGTAAGTGCTTCAAGTGTAATGCTGAAAAGAATATGGTAAATGCTTCAAGTGTACTGGTCAGGAAAATATGGTAAATGCTTCAGGTGTAGTGCTCAGGACAATATGGTAAATGCTTCAAGTGAATATGGTAAGTCGAGAAGAATATGGTAAATCCTTCTCGGGAGAATATGGTAAATACATTAAGTGTACTGGTCAGGAGAATATGGTAAATTCTTCGTGACTTATTTGTCTACGCTCCATGAATTTCTGTAGTTTTAACTCTTTATTCAACCGAAGTACCTGAACCAAATGTTGTCCAAATCTTTCTGCGCTCCCCAAACAGAAATGCTGATATACCCGCCAGGTTTTACGAAAGCTATATAAATCAATTTCTTTCTCCAGCTCATCTCAGCACCCATCATAAGTATGTATGTTAATTGTGATAAGACTTGAACTCGGTTTGAGTAGTTTTAGGAAGGGAGTGTCTGACCCTAGGTCTACCGTCAGAAATTGGAAGCTAGGAGATTTGAGTATGCAAACTAATAGGAAAGGGACACAGAAGAATTAGAGACAGAAAACAGGAAAGAAACGCCACAGATATACATCACAGTAAACCAAAAGACCACCCAACCGCCGACGCACCTGGGGCAGTAAAACTCACGAGAATGAATCCGGATGGTGAAGGAGGAATCAATACTCACCTTCTTAACATCATGCTAAAGAAGAAGGGGGTTGGTGGTTTGTCTAGCACCCACCAAATGTGTTCACTATTAATCTCCATTTGAACCTGTCCTCCATCTGATTCAAGGCCTCCAGCGCAAGAACAGTGCCCAGCAGTGCGGCCCCTACTAAACCCTAGAACTCAGGTGGGGAAACAGCGACCGCCGCCTTAGCTCTAGGGTGCCTAAGGATTTAGTTATCTTAGATACCCTAGAACTTAGGGAACGCTGGGATCCTAGTCATCCGCACCACTAATTCATTAGAGTAGGCCTTCGCTTTCTTGAAGAACTTCTTGCCGAGTGTGGAGGAGAACTCATGTACCATCTCAACACGAAGTCTATTCCTAAGATTCCGAAGAGAGGTCCAGATAGGAGACCCAATGATCATACGGAGTGCTCGGCTTTGCATCCTCCCGATTCTCTCTCGCTGACTCCTACTAATACCTATCCAGATTAGGGAGGTGTTTGTGAGCACTGGCCTGACGACCGTCTTATACAGGAGTACTTTGTGCCGTGTTGTACGGAATCTTCTCCATTGGGGTAATGGAGTTAGATACCAAAGACATTGTCTAGCTTTTTTCGTGTGGTAGTTGGTGTTCGCTGCCGATTGTGATAAGCGCTCGCTTCAAGTCCTTTATTCTCTGCTTATGATGATGGAGGAAATTATAATGTCCCTGACCCGGACATCATTCCTTTGAGAGAGAAAAGTGACTCGAACATCTCCCAGCTTTCTTTAGTTTGTCGCCATTGGTATAGCCCTTTTGGCAAATAATAAGTTAGAAAGGATTAATATAAATCACACCCTGAATGAGAGCTTTTATTAAAAATATTTAGGGCAAAATAGGGCTTACTGTTGCGTAGGTTCGCTCAATTCCAGTCTCGTTAGTTTCACTTATTACAGAGAGGCATTATGACGCTCCTAAGACAATAATACTGTTTGTGTGGTGCCTTAATATGAAACTTTATTGAACAAAGGAAGAAAGCTCGCTTCTCAAATGTCTTCGGGAAAATCTAGGTTAAAAAACCCTAACGAATTAAGAGTAAGTTCTGCAAAACGCCTTACGAGGGAGCACTTCGCTCGGCTGCAGCGTGAGGGACTCGTAAATGCAAAATCGCTTGTTCGACTCTTAAGAAGAGAAGATTTTGTTTTAGTTTTCAAATAATAAGTATGTTTTTCTTTTTTTGTTCTAAATAAACCTTGTTCGTGCAAATAGCAGGTTTTGTACGATGCACACAATATGTCGTGCGATAAAATATTCCACTGGCTTTTACGACAAATATCATCCTAATAAAGAAATAAACGTTTTTTATTTATGTGTCCTTTATACGTCAACCAACTTTCTGAATTTGTTAATTTTAAGAAAAAAATATTATAATTAAATTTATTTTTAATAAACAGCAATACCGAAAATGAATTTTTAAGGCAGAGCGTGCTAAAGGGAAAATGCATATTTTTAATAAAAAAATAAATAGACAAAATATATGAACTTATGTGATTTATAAATACTTTATGTGCAAATTGCATTCTGAATTTGAAAATGGAACAAAAAGTTCACTCAACTAGATTTGAACCTGCTGTCTCGCAACTATGAAAACGGAACAAAAAGTTCACTCAACTAGAGTTGAACCTGCTGTCTCCAACTATGAAAATGGAACAAAAAGTTCACTCAACTAGAGTTGAACCCGCTGTCTCCAACTATGAAAATGGAACAAAATGTATGAAAATGGAACAAAAAGTTCACTCAACTAGAGTTGAACCTGCTGCCTCCAACCATGAAAATGGAACAAAAAGTATGAAAATGAAACAAAAAGTTCACTCAACTAGAGTTGAACCTGCTGTCTCCAACTATGAAAATGGAACAAAAAGTTCACCAACTAGAGTTGAACCCGCTGTCTCCAACTATGAAAATGAAACAAAAAGTTCACTCAACTAGAGTTGAACCTGCTGTCTCCAACTATGAAAATGGAACAAAAAGTTTACTCAACTAGAGTTGAATCTGCTGTTTCCAACTATGAAAATGGAACAAAAATTTCACTCAACTAGAATTGAACCTGCTGTCTCCAACTATGAAAATGGAACAAAACGTTCACTCAACTAGAGTTGAACCTGCTGTCTCGCAACTATGAGGACACCAGGCTGCTCCTAGCCACGCGGTTTTCGGTGAAGCGTACCGTAAAAATTACTCAAAAATCTTTCGGAATTTTTTAAATTCGATTTTCTTGAAGACGTTTGAGAAGCGCGCTTTCTCCATTTGCTCAATCAAGGCATTCCACAGAGACAGTATTATTGAAATCCGTCGTGAGTTCCCCATGTTAGACATTGATTATCTTCGTTCAAGCTGATTTTAGGTCATTTTACTAACCTCGAGTTAATTTGTTTTAGCCGGTTAAAGGGTTAAGCACTAGAACAACTGCTTCTCATGATGCTAGTAAGCGAGTTTCTATCGCGCAGATGGGGAGGACACTTAATGTTCCTGTCTTTCTCTTTCTCTCTTTCGCTTCGCCGCTCGTACAGATATCTTACGTAACTTCGACTAATCGGTGTAAAGTCTAACTTGCCGCCCCGGTGGCGCAGTGGTCTAAGCGATGGCCTCTGCTCATTCGTCCGAAAGGGGTCCGGGTTCGAATCCCGGTGAGGCATGGATCTTGTGTTTGTCTTACGGCACTGGCTCTCTCCCTTCCCTGGAACCAGTGACCCTAAATTAGGGACGAGCGACTGCTTATAGCCCATTGAGTTGCTCACGGTGGTCGTTAAAACCTCCAATAAAAAAAAAAAAAAGTCTAACTAACCTCAATCCTTTGTGCTGAGCACTAAACATTTAAGAATAGTAGCCGTCGGCAACTCAGCCACAACTGATGCTATGCACAACGAAGTATCACTGCTGAAATTGGTCATCTGTGAGATGTATCACACTCGGAAATCATGAGGTTCATGTTGGGTCTTCTTCTTCTTCTACTTAGTCTGTTGGCACCCACGGCAGGGTATAGGCCTCCCCCAAGCTTTTCCCATTTCCTTGATCCTTACACTGAGTCCACCATTTAGCACCTCTAAATTCCTATAGGCCATCTCTCTATCTTGTTCTAATAATGGCGATGGTAGTGAAAACAATTTCAAGGAAAGGAGGGCTTCTTTCGTCTCTTTCCATCTCTCGATTGCCATTCTTTTATTAACCGTGTCCATCTTTCTGCTTTCCAACATGTGTAGCCCATCTCCACTTAGATTCTTTTATTATTTTTATAATATCTGTTATTCCTGTTCTTTCTCTTACAAGCTCATTTCTAACTCTCTATTTTCTTGTTATTCCCAACATCCTTTTGTATAACATTCTTACTGATACTCTTATTTTTTCACATTGTCGCTCTGTCATACTACACGGTTTACTTCCATAAGTAAATACGGGGTTAATACAAGCCTTGAAATTGTTTTCTCATTTTGGATCATCTTTCTGAACGTGTTAGGATTTTCATCGTCGTTTCACACCGTGACGTCATCGTTCGAAAGATTTCAAATTATGGTACCTTTTATCACTGAAAGAAAAATAGCATTTACCTTTAAATTGTTTTGGAAATGTGAAATTAATAATGAACTCCAATCGAATTTCGTGCGGATTGAACGATAAACAAGTTAGTAAAATCATGCAATGCATTGATTATAATAAGCTTTCCAACATACCAGATATCATTACTCAAGTTAATACTCAAGTTATGAGGATAATGGCTGTGGAATAAATCTCGGTCCTGTGCCCTGACCATTTGATTCCATTTCGATGATATTCAACAGAACCGGTTCAGTATACCTCCGAAATAACATGATAACGTTTTGTCACAATCGAAGCATTTTTACGTAAGTTATGATGCATAAGGGCTATGGAATAGATCCCGCTCCTGTGTCCTAACCTTTGACCCCATTTCGCCCATTTTCAATAGGATTTGTCCCCAAGCAGGCCCCTACAACATACTAACATTTTATAAAAATCGAAGAATGCTTACGTAAGTTATGACGCATAACGGCGATGGAAGTGATTCCGCTCCTATGTCCTGACCTTTGGCCCATTTTCAACAGGGTTTGTCCCCAGGTGGTCCCCTACCACATACTAAAATTTCATCGAAATCGAACCTTTTTTACGTTAGTTATGACGCATAAGAGCAGTGGTATGAATACCGCTTCTATGTCCTGACCTTTGACCCCATTTCATTCACTTTCAATAGTGTTCCTTCCCAGGTGGTCTCCTATATCGTACTGAAATTTCATCGAAATCGAACGATTACTACGCGAGTTATCGTGCGGAAGGGCATAAGCACACAACGCATGACGTAATGAGGCAGATGCGAATCGCGACCATCTGCTCGAAAGAGTGTGACGTCATAAAACTTTAATAGGATCCACACACAACGCGTGACGTAAGTGAGACAGACGGCGTGACCGCGCGCCAACATCTCACTTTTGAATTTTTCTTTCCTTTTTTAGGAAAAAAAATTCAGAAAAAGTCATTTTCTCATTTTTAAGCATTTTTTAAAGACGCAAGGGAAAGAAACGAACGGCTTGTCTGCCTTCACGATAACCACAGAGGAACGTTCTGGTCTCGTGACCTATTGCCATGGTGACGCAGAGAATTTGTTATGCATATTTTTTGTTTGGTAAAGCTATCTCGGTTGTTTAAGGTGGACGTCAAGAAATTTTGCTTCCTATACATCCAATGGAAAAACTTCTGTACACATTTTCTTCACAATTTATGCGTTCCCAAGGATGAAAATTTGAAAATCGATTAACATAGCTTCATTTTATAACTTGGAATACTTAATGTTTTCTAAAACATAACGATAATCATGCAATCCAACATTTGTTTATCTACTGACGTCATCAAAGTACAGGTCGCGCCATCTTTTTTCCGGTCAATTAATGCGTTCCCAAGGATGAAAATTTGAATATTGATTAAAATAGCTTCATTTTATAACTTGGAATACTTAATACACTGCCGGACAATTGCTAAGGACGGATGACAAGAGCAACGATAGCAACCATAAAATGGAAGGCAGGAAAATGTGGAAATTAGCATAAGTGCGGGATACAGTAAGACCTGTTGTGCGTATGCAAATTTTGGATTGCCGAACTTGTTCGTGACGTCATAGCGCTGATAAGAGATATAAAGGATTTGACGCATATTGACCGTTGTTGTTCAAACGCAAAGTTGAATGGGAAAGAATCAATTGACGAACTTGCAATTTTCAGTATGTCTTCCCGACATTACCTAGATGATTTTACGCATGGCCATATTATTGGCAAGATTGAAGAAGGGCGAAAAATAACAGATGCTGCCAGGGAGTTCGACGTCAGCCACAGTGTTGTTTCAAGGCTTTGGAAATCATTTCAAACAAATGGCGAGTGTAGCAAACGCCACAGGGAAGGTCGTGTTCGCAGTACGACACCTGCAGAAGATCGGTACATAGTGCTATCAACAAAAAGACACCGGCGCAGCACAGCTAGTGAGGTAGCAAATCAGTTTATGGCTGCTACTGGCAAGCGGATCTCCCGAAAAACTGTCGCCAGACGTTTGCATGAAGGAGGACTATACGCCCGCCGTCCTGTTGTGTGCATCGCATTGTCCAGACGTCACCGTACCGCCCGTTTGCAATGGTGCCATCAACATCGCAATTGGACTGATAACGACTGGTCTGCTGTCCTCTTCTCAGATGAGAGTAGATACAGTCTATCGTCTGATTGTCGACAACTGATCTGGCGTGATAGTGGTACTGCATATTGTCCAGCAAACATGGAGGAAAGGGACCGATATCTGACATGTAGCGTCATGGTATGCGTTGGCATCATGATCAGTGGCCGTACGTCCCTCTATGTGCTTCCAACTGGGACTATGACTGGCCAATGATACATTAATGATGTTCTGCTACCTCATGTTCACATGTTCCGTGGTACTGTCGGTGATAGATTCATTTTCATGGACGACAACGCAACATGTCATCGAACAGTCGCTGTCCAGGAATGCCTTGAGAGCGAGGATATTCAACTCCTCGTATCGCCAGCACGTTCTTTAGATCTGAATCCCATTGAAAATGTGTGAGATGCTTTGGGGAGGAGTCTTGCTGGTCGCCAATGCCCTCCAATAAACAAGGACACCCTCATCCGTGCACTGACAGAAGAATGGGATAAATTACCTCAACAGCTGCTTCATAACTTTGTGCAAATCATGACACGACGTGTGGAATCTTGCATCGCCCTCGATGGTGGCCATATCCCGTATTGACATCTTACGCCGGAACGCCTGCGGACGGTAATTTCATTTTTTTAACGTTTACGTATTCTGCACAAAATGGTCTCTTTGTCCCTTGAACACGTTCCAAAGCCTTCTGGATTTCAGAGCACAATAAATTGTCTTTCTTGTAATGTCCTGGCATTATGACATTATTTTATTTCACTTGGCATCCAACCACACTTACTTTTTTATGCGCTATATAGCAGTTTATGATCCGTCCTTAGCAATTGTCCAGCAGTGTATTTTCAAAAACATAACCATAATTATGCAGTCCAACATTTTTTTGTCTACTGACGTCATCAAAGTACAGGTCGCGCTATCTTTTTCTGGACAATTAATGCGTACCCAAAGAGGAAAATTTGAACATCGATTAAAATAGTATTCATTTAATAACTTGGAATACTTAATATGTTCTAAAACATAACCATATTTATGTAATCCAACATTTGTTTGTCTACTGACGTCATGAAAGTACAGGTCGCGCCATCTTTTTTCTGGTTCCAACACCACCTAAGGAAAAGTTATTGATTTTTTTATAATTATGGTTATGTTTTAGAAAATATTAAGTATCCCAAGTTATAATATGAAGTTATTTTAATTGATGTTAAAATTTTCATCCTTGGGAACACAATAATTGTGAAGGAAATGTGTGCAAAAGTTTTTCCATTGGAAGTATAGGAAGCAAGATTACTTGACATCCACCTCAACGGTTTAGCATAAGGGTTTACGGTTTACGGAAATGCTTTTCGGACCGCTTCTGTTTTCCTTAGAGGTAAATTTAGTAAGTGCTATAAGTTCAAACGACAAAAGTCCGACCCTCCAAAAATTAACGACAGTAAAACAAAACTTTGAAATTTCGGAATAACAAGCCTTATTTGCTAAGACATGCAATAAAAATTGAAGTTTATATGAATTTTCCAGTTTTTATTTTATGTGATATACTTGGAGATCGGGCTGCAGGGCCTGAGCGCTACTCTGGAAACGAGCGTAGCAAGCCTCGAGGCGCAGCCACTATTAACAATAAAAGAAAGAACCTATTGGGCAGAGCATCAAAAGGTATTCAATTTAGGAATATTTATTGATTTTCATTACTACAACGTCACTACGCTTTGTAAATTAATTTCAGCATTGCATTCGCTTTGCCTCATTAAAAAAAATACAGCAAGGATCTATTTAAAATAAAAGTGTCGCAACTCTCATTTCCATAAGACGTAGCCGCAATTTAAGTGTGAGTTACCAGAAAATTTTAAGCCGCCGCTGTCTCTCTTCCTCTTAGTCTTGCTTCCTCTTAGTCTATAAAGTTGAAGAGCAGTGGCTCTTGTCTAAATTTACCTATGTATTATGAAATCGTAGTAATAGGATTGGAGACCCGTTGCTCTTACTTCAATTTACCTATGGTGTTGTAGATTCGAGGCTCTCTCCATAATTTATTTATGGTGTTGCAGAACCGTGGCTCTCGTAGAAAATTTCTATGAGGGGTGAAGACCCGTGGTATTTGCCGCAATTTACCTATGGTGTTAAAGATCAGGGGCCGTAGCAGAAATTTACCTTTCAAGTTGGAGAGGCGTAACTCTCGCAGCAATTTACCTATGGGGTGGAGATCTGTGACTCTTGCTTCAATTTAGCTATGGGATTGGTGACATGTAGCTCTGACTTCAATTTACCCTAAGGAGTTGGGAGACGCGTGGCTCTCTCCTCAATGTACCCATGGTGCTGGAGAACCGTGACTCTCATAGGAATTAACCTATACATTTGTAAACCCATGACTCCCACTGCAATTCATCTATGGGGTTGGAGACCCGTAGCTCTCATTTCAATTTACCTATGGTGTTTGAGACCCCTGGCTCTCGCAGCAACTTATCTAGAGTGCTGGAATATCATGGCTCCCGTCGCAATCCTCCACGGCGATTAAAGACCCGTAGCTCTTGCCGCAATTTACGAATGATGTTGCGGACCCGTGGCTCTCGCAGCAAATCAACTTTGGAGTTGGAGAGGCATAGCTCTCGCAGCAATTCACCTTTGGGGTTGGAGATTTGTGGCTCTTGCCGCAATTTAGCTATGGGGTTGAAAACCCGCAGCTCTCTTTCCCATTTCGCTATGGGGTTGGAAACCCGTAGCTCTTACTTCAATTTACCTATGGTGTTGGAGACCCGTGGCTCTCGTAAGAATTTAACTATGGAATTTGTGATCCGTGTATCTCGCTGCTATTTTGTTATGATGTTAGAGACCAGTGGCTCTCGCCGGAATTTCCTGCGAGGTTCGGAGCCGTGTGGCTCTCGCAGTCATTTTACTTTGAGGTTGGAAAGGCGTAGCTGTGGCAGCAATTTACCTATGGTGTTGGAGTTATGTGGCTCTTGCCATAATTTAGCTATGATGTTGGAGATCCTTAGCTCTTTCTGTAATTTCGTTATGGGTTTGAAGACCCGATAGCGAAATTTCAAGAAGGGCTACTGTCACTACAATTTCCTATGGTGTTCTACACTACAATTTACCATGGTGTTTTGCTCTCACTACAATTTACCTATGGTGTTGGAGACTCGTAGCTCTCATTTAAATTTACCTATGGTGTTTGAGACCCGTGGCTCTCGTAGGAATTTATCAACACCGTGTCTGAACGATTTACCCAACGTCAAGCCATTTTAAAAACCGGAGATCTTGAACGCGTCTAACGCGTTGAAAGTGGTCGAAGTAAGTCAGTACGTTACGGTTTGCCGCATATTTTGTAAATTAAATAATAAACGTTTTCTCCATATTTCTCTCAGTTTGTGTTGTTAGAAATGTCTAAACACCGAATTTATGAAGAAAAAATAAATAACTTATCGCATGATAGAAGAACTGCTGCTGTTATTCTTGACTGTTCATGTAACGAACAAATATTTATTTTGGAATCCATGCGAAAGTACTAACTGTTCTAAACGCACTCGTGCGTTATTACATCAAAAGAACACAATTTGCGTCACTTGAATGTTCGTTTAAAATCCCGCACTCAACGGGTTTCAGAATTCCTGACAGTTTCGCAGACACTGATCTAATTTAGCTACACGTCTTCTCTTTATGTAACGGCATTTTCTCAACACCACGCAGAGAGTTTCTATCTACCCTCTTTCACAACCTACATACAAATATTTTGACACTTTCATATTTATGAGCCATGGAACGTGATAGGTTTCAGTTCTCCTACACTTTAACAAAATTCTCCCGTAAAATAACTTTGCGAAAGTTAACAAAAAAAGAGTTAACCTCACATTTCTCTACGAGTATTACTGTAACTTTTTTCTATATATTTATTTCGCAAAGAATCTTTTGACAACATGCAATTTTGTACACAGCATGGCAAGACCTTTGTGTTTCACAAATGCAAAATAAACGAATCGTTTTAGGAACCTGGAAAAATAAGAAATTATAAGGGGGGGAAACAAACTTAAATTTCGCGCATGGAAGCAATACCGAAATATTTAAAATAAAAACTGACTACTGACGTTAATTTCGAAGCCGGGACATTTACGTTTAAAGAATAATTTTGCATATGAAAGTTCGTACTTCAAGTCAAAACTATTTTATTTACTATTTTATTAAGTCGGTAAAAATTAGTTTTACTTAACTGTCTCATGGTGCCAGCAGTGCCACATTTTACCTTGTAAACTAGTTATACCGGCATAATGGAGGTAAGACACAACTCTATCTAAATTAATATATTATTTAAATATGAAGAATATTTTGAGAAATATTCAGAGTTTTGAAATTTACTAGTTCTCTTTAATGACATAGCTTTCTACTGTGTTAACAGTTCTCTATACGAACATAAGATATTTAGCTACCAATAATGTTTTCTACGTACCTAAGAAACTTTCAACCTAACGAATGTTCATAGTTTTTATTAAACGGAATTGAAATATATCAGTTTTCTGCCGTTTTTGGTTCTCCTAAAATACAGGGTAATTCAAATTGAGTGCCCCAATTACAAATGACAATACCTAGTTTATGAACATAGATACAGGGAACACATTGTTGCACAATGAAGAAGGAAGTTTAGAAATTTGTTCCTATACCATACAAATGTTCTATATGACTCCCTGGGTAACGCGGACAACATCTAAACTGTAATCCATTTCACGCCATACATTATGAAGCATGTCCGTAATCACTAATGCCAGTGCATGCTGAATGCGAATCTTTAGTTCTTGCAGTGTTCTGGGAAAAGACGGCACATACACATGGTGTTTAACATACCCCACAAATGCGGGATCTACTGCCTCGTGAGGTTGCCGCCATTACCGGAGTCGTTCATCTGCCGGAAACAATTAGTACCGCGAGTCACCGGACGAGGCAACACGTTTCCAGTCATCTTCCTTCTAATGGCGGTGTTCCCGAGCCCAGGCGATATTAAAAGCCTGGTGTGGTCTGGTCAGCAATGGCACGGAACCCGTGTGGACCGTCGGCTCCGGAAACCCACAAAAACGGGAAATGTTGCACTGTCCAATCGCAGACGCTTCTACCGGTCACAGCATTGAATTACGATGTGATTTGCGGCAATGTTGCTCGCCGAGCCGATGTTACGATCGTGCCAGACGCTGCGGTCCATGATCGTTCAGGACTTTTCGACGGCACACCGGTCTCGCAGTCTCGAATTTTCCATGTGTGTGTGTGTGTGTGTGAGTGTAGTCCAGGGGTTCACCTCTGAAATTGTTAACCCTGTAAATCCAAATTTCGTGGCATTTTCCGACATGGAGTGATCCATCTGCCGGGCGCCGAATATCATGGTACGTTCGAAATCTCTTAAATCCTGATAAGCTGCCATGTGAATTGTAAATGCTACTACTTGAGATTGCGGAAATATCTTCCTTAATATGCACTGAGGAGCAATTATATTAGAGATACCTGTCTAGTAACGTGTAGGACCACCTTTCTCCCTGATGACGGCGGCGATTCGTCTCGGCATGGAATCGGCAAGACACCGGAAGCGTTGGGAAGCCATACGGATCCACGACCCCTGAACAAGCTCCCACAGTTCACGAAGATTTGATGGACGGGGGTCACAGCCTAGAACATCTCTCTCGATGGTTACCCAGATGTGCTCGGTGGGATTGAAATCAGGTGACCTAGCTGACCAAGAAAGCTAGGTCACGTCGGTGAAGTGTTCCTCCAACCATTTGGATACAATTCGGGAGAGATTGCATGGCGCATTGTCTTGTTGTAGGATGAAGTCCCCAGTGGGATGTTGAAGACTCACAAACGGGAGCAAATGGTCGTCCAGGATATCCTGGTAACGTTGTAACACGTACCCGGAATCCCATTTAAGTCCCCGTAAACAGTCCCCAGACGAGAATGCTACCCCCACCAGCTTGAAGAGTACCCTGCAGGCAAGAAGGATCCATCGCTTCATGTGGTTTGCGCCGCACTCGTATCCCTCCATCCGCATGCACCAACGTGAATCTCGACTCATCAGTCCAGGCAACATTTTTCCACATGTCTAGGGTCAAGTGGCGATGTTCATGAGCCCATGCTAATCTTTGCTCCCTGTGATGTGCGGTCAGCAGCGGTACCTTCTTGGGACGATGGCTTCTGTACCCCATAGGGAGGAGATGGTTCTGGATGGTGTGGCTGCTTACACGTTTTTGTGCACCAGCGTTGAATTGCCGAGTGATTTCTTGCACTGTGGCCCGTCTATCCGCTGTTACAATGCGAGCTAGTCGACGATGACCCCGCTCATCCACACGCTGTTGTCCACGGAAGTTGGCACTTGAAGGGATGGTTTTACCGGATTCGATGTACACACGGCGCACCAGGGACACAGTGGCTCGTGAAAATCCCAGTGCCTGCACGACTTCCGAGATAGAGTGGCCCATTCGTTGGGCCCCGACAATTTGCCCACGATCAAATGCGCTTAGATCCTTCGTCTTACCCATATTCCGTCCGACTCTTACTGATTCCCGTCGCATCATTCCTTATATTGTCGGATCGCTGCAAACGTCATGTCGTTTTCATTTACAGGGCCTTCCACAGCGCCACGTTTGCATAACGCCAGCTGTCTCTAATTCCATTGCTCTTCAGTGTATACTACGTCGTTTGTGGACTATAACATTTACCGCATGGTTGTGATTTCATGTAATGGAAATGGTAGTAACGTTCCCAGTTTTTTTGGCACCTCAGTGTATATCTTTTCAAGATGTCAACTGTGAATTATTCAAGACAATGTTACATATCCAAAACACATTGCTTCTGATTTCCATAGAAAATGTTTTAGATACTTTCGATTTACGTAAAGTAGCTTTTAATTCTTTTAGTGTTCAGTAAGAAAAGTTAGACCTCATTGTGCCTCGTGTTCACGTTGTGCGATGAAAGTACCTTAAAGATAATTCTTAACAGTACGACATATTTTTCATATCATATTTGTTTTTTTTTCAACTAAAGCCAGTTAATAAGGGAAAAAACAACAAAACAATTGCAGATTATGATTATTAAATTGTAGTGTGATATAAAAACGGGATATTTATTTTTATACCCTTGCCTTTGGTATACTAACAGCTCTGTGTTCCAGTGGATAGACTTAGTACTTCGGAAATTATTGTAGGCAAATAAAAAGACTCACCTGGAATAAGGTCATCCAATACATGAAGTTGTACATGCGAAGCACTTATGAATATAATTTTATTGAAATACTTGAGCATAAATAGTGAATAGAAAACAAAAATAGGGTTTCTAAAGTAAGATACTAAAAAATAAATGTGAAGTACCATATAACACAACACACACACACCTCTTCTGAGGAACGTCACAGCAGAATGAATGACACAAGGCTTTAGAATATTTGGCGAGTTGCTTTTCTCACCATGTGCTTTCTCGGCGAATAGTCACGTGACGCGGTCTTAGCACTTAACGCAGAACGGTTAGAAATAGTAAAAAAAAATTATTCCCGCGTGGAAACAATGTTTGCGATTGCTGTGAGACATACGTACGGCTTATTTTGTCAGCAATTTACAGTGCAATATAGTGAACAGCGCTTTTTGCCAACAAAATAAAAACTTTAAAATGGACTTCCTTTCCCATTTGCTCTTTCATGGTAGTTTCCTAATGCAGAAGAACGCCAACATCAATATTCAGTAAATGATTGATAAATTAGCAACAATTTTGCTGCATTCCATATCTGTGTTTAATTACGTAAGGCTAGACCTGTAATTAATGTCCACGTATAAAATTATGTTAACAAGTAAGCTCCCTATCAGAATTTCTTGAAATTTTCAGCAACATTTGAATATAGGAATTATGTAAATGGGGAAGTTTAAGACTGCAAAATGCTACTCCATTTTGTAGAAGATTCATTCTTTAATGATGAAATTTAGCAATCAAAATTAACTTTATCGGCAGGCTGCCTTCTCCAGACAGTCTCGAAAATATACCATGTCCTTACTTTCAAATATCTTAAGAATCAGCATTTCAGGCACAAACTCTTTTACGAGTCTATCCCAAAAGCTTCATCAAATACGTATGTAAAAACTTAGGAATTAGGTGAATTTATGAGTTAGAACATCGTTTTGCAACCGATAGTACGCGTACCGACGTTGGCACGGGAGGTGCTGTTTATTGGTGCGTGAGAAGAGGAGAGCGGGTAAGATTTTAAAACAATAATTGCCCGAGAACACAATATTATTCCATTGGCAGCGCCACTCTTTTCGTTCGATGCCCTATTGCAGCCTGGCTGTCCGTTGCTGCCGTTTCAAAGGTCGCCTGGAGAGGGGCGAACGAGTCTGTTTTTTTTTTGATTGGAGGTTTAACGACCACCGTGAGAAACTCAATGGGCTATAAGCAGTCGCCCGTCCCTAATTTAGGGTCGCTGGTTCCAGGGAAGGGAGAGAGCCAGTGCCGTAAGACGAACACAACATCCATGCCTCACCGGGATTTGAACCCGGACCCCGTTCGGACGAATGATCAGAGGCCAACGCCTTAGACCACTACGCCACCGGGGCGGCCGAACGAGTCGGTAGTCCTAATTGTAATAACTGGCGATGTACGGTTACAGTTCCCATGAGAGAATGCGTCACAGTTCGTCACTGCTGCGCCAACGCCGTTGGTGATGCCGAACGTTCATTCAAAACCATTCTCATGAGGTGACGGTGCTTCCTTGGCGTTTTTATTGTACGACGAGCAGAAAGATATCTACGTATCCAACGCCTTTCTTTTTACCATTCCCTAAAGACTATTGCCTCGACGAAATAAAATGAGTCCCACACGACCAGCGATCTTCCAGTGGTAAGCATTTCAGTCCCTGATACCGATAATGCGATCCCCGTCGAGATGTCGGATGTGACTGTGCAACTGTCTCCAATGAAGGCAAGGGATCCTGACTCACTGCTGGCAAAGTACTGTAATGAGCACCAAGCTACACGGCGCTTATAACAGAAAAACGGCTGGTTTCAGGGCTATGACGTGAGGCAAACTCACTGTGATTGAACAGGTGAGTGAGTTTGTGTATTTAGGAAGCATGTTTGACAGAGAGAACAAATTGGATGGTGAAATTAGAAGGCGAGTGAATTCTTCATTGAAAGTCATAGCTGCTCTGGGAGGTATTCACAGGAACGATGGGTTCTCTAGAGAGTCCCGCATGACTGTGTATGAAAGTGTAATTGTTCCTACGCTGATGTATGGCAGTGAAATCTGGGTACTGCAGAAGAAACATAGGAGTCGTTTGTGTGCTGGAGAAATGCGTTATTACGGGGGGTTTGGGAAAAGACACGGTCTGATTGTGTGAGGAATGAAGATGTGTTGCTGTTGTGTGATGTGAAGCAAAATGTTGTTAGCAAGGTTGAGACCAATATGCTTCGGTGGTTTGGCCATGTTGAAACAATGAGTGATGAGATGCTTACTAAGAAAATCTTTTTAGCCCAAGTGGCAGGAAGGGAAGGCAGGGAAGGCAGAGGAAGGCCAAGGAAGACATAGGTCGATGAGATTCAGGAGCATCTGCATGACAAAAAGATTATGAGTATGAAGTATAAAATATCTTGTGTACGGCGTGTAATGGATATCAGTGAAGCCCGAGTTGTATGCCAAGATCACTGTGAGTGGAGAAGTTTGATACGACAACAGTAAGTAAAAATATCTGGTAGTTTGTATTTCTTTTTGGAGCTAACCTCTGAATCCCAGAGAATGCCGTCCCGGTGGCGCAGTGGTCTAAGGCGCTGGCATCTGATCATTCGTCCGTAAGGGGTCCGGGTTCGAATCCCGGTGAGGCATGGATGTTGTGTTTGTCTTACGGCACTGGCTCTCTCCCTTCCCTGGAACCAGTGACCCTAAATTAGGGACGGGCGACTGCTTATAGCCCATTGAGTTGCTCACGGTGGTCGTTAAACCTCCAATCAAAAAAAAAAAAAAATCCCAGAGAACAGCTTAGGGATATGTATGTATGTATGTAGGACGCAAGCACCTATGAGGTATTGTCTGATTGGAATATCCTCTAAAAATGCAAATCGTAACTTGACTTCTTTGAGATATACTGTTTTTTTTAACATAAGTGTATTACAGCTACAAGATTTACAAGCAAAGAGTTGCATCATATAAGGTTCAACGAATTAAGTTAACCTTTTAACGACCATAACGCCCAAAACGCCCATACATGCAAACTACCATAGCTGCCAGAAATGCCTGTCTAGAGTGAGCCAGATTTTCTACCCTTACCTGTTCTTTAAATTTGCGCTACATGTGGGAGATCAGCAGATGTCACCGTCAGTCACCATTGTATTCGCTAAACAAAGAAGTGAAACAAAAGACAGTTTTGCGCGTTATGGTACTTTGAGTGATACTAGATTTTAGAGTCATGGTTGTTAAACGGTTAAAGTCAATAAATGACATCTATGTTAAAGTGACAAGTTATTCCTTCAATGTTTTACAGCAATTAAACCTTATTATTACATTATAGAGTATATTTTTTTTTGTCTTTTTATTAACATTTTGGATGCATGCCACACCCACAGAAAACGTTCTACTTGGAATTCGTGTTTTTGCAAAATTTCGTGAAACTCAATTTACTATTTTGAAAGATGTTACGATAAAAAGCTCAGGGTGAAAAAAAATATATATTATTTTCGCTACATTTTAGCTCTTCTTAAATGTCCTATTGTCCGAAAAGACCTAGAAATCGTATATGCATTTTTCCATTTGAAATGCGTTTAATTTAACACATAGATGAATTTTCTAATTAACAACGAGTTCTAAAACACGAAAATCTGAGGAGTACTAAATTAAATTTCTGTTTTTGAAAGTATGTTTTTGGAGCACAAAATAACTATATAATATTGTAATTCCGTGGTCTCTTGTTTATTGTCTACTCTACGTATATGTTTTCTGAAGGATTAAAATATCAGCTAATATGTTGTAATATCTTACGTCTGAAATTAAGTGATCCAATCTGATACAAAAAAAACAACAACATTTTTTTGTGATTTTCTAACACGCAAAAAAAATCCCATTAAGTTTGCACCATAATCCTAATGTTTTTTTGTTTTTACCAAAACGTGCACGGAAATTCCATTAAGACGATAAGACGCTAAAAGAAGAAAAGTATGGGACACAATTCTTGCATTACAGCAGAGTTTCTAGAATCATGTTACATGATGCTCCTTCACTGTTCTTCGGATTTCTGAACTACCGTTACAAAACAACACAGATGGGATTAAAAATTTCCAACAACCACTGAACGAGACGCAAGAAACTGCGTCTTTGCAATATAATTCGCTTTGGCTTATCCGTTGCCAAGTTTAATAGAAAATAAGGTTTGCTCATTCCGCCTTCCTCGCAGACGAAAAATCGTGACGTCACCGCCGTAACTTGTGAATCATAGATCTGGACTGTAGCTATGGTGGAAGATGTCTTGTTAATAATTTTTATATTTCAAACTCAGAACAAAAGCTTATGCAAAAACACATTTACATCACATACAGAAGAAATTCACAGTCAAAGAAATTCACAGTCATGTGAATATTTTAGTAACGGAGATTCCGAAAATACCTCCCGCAACTTTTTGTTAAATAAAGGGCGGGAAAACTGTTATACTTTTAAATGTAGTCACTATGTGACGTACCTGCCAGCAGGACGCACACGACATAAAGGCAGATAGGAATCAGAATAATCGTCTGCGTAGCTCAGTTGGTAGAGCGACTTGTTCCGGAATAAGCGGCCTCGGGTTCGAATCCCGGCGTAGACCAAAAATGACGGAGAAATTTACTTCGTTATAATGGCGCCCGAACTATCTGGATGACCCGACCGTTCGAAATCTCGCATTGGTGTGATGTTATTTCCACACCGCGAGATAGGAAAAAGAGAATCCCTTCTCCAGCACTTTTTTTTTTTTTTTTTTTGATTGGAGGTTTTTTTTTTTTTTTTTTTTTTTTTTTGATTGGAGGTTTAACGACCACCGTGAGCAACTCAATGGGCTATAAGCAGTTGCCCGTCCCTAATTTAGGGTCACTGGTTCCAGGGAAGGGAGAGAGCCAGTGCCGTAAGACAAACACAACATCCACGCCTCACCGGGATTCGAACCCGGACCCCTTTCGGACGAATGATCAGATGCCATCGCTTAGACCACTGCGCCACCGGGGCGGCTCTCCAGCACTTCAAAAAAATAAATAAATAAAAAATAAGGGGGAGATGATGTAACGTACCAGGAGATGTTGACGTACCTGCCAGAAGGACGCACATGACATAAAGGCAGATAGGAATCAGAATAAAACGTCCGCGTAGCTCAATTGGTAGAGTGACTTATTCCGGAATGCGGGAATCCGGGTTCGAACCCCGGCGCGGATAAAAATGACGGAGAAATTTACTTCGTTATAACTAGGGGAATTTTTTCAGTATTTATATACATTTAGAAGGGAAAAGGCAGAGCAGGACATATTATAAGCAAAACTAATAGAAGTAGATCCGTTTAGTGGTACACAGAACGCTGTTAAATAAGGAATAGAAAGATTTCTCCACAATCGTGCGGCTTCGTCAGTTTTATGTTTATTTTTGAGCGTTTTGAACTGTGTGTTTTATCTCAGCTTACTTTTATCTGTTACTTAGCGTGACGAAGCCGCACGACTGTGGCGAAAGCTTGTTATTCCTTATTTAACAACGTTCTGTGTACCGTTAAACGGATCTAGTTCTATCAGTTTTGCTTATCATTGGTGCACCATACCCATACTTATTTCTATAGGACATATTATTTTCATATAAATAAAGAATTATTTTATGAGGAATAGGAAAAGCATGTCGGCAACATTCTCCAATTTTTTTTTTAATTAAAAACTGAAAACATAATGCATTAAAACATCTAGTTGAATTTATGATTATTCTAGCTTTTTTAGGAATAACAATTCCGACATGCTGTTATTTAGCAGATACTTAAAGAGTCTTACGATAGCGATTTGAAGAGTGACGTCACAAAGCAATCACCGGAAGGGCAGCATAACCTTGTCATCTGCTAATCTTGATCTGTTGCTACTAAAGACATTCAGATACATATTCCCATGCTATTAATTCGGGATAAAGAAGATTAATCTCATGCACTGCGTGGAAAAATTGGACGAACACCTGAATGGATCGAAAGACTGCAAATAACACAGCTATTTGCAAACCTGGTGACTGAACAAACGCTGTGACGTAGCTGCGCAGTAATAAGTATTATAACGTAAGCCCTTTTTCGTAGGCGAGATTGGTGTATCTAAAACCATGACTAAGGAAACATTAAACTAAATAAGCGTACGGTGCAATAGTTGCTAATTAAGCTTTTACGGCCAGACGAAACATATACAGAAGTCAGACTTACTATAACCTTTTATTGGTCCAGCAGTATTTAAAGAACTCCACAATATGGCACTACAAGTCGTAAATTTCGCATTTATCTTAACAGCTATCGCACATACACACACATACACTGATCAAATGAACATATATAGAGGATTTTAGAAAGGGAGTGTCTGATCCCAGGTCTTAAACAACTCTTAGAAAGAGGAAGCTATGAGATTTGGGCTAGAGTGCCCGATAAAAAAGTGACACGGAAGCAAAGTAGAAAGGGGGAGGAATACGCCCTTATTAATGAACGGGGGCAGTACCCGGGGTCCGACGGCTTAACGTGCCCATCCGACGCACGGCGTATATTTCGTGGATCGAGGGTTCGTATCTGCCTGGGATCGAACCTGAGGTACTTTCCGTGGCAGTCACGAACGTTGCCCACTAGGCCACCCGCGGCCCATAAACTAAGCAACTGCTGTGTCGTCCTTTTTATCTATCGTTCTTATCACATTCATACGTCACTCACTCTGACCTCAATTGCGTTTCCAACCTCATTCTTGTGAGAGAGAAGATATCACGTTAAGTTTGGAAAGTGTAAAGGAGAACAAACTGAAATTTACCGAACTCAAAATGAAAGTTATTTACGACGTAGAATGAAGGTCATAGTATAATGACTATTGCTCTAATAAATATAATGACTACAGCGGTAATAAATATCATGACGATATTGAACATATTAATTTTGCTCTTTGAGGCACCTCGATCGGAGAGATCCTAATCGAATTTGAAATGTCATGTCAAATTTAGGCCAAATTCCAAAAAGTGCATGCAAGCCATTTTGTCACATCTGCTTTCTGTAAGTCAGTAGACAAAACATTAGAGATAAGGGCGATGAGCAGTTGACGCAGGCATACCCCGCTAAGAATGGAACTTATCCAAACCGAACGCAGGTGGCATACAAGTGGACAACAGGGCTTCCCAACAGTGTATCGCAATCGAAGAACACGGGTAAACGTGGTGATATGAGCGACTTTGATCGTGGACGCATTGTCAGCGCAAGACAGATGGGTCATTCTACCGTCCAAGTGGAAAAACCATTGGGTTCCTGATGGCAAACGTATCAAGGTTGTACAGTGGATATGACATCGACGGACGTAGCAGCGCCCGGAGAACAAGCAATGGGCGACCACACGCCATTGCTGACCGAGGTTGATGTAGATTATCCAGGCTCGTACTGACAAACCGCTTGGTAACGGCGGAACTAATCACAACCAGATCTAATGTCGGAGGCGTAGCAGCTTCTGTGAGTGAAGTGTACGGCGCATGCTCTATACCCTCTGCTACGGGAGCCAACGCTCTACTTGTGTGCAACTGTATACTGTTTGTCATCGGACATTTAGACACGCCTGATGTCAGGAACCTCAACACTGGACCTCCACAGAGAGGTGACGGGAGGGTATGGGTGTGACGTCATGGCCTCGTCTTGCCAGAACTGCCCTCTTGCCATATCGGCTAGGCTGTGTTAAAAGCGGATTTGGAAAACCTTTGCATGGGACATAACAGGCCCCTTAGCGTGTTTCGAGAGGTTCTTAACCGCGTTACCAGCATACGCTGGTTAATTTCCTACACTCCTTCATGGACTTCGCGCATCCTGCTGCCGATGGTCTGTTTCAGCAGGACAGGGCGCGTCCCCACTGGGCTGCACGCACCCAGACATAACTCGAAGAATACTCATGTGAGTGTGGAACGATCCGGTGGACCCCAAGTTTCCCGAATTTAAACCCTATGGAAGATCTTCCGGATGTTGTGGAGAGAAACATCAGATCATTGGATTCTGGGCCTACGTTCGGACATACCGAACGCTATAGAGGCGTCGCATAATAATAGAGACATAACAAATTCTCGAATAAAAAAGAAACAACGAGCTGAAATGTACAACTCATATTTATAGCAAAAATAGCATTGGACACGCTGCTGCACGATAATTTGACGCCAACATAGCAATTCCAACGCCAAGTACAAGAAAAAAACAGAAATACGCTGTCTCAAAAATATAAAGCCTTACTAGTTATGAGCACCTCCGGTACGAATAGTGGAGCCGTTGTTCCGAATAACACTGAAAACCCGATTGGGCATGTTGTCCACCATGTGATCTAGATAAGGGTTATGGACGGAGTGCGTACCAGCTTCGTTCAATCTGCTCTTTCATTGCCACAACACTTCAGAACTGCCGTCCATTCGCATACGCATTACGAGCGAGGATACCCCAGAGGTTCTCGATAGGGTTCAGATCTGGACTGAGTGCTGGCCAATACATTATGGTCACATGATGAGTGTTAAACCAGCTTTTCGTTGGTGCAGACCTATGGATAGAGGCATTTTCTTGCTGGAACAGATAATCAACACCCGCTGGAGTTTCGGCAGACGGTAGAAGGTGGCTGCTGAGGATGTCCTGATACGTTTCGTAGTTTTGCCTGCCTTGCAGGAAAGCGATATCCGTTGTCCCTTTGAACGCAAAAGCTCTCCAGACCATCAAAGATCCCCCACCTTTCTGTCTGATGAAGAAGTTGCGTGGCTCGCGTCGTAAATCATGCCAATAGCAGTTCCAACCAACAGGGCCGTTCAGGTTGAACATTTTCTTTTCGGAAAAAATAGGTGTGGTCCACTCGTCCGTCCAGTGCATGTGGCTCCTTTCCCATAATAATCTAACTTCTTTGTGGCACCGCGTGAGTTGTGTCAGACGGCGCATTTTACGGAGCACAATGTTGCGACTTTCCTTGATTCGTCGATGAACTGTGTTCTTTGAGACGATGACACCAACAGTCAGAGAAACTTGACGTAGTGGTAACCTTTGGGATTAAACTAAACGCATGATAACACGATCATCTCGTTTGGTTGTTATTCTAGGCCTTCCAGGCCGTTTTCTGATAGTTAACGCACCGCGTTTCGATAAAGTCTTATACATGACTGCCCTATTCCTCCCCACGGCTTTACAAATTTTAGCTACAGGCAATCCATTTGCTCTCAGTCTCTAAATCTTTTGCACCTCCTCACCATAAAGTTGACTGTTGCGTGGAATTTCTGCAAATAAATGTTTAACGGCAGGTACGCTGCCTTTTGTAGGCTGGACAGAATTACGGACCATGCGCGTGCGTACAAGTTAATTTGTGCATCTCATTTGCATGTGGCTACTTTACATAGTTGTCTTTATATTTATGAGACACCTAAAATTGCACTATTTCACTTTGTGGTGTTCTTTTTGCACAATCCGTTCATCTCGACGGATCGAAACGTTTGTTGTAGGGTTATGTTTAATTATGTACCACTTCAGCTTCCTACCTATATTCGCATTGCGTTCACGGCGCAAAGTAGATTGTCTCTATATTTATGCGACGCACCTTACTACGTAACGCTCAATGTCAGGCACGGACCTACGTAAAGCTCATTGTCAGGTATAAGTAAACCTTGTTGTTTGTGGTTATGATTTAATTTCACTGAGTATGCACCGGACTGTGGCTTGGTGTGGTCGTGAGTGAGGCGAATGTGGTGTTATTGTTTGTGGTTATGATTTAATTCCACTTAGTATGTACCGGACTGTGGCTCGGTGTGGTCGTGAGTGAGGCGAATATGCTGTTATTGTTTGCGGCTATGATTTAATTTCACTTAGTATGTACCGGACTGTGACACGGTGTGGTCGTCAGTGAGGCGAATGTGTTGTTATTGTTTGTGGTAATGATTTAATTTCACTTTGTATGTACCGGACTGTGGCTCGGTGTGGTCGTGAGTGAGACGAATGTGTTGTTATTGTTTGTGGTTATGATTTAATTTCACTTTGTATGTACCAAACGTTGGCTCGGTGTGGTCGTGAGTGAGGCGAATGTGGTGTTATTGTTTGCGGTTATGATTTAATTCCACTTAGTATGTACCGGACTGTGACACGGTGTGGTCGTCAGTGAGGCGAATGTGTTGTTATTGTTTGTGGTAATGATTTAATTTCACTTAGTATGTACCGGACTGTGGCACGGTGTGGTCGTGAGTGAGGCGAATGTGTTGTTATTGTTTGTGGTTATGATTTAATTTCACTTTGTATGTACCAAACGTTGGCTCGGTGTGGTCGTGAGTGAGACGAATGTGTTGTTATTGTTTGTGGTTATGATTTAATTCCACTTAGTATGTACCGAACTGTGGCACGGTGTGGTCGTGAGTGAGGCGAATATGTTGTTATTGTTTGTGGTAATGATTTAATTTCACTTAGTATGTACCGGACTGTGGCACGGTGTGGTCGTGAGTGAGACGAATGTGTTGTTATTGTTTGTGGTAATGATTTAATTTCACTTTGTATGTACCGGACTGTGGCTCGGTGTGGTCGTGAGTGAGGCGAATGTGGTGTTATTGTTTGTGGTTATGATTTAGATGGAGAGGAAGGGGAGGAGCGAACACCTTGTCCTTTGCGTATCTCCACAGGAACAAGTCACAAGGTGTTAAGTCAAGAATTCTGGCTGGCCATTAGGTCAGCGGCATGCTGTAGTCCGCGGCTCATCCAATCCATCGGTGAGGAAGATGTTCGTCGAGATAATCTCGCACGAACATCTTCCTCACCGATGGAACATCTTCCTCACCAGGACTGTGGTGCACCATCCAATTGGAGAGTAAAGTTGCCACTGTCGTCCTGCAACTGTGGCATTAACCAAAGACTTAACATATCCAGAAAAGAGACTCCCGTGACAGTTTTATCGTGAAAAAGAAGGGACCGTACTCTTTCTTTTTGGACACAGCACAGAACACCTTTACCTTAGGGGAATCTCGCACGTGTTGCACTGTAAATATGGGACAAGGTATTCGCCCCTTTGGTTTCTGTTGAGCTAGCGGAGCTGAAACAGCCTACCAAAGCCACTATCACTGCACTTGATTCAGATATCTGACCTCGCGTTTGTGCGGAAATGGATTACCGGCTCGATGTATGTCGTGTATCTCAGGGTACACCCATAGAACATCTATGACTGTCTCTAAAAAAACTTGAAACATTCCCCTACAATTCTGTTACAGGTAACATAAAATATCTCGTTGAAACTGTATATTCTTTATGAATCGCCCTCTATATCCAAAAGTCCAAGTTGTGTTAGGGTTGTTGATTCAGCCTAATGATGATGAAAAAAACATGCCTTTCAAAGCACCTCATTCAGTAATCTGATGATGAAAACCATCATCAGATGAATGCATGCTATTGTGTATGGAATGTCTTCTGGAAAGCAGTCATAGCAATTCTCTCTATTGCTTAGCGTTTTTCCCTTTGGCTGAATGTCACTCTTTATAACATTTAAAAAACGAAGGACTAGTTATTATTTTTTCCAATTTTTAAGTTGAGAGGGCACGTGCTCCCCTACTCTACGCCTATGGTCATCATTATGTGAATAAATATAAAATAAATCGTAAAACTTACTAAAAAATAACGTACTAAAACATAACTTACGTTTCTGTTCTTTTAGCCTCCTCCTCGTTTTCCTTACTAAGATGACAGCAACGATAGCAAGGATGACTCCAATCACTGCTGCAATGAGGACAGCAAGCATTACACTTGAACTGTCTTGCCATCTACCGCCTCTAGGAAACACATGAAGAACAGTCATCTTGTTAGTTAGCATACAATACCTACGATGACATTATTTCGAGATAACAGAAACTAAACTGAAATTACAGTATTAGTGAATCATCAAATGAACAATCAAAAATGCTGACAGGAAATATCCTACTTATTGCTTATCAACAAAGCCATGCTTTGCAGCTTTTGCAGAAACAGAATAATGCGTAGGGAGTTGAATAAGTTCTAAATGAAACCTAACACACAAAGACAATTTAAAACAAGTTAGTAAAATCATGCAATGCATTTATTATGATACGCTTTCCAACATACTACAAATCATTACTCAAGTTATTACTCAAGTTATGAGGACAATGGCTGTAGAATAAATCTCGCTTCTATGACCTGAGCTTTGACCCCATTTCAATGATATTCAACAGAACCGGTAAAGTGTACTTCCGGAACAACATGATAACATTTTGTCTCAATCGAAGTATTTTTACCTAAGTTATAACGCATAAGGACGATGGAATGGATCCCGATCCCATGTCCTGACCTTTGACCCCATTTCGTCCATTTCCAACAGGGTTCAGGCCCAGGTGGTCCCCTACGACAAACTAAAGTTTCATCGAAATCAAACAATATTTACACAAGTTATGACGAATAAGGGCAATGGAATGCATGCCGCTTCTATGTACTGAACTTTGACCCCACTTCACCCATTTTCAATAGGGTTTCTTCACAGGTGGTCCCCTACCACATAAAAAACTTTCATCGAAATCGAACTATATTTACGCAAGTTATGATGCATAAGAGCAATGGATCCCGCTCCTATATCGTGACCTTTGACCCTATTTGTCCCATTTTCTATAGGGTTCGTCCCCAGTGGGCCACTGCCACATACTGAAATTGCATCGAAATCGAACCATTTTTACACGAGGTATCGTGCGGAAAGGCAGACGGATGGACAAAGCTGGAGCATATACGCTTCTTCAACCTACGGTTGGAAAGCGTAAACAAAACACCTTTGTTTTTGCGCGTAGTCTCTTCCGCGACTTTGATACACTTGTTGTACCAATCATAGAATTGACTAATCCCCGCTGCGAAAAACGTTTTATCTTTCTGAACAAACCAACACTTTGATGCCCCCTTTAGTTCAGAATCATCATCAAAACGACCAATCCACAGATCTTTTGAGGAGTAAGAAGTCACTTGGGGTGAGATACTTTAATTACAGAAATCTGACAACAGCACTATACGTTGACCACAATGCAATTGCCTATACTTCAAAGAATGAAAATCAAGCAGCTTTTATGCTGCAGCACTATGTCAGAAAGCTGGAAAAATACTTTCTTGACTGGAAAATTAAAATTAGCACTGAAAAAAAGCAGGCAATAATGTTATCACGTAAACCTCTAAACTATAACCCATACTTTGAAATTGAACTGCATGGTAAAAAAATACCATGGGTAAAAGATGCTAAATATTTAGGTCTATCAAACAAAGATATTTGCTCTTTCCACGTTTATAAGTGAGTCACGGAAAAATTCTCAAAATTAATTACTCATTCGCCTTCTAATTATTTATTCAGTTGCTGCTTACCATCTTTGGTGAATCCCCAGCATTGTGCGTGGCTCCAAGAAGCATCCTGCCAACTTGGCTTATCAGTTAGCATGTGTGAGTCTGGAGGAATTCGAGGTAGCTATGGTGTAGCGGAAGCATATCCGGCGCGTAACTGGAAGACCCTGGGTTCGACTCCCGGTGGCCGCCTAGGAGAATTTTTCCGTGACTCACTTATATACCTGGAAAGAGCGAATACCTTTGTTTGATGTTCCTGGTCCACGTTAAATTTCTGTATTAATTATTTAGGTCTAATTATGGATCACAATTTAAACTGGAACAAGCATATCAAAGGAATCCTATCGAAAGCTTTAACACTCAGAGGGTGTATCCAACCCCTAATTAAAAATAAAAAGCTTAGTAATAAAAATAAAACTTTGCTCTGGAATGCTTGTTTCAGCTCTGTAATCACTTATGGCTGTGCTATTTAAGGATCTGCAAAAAGCAAAAAAAAAAAAAAACTTGTCACCTCATTTCAAAATATAAACCCTTCGCCTGATGGTAGGACTTGATGGTAGAACCTCAAATAATGCTATTAGAAGCATTCTAAAATTTATACTATTCACTATACGATGTATGAATTAGCAAATAGGTACTATGATAAAGCGAAGGATCACCCCAATCCACTTGTTAGAGAGGCCCTTAATTACGCTGTCATTGATATGGACAAATATAAAAGGTCCAAAACTATTTTGAGCAAGGTTCCAGAAAAGAATCCAATTCACAGTTACCCACGCAATAGAAATAGTAATTGGGACTAACTGCCATTTGTGGGTCTTTTCTTCCTTAAAGAAAGTTAAAGCCTGGGAAAATTCGCATTGAAAAAGGAACAATCTCTCTCAGCCAATAGGAACAAATCTCTTCTCCGATTGGCAAGTGAATGACAAGTCAAATAGCCAACTCCCGCTTGAAGACAGAGCAAACGATGTTTTGCTGTTTGAGAGGCCACGAATTGTTAGTAAAAAAATACTAATAACTTATAAACTAATAACTAAGCAATTATCCAGCTGCTTTTTAACTCCATCTGTATCTTGCAGGGGCGAATGGGGGTTGAAAAATTGAACTGGACGTTTCTCTGCTTTTATTTTTGTGTGTGCTGTGTTGTTTTTGTTTCCTTTCCCCTGCCCTTTCGGCGTTTGCTGCGGAAAGATGTTGGATGCTGTTTGTTGCTTGAGTGTGAGACTGCTGCAGGTAAGTATGTAGGATAGCTAATAACTTCATTTCTTAACGGGAAACCGTATACTTCTAAAATTCCAATTTTTTTCCACACTTTTCTTTGTAATATTCCCCTATCAGGGCACTCTGCACCCGCTTCTAATGAATTCTTCTACCACTTGCCAAAAGGCGCAGCGCGCTGTGGGTTCAGGTCTCTCAACCTAGTCTAGGAGATCGTCGATATACTTGGGGTGAGATCAGGTGAGTTCGGTGGGTTGGAAAGCAGTTGGAAGCCACATTCCGTCACATGAAAAGACAGGCGGTGTGGATTGGAGCATTGTCGTGGAGAAACAAAACACCCCGTCGCAACTTTTATCCCCGTTTTTTACTCTTGATGGCTTCACGCAATTGTCCCAAGAGAGCGTCATAATAGGTAACATTAATAGTCATTTTATGAGGCAAGCAATCATTAACCTCAACCCATCTGAGTTACAAAATATGGTAGCAACAATCTTCCTTGAAGATGGTTGTGATTTGAACAATTTGGTGGTGGTGATTCATGATGTTTCCTGCATGTTCTTTTGTTTAGTATCAGAGTCACAATGGTGAAGAAACGTCTCGCCAGCAGTCACAGTGCAAGAATAGGAGTCATGTGGATCGTGGTTAAAGCTGCCAAGTTGAAACTGACTTGCTTCACCACGATCATTCTTCATCTCAGGTGACAACATTCGAGGAACCCATCTGGCAAACAGCTTTTGACATTCCTAATCTCTCAAGCAAAATGATACAAAAACTGCCGGTATTTAACTGTACTTCCGCAGTAATTTGTACAACACGGATTCTTCAGTTTGACAACACCAGGTCCTCCACTGCGTGAGAAATTTCATCTGCGGTTACCTCCACTGGGAGCCGATAGCAAGGGTCGTTTTTCAATGAGTCTCTTTCTCGTTTAAAGACAGAAACCCATCTTTTGAATATGGCATATGAAGATACACCATGGAGGTACGCACAGACCATTCGTTCATGAATACTACGTCGCGCTTCACCTTCCTTCGTCAAAAATTCAATTACCGCTTGGTTCCGTAATTTCATCTCTCCCTCATCCATTGTGCCCTTATGTACTTTAATGCTCGGTGGTGCCGTCTCAATTGCTATCACAGCGACGTCGCGTGGCTGTTGAATAACCGAAGAACAATGCAATACTTACGTCTGCCGCCATCCACTACTTTCAAGGTAAGGCTTAGAACTTATTAAACGCCCCTCATAAGATTAACAGTTTTTTTAGAATTCAGAGGGAGCGTCGTAGTATGAATTTAAGAGTCGAATCTCAAAATATATTGCTAGGTCTGTAGATCGTGAAACATGCCCTCTGCCGATGGCAGACCTCGATCCCGCATCCTTTTACTCCGGAGCCGAATGCTTTTCCAATTAATCTGCACTGAATTATGTGCTATTGCTGTAAATTTGCCGTCTTGATATCTGCGTTATCTCTGTAGTACGACACATATTTCACCCCTTGAGATAGACGGAGATCCAAAATCGCAGGTTTCCGCTCCGCCGTAAACCATTCTTGAAGTATTTCTGTGTGGAATGAGGAATTCTCACTAATTCCAGACGATGTATGGAAGACGCATTACACATTTTTCGAAGAATCTAACGGCCAATAAGTCCGTTTTTGCGTTCGGGTGGCAAATTAGCGAAGCAAGCCCTCTGCCGGTGGCGATGTTCGAAACCGCATCCATCTGCTCCGGTGCAGAATGCTTTCCCAGTTCAGCGACACCGACGGTGTATATCGCTGTAACATTGCACTCTTGACAAGTGGTTGGTCACCCGTGTAGTACGTCACAAGACTTACGTATAAAAACCGCTTTGGAAAATCCTTCCCTCCAGATATTTTCATTTTCTTTTTAAATAAGATGGCCAATCGTTAAGTAATTTCAGATTATACTTTCGGCGATAGATTGAAAATCTGAAGATCGGCTTTTCTAAAATCAGTACACCATCCTGATTAGTGAGCGCAGTTTTCCACAGGTGTTCGAATTTAAAGTCATGCTTCTGGTGAACATGTTCAAGTTAAAACGGAGATCCGCCTGGAAAATGGTCTTATTTTGAACCACAGAACGCGCGGTACCGAAAGAAATATTTACACTTGTAGTAATCTCACGCAAAATCACCCATCTCTCTCTTACACCAGAAACTCATCACGCGCCATTTTACTGTCCATTGCTGACGTTGAAGGCATTCTACTGCGTTTCTCATTCGTGTTCCAGTGTGCGAATTTTAAACACTATTCTGACAATCCCTGAAAACTTGAGATAACTCAGATTTCTTGCAGATGGCGACGGATGTCCAACGCCTAGGTTTCCGTTGTCCATAGAAACGTCATCAGTGCGCGTACCTCCGAGTGAGACCATGTTTCCAGCAGGATCGTCATTTTCATTTTCATCAGTTCTTCAGTACTTTAACTTCTCATTCAAATTCCTGCGACCAACTGTGACGTAATACGTAGGGGAAACACATGTCAAGACGGCGAATTTACAGCGATAAATTCTATCTGTGTTGCTTGATAGGGAAAGCACTTGGCTCGGTAGCAGAGGGATTCGGTTTCTATCACCGTCACCGGAAAAACAAAGGTGCGTGCACACAACAAGTTAGTGTAAATGCGCGGTGGTACTAAGATGTACATCGATTTTTTTGTAGGAAAACAAAGTATGTGTGCACAATATTACACAGGCGTATTGACTTTGGAGTATCGCTGTTTACATATCTCTAATCTTCTTTGAATGATCATCAGAGCCTGATTATTGATCAGTATACGTATATAAATAAATACAGTCTTGTTGGGAGTCTGTCACCGGAAATAGAACAGAGTAGGTCTCAGAACCAGGGATTGCTGAAGACGTATTGGGGAACTGGATCTCTGTTTCTAACGACAAACTATATCCATCCAGGAAAATAATATTCATCCAGGAAACTATATTAATCAGGAAACTATATTCATCCAGGAAACTATATTCATCCAGTAATGCAGATGCACGTTTTGCTTTCTATTTTCGTACGGTTTGTTAATTTACTCCACTAGTTAACAATTTCATGATACTAATACGTAAAAAAGAAACATTTAATTCAAAATATGTAAAACGGAGAGGGGTGGGGGACTGAACTTTCAAGAAATATAAAACATAAAGCGCCTTATCAGAATTTATTTAACGATGGCTCATTTTCAGTGTCCTTATCGTTGAAGGAAAGATAACTTCCAACTAGCATGAAAAATAGTATTTATGTTTTTGTTTATTCTAATTGTTCGTTTCCCTGTATTCACGTGATGCCATTGAGAAGTTATTGATGCCGAATTTCGGCTCGTAGTTCTCCATGTTTAATCACGCACTTTCCTTCCCTGACAGTCTCTTCTTACCGTGATCAACAACAAAATCATTTTTCCCCATTCAAAACCCAAACCCCTCAGATTTCCGCTAACAAATACTAGCTCTTCTTCTACAGATGCGTCGTAAAATCCCTCTTCGGAAGAAAAAACAATGAACAGGAAGTAGTTGAAAGCTTTCTTTCTCACGCACACAAAAATTTCTCTTCAGCACGGCTTCTCATCGCCTAGAGGGATACATTTAGGTAAAACGTTCTCATGTTCTGTTGCATTTTACATTTCTAAAAAAAAATAAAAATAATAATATACTCATAAATGCCGCCCCGGTGGTGTAGTGGTCTAAGCGATGATTCGTGACCATTCGTCCGAGATGGAGTCCGTGTTCGGATCCCGTTGAGGCATGGATGTTGTGTTTGTCTTACGGCACTTGGTGTCTCCCTTACCTGGAGTCAGTGACCCTAAATTAGGGACGGTCTAACACTTATAGCTCACTGAGTTGCTCTCTGTGGTCGATAAACCCCCAGTGAAAAAAACCCCACACATATCCAGGATTTTTCTTTCCTGATCCATAGCTGCAATTAACAAGCCCAGTGCGCATGTGGCATATAAATAAACCGTTGACGCAGCTGTCCATGCTGATTTACTTCCAGGTTTAATTTTCTTCGAGCTATTCGTCTTTTGTGCTCAATCATTTCAATTTTGCTTTTTCTAGAAACGTGCGATACGTGAATGAATAAGGAAATGAAATACAAAAGAAATTTTCATAAGCTACCAAAAATAAAAGTCTAGAGAATTTACATCATTCATTTTCCAGAGTGGGCTTGCTTGTCTTGCTTGGATGGACGCTTTCTAGCCCCTCCTAGCTATCGTCCTGAAATTGGATTGGTATGCAATAAGATAACACGATGGGAACTGTACATTCGCTTCCTCTGAAAAATTCCTGTATCCGGCCTTTAAACGAAGAAATCTGGAGTTGTTAACCCTCAACCTATTATCCAAATTCTTGTGCATTCCATACGAATAAATTCCAGTAGCAGTCACATATTTTAAAACCGTTTTCAAAACAAGAATTAATTACAAATTCACCATAAATACTTAATATATAGTACGAGGGTTGTGACGAAAGTAATGCAAAAATGGGAATAACTTTGTTATTAATTGACAGAGGTCGTTCAATTTGCACATGTTGGTAGAGTAGCTTTTTCTCTATACAAAGGTACTACTCAACATCGTATCCATTACAAGCGATGCATCTACGCCATCGTTCAACCCAACTCTCGAATCATCTTTTAAAAAAATCAGGTGTGGACTGTTGGACCCACTTCTTCACAGCCACTTACACCTCGTCTGTGTCATCAAATCCTTGCATCCGGAGACTGTCGATCATTGGATCGAACAAGTGGAAGTTGGAGGGCGCCAGATCTGTGTTTATACGATTGATGGGGGAACAGCGACCAGCCTAATTTTCTGATGGCCTGATTTGTTGCCAATGATGTGCGTGGCCTCGCATTGTCATGGTGAATGTGAATCCTTTTCAGATTCTTCTTCGGTCTCTTACTTTTTATGGCATCTCTAAGCTTCTTGAGTGTCTCAATGTACCGCTCTCTGGTCACGGTGCGGCCACGTTCCAGAAAATCAAGAAGAATGACACCCCTGTCATCATAAAAAAAATCACCATGACTTTCTATGCTGATCGCTGGCTCTTGAACTTCTTAGGCTTTGGTGAAGAGGTGTGACGCTAATCCATGGATTGATTCTTCCGTTCCTGATTGTAAAGATACTCTCACCTTTCATCCCCTGTTAGGAGATCGGGAAAGAACGTGTCTTCATTGGCTTCAAACGCCTCCAGCAGATCAGAGCTGACTTCCACCATTCTCTCCTTCAAATCGGGTGTCAACTGCTGAGGTACCTACTTTGCACACACTGTATGGTCATTGTGACCACAGTAAATTTGAGATTTTTCCTATCTCGTGACAGCTGACGGTTTGTGACTCGTCTCTCCGCGCGAGTCACTTCATCCACTCGATGACGATTCGTGTTAGTGGTCGCAGGTGATGGTCTCCAACTACGTGAGATTTCTTCAATGCTGGTTTCCCCTTCTTTAAACTTATTTTATCTAACTGTGCACGTTGCTCTTGTAAATGGTGTCATCTCCGTAAATATTCTGTAGCCTTCTGTGGATGTCGGACATTCTGCACCCTTGCTTTGTCAAGAATTAAATGACGGCACGTTGTTTCTGCTTGGAATTAATTATTTATATGCAATTAAGAAGACGTATTACTATATAGAAAGCGTTACTCTACCAACATGTGCAATTTGAAAGACCTATGTCAGCTAATAAAAATGTTATTCCCACTTTTGCATTACTTACGGTACAACCCTCGTACTACTGCACTGCATACTTCTTACATTTTCTGCACTATATTTACAGCGGTCGCAAAACAACAAAATTTCCTGGACATGGCGATTTTACTTGGAGTTAATAGTTAAGTTTAAAACTATTCTACCTGCACGAGATTTTTTCACCTTTTTTTTTGTGGAGTAATTGGAAATAATATCTCAAATGTTTGACAGAAGAAAATATACCTTTCCTCCAAAGATTTGGATCCCAAAAAATGGGAACACCACTTGCAGATGCTACGTAGTTGTTTGAAAATGTAAGGTGCGCATAAGATAACATCTTCGACTTCAATTTCGCTTTTATTTCTTTAGAAATTTTTAATGGCGGAGGAAAATAAAAATATATAACCTTAAAATTAAAAACACTAATTTGCATTTAAAACTCAAAAGGTATACTACTCTTAACTGACATCTGGATAAGGTCGCACTAATATAAAACGACATCTCAATCGATGTCCATATAGAAACATTACATCCCCTCTTTAAGAAAAAAGCGAGTGTTTTCCGTCCTGTATGTAAACTGCGACATTCTCCGAATTGTGTTTATAAAATCTTTCCTTCTTTACTTCTAAGAAAATACTAGAATTGGGACGTGAAAAATTAAGGGACTAAATAAAATAATATAACCTGACTTTAAATCAGATGCAATGCTTGGCAAACAGTAATGTGTTTGCATTTCGAAGTAGATGCATTCTCCAATAAGATACGTTTTTGCAGCTTATGCAAAAGGTATAAAGCAGTGTGAATCACTTCAAATTATTTAGAAAACTACACGATTTGCGAAGAAAAAATTATCTGCAAAAGTAAGGAAGAAATCGACGATGATATCAACTCAGTAATGTTTACTCTTACCAGATGTAAATTCACCTGCAGGAAAAAAGAAGTCAGGCTTATTACAAGCCTCCGCTCCAAAAGGTGTTAATGTATACTAAGTGCACAAAATTTTTGTAAAACGTTAATTATGTACATGAGGAGCTAATAACGTATACGCTGACTTGAAATTTTTAAGAAATTACAGTGCAATGCATTGCATAACTTACTAGCTTTAGTTTTCCATTTATTCTGTGCATATAATGAACAAATTATGTTTCAGGATTTGAGTTTTGAAGACGTAATATGAACGCGAAGCAATTTGCATATATAAATTTGAGAAGCTGTTTAAATCTAAATTGCTCTGAAAAATGTCAAGCCCGAAAAAGGTTTCATTCTTGTATTTTCAGATTTTAAATTTTATGTAAACTCTGAGCGAATTCCACCGATAAATCCTGGACTGGTAAACTATAAATTACATATAACGTTTTATATACACGGTCGATCCACATTACTGTGATCACTAGGTAATATCCAGAGTAACCGCCGAGTGCAGCGCGGACAGCAGCTAGACGGACTGGGAGTGACTCAATAAGGTGTTGGAAGGTGTTCACAGGTATGTGGACCAATGCTGACTGCAGTGCATCTAACAGATGCTGAAGGGTGCGTGGTGGAGGATCCATAGAGTGAACAACACGATCGATGTGGCGTCATAGATGTTCCAATGGGTTTAAGTCTGGGGAGTTAAGGGGGCAGGGGAAGTACTTTGAAGTCTTCATCGTGCTCGTCCAAACACTCTCGGACATTTCTATCTCTGTGACACACGTCGCGTTGTCGTGCTGAAAGATCTCATCCACTCCAGGGAAGACAATCGGCATGTATGGGTGCACGTGGTCTGCAAGAATGAATTCATAACCAGTTAGGTCCATAGTGCCTTCCACAGGTACGAGTGGACCCACGGAATGCCACGAAAACATTCCCCAGAACTTAACGCTTCCCCCACCAGCTTGTTTTCTTCCAGCAATAATTGAAGATTGTTTGTTCTTCGATGTTTCTCGCCTTAGAAGCCAACGTCCATCCGTTCGATCAAGCAGGAAACGTGACTCATCGGAGAAGACAATCCTTTGCTAATCAGCGGAGGTCCAATTCCGATACTTGCAGTGCAAATGTAAGCCTTTTCTGCCGATGCTCCTTCGTTAGCATAGGTGCAGTGACCATTCGTCTGCATCGGATCCGCACACGCAGCAGGGTACGCTGCACTTTTGTTTTTGACACACGTCCGATACCTTCCTGATTTTCGGCCAGTGATTTGCTCCACTATAGCGTGTTGCTCGGCCCTCACGCACCTTCGCAGCCGACGTTCACCTCTCACATCAACGGCATGAGGCGCTCAGTAGTTTGCACGTCGATTATTCGCAATGGTGCCATTTCACCAATCACGATACGCTTTAACCACAGCAGCACACGAACAGTTCACAAACTGCGCTGTTTCAGAAATACTGCCACCCTTGTCCCGAAAGCCGATAATCATCCCTTCTTGCAAACTTGATAAATCGCTCCTTTTATTCATGACAGCAACGAGTGATATGTTTTGGGAATACCTACAGCACCCCATATATACCCTCCAAGCCAGCTCACGACCCGCGCCTTCTTTCATTGGCTACGCGCTGTTGACGTCAATAGTAGGAGGTGATCACAACAATGTGACTTGACTGTGTAATATAGTGAACAACTTCCCATTCCTAAATTTGAGTCGAAATTGAACTGCAATATAAGCTATTCTAAAGTAGCTATCAACTATCGAGTTATTAGCAGCTCATCACAACTAATCAGTATGTGTTCATCCCATTTGTGTGCACACACAGTCTCCAATGGGAAAGCGGACAGTGGCACGTAATCGCGCATGCATGGTCAAATCTCCCCTAGTGGTGTGCCTTATTGGACGATATTGATTCCAACAGTGGACGTTTTGAGTAAATTGCGTAGCCAAACAGTGAAACGTGGATCTATCAAAATGATTCTGCATCACGTAAAAGGGAAAAGAAACAAAATGCAACGTAAAGTATACTAACAAGTTAGTAAAGTCATGCAATGCATTGATTATGATACGCTTTCCAACATACCAGAAATCATTATTCCAATTATTACTCAAGTTATGAGGATGATGGCTGTAGAATATATCTCGCTCCTATGACCTGACCTTTGACCCCATTTCGATGATATTCAACAGAACTGGTAAAGTATATTTCCGAAACAACATGATAATATTTTGTCTCAATCGAAAGTATTTTTACGTAAGTTTTAACGCATAATAGTGATGGAATGGATCCCGATCCTATGTCCTGAACTTCGAAACCACTTCACTCATTTTCAATAGGGTTCGTCCCCAGGTGGTTCCCTACGACATACTAAAATTTTATCCAAATCGAACCATATGCACGCAAGTTATGACGCATAAAGACAATAGAATGCATCCCGCTCATGTGTGCTGACCTTTGAAAGACGTCATCCATGTTCAATAGGGTTCGTCCCCATGTGGTCTCCTTCCACATACTAAAAGTTCATTGAAATCGAACCATATTTACGCAAGTTATGACGCATAACGTCAGCGGAATGGATCCCGCTCCTATGTCGTGACCTTTGACCCCATTTGTCCCATTTTCACTAGGGTTCGTCCATAAATAGTCCTCTACCACATAAATTTTTTTTATCAAAATCGAACAATTTTTACGCGAGTTATCGTGCTGACGGACAAAGCAGGAGCATATACGCTTCTTCAACCTACGGTTGCAAAAGCGTAAAAAACGATATATAGCTCTCTGAGCAAGATAAGAACTCACCAGATACTAAATAAAATAAAATAAAATATGTTATTTATTTACATTTAAAAAACTACACACACGGGAATTTACTAAACAACCACAGCAAGACTTTTTTGGGGGTGCTATACCTCCATTTTCAGTCTTAGTCTGCAGAAATTGAAAAGCCCCGAATATTATTACACTAACAAGTAATACCATCACGCCCCAGTCGAGGAGAGTACATTGCCAACCGAAAGAAACAATATTACAGAAGATAGAAAGTGACGTCATAGTAGTGAGTTATTCATGAGGTACCTCCGAATCATCAGGATAGTAGTTCTTCAAAATAAAACTCCAGGGTGAAAGCACAGACAACGGTAACTCGTCGTTGCAACAGAAAGACAAGTAACGTCGAATGCACAAGCTTTCTGTAAATAACAGAGATAATTTATCGGAAGCGACAGCAAGAATGGAGGATTTATTCCATTCTGGATAAAATTCTCCCTCGGCAACAGTCCGGTCTAAAGCAGTAAAAGAATATCCTGAACGAATATCATATTTATGTTCTGAGAGTGTGACGTTCAATGCCCTCAAAAGGGAGCCGATGTAGATCGTCTTTACATTCCCCGCTGAGTGAGCAGTCAGAGGAACGAAGTATACACCATGTTTAATAAGATTATCAACAGGATCTCGATCACAGCGGAGAAGGGAAAAAACATTAGAAATACGAATACCAAAATCTGAATCAAAGGCTCTACAGAAGTTTTTCAACACATTTACAACTTGAAGGAGAAAGTTAATAGCGCCCAAAAAACATAAAAAAACGATGAATCGTTTGAATACGTTACAGAGTACGTTGATGGCACAGGTGAAGTGGTATCCAACAATGAAGTTTTTTTAATAAAATACGTACATAAAATACTAAGACGTGGCACAAATATTATTTGAGAATAAAACTAGCGTGACTTTTTTTAGCACGTCTCTTGTAAAAAAAAATCGTGCTTATGTTATCGGTGTTTCCGTCCGTCTGTCAGTGGAAACCATATCTTTGCAACTATTAGTCCGACTTGAAAAAATTATTTTTGCAGTAGGAAGCTTAAAACATGTGAATGATGAACATTTATTTCGTTTTTTTCTTACGATGTACAACTGCGCCACTACAGGGCGCCAATACAGATTTTATCGAAATCAAAATACATTTCATTCCGTACATTTGCTTCTAACCATCCGATTGAATAAAATCGTTCACCGTTCTATTCCGTCTACGTCAAAGATTATTTTAGGTATAGCGACTTTTTCAAGTTACGCATAGACTTTTCGCTACGGGACGTAAAAATAAATTGCATTTATCCCGATATCTCTACTTCTAAAACTACGATTTCAAAACATTTTTCTTAAGAGAATACATCTCCTGATGGAAAATGTTCTACATATAGTGTCTAATCTTTGGTAAGCAATGATTTAGCCACCAGGGGAGTAAGTGTTAATTTCTGCTTCTGAAGTATTTGCCACAAAATCTGAGCTTCAAAATTCTCAATTGAAAAATTTTGTTCGAGCACCGACACCACTCGCGTCTATGAACCTTTTGAAAATACTTTCTTATTAAAATATTGCATAGTTTCTCAGCCAGGAGGCGCATATATAGATCCTATTTTTGTCTGCTTCTAATGATCCAATTTGAAAAAAACCTTTTTTATGGGATAGTTTCCGGTGCGACATATGTTTAATATAATTTCAAAATTTTCAATTAATTCATAGACATTCCGCTAGGGGGCGTTATGGTCAACTGCGTTTTCCCCGATATCTCTGCTTCTAAGAGTCAGAGTTGAAAAATTATTTCTGCACCGGATACAGTTCCGGATGGAAAGTGTTAATTCTGCTTCTGATGTATTGCACCAAAATCTGAACTTCTAAAAACTCGAATGAAAAAATTCTTTTCTGAACCGATACAGCTGACATCGAAAAACCTTTTGAGAATACGTTCGTCTTCACATAATGCATGTTTTTCCCGCCAGGGGGCGTAGAGCCATATTCTATATTTGTCGATATCTCTGCTTCTGAGAGTCCGATTTGAAAAATCCCTTCTTTGTTGGAGGGCGTTTCCGCTGCGAAAAGCTTCTCATGTAATTTAAAAATTTTCTGAACACACAAGTCTGCAACCAGAGGGCGTAATTTCACGATTTCTTTTACAAAAATAACTGCGTGATTAAATACCCGATTGTAAAAACTACTTTCTTTTGTCAGATACTACTGTTTTCCATACCGGTTTCATTGACTTTGAATAGCTTTACGAAATTCAAGTCGCGTGAGAACGGATTCAAAAGACGTGCTCATTATACTCAAAAATTCGGCTTCATCTTTCTTAATTTTTTTAATAACGTAGGTGATCAAGGAATGGCTTTATGTGGTTTCGCCATTACTCAAAAGAAAAGCGCAGACTACAATCTTCCACACTGCACAATGATGGTGGAGCTAATCGGAAAACCTCTTCAAAGCAACGTGTGTGTTGGAGAACTGTCACTTGTTGAGATGATCTGCAATATATAAACAAATGCGATTTCTCTTCTAAGCTCCAACAAATGGTGATGATCCTTTCAACGGCGCTACGCTTACCGCTGAAAGCAAGAATAAGATCGAATGTTAAACTGAATGTCTCATGGCACTAGAACCATTTTCTACATGTGACAGCCTTAATTTAGAACCGGCAATGCCCGCAAACTGTAAACATTATGACTGTAAATTTTACAATTCTGAAATGTTAACGACGTTGCCATCACTTAACTGAAAATCTAATAGAATTTTGATGTATTATTTACACGAAATGACTGTGACTGAATAGTTATGCACGTGAATTTGATAGTTACATGATGTGCAAATTACTGTGTGTAAGTGAAAAATAGAAGGCATAAAGCTATTCTGAGCCACATCTAATGCGACCATTACGCTCGAAATAAAAGTAGTTTCTTCCGAATTACACGGAATATGGCTTACCTGACAGCACCCACAGTTTTGGGAAACTCTGATACTCTAGTGAACCAAGCTCAGATTGCTGGTAAATGAAGATTTGTTTAGAAATGAGAATGAACAATTTTGGAACGGGCAATACATTTCAATAGTGGAATCAATATGCCTCTCGGTATGATTTAGAAGACATTTTAAGGGAGTAATTCATAAGTTGCTTGCAAAACTCGACACTGCAATAAATTTAAATTTTCGTTTTCATGCTAAAAATAACATTGGCATTGCACTTAAACGTTATATATACTATATACACTATATTGACAAAAGTCACCCGACACCCCTTCAAAAGCAAATGAACGGATCCTCTAGGTTGTTAAGATGCGCGGTACAGCTGCAAACGGAATAAAAACAAGCCTGAAGCGCCGCCCCGATGGCACAGTGGTCTAAGCGATGGCCTCTGATCATTCGTCCGAAAGGGGTCCGGGTTCGAATCTCGGTGAGGCATGGATGGTGTGTTTGTCTTACGGCACTGGCTCTCTCCCTTCCCTGGAACCAGTGACCCTAAATTAGGGACGAGCGACTGCTTATAGCCCATTGAGTTGCTCACGGTGGTCGTTAAAAACCTCCAATAAAAAAAAGCCTGAAGCTGACGACGATCATATCGCACTGTGAGGTTGAGTGAAAATGTCGCGGAGGAAAAGAACTGACTTCGAGAAAGGAAAGATTGTTGGGTGTTATATTGGTGGGTTGACCATAAGAGAAACCCAGAGGCGTTTAAACATCCCCATGTCAACTGTTTTGGATGTACTGAATGAGTGGAAGACACATGGCGTGCCTGAAGCAGCAAAATGTACCGGCAGACCAAAAAAAAATGAGTGATGGGGGACGTGGATGCCTGGGGAGAGTCGTTACGGCTAATCGACGAAGTACTGCACAAGACCTCAATGCACAGTTGAGTAAAAATGCTGGAACCTCGGTATGTACACGTACGATTCGCAGAGAATTTCATTCCATGGGTTACAATGGTCGTGCGGCTATTAGTAAGCCTTTCATCTCCACTCGGAATAATACTTGTCGTCTTGCATGGTATAAAGAACACTTATCGTGGACCGTAGATTAATGGAAACAGATTCTATGGTTTGATGAATCCTGATACACGATCCATCAGTCTGATGGCCTTCTGTGAGTATGGCGGCAGCAGGGGGAACACTATTTACCGCAGTGTACTCTTCCTACGGTCAAGTTTGGAGCTGGCAGTGTACTCTTCCTACGGTCAAGTTTGGAGCTGGCAGTGTACTAGTGTGTGTGTGTGTGTGTGTGTGTGTGTGAGGGGAGGGGTGGTCCGTGGTTTGGTCACGCCCCACTGGTTATCGTGGACAAACCTATTAACCAGCACGGGAACCTCGATATTCTAAACAATTATGCCCAACCATCTCTGTGGCAATACTATGGAAGCGAGGCTTGTTGGTGCCAGCAGGATAATGCTTTGAGCCACAAATCAAGGACTGTTACAGCGTGGTTTGATGATCATTCCGTATCGCGTGTGGACTGGCCTGGACAGAGCACTGATCTTAAACCCACAGAGTACCTATATGATGAATTAGAGCGCTGCATAAGAAGTTTGGAACCAAGGACTACTACTAAGCAACAGTTAGCGGCAGCATTATGTACTGAACTGAAGCGCATATCTATCGCTGTGTTCCAAAATCTTGTCGAAAGCATGTCTCGAAGGGTCAGTGCATGCATTAAGGCCGAAGGTGGACCGACACCTTACTGATGTATGTCAATAAATGCTATGGTGTGTTTCTATTCTAGGTGTCCGGTGATTTCTGTCAATATAGTGTATATACCGCCGTGAGAAACTGTATACTGTATAAATTGTTTCTCTGCCATTTGTCTTCAAATATACACTGAAGAGCAATTGAATTAGAGACAGCTGGCGTTATGCAAATGTGGCGCTGTGGGCGGCCCTGTAAACGAAAACGAAATGACGTATGCAGCGATCCGACAATATAAGGAGTGATGCGACGGGAATCTGTATGAGTTGGACGCAGTGTGGGTAAGACGAAGGATCTAAGCGCATTTGATCGTGGGCAAATTGTCGGGGCCCTAAGAATGGTTCACTCCATCTCGGAAGTCGTACAGACACTGGGATTTTTACGAGAGTATTAACCCATTTCACGTACCATTCGATCCCTGTACGGAAAAAAAGAAGCATGTGTCCAACAGGGAATTCTGTTTTCCCAGGATAGCTACCTAGAAAAATGTGTGCCTGCTTGGGGATTACCTCACTTCCACGTGGAAAATGACAACTGAATGTTTGCATGATGGCTAAACTTAATTCCGTGATCTTTATGAATGAATTCAATTTCATTAAATGTCATGCGTTTTCCGTTTCACAGGAATGTCTACTTACGTGATGGATGTTTTAGTGTTTCCTACTTCAGTAGTTTACTCATGATTTCTCAAGCACAGCGTTTAATAACATTCAAAGCAAAAACGAGAGAAAATAAGACAGAAACGAAACCGAACGGAAGTTCTTAAAGGCCAGTTCTATCTTTAGAAATATGTGCTAGGTGTTTTACCATGGAGAAGAAAAAACTGATCTTTGTCTGTCACTTCCATAAGAAGAAAAATAGCGTTTGGCAGCAGCATTAATCAAAAACTGTTATAATACCTCAAATGATGGACAGTACTACATTTTTGCCTTAATTAAGTCTTCGTAGATGGAACAGGCGAGTATATTAGCACATCATGTGAGCTCCGCTACACCATTCTTTAAACGCTTTTGTCATCGTTCTAATTTACCACTAAATTGACTATGTTTTGTTTGGGTAATCATATCGTGCAACGACTGGAACCTTTTTTTAGCATTGGATTTGAATCACGATTCTTTTTGTTAGGCTTTAAAATTCATGGAAATCCTATACATTCATCAAGTCACGTTTGTTTGCTTTAAGTTAGCGTGATAATCCAGAAAAAAAAACACCTCTCTAAATGGGGTTGAACAGAAAAATAAAACACGACACGAGAGTAAGGATATAGGGACACATAGAGAAATCGAACTCATTTGAATATTACATGGGCACTTCATGAATGGATACCTCAATCCTTTGTGAGACTGTTTTTTTTGGTATATTACTCGCAAACAAGAGCATTTGCGAAGACCGATCAACATACTATCTTTCTCGTGCTCGTGCGAGCAAGCTCTGTTTTTAACAACGTTCATACATCTTTAATACGGAAAACACACTGCAACCAGTTACCCGATCTTATTATGCTTTGTGTCCAGCGAAACAAAACAACGAAAACAAAAACCCGAAATATTATCATGTGCTGAATGTAACACGAAGGCTGAGAAGAAAATATATGCAACACCTAAATATATCAGCGTCCCACCTTGATTTTTTTTATGCAGCTCCGAAAAACATGATGTAACCCTACCTGCACGCAGTATTTCTGATATAATTGTCGACGCCTAGCAGCGGGATCATTATTAAAGTATGCAGCGTTAAAAACACTGGTATCAAAAACTTCATAAGAAAGACAATACATGACCGCAGCCAAATGGGCAAATAATTACACTCATCGTCAAAAAAATAGTTGCACTCAGAAGGACGTGTCGGATTGCAATGCTATTTGGGAGGAAGGTAAAGGTCACCAGGAACAATAAATAATAAAACATTGAGATTGACATGGTAAATATTTACTGAGCTACACATCAATGAGTAGTATCTCTCTTAGTATGGCGTCGGGCAGCCACGTTTGCTCATACATCATGTCAGACGTCTCGGCGACATGGAGTTGTGAAAGTAATAGTATGGTCCTGCGATAAGCCATCCCATGCAGCTTGAATCTTCTCACGCAGTTCTTGCCGATTGTGTGGTAGGGATGGAGTGTTGATAGCGTGACAATAGCATCCCATACATTTTCAATCGGTGATAGGTCTGGCGATACAGCTGGCCATGGCTGAGTGTCAGTGCCTTGAAGACAAGCTCTCGAGATAGTATCAGTATTCGGACAAGCATTGTGCTGTTGGAAAATCAAACCGGAGTGAGCGTTCAGGAAAGGTAGGGACACTGGTTGCAGGACCTTATTAACGTAACATTTCACTGTCAAAGTGCCTGTAATGAACACCCCAGGTGATCTGGCATCGTAGGAAATTGTACTTCACACCACGACAGCAGTTCTTCTGGAAGTGTGAGGCTCGACAACAAACCGTTCATCTTGGCGCTCACCACGGTGCCTCCACACACAGATCCGGTGATAGTCTCTTCCAAGACAAAAGCGGTACTCGTCACTGAAAATCACCCGCTGACATTCTGCGTGGCTCCATGAAAATCTGGCACGACACGATTGCAGTCTTTGGCGACGATGCACTCTTGTTAAAGGCAGTTCCTACGTCGTGCAGCCGTCTGCCAATAAGGCTGGCACTAACCAGACGTTGCATGGAAACCACCACTGCTCGTTGAATTTCCGCAATCGTATCTGTTAGGTCACTCCGCGAATGTCGGACAGCCCGTCGACTCTCTCTCTCTCTTCGTGGTTCGTCTAGGTCTCCCCGACCCTTCCTTTCGCTGCTGAGTGACTTGTTCTATCCACTCCTCAAAATCCGCACGACTGATAAGGCGTGCAATACCGCGATAAGATAGTCATGTATCCCTGAGACCAACGATATGGCCACTCTCGTACTCCTCCAACTGCTCGAATTGCTTCCAAACGTTACGTCAGTTGCAAAAGATGCAACCAACACAACAGCACGAGTCAGAATGGTAGGCAGGCGCAACGGGACGACCTTATGTAACAGGACTGGTACAGTGCTACGACCCTTCTTCCTTGAGTCACATGCGCGGTCGAGCGTAACACTTGAATCATTTGCATGGCTCACGATGTCAAACCTACCCACTAAGTTTCATTCCTATTGGTAGCTTCCTTCTAGAAGCAAATATTTTTTTTGATAGTGAGTGTATCTTACCAGCATTCGAACACATGAAAAGTCACAGTAAAGTGTTTATAAATGACTCACAAATTACATTGTAATCAGTGTTTAAGCAAAAGTTAGAAATTTCCTAAAGACACAGTTGGAGAGTGGATGTACAGCTCTTACTGGTAACCACATTAAGAGACATTTCAGTATGAATATGTCTATCCCGAACTGCCATGCAGCTCTAATCAGGGCCGGATTAAGAGGGAAATCTAACGGTGCTATACTGTGGGTTCTCACCATTATCAATGGCCGAGAAGGATTGCCGCTACGTCGCAAATAATACACAACTTATAATTATATATTTATGTATAGAGCGAATTAAAACTTTGTCTCGTATGATTTCCTCGATCACAATCAATGCCTAGAAGACAACCAGATTTCATGGCATGGACTCGCTAAGTGTAGATGTATCAGGTCACTGTACACAGCGGGGTTGGCGAGACAGTTTCAACTTCTTCACTACCATCCACCTAAAGCTTCCTGCTTGCACTTAGAATCGTTAAATAGCGAAATACACTGTAACTTCACGTAACATAACAAAAAAGGTGAATCACAAAAATATACAATGCCAAATTGTCAAAAATTCCAAGACAAAATCAGAGAATCATAAGTTTTTAAGTCATTGTCTTTAGAGAACAATAAAAAATATAGTGACTTTTTTGAAAACTCTACAGGTAGTTTATCAGCTTGAAGAATATACTATGTATCAATCATCACAAACACATTGCTACAGTTTAGTATTTTAACGGACTTTAATAATGATTCTTCACTATGAATTATTGGGAGACACATTCAGATGTCTGAGTCTTGGTAGCCCATTCAGATGTCTGAGACTTGGTAGCCTATTCCGATGTATGGGCCTTGGTAGCCCATTCAGATGTTTTAGCTTAAGGACTCCCATTAAGGTCCTAATCCGGCACTGGCTCTCACAACGTCGTGGAATTCTGAGCATCAAGTGATCCAGGAGTTTGCTGAAGCAATTTGGCCCACTCCTCCCTCAAAGCACGGATGTGGTCTTGCTGTTATCTGGAGGTGGGCATCGAGCACGAATGCGCCTCCCTATAGCATTCCAGAGGTGCTCTATGGGGTTGAAATCGGGGAAGTAATGTCTGTGCTGTAGGCAGCCGACGCAATGGATATCCTGCCTCTCCAGAAATGCCTGCATTGCTCTTGCACGAAGAGGTGTCTCGTTGTCATTACTGAACAGAAAGTTTTCGCCTTCAGCACCATGGAATAATCGAACATGACGTAGAAAAACTTTGTTGCAATATCGGTCCCTCGTCGTAGTCCCATTTTCCACCACCTCTAGCTCGGTGCGTCCATTTAATCTTGATGCCGGCTTACACCATGTTACTGGCATAGCCATATTTGTGGCTTTACTACACAATAGTAAAATCTAACCGAAAATGTGTGATGCAGTGGTGTAACTACAATCCCCGGAGACCCCGCAGCTGCGGCGGGGCGCTGATAACGAAGGGGCGTACTGAAGCTTCCGGTTATAGTTTTATGAAAAACCCGAACACGCACAAAAACAAATAATTATCTCAAAAATTCATATTTTTCTTTAAGATATATTTAGCTTTGCCTAAACAAACGTCATTTTTCATTTTTAAAACAATGGATGTCCTACACATTGAAGCTATCCGGCCCTATGTCTCTAGGTTGTAATACAATCCCTCTGCAATGGGTTGTAAATAAGGTATCCCGTCAAGTTGTCATGCCCAATTCGTCTAGCGAGAATTAGCCGCGCGTCAATTCGTCGCGGACACAGTTCATCTACTGCAAATTCATCGCGCGTCAATTCGTCGCGAACTCATTTCAATACTGCAAATTCATCATGCGTCAATTCGTCACAGTTACAAATTCACCGCAGGCTCATTTCGTCACAGGTAAATTTATCTACTTCGCAATTATTCGTGGACGAATTCGTCGTATTTCGACCCCCCACCACACAATGAAATAATTTAGAGTTTGTAAGAGGTCTTTGAGCACTCCAACCTGAAAACGTCATTCGGGTAGATGGTTGGTGGGTGAGCTGCGGTAACGATTTTGAATGTTGTGCAATTTGTGGATCTTTCATATTAAATGTGACCCATCTACTCCTTTCTGGGGCCCGGTGAAGTGGTTTGAGGGATCCAGTGGCTCAGGAGGGTGGGGGGCCCATGTCCCTCGGTTGCTCTTGCATCATTAAATTTAACTCTTGTACATTGCATTGATTTATTCTTAGCATAATTTACATTGTTCTGCAGGTCCATAGCCCGTCAGGGGACCTCGGTGTCTTCGGGTCCCCAGGGATCGCAGGACGGAGATTTGTATAAGCCAAACGAAAGTGATTTTTCCGCATTTTTCGTGTTGTATCGAGAAGCAGACTACTTGTGGGCATTCCCTTCCCTCAGAAATTTGTTGAAGTCTGTAAGAGGGATCCGAGGTGCTTTGGTTGGGGGCCTGCCTCCGACTTCCGTAATTTTATAATCTCGACCACTAAGGTCGGTCAGTGTATCCGGAATGGTACCCCGGAAGCGTCCGCGAGGTTTACAAGCTTTGGGGTGCTTCCCTCCAAAATGTTAAAATCGACGTAGAGGTGGAAACATTGGTGCCATGCTTTATCTGATGATTCTGCACAAGACCATGAATTTTCAGGAGGGAGGGGTAAAATTAGCAACCGCTCAGGTTTCTAAGAGCAGGGACAACATGTTTAAGTTATTTGTTCACAATTTCCATGCTTCATCTAGTGTTTAGTGGCGGACTTACTTGTGGGTATGCCCATCTTTCAGAAATGTGGTGAAGACTGTAAGAAGAATCCTAGGTGCTTGGGTTAGGCGGCCCATCCAACAACTTCCGTAATTTTATATTCTTGAGCTCTAGAGTCGGTCAGTGTATCCGAGATCTCGGATTGTTAGTGTATCCAGCACCACGGATCCCTCTTTAAGCCTTCACCAAATTTCTGAGGGAAGAGAATACCCACAAGTCAAGTCTGCCACTCAACGAAACATGAAGAACGGAAGTTGCTAGCAAATAACTTACCTTGAACGCATTGTTTTCGCTAGCAGAAACTTGGGAGGGGAGTGAATTCACCCCACTCTCCTGAAAATTCGTGGTCGTGTACAGAATCATCATATAAAGCATGGTACCTATGTTTAGAGCTCTATTTCCATTTGAATATTTTTGGGGTAAGTACCCCAAAGCTCACGAATTTTGCGAACACTTAAAAAGAACATCCCGGACACAGTGACCGACTCTAGCGATCCAAAATATAACATTACCGAAGTTGGGGGCAGAGAACCCCAACGCAAGCACCTTGGATCCCTCTTACAGGCTACCAAATTTCTGAGGGATGGGCATACCCACCATGAAGCATGGAAATTACGAGCAAATAACTTACCTCAAACACCTTGTCGTCCGCTTTAAAAAATCGGGGTTGCGGGGGTGAATTCATCCCAACCTCCTAATTCACTCCAACCTCCTGAAAATTGGTGATCGTGTACAGAAACATCGCATAAAGTATGGACTAATGTTTAGGACTCTACGTCCATTTTAACATTTTGGGTGGTAGACCCCCAAAGCTCGCAAACCTCGCAGACGCTTCATCGGGAAAATCCCTGATAAAGTGACCGACTCTAGCGGTCCAGAATATAAAATTATGGAAGTTGGGGGCAGGCTCCCTAATTAAAGCATCTCGGATCCCTCTTACAGACTTCACTAAATTTCTGAGGGAATGGAATACCCACAAGTAGTCTGCTACTCGATACAACAGTCAATACAAAGAATGCCGACAAATCACTTTCGTTAAGCTTATACAAAACTCTGTGGTGCGATCACCGAAGGGCCGGAACATATCGAGGTGTCATGGACCTGCAGAACAATGCAAAGTACTCTAAGAATCAATCAATGCAATGTAACAGATCATCGCATAAGTAATGTCGTTTTGCGCAAGCCCAACAGTAGTGAGTCCTCTGGTGCCCAAACTATGACGTCGGCCACGGTGAGTATAAGAGGGATCACGCGAGCAGACCTTCAAATCACTTGTGATTGCAAACGGGAGTTCTAGGTGCAGTCGTTGTGTACGCATCGGAAATGACAGTGTCATCGGAAATGACAGTGTCAGAAGACCTAATTACGCACATTATGCTGTATGAGTTTCACCATCGACATGCAGCGACGGTAGCAACACGAAATATCAATGCCGTATATGGGCCGAATGCCCTTGAGATCAAGAAATGTCAACGCTGGTTCCAGATATTTCGAGGGGGGGGACACCAGCCTCAAGGATATGCAGCGACCCGGACGGCCTGTTGAGCTGGATAACGACGTGCTGAAAGCTGCTGTTGAGGGAAATCCGCAGACAGCACTCGAGGAATTGGTCACATGTGTTCATTAAACCCATTCTGCTGTTCACCAGAATTTGCAGGACTTCGGTTATGTGTCGAAACCGGATAAGTGGGTACCCCGTGATCTCACTCCACAACAGCTGCAACAGCGTGTTGCACTTCTCTGCTCTCCCGTGAAGAAAGGGAGCCGCTTTTGCACAGAATTGTCACGGGCGATGAAAAATGGATTGTTTATCAAAACATTAAGCACAAACGGCAGTAGCTTCCCAAAGGGAATTTGTCTGCAGCAGTAGTGAAACCAGGACCTTTCCTACAAAAGGTATTGATGTGTGTGTGGTGGGATATGCAAAGCATAATCCATTACGAGCTGCTGCCACCCAACAAAACCATTACAGGGGAAGTCTACTGTCAGCAGCTGCAGCGTCTACGCACTGTTTTGCAGGATAAACGTCCATCACTCGTCAATCGTATTGGCGTGCTGCTGCAGCAGGACAACGAATTATCACACACAGCCAAATTGAGCAGTGCCACATTGTAGGACTTCGGATGGGAAAAATTTCCGCATCCATCATATTTCCCTGACATCGCCCCATCCAACTACTACCTATTTTGCAGAGTGCAAAACCATCTTGCTGAGACTAAACTTTGAAATGTGGAGGAGGTACGGCGAACCTTTCTGTAGTTTTTTGCATCGAAACCCATGGAATACTACAAGTCTGGAATTAAAGACCTTGTCGATCGATGGGAGAAGATTGTAACTACCTGGGGCACTTATTATATGGATTAAAACATCTGTTCCAGGTACGTTTTTCTTTGTTTTCTTCACACGTTGAAAAAACGATAGTATTTTTGGGGTGACCTGATACAAGACTTAAATTTAATACTGCAAGAGCAACACAGGGACAGGGGTCCCCACTTTTCTGAACCACAGAATCCCTCAAAAACACTTCACTCATGTCACGGGAAAGAGGAGACATGTCACATGTAACATGAAAGATCCACAGGTCATACAAGATTCAAAATCGTAACGGCAGCCCACCCCCAACCATCCTCGCGAATGACTTTTTCAGGTTGGAGTGCTCAAAGAACTCTTACACACTCCAAAGTATTTCACTGAGGGGGTCGAAATACGACGAATTCGGCCACGACAAATTGAGTAGTCGACGAATTTGATTGCAATGATTTGCCTGCGATGAATTGAGCCTGCGATTAATTGGTTAATTAGTAACTGCGACGAATTTGCATTCGACGAGCTGAGATGGCGACGGATTAACGCGCGGCAAATGGGGCACTTCGAATTGACGCGCGGCGAATGGGGCACTTGGAATTGACGCACAACCTGTAAATAGTACGATCGCGTGCAAATCTCCCCTCTCTGCACTGCCGAGGAAAGGTGCGAGGCCGCATGAGGATTCCCCGTGTACGTCATACGAAAACATTCAGGCAGCTAGGATTATGTACACCACAGGTGCCACTATTTATTCACAGCAGCAGCATATCTGCCATATATAAGAGGGCGAGTTCTTCACGTGATCATTTTTACTTTAGGGTAAATCAAATAAATGTTGCTATTGCTTTTCGTTCTTACTTTTAGTGAGTAAGTCCATCTCATTCCCTGTGTGGAAACTTTAATATAAACGCGAACAACAACCATTTGCAATATGTCGCAAAACAGTTCAAGTGGACCACACCATGGGCGAAAAGCAAGAGAAGGAGAGCGCGCGAAGAAACTTCCAAAACTCGAGCAGGTTTTTTGCGCAGGGTCAATTAAGTTCAAGTGCTGTTTCTGATGAAAAGAAGGATCATTTGTTTAGAATGTCAACTGTTCAAAGTTTAGAAGCAGTCATTTTACAAAAACCAAGCACTTAAGAAACAAGTGACAGTAAAATGGGTGATTCCCAGCAAACACACAAGGGCTGGAAAACCGACTGGCCTCCAGTTGACAGTGATGAGTCACTGCTGGCTGAAATCTGCCACTCACAGCACGGTAGCGGTCCGCTGATGGCAGCGCCACCAGTTCGCAGCGATTGATGGTCCTGCAGCATCGCAGTGATTTACGGGCCTTCAAGCAAGTGCCACTAGTGGCCCGCAGGTGGCAACCGAAGCAATCCCAACACCAGGTGGAAGCAACGGGACTGCGCATGCACAAAAGCAACGCATGTTGTGTCTCTCGTGGTACCAGTTAGTTGAGGACGACGTTATTGCCATCGTGTTATCTTAGTGGATGTTAAGAAACAAAATATCATATATTGGGGCGAATTAATTTTCTAATGAAATGCCACCTCGACGAAGATTACCGTCAGAGGAAAATTATATAAATAATTATTCATGAACTGTAAGAAATAGTCAATTACTCTCATGTATTTATAGAAATTCATTTCGTAGCTAAATTCCTGCACTAACACACAAAGAATCGAGACAGCCATGAAACAGACCCACTCCATTCCCATGAATAAAAACATCTGAGTGAATTTGATGAATTTTTGAGGCGTTATTTGCAAACGCACGTGAACTGTGGGCAAGGAAGAACTAATTATTCGCCGCATCACACCTGTGACGAGTTCATTTACTTAATGAGAGATAGACAGAGACATCAAATTGCTGAAGAAGTGAATGCTTTCACATACTTTTCGATTGTAATTGTTTTGACAGGGATCTATCGCAGTATTGCACATGATTCAGCTTGCTTTTACGTTAAGGTATGTCGCTGCAAATCAAAGAAATAGTTCTTGGATTTGTTGCAATCGACGAGCATAAGGCTGCGTATTGAAATTGAACTAAAGGAATAAGACAATTTATATCTTGATATTAAAAAGTGTAAGGGACAAGGTTACAGAAACGCAGCAGATATGCCAGGCAAATATACGTGGCAACAGACCAGAATAAGGAGCTCTGTTATCACTGCATTTTACATTTCTTGTGAAAGTCACTCACTGAACTTCATTGGAAGTTCGAAAGCCAATTCCTATCCAAATGAAGTAAGCTATTTCTACTTTGTGGACACCTTGTATACTTTCTTTTCAAAGTCAACACGACGTTGAAACTTTCTGGATGTTTGCTTCGCACCTTACTACTTATCGTTTAAAAAAGTGAAGTGACACAAGATGGTCAACTAGAGCTAGTGTTACTTTGGCATTAAAGAACAGTTTTGTGAACATACAAAATGCGTTGACGGAAATTGAAACAGGCGAAGACAAAAACCCAGAATGGCAATTAGAAGCGAAAGTGCTGCTTAAACGATTCCAGGAGATTGAAACAGCTCTAATAACAATATTTCGGATAATGGTGTTGCAAAGATTAAATGCAACGAGAAAATATTTGCGGGATCCTAAAATGAGCCTTTTGTAAGCTGTGAATTCGCTAAAGATATTAAAAGCATTCATCATAAGTTTGAGAAGCAATTTTCAATCCATAGAAGCCGACGCCAAAATTTTGCACGATAACCATAAATTTAAAGATGAAAAATGTGGGCAGAGGGAAAGGAAAACGTTTTTTGATGAAACTACAGAAAACAAATTTGTTTTGCAATGCAGAGAATATTTCATCACAGCAACCGCTTACATTGTATGGGACATTTTAACCTCTGAATTTCACCGTACAGTAGAAGTCTATGAAGACTTATTAGGCATGTTTGCTGGGGTTTTTTTTTCAACATTCCGATGACAAGTACCGAAGTGTGGACATCTGCTTTTAAACTGATGAAGACATACAAAGAGGACATTTATGAAGACCATTCATCAAGGAAGATGTGAGCAGCAATCCCACGGATATGTATTAATGCTTTAACGATGGACTGTGATCAACATTTCTAAATGTCGAAAAAATATACCAGCAGCGAAAAGTCCATTTCAATTTTGAAGTTTAAATTTGCGAACACTGGAGCAGCGTCTCAAAAGTTATTTTAAGTGCTTTGCTACAAACAGTATTTTGTTCAGTGCTCGAAATGGGCTGATATACACCGGTATGTCTGGTTTATTTTAATTAGAATACTGAAAATAAAACACAATTGGCAAAATTCAACATTTCCTCATAAAACACGTCCATCGAAAAAAAATATGATCATATAAATTAAACAAAAAACACCCATAGAAAGTCAACGTTTTTTCACAATTAAAGGCTTTATTAGCATCGACTATAGTTTCGCAGAGCGTTTCTCTCGGCATCATCAGGACGAATGGAACGTAAACATTCAAATCATTGTGGCATCATCAGAGTTCTAACGGTCACGGATTTTGATGAGTTGTTTCCACGTGCTTGAAAGAAATGGCGTAGACGTCATGTCGTTGACAAGTCGTGAAGTTTCATATACAGGACAGACCCGGAGGGCTTTAACTTTCCGTGTGAAGGAACACAAGGCTTACGTATGGAACTATGAACTGAAGAAGTCATCAATGCCCAATACTGTCACGAAAATAACCACACAATTTTGTTTGGAAAGGCTCTGCTTATTGATTAAACTGATTCGACTATCCAGCTTAATATATTAGAAGCTTTCCATATATACCGGAATTCTTCACGACTTGTCAACGACATGACTTCTACGCTATTTCTTTCAAGCGTGTGGAAACTACTCATCGAAATCCGTGACCCTTAAAAGTTTGATGATGTCACAATGATTTGAATGTTTACGCTCCATTCGTCCTGATGATGCCGAGACAAACGCTCTGCGAAACTATTGTCGATGGTAATAAAGCGTTTAATTGTGAATAAACGTTGATCATTTATTCTTAACGAGAAGTAAACAACACAACCCTAGTTCTATCAAGCGAGTGGAAGCAACTAACCAAAACCAGTGACTGTAAACACCATTTATGATACTACAATTTGTATATTTACGTGACCTGATGAAGCAAAGACCGTAAACACCACTTGTGATATCATATACAAATTGAATATGATGAAGCTAGGTCAATAACCAGAGAAACCATGGTAGACATGAAAAAATAAATGTCTGTGACAAACCACGTTACATTCTCCTACTATACAGGGTGCATAGGAAAGTCCCTTTAGCCTTAAATAACTTGCGAACGGCGAGAGGTACAGTTATGCAAGTGAGATAACGGTATAGTAAAGTGACTACGTCTGATCGAATGCAACCAATAGCAGCGCCCCTAGTGGCGAAATGCGGAAGTTAGCCATTGCAAATCGAAAACAAAACGAGATAGAGCAAAATTTCCAATTACAAAGTTGTAGAGCATCTATTACTTTGTAGAAAACAACATTTGTTTTACACACATAAGATAAATTGTCGCCTGAATACCCTACAATGTCCGAAATCGATGTGCGACGATTCGAATCTGCATCTTCACATTTCGCAAATGTAGCCGTATGCAAATGCAGATTGTGGCGTTGTACCGTACCCATGATATAAAAACTAGTTGCGGGATGTACCCTTATCAGAAGTTTATGTCTACGTACGCTGTGTGAGAACGGCGAGCTTGGATTTCTGGGGTTACGTAAAAAATCAGGTGTATGCAACAGCGCCTACAAGACTTCCGGATCTACGTCTTCGTGTTACAGATGATTGCAATAGTGTGACATCTTCTATCCTGAGGACTCTGCATGCAGAGTTACTTTCGCGAATACAAATGTGTATCGTGGGCAATGGTGAACTTTTCGAACATACTCGACATTAACTTTTTATCACTGTGCGCCAGTTTGCCTTTTTTGTTTTTGTTTTGTCTGGTGTCATTAAACTGTATTGACATAAGTACGCATTTATGCAATAAATTGTGTGTATTTGATTATACCTATGCCTGTTCACTTTAAACGTTTACACAGAGATAACGCATCGATTTCGGACATTTTAGGGTATTCAGGCGACAATTTATTTTATCCGTGTGAAACAAATGTCGTTTTTTCCTAATTATTTCATGCTCTACAACTTTGTAATTGGAAATGTTGCTCTATCTCTTTTCGTTTTCGATTTGCAATGGCCAACTTCCGCATTTCGCCACTAGGTGCGCTGCGATCGGTTGCATTCAATCTGGCGTAGTCGCTTTACTATGACTTTGACAAAGCAAAAATTGTTGGGTGGTATATTTGTGGGTTGTCCATAAGAGAAAACGAAAGGCGTTCCAACATACACAAGTCATCTGTTTTGGATGTACTGAACAAGTGGAAGACACATGGCGTGCCTAAAGCAGCAAAACATACATGCATACCAACGAAAATCAGTAATAGGGTACGTCGAAGCCTCAGGAGAGTCGTTACAGCTAATCGACGGAGTACTCCACAATACCTCAGTGTACAGGTGAGTAAAAATGATGAAACCTCGGTATGTACACGTACCATTCGCAGAGAATTTCATTCTATGAGTAACCGCGGTCGTGCGGCTGCTCATAAGCCTTTCATCTACACTCGAAATGCTACTTGTCGTTTAGCATGGTGTAAGGAACATTTATCGTGGACCATAGATCAATGGAAACGGGTCCTATGGACTGATGAATCCAGATACACGATCCATCAGTCTGATGGCCGTGTGTTGGTATGGCGGAAGCCGGGGAAAGCTGTTTACCCCAGTGTACTGTTCCTAAGGTCGAGTTAGGAGCAGGCAGTGTGCTCGTGTGGGGTTGTTTCTAGTGCTATGGTCCAGGCCCATTGCTTATGGTGGACAAACCTCTTAACCAGTACGTTTACCTTGATATTCGGGGCAATTATGCCCTACCAACCCTATGGAACCGAGCCTTGTTGGTACCAGCAGAATAATGCACCGAGCGATAAAGCAAGGACTGTTACGGCGCGGTTTGACGATAATTCCGTATTGTGTGTGGACTGGTCAGCACACAGTTTTAATCTTAATCCCATAGAGCACCTATGGGATGAGTTAGAGCTCCGCATAAGATGTTTGGAACCAAGGCCTACTACTAAGCAACAGCTAGCGGCAGCATTATGCACTGAATGGAAGCGCATACCTATCGCTGTGTTTCCAAAACCTTGTCGAAAGCATGTCTCGAAGGGTCAGTGCATGCATTAAGGACAAAGGTGGACCGACACCGTACTAATGTATGTCAATAAATGCTATGTTGTGTTTTCTTCTAGGTGTCCGGTGACTTTTGTCAATATTGTGTTTATTAATAACAGATTGTGTGCAGGAAATGTCAGTTCAATGAGGAGAATTTTTATAACAATGAGGATAAAGTGTTATGTATTACAGATATTTGCATAAAACTACGCATCCTTCAGAATGTGATGAACTAAAAGGTGGTTTTCGCTGGAACGAAGAAGCCCAGTCGTCTTTTTTATGAGAGAATCAAGACAATTTTTTTACTGTGTGCGAAACATTGTGATATTCCGTTAAATGTGCTGTTTAAATATTTAAGAATAAATAAGTTAAGTGGTTTTACGTGTTTTGTACCACCATTCCTATTTGTTACTTATTTGTTTGCTTACTTATGTTCTGTATTTTCGTATACAGCGGAAAAGGGTAAAAAAGTTAATAGACACTGCCACACGGCAGGTGCATGCTGTGTATGTGTGATCGTGCTTCGTGAGGCATTTGAAAGGGTCTGGCATTTTATATATTTCTCTAAAAGAATAACAATTGCATGATATGATTAACTTTGGCGTAAGTGTTTTGAAGTACTTTGTATCGGTATGAAAGTAGGGCAAACATTTTAATTAAAAAGTGCACATTTGTGTTTCATGCAATAAAAAAAAATAATTTTGGTTTTATGAAAAATAACTTGCATGCAGTGCTCGAAATGGAAAGTTTGAAATGCCGGTATGCTCATATTTACCTAAAAATCATCCGAAAAAAAAAAGGTTCGCTAGAAAATCTTCTAAACTGAAAACGCTCGTAAAAGAAAAAAAATCCCAGAAAAAAATCCCAGAAAAAAAAATCCCAGAAAAAAACAAACTCTGTTGTTGGAAAATGTGACTGGAAATTCCGGGAATACTATTGCACCATAAGTCAGAAACGATGGTGGGTCATTAGAGTTTATTGGTTTGTGAACTCCAGCTGGCATTACTTATGCTTCACAGAGGGCTGGGATTACACTTGTTTATAACGAAGTGTCTCTACCCCGAGACCAAGAGATTAACGAGATTTCAGGACCTCTGTTAATCATTAGTAATTCAGCTGGAGTTGAACCCAGAACTTTAAGGTCCCGAGCCGAGAAGGCAGCCCGCCCCCCCCCCCCGTCTTCCAATATGGCCTTTGATGAAGTAGAAAATCAGGCAATTTGAATATCCTCAATCAGAATTAATATTCAGTCTTTTATTAATAGCAATCTCGCCTCCCTAAAAAAAAAGTAGGTCCGAAATCAATTAAAACCAAACCAAATTTTGATGTTGCCAATCCGTTTATTGGTGTATATATGACAAGAATAATAAATCAGATAATATTCAAAAACTTAAAAAATTCCGGGACTCGAACGTACCCTAGAATTGTTAACCACTATCGCGTCTCCTAGATAGTAGTTAGCATACGCGGGCGCTATTTGGAAGATGCGGATTCGAGTACCGCTCCAGGACTACGAAAATTTCACGTTTTCAGATATTATCTGACTTACCATCCTTGTCATATTTACACCAAACAAACGGATTGGCATTTTCAGAATTTGTATTGTATGGTGTAATATTGTATTCCATTCATGATTTATCTGCTTCTCTGGGCAATCACGGGATAGGATTCTTAACCTCCAGATTCGCAAAACAGGAATGCCGGTTGCTTCGACTAACGAATCCTGTGATGGTTATATTCAAATAAATCGGAAATTTGAGACTTGGTCGTTTTGGGTGGTGTAGTGGTTAGCATACCCGGGTGCTATCTGGGAGACACGGGTTCGAGTCCCGCTCCAGGACGACGAAATTTTCAAGTTTTGGGATATTTTCTGACTTATCATCCTTGTCATATATACACCAATAAACTGATTGCCATCTTCAATATTTGTATTGTATGGTGTAATCCCGTATTCCATTCATGATTCCATTCATAAAACCAAACCGTCGATACACGATTAAACTCTTAGTTGCAGTAAACAACTCCCTACGAGTACAACACAAACTTTACTAAAAGCTAAAAAATATATATACAGTTAAAAATGTTGTGAGATCTTTCGAGAACACACTAAGGTTCCATCATCAGACGAAACTTGTATAATACCCTTTTAAATGTCCAATGCGCAGAATGGGAGTGACGTAAGTAGACATTGGAGATTTTTGTTTTGGTGCCTGAGCAACCTAACGGGAGGCAGACCTACAAGAAGAAAATAACAATGGCAAATATAGAAAATACAGTTCCACTTGAGAACAGTCATTCTGGCTGTTGTGTTAAATTACTTGAAAATAAATATTTCCAAGGTTGCGGGATATCACCAGATAAAGAGTCATTACAACAGAGATGTATTTATGAGTAAATGTACAAACTCTTCGCCAGAAGTAGTGATGACTTGCTTGCTGGAGTTGTTAAAATACGAGATTCATCCCACACGTAATGATGAGTCTGCACACTACATACGTGCTTCGACAGGTGAGTCTGCAAGTAGCGGCACGTGGAGCCGATATACTGTTTAGATGGAACATTGTTGTGCACGGCTCGCATGGGAATTCTATAAATTCCACGTCGTTCACTAGGGTTGATGGAATCTCCATCGTTTTTGGCCATTGAGAGGATGTTCGAAGTTTTAACACCGAATCCCACTTGATAACGCTTGCATATATTAGACAAGATAGACGTGCGTTCAGGGTAGTAGCAGATGGACCCAACAAAAGTGGGGCTAGGATGCTAAAGTTGGGGGTAGATGCAGATGAGTTAAGTAGGTTTCTCAAAAGGTGGTCAATAATAATGTCATCATAGCCATGCAGTCTGGTGATCTCTTTGATTTTTGTACGTTCCGCCCTGCGAAGTCTCTTGGATGAGCTGAGTTGCTGGGGATTATAGATTAATTCGCCGTAGGCTTCCTATAGACTAAATATTGAATAGATTGGGTGGTTAGATGTCTGATCAAGAGCAAGTCCAAAAAGGCGAGACGGTTGTCGACTTCCACTTCAAATGCAAAGTTAATAGAGCCATATTGGTTGGACCGGAATTCAGAAAATGCATATAACTGTTCCACAGAATGTGGCCTAAACATCAGGACATTGTCCACATATCTTATATAAAATAAGGGTTTGATGACATTAGTATTAAGTAAAGTTATCTCCAGTTTTTGTAAAAGGATTTCCGCCAACACTGGGGAGAGTGGGGAACCCATGAGTGCCCCACCCGTCTGTCTGTAAATAGTGCCATTATACCTAAAGTAGGTTCGACTTTGGATGAATTTCAGCGCACTCACTATTGTCTGAGTATCAGATGATGTGACTCCTTGGTTAAGTAGTTTTGCCTCAATAATCGAATGTACAATATCAAGCGGTACACTTAGAAATGATGAGACAACGTACACTGAAACCAACTGAACCGAAAACTGTTGTAATGTAAAGGTTCGAATCCTCTTCAATGCTTGAGTTGAACTATAGCTCAGATTGAACTTATAGCTCATGTGTCCACCACACTGCAACCTATTACAGTTACCCGACAGCTATTTCTCAAGGGCACGAATGAGCGTTCGTAAGTCAGGGTAAAAAAAAATAATTTCTTCAGTTCCCACTAGTAAAATTAGTACCGGTATGTAAATGCCTAGTAAAAAAAGTTCCGATATAAAATACTAGGAAAAATGAAGTGCCGATATACCATACCGGCCCATTTTGAGCATTGCTTGTAGGTTCCAAAGAATTTGATTTATTGAAACGCCCACTAAGCCTAATTGAAAGCTAATAAATTTTCGCAAAAGCACCTCGAATTTTTTTTCGCCGGGGGCCCCAAGTGTTTCCGGTACGCCACTGGCCTCACCCCCAGGTGAAAATACTACAGAAGCATCATCCTCAAAAAATTGTAACGATATCTCATATGATGGATTGAACACACATTCTAGATGCACTAAATCAAAAGGAAGATTCTCAGGAACTCCTATAGCACAATCGTATATTCCAATGGTATACTAAATCGCGGAACCAGCAGAAGTGCACGTCAGCAAACTGCTAATAGGTTAAGTAACTGAGGCTTTAGGATCAGGTGAAACATATGGATCTTCACGTGGTTGCACATTACAAACTCCTGTTGCAACTATAGGGGTGTCTGATAGAAGCGTCGAAGGAACAGGCGCAGGTGATTCCAGTACTGGCACTTTAATCATTCGATCTGAAGCCGCAGTAACAGTAGATTCCTGCGACGTGATCTCAGTAATAGAATGACACACTGGATCTGATGACAAGTACGGCAAGCTAACCTCCACTCCAGAAATAACCACGCAAACCCTATTATAACATTTGGAGTCATGGAGGTGACAACTGGGCACGTGATCAGTGATGGATGTAGGGGACTGACTACAGCCCATCGTCTTGCTCACGTTGGTTGTTAAACCTTCAAACAAACAAATCACGTTAGTAAAATCACTCACTCCATTGATTATGATACGCTTTCCAACATACCAGAAATCGTTACTCAAGTTTTGAGGATAATGGATGTGGGATAAACCTCGCTCATGTGCTCTGACCTTTGACCTCATTTCGATGATATTATACATAATTGTTTCAGTATACCTCTGGAACAACATACTAAAGTTTTGTCGCAAAGAAGCATTTTTGTTCAAGTTATGAGGATAATGGATGTGGAATAAATCTCGCTCCTGCGCCCTGACCTTTGACCCCATTTCGACGATATCAAACAGTACCGGTTCAGTATACTTTCGAAACAAAATGATAAAGTTTTGTCGTAATCGAAGCATTTTTACGTAAGTTATGATGCATAAGGGCGATGGAAGGCATCCCTCTCCTATGTTCTGATCTTTGACCCCTTTTCGCCCATTTTCAATAGGGTTCGTCCTCAAGTTGCCCCCTACCACATACTAAACTTTCATCGAAATCGAACCTTTTAGCGAGTTATCTTGCGGACAGAAAGACAGACGGACAAAGCTGGAGCATATACGCTACTTCAACCTACGGTTGGAAAGCGTAAAAAATACCCTAAAAAAAAGCTTTTGTTTTCAGCAAATAAAAATACAAAACAAAAATCTGCAAGTGCAGAATTACCTTCCAAAAATGCTTTGCACGTGGTGCTGAATTTTTGTGCATTTTTCTTGAAAATAGAAAGCTATTACAGCTGATTTACATAATTTGTAAATTGCGGTAGAGAAAACGAAATGCAAGGAATAAATTCGGAGAGCAGTTCGAAAGAACTAGAAACAAAAAAGAAAGAAGAAAATGCTGGGAATGCAAGCATGCGTTTGGAAAGGGAGAGAGAGAGAGAGAGAGAGGAGAGAATCATTGGAAGTCATTTTTCCCAAAGGTTAAAAAATTATACATGAAATACACACTAAAGAAATGGCGTAACTTTAAAATGATTTGGGCGTTAGCGAAAAAACTTGGTAATCGCAATATCTCTGATCAGCAATTTTTTTCTCATTTCACATAAAGATTACTCTTTCAGCAAATTTTCCTGTTTACTGTACTTCTCATTTTAGGTTTTCTAAACTACTAATTTTTTTTCAACCAATAAAAGTTTTTTTATGCATATACCATGAACGCTAGACTATATCGATTATCATGTTCCCCGTAAATTTTTCGTTTTATCTTTTGTAGTTTCCACTTTATATGCTTCCCTCAATTTCGTTTAAATGCATTTTAAGTAAAATTTTGCAGACTGTTTTTTTGCAGGAAGATAATCGATATTTCTGTTTCGAGGTATTTCGTGTTTACGGTTTTCAGAATCCAAAGCGCTACGGTTCTTCTTTCTCTTTACCATATGGTATCTAGTATGGCATTTGAAATTCCTATATGCGCGAAAAAACAATCTCTTCTTCATCTAGCACAAACATTTAAAAAAGTATTTAATACAGGATTTTTCTTTGTCCTTAAATGCATTAAAGTACTCGTATTTCAAACTACGTATTTCAATTACAGCCACATGTGCTCTGTTCCTTTTCCATAGATTGTTCCTAATTTAGGGGTGCTGCTTCCATGTGCAACTCATAGGACTATAAGAAGTAACCCGTTCCAAATTTAGGGTTGTTGTTTCCCTGAGCAACTAATAGGACTATATGAAGTAGCCGTTCCTAATTTCGGGCTGCTGCGTCCATGAGCAATTCATAGGGTTATAAAAAGTAATCGTTCCTAATTTCGGGCTGCTTCTTCCATGAGCAACTCATAGGACTATAAGAAGATAACCGGTCCTAATTTAGGGCTGCTGCTTCCATAAGCAATTCACAGGGCTATAGGAAGTAATCGTTACTAATTTCGGGCTGCTTCTTCCATTAGCAACTCATAGGACTATAAGAAGATACCCGGTCCTAATTTAGGGCTGCTGCTTCCATGAGCAATTCACAGGGTTATAGGAAGTAATCGTTCCTAATTTCGGGCTGCTTATTCCATTAGCAACTCATAAGACTATAAGAAGATACCCGGTCCTAATTTAGGGCTGCTGCTTTCATGAGCAATTCACAGGGCTATAGGAAGTAATCGTTCCTAATTTCGGGCTGCTTCTTCCATGAGCAACTCATAGGACTATAAGAAGATACCCGGTCCTAATTTAGGGCTGCTGCTTTCATGAGCAATTCACAGGGCTATAGGAAGTAATCGTTCCTAATTTCGGGCTGCTTTTTGCATGAGCAACTCATAGGACTACAGGAAGATACCCGGTCCTAATTTAGAGCAGCTGATTCCCTGTAAGGTGTTGCACCAGCGCCGTTGTAACGTATACTCTAGATTCACTTTCATTTTGATTTTTACTATCTCTGGTTATTTTATTTTACTATGTAAATTATCTTCTTACTGAACGAGATGTTATTTCTCCCGCTGAATGAGATCTGGCAATGAGTGTATGTCATGACGTGGTGGTAGCCAGTATAAATAGGCGCGTTCAACGATACCTAGGGAGAGCGTTTGTTTATGTGGAAAAGAGCGGTTGTTTATGTGCGTGAGAGCTTTGTTTCGTGTGTAAAGAGATCTTCGTTTATGTGAGAGCCAGATATCGAGTAGTTGTGTGACCGATGAAGTGAGTGTGGATAAATAATAGAAGTTTACCAAATAAAATATTGTCTTAGTAAGTACGTTTTTCTCAGTTCATAGTACTATCAGACCTCTGTCTGGCTGTTAGGTTTATTTCATTAGTTGTTATTATTAACAACCATCATTAAGACTTTATTCATCTTAATTACTACTACAACATTACTAGCAGTTAAAAGCTTGTTCATTATTATTACTACACTACTAGCAGGAAAGTTTATTCATGATATAATTAATAACACAACAACCATTAGTAGTAGAAGAAGTTGAATTCATTATAATTATATTAGTAGAAGCGGAATTCATTATACCGTCCGACAAACACATCACACATGCCTCATACGGAACTAGAACAATTTTTCCATCTCGAAAGAAAGGTCAGTAGCCAGCGATTCAAATCAATCAACAACCGGACATGCGGTATCTTGGTTGTTACGCCAAATTAAACAAAGATTCAGTGTGTTTCTAAAAACCTTCCAAAATGTCTCCATAACTTGGTGTGAGAAACGTTTATGGTATGTTGCACCAAAACGTGGTGCTACACTAGCTGCACCACTTTCTGAGAAAAGATGCACCAATGTGTGGTGCGAACATAACCGAACAGCATGGTGCTACCGTGACCCATAATGTTGCGCAAACTTGTACTGTAACGTGCTGCAAAGCTGCAACATGTTGTTGGGTTCTGTGTGCATCACACAGTGGTGCATCTTTTCTCAGAAAGTGGTGCAGCTGGTATAGCATCAAGTTTTGGCGAAAACCTACCACAGATGTTTTAATAGTGAATTGACCGCTCTCCGTAAGCGACTATTGCTTTATTTGATATATACGTTGTGATTGTCTTATGAAAACAACTACACACAAGTTTTTCATCATTTATGAAGGCCGACTGCAAATTATTCCCTCGTCGGCAAGTTTTTTTGAGCATGAACATGGGTAACGAATAGCACAATACAACTTCACCTTATCTTTATACACTGAAGTGCGATTGAATTAGAGATACCTGTATAGTAACGTGTAGCACCACCTTTTGCCCTGATGACGGCAGCGATTCGTCTCGGCATAGGCTCGGCAAGACACCGTAAGCGTTGGGAATCCATACGTATCAACGACCCCTGAACAAGCTCCGACAGTTCACGAAGATTTGATGGAGGGGGTCAGAGCCCCGAACATCTCTCTCGTTGGCATCATAGATGTGCTCGATGGTATTGAGGTCAGCTGATCTAGCTGGCCAAGGAAGCGAGGTCACGTCGGTGGGGTGTTCATTTAACCATTGGGATACAATTCGGGAGCGATGGCACGGTGCATTGTCTTGTTGCAGGATGAGGTCCCCAGTGGGATATTAAAGACGCACAAACGGGATCAAATGGTCTTCCAAGATATCCCGGTAACGTTGACCTGGGATGGAAGCTGTCACACGTACCAGGGGTCCCTTTTCAGTCCACGTAAACAGTCCCCAGACGTGAATGCCACCCCCAGCAGCTTGAAGAGTACCCTGCTTGCAAGAAGGATCCATCGCTTCATGTGGTTTGCACCGTACTCGTATCCTGCCATCCGCATCTACCAACGTGAATCTCGACTCATCAGCCCAGGAAACATTGTTCCACATGTCTAGGGACTAGTGGCGATGTTCCCGCGCCCATGCTAATCTTTGCACCCTGTGATGTGCGGTCAACTGCCGTACCCTCGTGGGACGATGGGTTTTGTACCCCATAGCGAGGAGATGATTCCGGATGTGTGGCTGCTTACACGTTTTTGTGCACCAGCGTTAAATTGCCGAGTGATATCTTGCACTGTGGCCCGTCTATCCGCTGTTACAATGAGAGCTAGCCGACCATGCCCCGCTCATCCACACGCTTTTGTCCACGGAGGTTGGCCCATGCAGGGATGATTTTACCGGATTCGATGTACTGACGCTGCACCCGTGACACAGTGGCTCGTGAAAATCGCAGTGCCTGTACGACTTACGGAATGGTGTGACCCATTCGTCGGGCCCCGACAGTTTGACCACGATCAAATGCGATTAGATTCTTCGTCTTACCCATACTACGTCCGACTCTTACTGATTCCCGTCACATCACTCCTTATATTGTCGGATCGCTGCATACGTCATGTCGTTTCCGTTTACAGTGCCGCCCACAGCGCCACATTTGCATAACGTCAGCTGTCTCTAATTCAATTGCTCTTCAGTGTATATTAAAATAATAAAGGCGCATGACATATCTCGCAGATTCTTCAAAACTTCCATATATGCGCCGGAGTTGCACAAAATAATATGAACACCGTGATTAAAGGCGTGAATGCCATTCGTGTAGTCTGTAATGGAGAGCCCGTTTCTATGATCTTTTGCGCACCTTTTTTCGCATATATTCTCCAAGCTGTATGGCACTGCAGAAAAATTTGGGTTTAGCAGTGATTCATACCAGCGTCACTGAAATGGGTGACATGGCAGACATCCAATGACAACACATCGCGGGAGGACGTTTAACGGGAGCATCTGTAAACACACTGTTAAAACAAATCTACTTAAAAATGAAAAAATGAACTTGCTCCTTTTTTTAAGTACAATCGTATCGTAAACGAGTACATGACGCGCTCAAATACACTGACGGGAAAAAAATCCCAACACCCAGAAGGGGTTGTGTTAGATAAACGACAGTTGATAGGCGGTGAGAGTACATCTGTAAGATAACGTCTATGCTAATTTTGCGCTCGGCGCATACGTATGGGGCTAGTAGCGCCCCACGGAACATGCAAAGCAGGTTTGCTGTAAATACGCGCTGTAACGTTCGTGAGCGTTAGTTATCGTTGAGATTCGACGTAGGGTGTGGATGTTAGTCAAGAATGCCTTTAAGAAGACGAAGAAGCCATTATCAACAGCTCACGGAGTTTGAACGAGGTCGTGTAATAGGGCTACGAGAAGGTGTATCTTCTTTCCGCAATGTTGCAGAACAACTTGGCAGGAATGTAGCTACTGCGCATGATTGTTGGCAGCGGTGGTCAAGGGAAGGTACTGCCTTAAGAAGACCGGGTTCTGGCCACGTGGCACTATTGAGAGGGAAGACCGCCGTTTACGGTGTATGGCCGTGGCGCGTCGTACCGTGTCTGCGGCAGCAATTCGAGCTGCAGTTGCCACCACAGTGACACAACGAACTGTTACAAATCGGTTACTTGAAGGACAGCTCTGAGCCAGACGCCCTGTAGCGTGCATTTTACGTACTCCAAACCACTGTCGTTTGCGACGTCAGTAGTGTCAAGCTAGAGCTCATTGGAGGACCGGGTGGAGATCTGTTGTGTTTTCTGATGAAAACCGGTTCTGCCCAGGTGCCAGTGATGGCCGTGTGTTGGTTAGAAGGAGGCCAGGTGAGCGCCTGCAACCAACCTGTCTGCGGCCGAGACACACTGGACCTACACCTGGAGGGTGACGGATCACTTTGTCCGTGTTCATTTCGTCCACGCTCACTTCGTCCGGTTCATTTCGTCCAACGTTCACTTTGTCCGCTGTTCACTTCGTCCGCTGTTCACTTAGTCCAATGTTCACTTCGTCCACTGTTCATTTCGTCCACCGTTCACTTTGTCCACATTCATTTCGTCCTCAGAATGAATGGAATACCGTGGACATTTTCTTTTTCGATGGAATTTTCGTTATAGGCAAAAGAAAACTTCAGCGGACATTGCTTGCATGAGATTTTTTTCCTGTCTAAGTTTGTTCGATTAAAATGTATCGATTTTAAATGTTATTTAAAGCTAAACGAGAACTGAACTTTGAAGAGCTTTTTAACTCTTTTTGTGTGTACGATGTCAATCACTACAGCATGACTCACGCTATGTTCGGAAAAGGACTATGAGGTGGGATTTTTTTAATAACGCTGCATTTTTACTTAGGCACTAAATATTTACATACGATGTCGGCATAGTATTAATTAATATTAATATTCAGTTACTTAGGCACTAAATATTTACATACGATGTCGAGTTATTAATATTCCATTTTACTTACTTACACACTAAATATTAATTACTATGCCTCATGCGTAGGCAGTTTTGATAGTTTTTTTTGTTTTTTTGCCGATGTCATATTCATAATGCTTACCTATCAAAGTAATATAATAGAAATAGTATTGTGCTTTTACTGAGGAACGAGATATTAATTCACAGTCCCTAGGATTAGGCCTTTTTCATTTACTCTACGGATGACATATCCATAACGTTTACATATCAGCTCATCTTAATAATACTGCGCTTTTCCTTAGGCACTTAATATTATTTCATAGGACCTAGGCCTTTTTTACAGTTTTAATAAAAAACATGCGTACAATAGTACGCATGTCATATTTTATGACGTTTACGTACCAAGAAAAGGTAATAACATTGCGCTTTTGCTCAAGCACTAAATATTATTTCATAGGCCCTAGGCTTAAACCTAGGCTTTTTTTTACCATTTTTATTCTACGGATGGCATATTCATAATGATTGCGTATCAACCCAAACTAAAAATATTGCGTTTTTAATCAGGCACTAATGTTATTTCATAGGCCCTAGGCATCGGTCTTTCTTGAAGTTTTCATTGTACGGATGTCATATTCATAATGTTTACGCATGAAGACAAGGTAATAATAATGCGCTTTTACTTAGGCACTAAAGATTATTTCATAGGACCTAAGCCTTTTTCACAGTTTTTATTCTACGCATGTCATATTTATAACGTTTACGTATCAAGATAAGCCAATAATAATGCGCTTTTACTCTAGCACTAAATATTTCATAGGCCCTATGGCTAGGGCTTTTTTTACCTTATTTAGTTTGCAAATGTCATATTCATAATGTTTACGTATGTATAAATTCAAGCTACTAATATTGCGCTTTTAATCAGGCACTAAATATTGTTTCATAGTCCCTAGGCCTTTTTTGCAGTTTTTATTCTACCGATGGCATATTCATAACGTTTACGTATCAAGTCAAGGTAATAAATAGTGTTGCGCTTTTCTACAGGCACTAAAATATATTTCATAGGACCTACGCCTAGGCCTTTTTTACCGTATTGCTCAAGCACTAAATATTATTTCATAGGCCCTAGGCCTAAGCCTAGGCTTTTTTACAGCTTTTGTTCGACGGATGGCATATTCATAATGTTTGCGTATCAACTCAAGCTAATAGTATTGCGCTTTTAATCAGGCATTAATTTTATTTCATAGGCCCTAAGCATCGGTCTTTCTAGAAGTTTTCATTGTACGGATGTCATATTCATAACGTTTACGTATCAAAACAGTCTAATGGTATTACGCTGTTGCTCAGGCACTAAATAATAATTATATAAGCGACGATGTCTTTCCCATACCTTTGGGGAAAAAAAGTAGGTAAATGAAAAACTTGTAGAGTAATGGATTTCGCTCTTTTTTTTTTTTTTTTTTTTGCACTTTTTTTAGCACAATTTTTTAAAAAATAGATCGTGCTTATGGTATCTGTCCAATTTACCTTGTGGAACACCACACGTTTGTGTTTGAGAAATTCTGTGGGTCTCAGCTTTATCGCTACGAAGTGTTTATGTACGTTCTCTTCAAAAGTCCAATTGACAATGTTTTTTTTTTGTTTTTGTTTACGCTGTGCCATTCACTACAATAGAGATGTGGAGCTTCACCCTCTCTAAGTAATGCACAGATTTCCCGCTTGAGGGCGTGAAGATCAAACACTTTACTTCAGTATCTCTGTTCCTGGAGACCTATTTGAAAAGTTTTTTTCCTTAGCATAGCTTTTTTCATGGAGAATACTTTTCACCTATTTTCAACTTTTCCATTATGCAAGATTCTTCCGCTTAAAAGCGCAGAGTTATGTCATGTTTCCTTCTATATTTCTTCTTTAATTGTTCAATTTGAAAATCGGTTTGTCTCCGATACTTCCTTCTGCTATAAGAAATTTTTTGTGCGCCATTTGTTAATCTTCGTAATGCACTTTTTAGTCTCTGGCGGAAGAAAGTAGATGTTTCTATGTGTGGATGTTTTACGGTTTGTAAAAACCCGATTGCGATGTTTTTCTAACTGGTTGCATTGACTGTGAATAACTTTGATTGATTTAATTCGCGTCGGAATAGATTCAAAAGATGAGCTTATTGCAACCGAAAATTCGGTGTCATCTTTCTGGTTCTCCGTAATAATGCTCGCCTTATTGTTGCATATGAACAATGTATAGAAACATCGTTCCGAATCACTCTTGCTGCAGTTCGGGTTACGACGTTCCGCGTGATATTAGGCGCCTTCAGCTCTTCAGCCACAGTTTACTGCCTTAATATTTTTGTTTTTTGATTAATGTAAGTAAATCTAAAGGACGCACAGTTTTTTTATGAGCATTATTTCTTCATTTTTCATGTTACTAAGAAAGCTGCATTTACTTAATTTTGGGGGGGGGCGGGAGCGGGGGAATCCAGAAAAAATGAATCCTTCTAAGTTCAGCATTGGTACAGGTATAGGAATATGTAAAATTGTATAACTTTAATTTAATCCAAGATTTGAAATTTTGATTTCGTAATATTTTCATTGAACATTTTGAAAAACGTACAGCTTTTTGTGTCTATGTGATTTTTTATAGTTTTTGTCTGGTTTTTATTTTATTTTTATTTTCTCTTTTTTAACATTTTTTCACAGTAAAGTCGTCCACAGAAACTCTTCCACATCGGAAATCTTTTCACGGAACAGTGTCCTTATCTTTCCGAGTGATTGACGGGGCATAATTTGCTGCTTACACGAAATATTTAACAGGGGGAGGGGAGAACTGACGGAGTCACCATTTGCATTTTTAATGCTATTTATAATGAGGAGCAGTTTATACATGTAGAAGAAGGGCGTGGGGGAGGCTTCCGAGATTACCATTATAAATTTCACCCTAATTTTTTGATATCCAGGACGCGAAACGAAAGATTGGTACCCGGCAAACTCGTACAAGATTTTAAGCTACAACCTAAATATATAGTACGTGTAAACATTAAATAAAAGCAAATTAAAGGGGCCTAACACATCAGCCCTTAGATGTCTACAACGCACCGTGGCGGCGAGCCTTTTTTGGAAGATTTTAAGTTACAACCTAAATATTTTGTATGTAAATATGTAATAAAAGCTAATACTATGGACTTGACAGGTCATTCTCCAGGTGTTTACCAAGCACTTAGGCCGCGCCTTTAAATAATTCCTTAAGACACAAATACCATTTGATGACAGTAATTCCTGAATGGTATGCCAAATGATTTCCACAAAGTTTCAATATTAATTTGAGTGTGATGTAACTTAAATCTTCCATAGGCTGTAACTTTAAATCATCCAAAAGTTTGAAAAATTTCAGTGTAATTATCTCGACTGGAGGTGGAGCCGGCAGACCCCAAATTAAACGTACACTGCATCCAACTCAAAAATGTTACACCAGATCTCTACTATACTCTCAGAATTTACTCAGCGTGACCAAATCTGGTTCTAAAAGACGATCCGCTCCCACCCCTCTGGAAGGGGTTATCCCCCAAAATATCGCTTGTTTACTAATTCATGGATGACATGCCAGATGATTTCCACGTAATGTTACATAGAAAAGTTGGACGTGCACGGACAGCCATCCATATGTCTGTTCGTGCACGTCCCACTGTTTTAGTACTATTAACTTATATGACTAGACCATATTAAACAATGTTTATGCGGGACTAAAAGCTCAAAATTATTAATTTGACTTGTTATGTAAACGACTAAACGTTATGAATATGAGCACAGCCCTGTCCGAGACCCATATTTTTAATGCTTGGGTAGAAATGCAACATTAGGACAACCTACCATGATACAAATAATTTATTTTCCTATTTCACCAACTCACCACAAACTACGGAGAACTGGAAAAAGTGAAATCAAACGTGCGATTTTTGTACAACCCCCAACAGTTTTGTGGTTAGCCTACATGGAAGTGAACACGAAGAAATCAAAAATACAGTTCTTATACGGTCCCCTAGTGCTTTTGCGATCACTTGTTCGCCTGGTCTTTTAGCCAGGAAATCACAAAATTTCTTAATTTCTAAGATAATGGAAATGAGATATGAAAAAAAAAATGTGAATAACAATTTCAGACGCAGGAGAAAAGATAGCAACGCTATTTTTTATGCAGAGAAACTTTATGGCTCTGAAATTGCATCTGTCCAGTTTTACATGAGGCCAGGCTGTCCGCACACATTTTCAAACGACTTCCTTTCAAAACCACTGCATGAAGATATTCAATGCTAATTTTTCTTAGAGAAAAACAGAAAAAAGCCGCTATATTTATTGACTTAAAAATAGAACATCATTCTAAAAGATATATACTACGTCAGGGTTACGAAGAAGCACGATCAACACCTGGTTTCAGTTGCACCGATGTCAACAGGTATGTGGAAGTGACAAATCAGTCCTTTTGTGTTTTGTACAACTGCCACCTCCCAGATTTGGTTTAGAACAGAGTGTTGAATGTATCACCAGTATAAATAATAATAATAAAAAAAAAACACCGGCATGTCTGTAAAGACTGTAGGCATAAGCGACAAAGCTCAGTAACCTGACCTTTAGACTGTATGCACTATAATCCCAGTTAACTTAAGAGTGTACTATTATCGAAGGTACGAGGAGCTACTGCCTCCCCTATGATAACTAGTGAATAGCGTTTGCAATAAAAAAGCAACAGAATTATTGCTCAGAATCATCATTTTTCTTTGTCCAGCAGTTATCAGACAAAATTGTCATTAAAGACAATTTTTCAAAATGGCCAAACGGTTTAGAAATAGATTTCACATGAGAAGTTAATCAATGAAGAGCCTTGCTTTATCGGCCGCTGAACTGTCCAGGTTTGAAATCTAACTTTGTGGTTCAAGAAGGGGTGGTATGGGTGGAAGACTTTTCGCAACACAGAAACAATAAAGTGAGAAATAGCAAAATGCGATAGGTGTGTACTGGCCGTCCATCGGAATTTGGTAGTTGGGGGATTGAAATATCTCACAATTAGGGGTGATAGCATGCATTAACAGGTCTTCAGTCTCGTGCAACTACCCTGAGTCCAGGGCTCTGAGTCACAAGGCGATGCAAGGTGTTAAATTGCCTAAGGGTACTACTCTGTTCGGATTACGCATGGGATTACTGAAGTCGGTACTAGATGAGGGCAGGGGGAAAGTGTAGGACAAAAGAATCTCCCTGAGTGTCAGGAAAGGAAGTTTGACTTGAGAAAACAATAATATATATTGTCTTCATAAAATATATTTTTGACAATATAAGATATATTGTTGACAATATAAAATATTCTCGTATTTAAGAACATTTAAAATATCTTCAATTTGACCTAATTTTTTTGCTTAACATAAGATAATTTTCAAATTATCACGGTGTCCTAATCTTAAGTGTCCAACCTAAATATACTCGTTTTTAGACAACACGGGAACGCAAGAATGCATGATATTGTCGGAATGAATTTGTTTGATGGTTAAGTATACATGGTTCCTGATGGCTTGAGTGGTAAAAAAATTCCGATGGCTAATTCGTCAACTGAAGAAAATAGTTCCTCCAAATGATGACACATCCACATTATTAGAGCCTAATATATAAAAAATATATATATATTTAAACGGCAATTTTTTGTTCTGCTGAGGTTTCAGTCATTTTTCGCGCAAAACTTTATTTCGGAACTTGTGTGTTGCGTGCCTCCATTTGACCAACACGACTAAGTGTTTTCTCATAAATTGGGCAGAGTACCACGCATACATATTCTTGCCTTACCTATCTCAGAATATAAGTTATGTTATTGACTATAACTTTTGGGAGAGTAAGCCAGATCCGGGCCCCTTTTCTTCGCCTTTTCCACGAGAGAAAAACAATCCACCATAAAATAATTTTTCGATCGTACTTGAAATCAGAAATAAATCCATATTAGCTATCCGATGGCCGAGTCGTTCGAGGTCAGGAATTCGAGGACTAATCATTCGCCAAAGATAGGTTCCGGTTCGAATCTCGGTGAGGCATGAATGGCGTATTTGTCTTACGGCACAGTTTCTCTCCGTTTCCTGAAACCAGTGACACAAAATTAGGGCGCTCTTTGGCCAAACCTGGCCCTTGCGCCAATAAAATCCAACAACCAACCAACCACAAAATTAGAAATGGGCGACTGCTAATAGTCCATTGAGTTGCTCACGATATACATGAGATTCTTAATGCTGCCGAGACACGATTAATAATGGAAGTAATTGCAACTTTTAAAGACGATACTTTGATTTGCAATTAAGACCAGCTAAAATCAGTAGCAAGATCTTTCAAACCCACTATGGGTTCGTCATCAGCCACAGTGAAGATGAAGCAACGTAGTTATATAGCCGAAAGCAATCACCCACAGTGCAACAGCATGGTAAGGTGCTGCTTCAATACTTCAAACACACGCATTCGAGATGTATACAAATAATGCAAATAAACTACAAAACACGGTTATGAGTTCTGATAGTGTGTACAATGATTTGATATAAAATGTTTCCATGAGGTCGGTAGAATCCATGGCATGTCAGTCATCGGTACAACAGTGGTCAGCAAAGATATTTATGTACAAACTTTCTGTAAACAATAAGTCAGAAAAGTCAGTAAGCAAACTTTCTGTAAACAATTGCTCACGATGGTCGTTAAAGCTAAAAAAAAAAAAAAAAAAAAAAAAAAAAAGAGAACAAGAGGCGGAGATACAGCTGCAAACAGAAGGGCACAAATTCCACCTACCGACAGAACTGTGATGTTAAAACTCCTCAAATACTAACCTAAAGTGTTCCAAAGGGATAATGACGTCCCGTGTTGAAAGAATTTTTAAATCGTATATGTACAAGTACAATACAAGCAGAGATATTGAAAAAAACAGATAGGCGCCCCATTAGCGGCGAAATTAAGAATTATTTTCAGAAGAAAATACGCACAACGAGTTCTCATAGTTTGTAGCATCTGACAGAAAAAGAATTTTTTATATTGGGGTTTAGTAATGCAGGTACTGCTGTAAACGGAAACGTGAAGTTACGTACTTAAAATCCGAAATCTAGAAGCAAACGTATGCTCAACAAATATCAACAAATATTGATGCGTTAAGAAAAACCATAATAACGTATGCGTTAAGAAAAACTGGAAATTATATGAGAAACCTTTCGCACCGGACACGCTCTCCAACAAAAAAATAATTTTTCAAATCGGACTCTTACAAGTACAGGTATCGAGATATACATCTACGCCCTCTGGCGGGGAAACCATACGCTATTTTAAACAGAAGGTATTCTCAAAAGATTTTCCGAGGTCAGCGGTATAGGTCCACGAAAGAATTCTTTCAGAAGCTTAGATTTTTCTGCAAATACATCAGAAGCAGAAATAAACACTTGCGGACCCTGGTGGCCAAACCATTCCTTACCAAAAATTAGAAATTATGTGCAAAACATTTACCACGAGAAGCTGTTTCCAATGCAGGAAGAATTTTTCAAATCGGACTTTAGAAGCAGAGATATTGAGGAAAACAAAATTTATCTTTACGCCCCCTAGCGGTAAATATATCCATTACTTGAAAAAGAAACTGTGCCTAAAGTTGTAAACAGCTTCGAAAGGAAGAAATAATTTCTTCAATCGGATATTTAGAAGCAAATATATGGATTAAGGGTGTGCAAGGTCAGGTGATGAGAAATATACCATAGAGTCTCTTGACAAATCTCAACCCCCGCCTTCTCGCGGTGCATCGTGTTCCAAAAAAGGGTTTCTGACGACCGAAAAATAGCGGTATAACTATACCACCGGGATTAGAGGGAATGCTATCCCACACTCACCAACCCGCTTGGCCTGCGTGACGAGTTATGGCCAACCTCCTGCCCTCACCAAACCAAAAGACGATGACATTGATGAAGAAATTAATCTACGTATAAAACTTGGTTGGAGAACTTTTGGGAGAAACAGTACAAATTTTAAGAGCAATATATATCATTATGTCTCAAAAGAGAAGTGTTTAGTCAATGCAGAGTCTTGGACCTTAACTAAAGACATACAAAGACTACAGACAACTGAAAGAAGCCTGGAGAACTCCATTCGTGATGTAACCAGAAAGATAAGATGAAGAACTCGTGGATAAAGAAAACGACATCATGATCAGAGTAAATTCCCTGAAATGGTAATGGGCTGGACATATTGCCAGAAGGATGGATCACCAATGGATATCCGAAAATTTAGACTGAATTCCAAGGGACACGAAAAGACCATGAAGATGACCAGATGGGTGGATGAAATTCGAAAGCATGCGGGAGTGACGTGGATGAGACTGGCTCAAGATAGGCCGTTGTGGAAGAAACTTGGGGAGACCTTCAACCAGAATTGGAATGATAATGGTTGACAATGATGATGATATGAAATGAAATGTATTTTAAATTCGATGTCACCTGTATTTACGCCCTTTAGCGGCGAACTTATGCATCGGGAAAAAACCGGAATGCAAGGATCATCATTCTCATGTTTTCAGGCTTCCCAATGCAAAAAGAATTTTTCTAATCGGATTAATAGTTGCAGAGATATGTTGTCCACAGACAGACGGACGGACGGACAAGCACGATCTTTTTTTACAAAGCACGCCCTAAAAAGATCAATATTATCTCCTCAAGATTACGGTCCTCAATGTGCACGGATAATATTTTTTTATTTTTTTTTATTTTTTGGTGTGCTATTTTCTGTTCTTGGTCGCCAATGTCTTTCGAAACTGTCATCACTGCTCTCATCTGAGCAAGAATGTTTGCCGTATATCTTAAACACATTTCTTTCCTTTTTTTTTTTGTTTTGTTCATAGTTGTGTGGGAGCGGAGATATCTCTCCTTTCGGTACTAAGAGAGCCACCTGAGTGCAACAAAAATAAATGTCAACATAACATTGTTCAGTATAAACGAGCCCTCTTTTTTATTTTTATTATTCTTTTTTTTTCCCCTATTCTTTTTTCTTTTTTTTTTTGCGAGAATCTGCGTTGGGTCGTCGGCAGGATCACCATATGGCGGGAGTCTACCTTCTCAAAGAAGGCATCCTATGCCGTTCTCTTTGTGTATTTCGACTCCTTATCCTGGATACATTTTTATTACTTTTTTCTTACAATGAGTACACATATATTACGCTACAACGTATTACATTTTTATACACATTACATAAATTTATAAGAAATCATATACTACTGTACATTATGGTGAATTGCATATTTCCACATATTTGAAAAAAGTTTTTGGAGTCAGACATTGGCTTGTTTTTGTGTGACATATTTTTGCCATACTTTTACAATGATCAGAATTGTAAATTGTGCCCAATTGACTTTAAATATGACATTATTGGAACATTGCCATAACTTCTTACAACTCTGGCAATCCTTTCGGTCAAATCTCTATATTTCTTCTTTTGCTGCGGAAGAATTTGCCCAGCTTGTAGTCGTTCTTTTAAAGCACAAACCGAAGACTCTTCAAGCTGAAGACGTTTCACTAAAGTTCTGATACTTGGGTGTGCTATTCCAACTGTTTTGTTGAAAGCACTGTGCCAGCCTTCCAAAGAGTTAGTTCTTCTTGGGAGACCAGCTATCACTGTGAGACCACAAGGACGCTTCATACATTGGTCGTCGTCGGCGGCCTCCTCGAGACAATGTGCCAATATATGTTGCCTCGAAGTAATCCACAACACTGTCTAATTCCTGTGGAAAATTCTCTGACGTAGTCAAACTTTCGAATGCTTCCTCGACTGCAGTTATTGGGACAAAAGCAAGCGCCGGCAGGCAGCGCGTCAGAAGAGAAAAATTAGCATCTTCTAAATATCTGGTTTGCAAACCAGCAGTTTGCACACGCCGCCAGATTGATTGGCTCAGATGGAAAAAGCAGCCATGCACAGAAACTAGAGAGAACCTTGTCTTGAATGCTGAAATAGCTGCTGCTTCGAAATCAATTATTACTGATTCTGGCGACAAAACGCCTGCTACATCAATCGTATGCAAAAGTTCAAGATATGTGGCAGTGTTTTTGCTTTTGAGCAACGCGAAGACACATGGCACACTTACAGAATTTTCCAAAAGGGCATGAATTGTGTAAAGTTGTAAGAAGCCATGAGACGCGACATAAAAAGTCCCATCTGCTAACCAATTTTTATATTCACATAAAATTTCCAGGCACCTCCTTGAACAGAACAAAAGATGGTCTCCACACGGAATATAAAATGGTTCCCCAGAAGTTGTCACCCGTAAATCACGAGGTATAACTACATCTGCATCCTCGACTGGCATGTTCCGACGACGCTTTCTTCGAATTTGTTGTGCTATGGCTGCCTTTGACTGTACTTCTGCTACAATTGAGGTTAGAACAGAAAAATTTTTGACAGCACAATGTTTCTTGTGTTACTGCTGCTGTCACAATCAGTTGTTTGAATAGTATCTAGTATTTTAGCCTTGGCAACATCTGCTACGGATGGAGCATGGAATTTGTGCTCTCTGGGTTCTCGTATAACATCAGTCCGACAGGCTTTCATCCGTACTCCGCAAGTTCGGTTTTGACAGCGCCAAACTGTATTTCCATCCTTTTCTGTGTCTCTGGTGAAAATAAAACCTTTATAAATGGCTTTTGGCCTACCCTTGGATGATACTACAAATTCCATTGTTCAACTTGCAGCAAGAACTCCGACTACGTTAACCTTTTCCTTAAGAGCGATAGCTAGAACTAATTGCTGCCTTTGCTAACCATCAGGTACCGGTGAGAACCTTGTAACTAAAATGAGCTGTGTCGGTCGCCTCATCTTCTCTAAAATCGGAAAGAGAAGGGGGTGATCTAGTGAGTCAACAAATACTGTAGCCTGGAGCAGTGCTTCGTAAACTGGCTGCCGTGGATGTTTTCAAAGGCTTGTTCGGAATGCCATTAAACAATTAGCTTGGGAGCCTGGGGGACAGCCCTGCTGGGGAAGGATTATATTCGGTCTGTCCCTTCTCTGGTGAATTCTCAGAAATTAGGAAAACATGTCGTTTGAACCGAAACTACACTTGGATAAATATTTCGGATCCAGGTAAACTCCCATAGCGGTAAACTCCTACACGTTCTCATATAACGGGATGTACACAAATTGCGTTTCGTTCTGAGATCTCGTCAAAGTGTAAGAGTTTTCTTAGTGGAACTAAACGAAATGCACTAGTTTTCGTAGTGATATAAATGCATATGTAAGATCATAATGACACAAGGTCTATACAGAAGCTTTCTGACTCACTGAATTTTGAGTTATGATTTTAATATTTGGCATGTGATAACATGTAATAAAAGCTAATCAAAAGAGACTCAACAAATCGGTCTTCAGATGCTGACAACACACCTATGCCGCGGGAATTTTTGGAAGTATTGAAATTACAACCTAAATATTTTATATTTGTAAACATTTTATTAAAGCTAATGTAAGGTACTCCAATGGATCATTTCTCAGCTATTTACAAGCACCTAGGCCGCTGGCCTTTTTGAAAGATTTGTAGTTACACCCTAGGTATTTGTAATCATTTTATAAAAGCTAATAAAATGCACTCATCATTCATCGGATTGGTAAAACAGGTACTAGCTGAAGGACAAAGAAACAACTCGCCGAATAAAAATTATGTGACTGAATGATAAATTATTCACATTGTCAGTGCAGACGACATTGTTAAATTGACAGGAACTCGTCACTACTGAAAAATGAGTTGCAACGTAATGTTTGCAGCATACAAAACGTTTCAGCCTATCTCCCAAAAAATAGGCATTTTATATACGAGCCCTTAGCGTTTGTGTGATCAGTTTTTCTGTGCTTAAGCACTAGTCGGTGTCATTAGAAAATTTTCGTACCTGTGAGATATAAAAAATATTGTTATGAACCCTGAACACCTATTCTAGAGTGGACAGAAAAAACCTTACTTTCTGTATTTTTTAATTAAGCCCTCCCCCCCCAATGGTACAGATAGGCCCCGCAGACCTCTTTGGGGCCGCCCCGGGGGCGCAGTGGTCTAAGCGATGGCCTCTGATCATTCGTCCGACAGGGGTCCGGGTTCGAATCCCGGTGAGGCATGGATGTTGTGTTTGTCTTACGGCACTGGCTCTCTCCCTTCCCTGGAACCAGTGACCCTAAATTAGGGACGGGAGACAGCTTATAGCCCATTGAGTTGCTCACGGTGGTCGTTAAACCTCCAATAAAAAAAAAAAGACCTCTTTGGGAAGGAGAGCTAAAGACTACAAGATGTTATCTTACGTTGGCGATTTCATGAAACAAAGGTTTCGCAATCCTTGCTCTGAGTCCTAGGAGAATCTTCACTAATAATTATAAATGCAACTGATTTGCGAATTGCAGGGAACCTCTGACAGATTGTCTACGCTTCTCATCCTTTCCTTCCCGGACAAGGTTCTGCCATTAGCCGATGCCCACATACAATTAATTCATTTTTGAATTTGTCAGGGGTTCCCTGCAATTCGAAACGTCTTCAGCTTGAAGAGTCTTCGGTTTGTGCTTTAAAAGAGCAACTACGAGCTGGGCAAATTCTTCCACAGCAAAAGAAGAAATATAGAGATTTGACCGAAAGGATTGCCAGAGTTGTAAGAAGTTATGGCAATGTTCCAATAATGTCATATTTAAAGTCAATTGGGCACAATTTACAATTCTGATCATTGTAAAAGTATGGCAAAAATATGTCACACAAAAACAAGCCAATGTCTGACTCCAAAAACTTTTTTCAAATATGTGGAAATATGCAATTCACCATAATGTACAGTAGTATATGATTTCTTATAAATTTATGTAATGTGTATAAAAATGTAATACTTGTAGCGTAATATATGTGTACTCATTGTAAGAAAAAAGTAATAAAAATGTATCCAGGATAAGGAGTCGAAATACACAGAGAGAACTGCATAGGGTGCCTTCTTTGAGAAGGTAGACTCCCGCCATATGATGATCCTGCCGACTACCCAACGCAGATTCTCGCAAAAAAAAAAAAAAGAATAGGGGAAAAAAAAAAAAGAATAATAAAAATAAAAAAGAGGGCTCGTTTATACTGAACAATGTTATGTTGACATTTATTTTTGTTGCACTCAGGTGGCTCTCTTAGTACCGAAAGGAGAGATATCTCCGCTCCCACACAACTATGAAACTATGAACAAAAAAAAAAAAAAAAAAAAGGAAAGAAATGTGTTTAAGATATACGGCAAACATTCTTGCTCAAATGAGAGCAGTGATGAAAGTTTCGAAAGACATTGGCGACCAAGGACAGAAAATAGCACACACAAAAAAACAAAAAAAAAAAAAATTATCCGTGCACATTGAGGACCGTAATCTTGAGGAGATAATATTGAACTTTTTAGGGCGTGCTTTGTAAAAAAAAGATCGTGCTTGTCCGTCCGTCCGTCTGTCTGTGGACAACATATCTCTGCAACTATTAATCCGATTAGAAAAATTCTTTTGCATTGGGAAGCCTGAAAACATGAGAATGATGATCCTTGCATTCCGGTTTTTTCCCGATGCATAAGTTCGCCGCTAAAGGGCGTAAATACAGGTGACATCGAATTTAAAATACATTTTATTTCATATCATCATCATTGTCAACCATTATCATTCCAATTCTGGTTGAAGGTCTCCCCAAGTTTCTTCCACAACGGCCTATCTTGAGCCAGTCTCATCCACGTCACTCCCGCATGCTTTCGAATTTCATCCACCCATCTGGTCATCTTCATGGTCTCTTCGTGTCCCTTGGAATTCAGTCTAAATTTTCGGATATCCATTGGTGGTCCATCCTTCTGGCAATATGTCCAGCCCATTACCATTTCAGGGAATTTACTCTTGATCATGAAGTCGTTTTCTTTATCCACGAGTTCTTCATCTTATCTTTCCTGGTTACATCACGAATGGAGTTCTCCAGGCTTCTTTCAGTTGTCTGTAGTCTTTGTATGTCTTTAGTTAAGGTCCACGACTCTGCATTGACTAAACACTTCTCTTTTGAGACATAATGATATATATTGCTCTTAAAATTTGTACTGTTTCTCCCAAAAGTTCTCCAACCAAGTTTTATACGTAGATTAATTTCTTCATCAATGTCATCGTCTTTTTGGTTTGGTGAGGGCAGGAGGTTGGCCATAACTCGTCACGCAGGCCAAGCGGGTTGGTGAGTGTGGGATAGCATTCCCTCTAATCCCGGTGGTATAGTTATACCGCTATTTTTCGGTCGTCAGAAACCCTTTTTTGGAACACGATGCACCGCGAGAAGGCGGGGGTTGAGATTTGTCAAGAGACGCTATGGTATATTTCTCATCACCTGACCTTGCACACCCTTAATTCATATATTTGCTTCTAAATATCCGATTGAAGAAATTATTTCTTCCTTTCGAAGCTGTTTACAACTTTAGGCACAGTTTCTTTTTCAAGTAATGAATATATTTACCGCTAGGGGGCGTAAAGATAAATTTTGTTTTCCTCAATATCTCTGCTTCTAAAGTCCGATTTGAAAAATTCTTCCTGCATTGGAAACAGCTTCTCGTGGTAAATGTTTTGCACATAATTTCTAATTTTTGGTAAGGAATGGTTTGGTCACCAGGGTCCGCAAGTGTTTATTTCTGCTTCTGATGTATTTGCAGAAAAATCTAAGCTTCTGAAAGAATTCTTTTCGTGGACCTATACCGCTGACCTCGGAAAATCTTTTGAGAATACCTTCTGTTTAAAATAGCGTATGGTTTCCCCGCCAGAGGGCGTAGATGTATATCTCGATACCTGTACTTGTAAGAGTCCGATTTGAAAAATTATTTTTTTGTTGGAGAGCGTGTCCGGTGCGAAAGGTTTCTCATATAATTTCCAGTTTTTCTTAACGCATACGTTATTATGGTTTTTCTTAACGCATCAATATTTGTTGATATTTGTTGAGCATACGTTTGCTTCTAGATTTCGGATTTTAAGTACGTAACTTCACGTTTCCGTTTACAGCAGTACCTGCATTACTAAACCTCAATATAAAAAATTATTTTTCTGTCAGATGCTACAAACTATGAGAACTCGTTGTGCGTATTTTCTTCTGAAAATAATTCTTAATTTCGCCGCTAATGGGGCGCCTATCTGTTTTTTTCAATATCTCTGCTTGTATTGTACTTGTACATATACGATTTAAAAAATTCTTTCAACACGGGACGTCATTATCCCTTTGGAACACTTTAGGTTAGTATTTGAGGAGTTTTAACATCACAGTTCTGTCGGTAGGTGGAATTTGTGCCCTTCTGTTTGCAGCTGTATCTCCGCCTCTTGTTCTCTCTTTTTTTTTTTTTTTCTTACCTTTAACGACCATCGTGAGCAATTGTTTACAGAAAGTTTGTTTACTGACTTTTCTGACTTATTGTTTACAGAAAGTTTGTACATAAATATCTTTGCTGACCACTGTTGTACCGATGACGTGCCATGGATTCTACCGACCTCATGGAAACATTTTATATCAAATCATTGTACACACTATCAGAACTCATAACCGTGTTTTGTAGTTTATTTGCATTATTTGTATACATGTCGAATGCGTGTGTGTGAAGGGTTGAAGCAACACCTTACCATGCTGTTGCACTGTGGGTGATTGCTTTCGGCTATATAACTACGTTGCTTCACCTTCACTGTTCCTGATGACGAACCCATAGTGGGTTTGAAAGATCTTGCTACTGATTTTAGCTGGTCTTAATTGCAAATCAAAGTATCGTCTTTAAAAGTTGCAATTATTTTCATTATTAATCGTGTCTCGGCAGCATTAAGAATCTCATGTATATCGTGAGCAACTCAATGGACTATTAGCAGTCACCCATTTCTAATTTTGTGTCACTGGTTTCAGGAAACGGAGAGAAACTGTGCCGTAAGACAAATACGCCATTAATGCCTCACCGAGATTCGAACCGGAACCTATCTTTGGCGAATGATTAGTCCTCGAATCCCTGACCTCGGACCATTCGGCCATCGGGTAGCTAATATGGATTTATTTCTGATTTCAAGTACGATCGAAAAATTATTTTATGGTGGATTGTTTTCCTCTCGTGGAAAAGGCGAAGAAAAGGGGCCCGGATCTGGCTTACTCTAACAAAAGTTATAGTCAATAACATAACTTATATTCTGAGATAGGTAAGGCAAGAATATGTATGAGTGGTACTCTGCCCAATTTATGAGAAAACACTTAGTCGTGTTGGTCAAATGGAGGCACGCAACACACAAGTTCCGAAATATAGTTTTGCGCGAAAAATGACTGAAACCTCAGCAGAACAAAAAATTGCCGTTTAAATATATATATATATATATATTATATATTAGGCTCTAATAATGTGGATGTGTCATCATTTGGAGGAATTATTTTCTTCAGTTGACGAATTAGCCATCGGAATTTTTTTACCACTCAAGCCATCAGGAACCATGTATACTTAACCATCAAACAAATTCATTCCGACAATATCATACATTCTTGCGTTCCCGTGTTGTCAAAAAATGGTAATTTACGAGTATATTTAGGTTGTACACTTAAGATTAGGACACCGTGATAATTTGAAAATTACCTTATGTTAAGCAAAAAAAATTAGGTCAAATTGAAGATATTTTAAATGTTCTTAAATACGAGGATATTTTATATTGTCAAAAATATATTTTATGAAGACAATATATATTATTGTTTTCTCAAGTCAAACTTCCTTTCCTGACACTCAGGGAGATTCTTTTTGTCAATCACTTCCCCCTCCCCTCATCCAGTACCGACTTCAGTAATCCCAAGCGTAATCCGAACAGAGTAGTACCCTTAGGCAATTTAACACCTTGCATCGCCTTGTGACTCAGAGCCTTGGACTCAAGGTAGTTGCACGAGACGGAAGACCTGTTAATGCATGCTATCACCCCTAATTGTGAGATATTTCAATCCCCCAACTACCAAATTCCGATGGACGGCCAGTACACACCTATCGCATTTTGCTATTTCTCACTTTATTGTTTCTGTGTTGCGAAAAGTCTTCCACCCATACCACCCCTTCTTGAACCACAAAGTTAGATTTCAAACCTGGACAGTTCAGCGGCCGATAAAGCAAGGCTCTTCATTGATTAACTTCTCATGTGAAATCTATTTCTAAACCGTTTGGCCATTTTGAAAAATTGTCTTTAATGACAATTTTTTCTGGTAACTGCTGGACAAAGAAAATGATGATTCTGAGCAATAATTCTGTTGCTTTTTTATTGCAAACGCTATTCACTAGTTATCATAGGGGAGGCAGTAGCTCCTCGTACCTTCGATAATAGTACACTCTTAAGTTAACTGGGATTATAGTGCATACAGTCTAACGGTCAGGTTACTGAGCTTTGTCGCTTATGCCTACAGTCTTTACAGACATGCCGGTGGTTTTTTTTATTATTATTATTTATACTGGTGATATATTCAACACTCTGTTCTAAACCAAATCTGGGAGGTGGTAGTTGTACAAAACACCAAAGGACTGATTTGTCACTTCCACATACCTGTTGACATCGGTGCAACTGAAACCAGGTGTTGATCGTGCTTCTTCGTAACCCTGACGTAGTATGTATCTTTTAGAATGATGTTCTATTTTTAAGTCAATAAATATAGCGGCTTTTTTCTGTTTTTCTCTAAGAAAAATTAGCATTGAATATCTTCATGCAGTGGTTTTGAAAGGAAGTCGTTTGAAAATGTGTGCGGACAGCCTGGCCTCATGTAAAACTGGACAGATGCAATTTCAGAGCCATAAAGTTTCTCTGCATAAAAAATAGCGTTGCTATCTTTTCTCCTGGGTCTGAAATTGTTATTCACAATTTTTTTTTTTCATATCTCATTTTCATTATCTTAGAAATTAAGAAATTTTGTGATTTCCTGGCTAAAAGACCAGGCGAACAAGTGATCGCAAAATCACTAGGGGGCCGTATAAGAACTGTATTTTTGATTTCTTCGTGTTCACTTCCATGTAGGCTAACCACAAAACTGTTGGGGGTTGTATAAAAATTGCACATTTGATTTCACTTTTTCCAGTTCTCCGTAGTTTGTGGTGAGTTGGTGAAATAGGAAAATAAATTATTTGTATCATGGTAGGTTGTCCTAATGTTGCATTTCTACCCAAGCATTAAAAATATGGGTCTCGGACAGGGCTGTGCTCATATTCATAACGTTTAGTCGTTTACATAACAAGTCAAATTAATAATTTTGAGCTTTTAGTCCCGCATAAACATTGTTTAATATGGTCTAGTCATATAAGTTAATAGTACTAAAACAGTGGGACGTGCACGAACAGACATATGGATGGCTGTCCGTGCACGTCCAACTTTTCTATGTAACATTACGTGGAAATCATCTGGCATGTCATCCATGAATTAGTAAACAAGCGATATTTTGGGGGATAACCCCCTTCCAGAGGGGTGGGAGCGGATCGTCTTTTAGAACCAGATTTGGTCACGTTGAGTAAATTCTGAGAGTATAGTAGAGATCTGGTGAAACATTTTTAAGTTGGATGCAGTAAACGTTTAATTTGGGTTCTGCCGTCTCCACCTCCAGTCCAGATAATTACACTGAAATTTTTCAAACTTTTGGATTATTTAAAGTTACAGCCTATGGAAGATTTAAGTTACATCACACTCAAATTAATATTGAAACTTTGTGGAAATCATTTGGCATACCATTCAGGAATTACTGTCATCAAATGGTATTTGTGTCTTAAGGAATTATTTAAAGGCGCGGCCTAAGTGCCTGGTAAACACCTGGAGAATGACCTGGTCAAGTCCATAGTATTAGCTTTTATTACATATTTACATACAAAATATTTAGGTTGTAACTTAAAATCTTCCAAAAAAGTCTCGCCGCCACGGTGCGTTGTATACATCTAAAGGCTGATGTGTTAGGCCCCTTTAATTTGCTTTTATTTAATGTTTACACGTACCATATATTTAGGTTGTAGCTTAAAATCTTGTACGAGTTTGCCGGGTACCAATCTTTCGTTTCGCGTCCTGGATATCAAAAAATTAGGGTGAAATTTATAATGGTAATCTCGGAAACCTCCCCCACGCCCTTCTTCTACATGTATAAACTGCTCCTCATTATAAATAGCATTAAAAATGCAAATGGTGACTCCGTCAGTTCTCCCCCCCCTGTTAAATATTTCGTGTAAGCAGCAAATTATGCCCCGTCAATCACTCGGAAAGATAAGGACACTGTTCCGTGAAAAGATTTCCGATGTGGAAGAGTTTCTGTGGACGACTTTACTGTGAAAAAATGTTAAAAAAGAGAAAATAAAAATAAAATAAAAATCAGACAAAAACTATAAAAAATCACGTAGGCACAAAAGCTGTACGTATTTCAAAATGTTCAACCCAGCAAAAACACAAGTGCTGGGAAACTGCTGGCCACCAGCTGGCAGTGATGGGTCACTTCTGGCTGAAATCTGCCGCTCACGGCCCGGTAGTGGTCCGTTGGTGGCAGCGCTATCAGTTGGCGAGCCATTGATGGCCCTGCAGCATCGCCGTGAATTGTGGGCCTCCAAGCAAGTGCCACTAGTGGCCCGTTGCTGGCAACCAATGCAACCCCCAACAGCAGGTGGAAGCATCGGGACTGCGCATGCGCAGAAGCAACCCTTGCTGTGTCTCTCATGGTACCAGTTAGTTGAAGACGACGCTATCGCTATCGTGTTATTTTAGTGGATGTTAAGAAAAAATCCATATGTGGAGAGGCGAATTAATTTCCTAATGAAATTTTACGTCGACGAAGATATCAGATTAAGCCGTGAAATACTAGATTACAGCCATGAAATACACCCACTCCATTCCCATGAATAACAATTCATGGAATGGAGTGGATGAATAACAAGAAAAATTTTGAAACCGCTTGAAACACATGTCCTGGAAAACCATTAAAATAGCGTTTGTTGGAAGAAAAAAAGAATTATGCGTGTACAAAATTTATTAATTATTTGAAAGAAAAAAAAAGCAACGCTATGTGGTGTACTCATCCATGGGTTGAATACACAAGACTGGGAGGAATTCGCTTTTAAAAATAACGAGAAGTAAAATAAAATATCTTTTACTCTTTAAAACAAATGTAGCTTCGGACAACGGAAAGGAAAGACATTACGTTAAAAATGTAACAGAATGTGACATGAACCCGGGTAAATATATATTTATTCAACAATCTCTTTTCAAGACGGCAAGACAGTACAAAACTTTGGAAAGCGACTCTAAGTATGTACACGCCTTGAAAATGAGTGAAGTTCCCTTAAGGTAAAAAAAAAAACTATCGTTACGTTGAAAGAATTAATTTATCAATTATATGAAACTGACTTTTATGAAAAATACCTCGCAATATAATAAAATGAAAGAGGGAAGCATTCGATTACAAATTGCATACCAAACAGATAGCTTCCAGCACGTACGTCAGTGTCGTGAATTAGTCCGGTAAGTAGCGAGCGCGGCTTCCACGTAAACGGCCAGGATCGAATCTAGTCAGATGCAAACGGCGGTTTTCCGGTCTGTCGAGAAAATTTCCCCAGCTCCGTGCGTTAATTCACAAGCTTCGTAAGTGTAGAAAAAAAAATTGTAGCTTTAGGAAACTGCGGTTATCCTTGCTTTTTTTTTTTTTTTTTATTATTGCTACTATTGGGAAATTGGCGGACAAGATTCGGCAAGCCACCAGTTACGTCACATGGTTTCTGGCTGCCACTAACGGCCCACTAGCGGACCACATCAGGCTAGCCATCATTTCTGGCAAGTACTTGCAGGGCCACTGAAAGGTCACTGAAGGGCCACTTGTGGCAGCTACTGCCTGTGATGGACCACTGATGGCCCTGTTGTGGCATATGACAACTGATGGGGTGCCAACTGTTGGCCTGAACTGCTGGCCCTTCTGTTGGCCTGAACTGCTGGCCCTTCTGTTGGCCGCCCGGACATTTTATTGACGGTTCGGCAGCGGCAACATAGTGCTGGGACATTGCTGGCAGTGCTGGCTGCCAGCAATGGACCAATGCTGGCCCAGCAATATTGTTTTTGCTGGGAATGAAAATATTACGAAATCAAAATTTCAAATCTCGGATTAAATTAAAGTTATACAATTTTACATATTCATATACCTGTACCAATGCTGAACTTAGAAGGATTCATTTTGTCTGGGCCGCCCCGGTGGCGCAGTGGTCTAAGGCGTTGGCCTCTGATCATTCGTCCGTAAGGGGTCCGGGTTCGAATCCCGGTCAGGCATGGATGTTGTGTTTGTCTTACGGCACTGGCTCTCTCCCTTCCCTGGAACCAGTGACCCTAAATTAGGGACGGGCGACGGCTTATAGCCCATTGAGTTGCTCACGGTGGTCGTTAAACCTCCAACCAACCAACCAATCAACCATTTAGTCTGGATTCCCCCCCCCCAAAAAAAAATAAAGTAAATGCATGCTTTCTTAGTAACATGAAAAATGAAGAAATAATGCTCATAAAAAAACTGTGCGTCCTTTAGATTTACTTACATTAATCAAAAAACAAAAATATTAAGGCAGTACACTGTGGCTGAAGAGCTGAAGGCGCCTAATATCACGCGGAACGTCGTAACCCGAACTGCAGCAAGAGTGATTCGGAACGATGTTTCTATACATTGTTCATATGCAACAATAAGGCGAGCATTATTACGGAGAACCAGAAACATGACACCGAATTTTCGGTTGCAATAAGCTCATCTTTTGAATCTATTCCGACGCGAATTAAATCAATCAAAGTTATTCACAGTCAATGCAACCAGTTAGAAAAACATCGCAATCGGGTTTTTACAAACCTTACAACATCCACACATAGAAACATCTACTTTCTTCCGCCAGAGACTAAAAAGTGCATTACGAAGATTAACAAATGGCGCACAAAAAATTTCTTATAGCAGAAGGAAGTATCGGAGACGAACCGATTTTCAAATTGAACAATTAAAAGAAATATAGAAGGAAGCATGACATAACTCTGCGCTTTTAAGCGGAAGTATCTTACATAATGGTAAAGTTGAAAACAGGTGAAAAGTATTCTCCATGAAAAAAGCTATGCTGAGGAAAAAAAGAAATTCAAATAGGTCTCCAGGAACAGAGATACTGAAGTAAAGTGTTTGACCTTCACGCCCTCAAGCGGGAAATCTGTGCATTACTTAGAGAGGGTGAAGCTCCACATCTCTATTGTAGTGAATGGCACAGCGTAAAAAAAAAAAAAAAAAATGTCAATTGGACTTTTGAAGAGAACATACATAAACACTTCGTAGCGATAAAGCTGTGACCCACAGAATTTCTGGAATACAAACGTATGGTGTTCCACAAGGTAAATGGGACAGATACCATAAGCACGATCTATTTTTTAAAAAAAAAACGTGCTAAAAAAAGTGCAAAAAAAAAAAAAAAAAAAAAAAGGAGCGAAATCCATTACTCTTCAAGTTTTTCATTTACCTACTTTTTTTTCCAAAGGTATGGGAAAGACATCGTCGCTTATATAATTATTATTTAGTGCCTGAGCAACAGCGTAATACCATTAGACTGTTTTGATACGTAAACGTTATGAATATGACATCCGTACAAAAACCGCTGCAAAAAAGGCTAAAGCGTAGGGCTTATGAAACAATATTTAGTGCCTTAACAAAAGCGCAATACTATTAGCTTGAGTTGATACGCAAACATTATGAATATGCCATCCGTAGAACAAAAACTGTAAAAAAACCTAGGCTTAGGCCTAGGTCCTATGAAATAATATTTAGTGCTTGAGCAACAGCGCAATATTGTTACCTTGTTTTGATACGTAAACGTTATAAATATGACATGCGTACAATAAAAACTGTAAAAAAGGCCTAGGTCTAGGTCCCATGAAATAACATTTCGTGTCTAAGGAAAAGCGCATTATTATTAGCCTGACTTTGAACGCAAACATTATGAATATGCCATCCGTACAACAAAAACTGTAAAAAAAGCCTAAGCTTAGGCCTAGGGCCTATGAAATAATATTTAGTGCTTGAGCAACAGCGCAATATTATTATCTTGTCTTGATTGATTGATTGATTGATTGGATGGAGGTTTAACGACCACCGTGAGCAACTCAATGGGCTATAAGCAGTCGCCCGTCCCTAATTTAGGGTCACTGGTTCCAGGGAAGGGAGAGAGCCAGTGCCGTAAGACAAACACAACATCCATGCCTCACCGGGATTCGAACCCAGACCCCGTTCGGACGAATGATCAGAGGCCATCGCTTAGACCACTGCGCCACCGGGGCGGCTATCTTGTCTTGATACGTAAACGTTATAAATATGACACGCGGACAATAAAAACTGTAAAAAGGCCTAGGCCTAGGTCCTATGATATAATATTTCGTGCCTAAGGAAAAGCGCAATATTATTAGCCTGCTTTGTACGTAAACATTATGAATATGACATCTGTAGACTAAATACGGTAAAAAGGCCTAGGCGTAGGTCCTATGAAATATTATTTCGTGCCTGTAGAAAAGCGCAATACTATTTATTACCTTGACTTGATACGTAAACGTTATGAATATGCCATCGGTAAAATAAAAACTGCAAAAAATGCCTAGGCCTAGGGACTATGAAACAATATTTAGTGCCTGATTAAAAGCGCAATATTAGTAGCTTGAATTTATACATACGTAAACATTATGAATATGATATCTGCAAGCTAAATACGGTAAAAAAAGCCCTAGCCATAGGGCCTATGAAATATTTAGTGCTTGAGCAAAAGCGCATTATTATTGCCTTATCTTCATACGTAAACGTTATATATATGACATGCGTAGAATAAAAACTGGGAAAAAGGCTTAGGTCCTATGAAATAATCTTTCAAGAAAGACCGATGCCTAGGGCCTATGAAATAACATTAGTGCCTGATTAAAAGCGCAATATTTTTAGTTTGGGTTGATACGCAATCATTATGAATATGCCATCCGTAGAATAAAAATGGTAAAAAAAGCCTAGGTTTAAGCCTAGGGCCTATGAAATAATATTTAGTGCTTGAGCAAAAGCGCAATGTTATTACCTTTTCTTGGTACGTAAACGTCATAAAATATGACATGCGTACTATTGTACGCATGTTTTTTATTAAAACTGTAAAAAAGGCCTAGGTCCTATGAAATAATCTTTAGTGCCTAAGTAAAAGCGCATTATTATTACCTTGTCTTCATGCGTAAACATTATGAATATGACATCCGTACAATGAAAACTTCAAGAAAGACCGATGCCTAGGGCCTATGAAATAACATTAGTGCCTGATTAAAAACGCAATATTTTTAGTTTGGGTTGATACGCAATCATTATGAATATGCCATCCGTAGAATAAAAATGGTAAAAAAAGCCTAGGTTTAAGCCTAGGGCCTATGAAATAATATTTAGTGCTTGAGCAAAAGCGCAATGTTATTACCTTTTCTTGGTACGTAAACGTCATAAAATATGACATGCGTGCTATTGTACGCATGTTTTTTATTAAAACTGTAAAAAAGGCCTAGGTCCTATGAAATAATATTAAGTGCCTAAGGAAAAGCGCAGTATTATTAAGATGAGCTGATATGTAAACGTTATGGATATGTCATCCGTAGAGTAAATGAAAAAGGCCTAATCCTAGGGACTGTGAATTAATATCTCGTTCCTCAGTAAAAGCACAATACTATTTCTATTATATTACTTTGATAGGTAAGCATTATGAATATGACATCGGCAAAAAAAAAACAAAAAAAACTATCAAAACTGCCTACGCATGAGGCATAGTAATTAATATTTAGTGTGTAAGTAAGTAAAATGGAATATTAATAACTCGACATCGTATGTAAATATTTAGTGCCTAAGTAACTGAATATTAATATTAATTAATACTATGCCGACATCGTATGTAAATATTTAGTGCCTAAGTAAAAATGCAGCGTTATTAAAAAATCCCACCTCATAGTCCTTTTCCGAACATAGCGTGAGTCATGCTGTAGTGATTGACATCGTACACACAAAAAGAGTTAAAAAGCTCTTCAAAGTTCAGTTCTCGTTTAGCTTTAAATAACATTTAAAATCGATACATTTTAATCGAACAAACTTAGACAGGAAAAAATCTCATGCAAGCAATGTCCGCTGAAGTTTTCTTTTGCCTATAACGAAAATTCCATGGAAAAAGAAAATGTCCACGGTATTCCATTCATTCTGAGGACGAAATGAATGTGGACAAAGTGAACGGTGGACGAAATGAACAGTGGACGAAGTGAACATTGGACTAAGTGAACAGCGGACGAAGTGAACAGCGGACAAAGTGAACGTTGGACGAAATGAACCGGACGAAGTGAGCGTGGACGAAATGAACACGGACAAAGTGATAGGGAACCCACCTGGAGTTATGGTCTGGGGAGCAATTTCCTATGACAGCAGGAACACTCTCGGGGTTTACCCACGCACCCTTACGACACAGTTGTACGTCGGTCTGGTGATTCAACCTGTTGTGCTGCCATTCATGAACAGCATTCCAGGGGGTGTTTTCCAACAGGATAACGCTTGTCCACATACCGCTGTTGTAACCCAACATGCTCTACAGAGTGTCGACATGTTGCCGTGGCCTGCTAGATCACCAGATCTTTCAACATACGAGCACGTATGGGACATCATTGGACGACAACTCCAGCGTCACCCCCAACCAGCATTAACCGTCCTTGTATTGACCGACCAAGTGCAACAGGCATGGAACTCCATCCCACAAACTGACATCCAGCACCTGTACGGCACAATGCATGAACGTTTGCGTGCTTGCATTCAACATTCTGGCGGTTACGCCGGTTATTAATGTACCAGCATTTCACACTTAAAATGGCAATTCTCGCGCTTACAATAAGCTGTAATCTTGAAACCTTAATCGATTAAATATGTTACCTATACAAATGTATTGCCGCCATTTCATTCCTCTACAACTATTTTTTCGTGGTGTTGGGATTTTTTTCCGTCAGTGTAGAAGTAATCATACGTACTCAGAAATAACTACGTCATTAAGTATAAATTATCTCGTATTCCTTTATTTTCACTGGATGCCTTAATGAATCGAAGGTTCCTGAGGATTAGAACAACGCTACAATGATCCTGCTGCATAAAAAAGGGAACATTGAGGAACTCAGGAACTACAACCTATCAGCCTCCTTATAAGTGGTTTATAAAATCTTCACTAAAGTTATTTCACACCGCTTGAAGGTAACACTGGACATGGCTCAACCGAGAGAACAAGCTGAATTCAGGATTGGCCACAGCGCTATAGATCTTATCCACGTATTGAGAGAACCAATTGAAAGAGCGAGGGAATATGAACTTCCATTGTGTATGGCTTTTATCGATTATGAAAAGGCCTTTGATTCAGTGAGACCATCAGCAGTTACAATGGTTTGAAATCCTGCGGTATTGAAGATGCATACATTAATATTATTAATAACATCTATGAAAATACAAGTGCAAAGAGTCGGCTGTTTGAGAATACAGCACACAAAAAAATTGGAAAGTGAGTGAGACAAGGTGTCACCATATGTCCCAAGCTCTTTAATGCCAGATTGGAAAATATCTTTCAATCACTGAGCTGGGAAAACAAAGGGATAAATATTAGTGGAAATTATCTAACTCACCTTCGGTTTGCTGATGACGTAGTCTTTTTTGCAACTACTCCATCAGAGCTGCAGGGTCTGATCCAGGAACTTGCTGACAAGAGTAAAGAAGTGAGATTAAAAATGAACTTTCAGAAGGCAAAAGTGATGACCCCCACCTGCCCGTACAGTTCCCTGTTGACAGGCGGGATCCATGGCTTCTTGGGGTTTGCGCCACACACGAACCTTTCCATTTACCCGATACAGTTGGAAACGCGACTCGTCAGACAAGGCTACTTGTTTCCCGTCATCAAGTGTCTAGTGGCGGTGTTGCCGTGCCCAAGCGAGGCGCATAGCTCTGTGTCGTGCACCCATCAAGGGGACTCGAGTTGGGCGTCGGCTCCCAAAGCCTATATCGTGCAGGGTACATTGCACAGTCCGGCCGCTGATGTTTGTTGAGGCCCTAGCATTGAATTCCAATGATTCCTGCAAGAGTGTTGAACGCCTGTCGCGTGAAACGATTCTTGACAGCCGACGTCTCTTTACGGTTACACTGGTAACGTAAGTTGGAGGTTTTGCCGGAATTCTTGTAGTCAAGGTACACCCTTGCAATGGTCGTACGTGAAAATCCGAACTTCGTTTCTAACTCCGAAATCTCACGAGCGCCAACTATGACACCGCGTTGAAAATCGCTTAAATCGTTATTTGTCATTCTCATACCAAAAACTGCTCTGACAGCTGGCAAGGATATCTATCGCTTTATATACGCACTGGCGGACGCAACCGAGTACGCGCATAGGTGACGTTGCTATGTAATTTACATAAGCTCGTCTGTACCAGTTTTTCTGGCGCTTCAGTGTATATATATAAGTAACCCACAAAGAAACGTACAATTTGGAATGTGGGTTCCAAATGTGAAACGTAGTTTTGGACGTGTGATTATTTCGGCTGCGATTTCCTGGAATTCAGCTACCGCCATATTTCCATACATGGTCGAATGCCTACAAGAAAGTACATGGACGTTCTAAGTGATCACGTGTATCCCTTCAAACGTTGTTGCTCAACAATGATGTTATTTCTAAAGATGATTATGCGTTCATACACACAAACGGAAGAGTTCAGTTTTGGTTTGATTAGCATCAAAATGAATTATAACATCTGCTCTGGCCAATCATCTAACTTAAATTTTGGAGAGCAGATTGAGAAGCAGATTTCGTTCTCCAACATCTCTGAAGCAATTGGCTGATATTCTGATCAACTAATGGTACAACACGTATGTTATTCAAAAGCTGAATGAATATGTTCAAGCAAGGTAAGAAGCTGTATTAAAAGCAAATGGTGGTCCAATATCTTATTTACAGAGACATGTGGCCTATTTTCCAAGTTTTCGCATTATTTTGTCGAACCCGTGTAAGTAAAAATTATAAAATAAATAAAAACTCCGAAAACCTCATGTCAAGATATTTGGTGTTCTTAACATTTTTTTTTCTTTTGATGACAGCAAAGATTCCGATGTTCTGCATTTGGATATACAGCATCACAAATCGTGAGAGCAATTCTCGTGAAAGGAGAAGTGTTCTTGTTTAGGGGTATGAAGCGATAATGGATCAAAAATAATACCAATTTTCTTTTCCTTCTGATTTCTTATTATAGTAAAATACAGACTTAAGACAAAAGGTTTCTGTGTTGCTCATTCAGTAGAATACTGTCGCTCCTTATAGGGATATATAATGTCGCTCCTTATAATGATATATAATGTCGCTCCTTATTATGATATATAATGTCGCTCCTCATAATGATATATAATGTCGCTCCTTATAGTGATAATAATGATAAATATATATCCTTATATTGCTATCTGATGCTGACCTTGGCTACGTATAATGGACGCTCCCTATCTTCTGATTCAAGGATTCTTGAATTGGAAGAGGAACTACAAAGGATCAAGTGGGACATCGTCGGGCTAAGTGAGGTAAGGACAAAAGGATGAGATCTCATTGAACTGAAAAGTGGACACCTCTTCTACTATCGTGGGACTGATACAGACATAACTAGTGGTGTTGGATTTATAATAAACAAGAAACTAAAGGATAAAGTTGTAGAAGTTAAAAGTTCCTCTGACAGAGCTGCACGACTCGTTATCCAACTCTCGAGAAGATACAAGGCTCAGATTATTCAAACTTATGCACCCACCACAAGTCATCCTGAAGAAGATATTTAAAAATTCTATGAGGAAATTCGTCATCTAAATAATAAAGGTAAGCAGCACTTGAAGATAATTATGGGAGATTTCAATGCAAAAATAGGGCAACGGCAACAGAATGAAACTTCAGTAGGTAAATTCGGTCACGGCAACAGAAAATAGCGTGGAAATACTCTCGTAGAGTTTGCAGAGGCAGAAGGGTTTTTCATCATAAACTCCTTTTTCAAGAAAAAGCCACACAGGAAATGGACATGGAGACATATAAATGGGACGACAAGTGAAATTGATATTATTATGTGTAACAAAAAATTCGTCATAGAAGACTGCAGTGTGTTAAACAAGTTCAACACAGGTAGTGATCATAGATTGGTGAGATGTAAGATGCACCTCAACTCTAAACTCGAACGTGGCAAGTTCATAGGACAAACAAAATGTATTGACATAACCAACCTTAAAAAACACCATAATACCTTCAAATTGGAGCTGAAGAACAGATTCTCTGCTTTAGAAGGCCTAACATCGGAAGAAGTGGATATTTCTGAAGTTAACAGAAAAGTAAGCAAAGCTGTTATGGAAACCGCAACAAAATTAGCTGGGTCTAAGAACAAGTTGCATGTGAACAAATTATCAGGAAAAACCAGAATGTTGATGCAAAAAAGAAGAGAGATGAGGACAACTAAAGAAGATGTGACTTCCAAAATGGAATATATAGAGTTATGCAAGACAGTACGAAAAAGCATCACTAAAGACGTAAGGAAATTCAACTGTGAACTAGTAAGGAAAGCAATTGAAGACAACCAAAGCCTAAAGATAGCAAAGGGACATCTCAGTAAGGGAAGAAAACAGATTATGGCACTGAGAAAAGAAGATGGTTCTGTAACAAGAAATAGAGGCGAAATTTTAACAAGAGTGAAAGATTTCTACTCCGAATTATATGAAAGGGATGATACATGTACTCCAGACATCATGAAAGGTACCAGTACCAGAGTTCTTCCAGTCCTACCAGCAGAAGTTGCACCTGCAATCAAGAACATGAAGCGGGGAAAAGCTCCAGGAGAAGATGGAATTACTGTAGACAACATACAAAAAGCAAGTGGAGAAATCGAAACAGTACTCGCCCAAATTTTCACTCGATGCCTTAATGAACGGAAGATTCCTGAGGATTGGGACAACGCTACAATGATCCTGCTACATAAAAAAGGTGAAATTGAAGATCTCAGGAACTACTGACCTATCAGCCTCCTATCAGTGGTTTATAAAATCTTCACTAAAGTCCTTTCACACTGCTAGAAGGTGACACTGGACATGGCTCAACCGAGAGAACAAGCTGGATTCAGGATTGGCTACAGCACAATAGATCATATCCACGTACTGAGAGAACAAATTGAAAGAGCGAGGGAATATGAACTTCCTTTGTGCATGGCTTTTATCGATTATGAAAAAGCCTTTGATTCGGTGAAACCATCGGCAGTTAAAATGGCTCTGAAATCCTGCGGTGTTGAAGATGTGTACATTAATATTATTAATAACATCTATGAAAATGCAAGTGCAAAGATTCGGCTGTTTGAAAATACAACACACATAAAAATTGGAAAAGGAGTAAGACAAGGTGACACCATATCTCCGAAGCTCTTTAATGCCACATTGGAAAATGTCTTTCAATCACTGAACTGGGAAAACAAAGGGATAAAGATTAATGGAGATTATCTAACCCACCTTCGATTTGCTGATGACGTAGTCATTTTTCCAACTACCCCATAAGAGCTGCAGAGTATGATTCAGGAACTTGCTGACAAGACTAAAGAAGTGGGATTAAAAATGAACTTTCAGAAGACAAAAGTGATGTTCAATGCTTTTACAAGAAATGAAGATTTATCGATTGATGGAGAAAAGCTGGAGATAACAGACACGTACGTTTATCTTGGACAGCAGATATCAAGTGAGGGTCACATTGATGAAGAAATTAATCGGCGTACAAAACTTGCGTGGAGAGCTTTTGGAAGAAACAGCATAATTTTCAAGAGCAATATGCCATTATGTCTTAAACAAAGAGTGTTTGATCAATGCATCTTTCCAGTGCTTACATATGGTGCAGAGACGTGGACCTTAACTAAAAAAGACATGCAAAGGCTGCAGACAACTCAAAAAAGCAAGGAGAGGTGCATGCTTGGTGTAACCAGGAGAGATCAGAAGAGGAACTCGTGGATCCGAAAAATGACAAGAGTGGAAGACATCATGATCAGAGTTAAATCCCTGAAATGGCAATGGGCTGGACATTTTGCCAGAAGGACAGACCATCGATGGACAGCCTTAATTTTAGATTGGATTCCAAGGGACAGGAAAAGACCCAGAAGAAGACCCCATGGAAGATGGATGGATGAAATTCGAAAGTATGCGGGAGTGACATGGAGGAGACTGGCACAAGACAGACCGTTGTGGAGGAAACTTGGGGAGACCTTCGTCCAGCAGTGGATTGATAATGGTTGACAATGATGATGATGATGATTATATTGCTAAATGCATCCTTAAAATGATATAGAAGTTATATATCATATATACACACTATATTGTCAGAAGTCACCGGACATCACATCAAAAGCAAATGAACTGATCCTCTGCGTTGTTAAAATGCGCGGTACAGCGGCAAACTGTATTGAAAACAGGCCTGCAGGTGACCGCTATAATATCGCACTATAAACTTCAGTAAAAATGTCGAGGTGGAAAAGAACTGACTTTGAGAAAGGAAAGATTCTTGGGTGTTATATTAGTGGGTTGCCCATAACAGAAACCGAGAGGCATTTAAACATACCTAAGTAAACTGTTTTGGATGTACTTAATATAAGTGGAAGACAGATGGTGTACCTGAAGCAGCAAAACGTACCGACAGACCAAAGAAAATCAGTGATGGAGGACGTGGAAATCTCAGGAGAGTCATTACAGCTAATCGACGGAGTTATGCAAAAGACTTCAGTGTACAGTTGAGTAAAAATGCTGGAACCTCGGTATGTACATGCACCATTCGCAGAGAACTTCATTCCATTCCATGGGTTACCGTGGTCGTGTGGCTGCTCATAAGCCTTTCAACTCCACTCGGAATGCTACTCGTCGTTTAGCATGGTAGAAAGAACATTTATCCTGGACCATAGATCGATGGAAACGGGTCCTATGGACTGATGAATACAGAAACATGATCCTTTAGTCTGATGGCCGTCTGTGGGTATGGCGGCAGACAAAGGAACGCTATTTACCACAGTGTACTGTTCCTACGGTCAACTTTGGAGCTAGCACTGTGTGGGTGTTCCTACGGTCAACATTGGAGCTGGCAGTCCGTTCCTACGATCAACTTTGGAGCTGGCAGTATGTTCCTACGGTCAAATTTGGAGCTGGTACTGTGGGAGTGTTCCTACGGTCAACTTTGGAGCTATACTTGTGTGGGTATGCTTTTCATGCTGCGATCCAGGCCCATTGGTTATGCTGGAAAAACTTGTTAACCAGCACGTCTACCTCAATATTTTGGACAATTATGCCCTACCAACTCTGTGGCAGTACTATGGAACCCAGCCTTGTTGGTACCAGCAGGATAATGCACCGAGCCATAAAGCAAGAACTGGTGCTGCGTGGTTTGACGATAATTCTGTATCGTGTGTGGATTGGCCAGCACAAAGCACTGATCTTAATCCAATAGAGCACCTATGGGATGAATTAGAGCGCCGCATAAGAAGTTTGGAACCAAGACCTACTACTAAGCAACAGTTAGAGGCAGCATTATATACTGAATGGAAGCGCATACCTATCGCTGTGTTTAAAATCCTTGTCGGAAGCATGTCTCGAAAGGTCAGTGCGTACATTGAGGCCAAAGGTGGACCGACACCGTGCTAATGTATGTCAATAAATTATATGTTGTGTTCGTCTTCTAGGTGTCCGGTGACTTTTGTCTTAAAGTGTGTATATATAAATATAAGTTATATATATATATATGTATATATAATTATAAAAGAAATATATCAGTTTTACAGTTGTGAATGAAAATTAAGAATAATGACTAAAACCCATTAAAGTACAAGACCACTGAAATCAAATTTTTCTTCTAATGAAACTCTTATTTATTTCTATTAAATAATATGTTCTACTCGTAAAGAGCTGGGTTTTAATTAGTATTTGGTACTAAGTGTGGCTCACATAACCTCGCCTTTCTTCACGTGAAAGTCCCGTAACAGTGAGGGCTTTGCAACTGTGCAATGGGAATGACGTTGTTTTTAGAAAAGATAATCTGATTGAAGTAAACAAAGTTCCTGTGAGTGGTGAAATAAAAGAAATGTGGGGTATTCCTTTTTGTAGTTCGAATGCTAGTTAAATGATCAAACAAGAATGAAATCTCAGTCTAAAAAACGTTAAGTAGGTAATGAGTAGTTTATTCAAGAATTTGGTGATTCTTCCTAAACATTTTGTTGAGTACCGTCCATATTATCGAACAAACAGTAAGAACAATGTGAAAATTTCAATTCCAAAAGAAAGCGTACAACTATTGCAACTCCAGAAAAAGCGTGGAACCTTTTTTTATATACGACAGTTTTTCGGCTGCTTTGTCTTAAATATTACAGTTTTCATGGAAAGACACATGAAAGAACTAAACTATCATGACCATCACGCGTCTTTATGCAAAACTAAGCAACAGCAGGTAAACGTCGGCGTGTGTGAAGGTCATGAAACGGTATAAATAACAACTTTTACTGAGCTGTGTTAATCAGCGTTATTCTTGTTCTTCAAGTGGGAAAGGCAGCAGACTTAAGCAAAGTTTGACAAAGACGAAATTATAATGCCAGACGACTTAGTCAGATCATTTCTGAGATGGCAAGACTTATCAGGTGCTCACGGTCAGTAGCGGATAGCACCTTAGATGACAAAGCTTATCAGGTGCTCACAGTCAGTAGCGGATAGTACCTTAGATGGCAAGGCTTATCAGGTGCTCACGGTCAGCAGCGGATAGTACCTTAGATGGCAAGGCTTATCAGGTGCTCACGTCAGCAGCGGATAGTAACTTACATGGCAAGGCTTATCAGGTGCTTAAGTCAGCAGCGGATAGTACCTCAGATGGCAAAGCTTATCAGATACTCACGTCAGCAGCGGACAGTACCTTAGATGGGAAGGCTTATCAGGTGCTCACGGTCAGCAGCAGATAGTACCTTAGATGGCAATGCTTATCAGGTACTCACGTCAGCAGCGGATAGTACCTTAGATGGCAAGGCTTATCAGTGGCTCACAGCCAGTAACGGATAGTGCCTTAGATGGCAAGGCTTATTAGGTGCTCACGATTAACAGCGGATAGTACCTTCAATAAGTGACCTGAGGAGGTAAAACCAAGAACCGCCGACAGGGTGTGGTGTGATCACGCATCATCGATTTTAGACGTGACAGAAGGCTATACAATATGGTATAAGCCAACACAAGGGATACTATAGCACAACTCGCCGGTAATTTGTACGGTGGTGACGGCAGTAAATGTATTCCTATACTAAATGCATCGAACCCTGCTGCGGCTGGTTAGCCACAAGCTGCTCCAACTGTTCATCCTAAGCTCCTTTCACCGTCGAAAGTGCCAACAATTGGCACGCGAGCATCAAAACTAGGTCTTGAATGATTGGATTAAGATCGTCTGGTCCGATGAATCCAGTTTCATGTTGCTCCATGTGAACGGCGGGCTACACGCGCATGGTTTACCTGCGGTAGTATTAGCACCAGAATACACCGTGGAATGAAAACAAGCATGTAGAGGAATTGCAATACATTGAGCAATAATACTACAATCTTTGGCAGGAGTCATTCATGAGCAAGAAACTGCGTCTAGCACTTACATAAACATCACTGCATACCAGATATATCCTTTTATGGCAGCGGTATTCTCTTCTAGTAGTGCCTTCTTTCAGCAGAATAATGCGCCATGCCAAACTGCCTGAAATGTTCGACAATGGTTCACGAGACATGAAGAAGACATCCAGGTGTCCCCGTGACCTCCAAATTTCAGAGATATCAATCCAGTGGAGCAGCTACGGTTTGTGTTATAACAGCAAATCGCTTCTGCGGCGGCTCAACCACGTAACTTACAAGAGTTTAAGGATCTTCTGATAACGTGTTGATACTAATTACTACAGAACACCTTTAGTAGTCTTGTAGATTCCATGCTTCGCCGGGTAAGAGTTGCTGTGTTGGCACATGAGGTCCAACATCCCATTCGGCAGGTGGTCATAATGCTTTCGCACTTCGGTGTACATCATTGTGACAAAATAATGTTTAACATTATTGAACCTTTTTTGGTTGTTATTAAATGCTAAAGCCCTTTCTCTAATCTAGCAGTTTTTCAAAATGCAAATACAGTTTGTTCAAAATGGAGCATTTTGCCATTCGTAAGTAACTATTTTTAACGGTTGTTTGTTGAATTCTTGGCTTGATTTTAAGCAAGGCCTTAGGAAAGATGCAAGTACTAGAAATGTCAGCATGAAGATCTCATCTCGGAAGAAGGTATTTGACAAATTACCACTTCAGCTTGCGCATGATGATCAACTTATGTTCCTTGAGAGATTACTCCCTTGAGAAATCGGCAAACCTACGCAACCACAGAATTTCAAATAGAATTTTCCCCAATATATATATATCACAGGAAAAGCATGTCTTCGAATAGTTTAATCCATTTATTATTTTATGTATGTTCCTATATCGTATCATGTGTGCCTGCTCATATTATAGCAAGAAATGATGCAATTTTGATTCATGTGGACATCAGTGGCTTTTTAAAAGATTATATTTGATACATATCTCTGTCTCCGCCAGTTTTACAGAGACACTTAACGGTAACTAGCTGCCTAAAGAATACCCTGTGAATTTTGCGTCGTTTTGTACTTCAGAGGGAATTCTGAATTTTCAAGTTTCATGATAAAGACGATGGAAGGTGTCAAAGGTCAAAATGGGACATAGGCATTGATTTTGACACTTCACCGCTCATTGACACTTAAAAACAGTGAGGCAGAAAGTCACAAATTTCGAACATCATGTTTCTAGGCGATCTACATGTTTGTGTGCTTTATTGGGCGTTGAATAAATAAGTATTGCATTATAAAGTGACGTACTAGATAATTAAATATACTTGCTCTCTTTATTCCAAAATGTAAGAAGGCTCGAGAGCGCAGTGTGCGCTTAAAAATTGGGAAAATCAGGTGGTTGATCATCAGTTAGTGTTCCACTAATGGCAGGGGTCTGCAAAACAAGCCATCCGAGTGACTCTGAGCGTAGCGTGATAGTTTGTTCCAGGCGTGCTAGCCGGAGTAATTATCAAGCGGCAATATCCTGGGATGTTTACACACCAACAGAAGCAAGAATTTACCTTGAGTGGTGGGACCCACAAAGAACCTTCCAGCAGATCGACGATCCTGTCCACGAAAACTTCTGAAACACCATAGGGGTCAAAAGGAACTGCCTAGAACCATGCAAGCAAATAGATAGACCACAATCTGGCAAATCACTACTGCAATCAATAATGGCCGGACGAATTACGTTTCAGGCTATGTCGGAAATGGGCTACAAGGGCAGAGGACCATGTCGCATATGGTTATCAACCGCGGAGAACCAAGTTATGAATGGACTACAACCGCCGCACGAATAGGCTATAAGACTGTCGCAAATGGATTAAAACGGCGTATGACCAAATCGCGAATGGGCTACAACCGCCGAGGACCATGTTGCAAATAAGTTACAACAATCGAGGACCCTGTCCCGAATGGGCTAAAAGAGCCGCGCAAATTGTCGTAAGTGGGTTACAACGCCGGAGGACCAAGGTGCGAACGGGCTGCAGCAGTCAGAACAACCCTGGACCTAGTCGGGAATGGTTTAAAAGAGACGAGGACATTATCGCAAATGGGTTACAACGACGGAGGACCAAGTCGCGAATTGGCTACAAGAGCAGAGGACCATGTTCCCATGTTAAGAGAAAACGAAATACTGACTGAGAGAGCTTCGACCCAGGTATTATATACATCAAACAGAGGTCATCGGTCTTTCCACGTTTATAAGGGAGCCGGATAGCTTCCACTGCACAACAGCGGCCTCGAATTCCTCCAGACTTACACACACTAACTGCTAAGCCAATTTGGCAAATGATCCCCAGGATTGTGTGGGGCTCTAAAAGTCAACCTGCCAGTTATCTTGGCAGTTAATGTGTGTGAGTCTGGAGGGATTCGAGGCCGCTTTGGTTCAGAAGAAGAATATCCGGCGCGTATCTGGAAGACCCTAGGTTCGATTCCCGGTGGCAGCCAATGATAATTTTTCCGTGACTCACTTATAAACGTGGAAAGAGCGATGACCACTGTTTGATGTTCCTGGTCAACGTCCAATGTCTGTATTGATTATTATGTACATCATTCAAGACCCTGGCACGTAAAGATGATTTGGTGCACTCGCGCTTATTTGCATAAGGCAAAGGTAGTTTTAATTCATACACACACACACACACACACACACACACTCACGGACAATGAAAATTGCGCACCTACAAGAAAACATGCTACAACCGCGAAACTTTGCAGAATGCTAGAGTGTGTGCTGGTATGCCAATGATCCACGTTTGGCGTGCTTGCGCATGACCGCACACCTCGTGGGGGCGCTGCAAGTACGAATCGGCAGCCTTGTAAACCGGCGTGTAGTTGATTCTCCACGAAAGCGAAAAAGCACCGGCTGATGCAAGCAAGAATACAGAGTGACATGAATGCTGTGTAGACGCCAGAGACCTTTGGTTTACGCATTTACGAATTTTGAGAGAGGCCTGGTCATCGAGCTGGAAACGGCAGGGTGGTCAGCGCGCCGTATAGCCCGCCACGTGGGTCATCCTGTCCATACTGTCCGACTGTGGTGGCAGCCGTAGACGCGTGACAGCACTGCCACATGGCAGAGCAGATCCCAACGGACTAGGAATGTCGCTAGTAGAGAGAAACGTCGGATCGTGTGCCAGGTCCGAACGGATCCCAAAGACACGTGTCCATATCCACTATACCGGCAGATATAGCGGCTCCTGTGTGCCCACGGACCATTTCCCGATGCCTCGCGGAAACGAACCTGCGATCCCAGCGCCCCTTACGTGTGTTGCCATTAACAGAGGAACATCGCCGACTCCATGTGTGGTGGTACCAGGCCAGAACGAAGTGAAACGCCACAGACTGACGACGTGTGGTGTTTAGCGATGAATTCTGCTTCGTTATTGGGAACGGTTGATCGTCGTGCCTGGGTGTGGAGGTCCCCGGGTCAACGACAGAATCCCAACCTCGCTATCGAGCGCCATAGCTCCCCCACTGCAAGCATTATGGTTTCTGGGGAGCCACAGTCTACGATAGCCAATCAGCTCTAGTAGGGGCACGTGGAGCATTGACGGGCCAGCGGTATGTGGATGAGATCCTACGGCCCCATTTTCCCCCCATTCCTGACCGAAATCCAGTTGCGCTATACCAGCAGAATGATAACAGCCCGCACATGGCTCGGTTTGCCCAGGACTGCGTACGTCATTTCCATTCACTTCGATAGCCTTCCCGCTCTCCGGACATGTCCCCTATCGAGCATGTGTGGGAGCAGTTGAAACGCCAGCTGCCACCGTGACGCATTATGCGGGATTTGAAGCACACTGTCCAACACGTGTGGGACAGTCTGCCGCAGGACAACATCAGGCGTCTGTTCGCCTCCCTGAAGGACCATATTACACCATGTATCGTCACACTAGGTGGTACGATGCGCTACTGAAGATGACTTAACTTCGTGCCACAGATACCTCCGTAATGATCCTGTAGCTCTCTTTTTGCCATCATGTGTACCATTCATCTGTATTATTACGTCCGTAAAATTTCCGTTCAATCCAGTGCTTCCTTCTTGGTGCGTAAATTTCATCGTCCCTGAGTGAATATATAATATATATATATTTGAGATGTAAGGTCAGGTGATGCGCAACATACCCCAGCCTCTCCTAGACAAATAAAACCCCCGTCTTTTCGTGGTGCATCCTGTTCCCGCCAAAGTGGCTCTCCCGACCGCTAATAGCGGTATAACGATACCATCGGGATTAGAGGAAATGCTATTTCCACACTCACCAACCTGCTTGGCCAGGGGCTGAATTATGGCCAAATCACAAAAAAATGACTCCACAACTTATATGTTGGTCCTAAGTCTCTGGCAGCTAGGATGTACCTGGCCAAGGCAGCGGCCAGTGCGACATGAAGGTAGAGGGGGCTAAGAATAACCCGGGGGACCGAACTAGGCTGCCATCTGATGCAGAACCTCGCTACTTTCAACGGACGATCTCTAACTTCTGATTCAAGGCTCCTTGAATTAAAAGAGGAACTACAATACAGAAAATCAAGTGGAACATCGGCGGGCTAAGTGGAAAGGGATAAAATATCATTCTACTGAAAAGTGGACATCTCTTCTACTATCGTAGAACAGATACTGGCATAACTAGTGGTGTTGGATTTATATTAAACAAGAAATTGAAGGATAAAGTTGTGGAAATTGAAAGCTCCTCTGACAGAGCTCGACTCGTATCCAACTCTTAAGAAGATACCAGGCTCAAATTGTTTAAGCTCGGACCCCAAGTCATCCAGAAGAAGAAACTGAAGTATTTTTGAGAGGAAATTCGTCATCTAAATAATAAAGGCAAGCAACCGTTGAATGTCATTACGGGAGATTTCAATGCGAAAATAGGGCAACAGAATGCAACTTCAGTAGGTAAATCTGTCACGGCAACAGAAACCAGCGTGAAAATACTTTCGTAGAGGTTGCAGAGGCAGAAGGTTTTTAATCATGAACTCCTTTTTTAAGAAAAAACGACAAATGAAATGGACATGAAGGCATCCCAATTCGTAAACAAGTGAAATTGATTTTATTATGTGTAACAAGAAGTTTGTCATGGAAGCATCTTACCATAGAATGGTAAGATGCACCTCGATGCTAAACTCGAGCGTGGCAAGCTGTTAAAACAAACAAAGTGTATTGACATGAACAACCTTTAAAAGCATCATAATACCTTCAAATTATAACTGAGCTCTAGAAAGTCTAACATCGGTAGAAGTGCAAATCTTTGAAGTTAACAGAAAACTAACCAAACTTCTTATGGGAACAGCAACAAAATTAGCCGGTACTAAGAACAAGTTGTATATGAACAAATTATCAGGAAAAACCAAAATTCTGATGCAAAAAAGAAAAGAGATGAGGATAACTAAAGGAGATGGGACTTCCAAAGTGGAATATATAGAGCTATGCAAGACAGTATGAAAAGGTGTCACTGAAGAAGTAAGGAAAGTCAACTGTGGACTAGGGAGGAAAGCAATTGAAAACAACCAAACCCTGAAGGGAGCAAAGGGGCATCTGAGTAAGGGAAGAAAACAGATTTGGCTCTGAGAAAAGAAGATGGTTCTGTAACAAGAAATAGAGGTAAAATTTTGACAAAAGGGAAATATTTCTACTCCAAACTATATGAAAGGGATGATACATGTACTCCAGACATTACAAAAGGCACCAGTAACAGAGTTCTTCCAGTCCTCCCAGCGGAAGTTGGCCATGCAATCAGGAGCATGAAACGGGGAAAAGCTCCAGGAGAAGATGGAATTACCGTACAAGAAGCAAGTGCTGAAATTGAAACAGTACTCGCCCAAGTTTCCACTAGATGCCTCAATGAAGGGAAGATCCCTGATGATTGGAACAATGCTACAATGATCCTGCTGCATAAAAATGTGACATTGAGGATCTCAGGAACTACAGACTTATCAGCCTCCTCTTTACAGTGGTTTATAAAATCTTCACTAAAGTTATTTTGCACTGTTTGAAGGTAGCACTGGAAATGGCTCAACCGAGAGAACAAGCTGGATTCAGGAGTGGCTACAACACTATAGATCGTATCCATGTAGTGAGAGAACTAATTGAAAGAGCGAGGGAATATGAACTCCCATTGTGCATGGGTTTTATCGATTATGAAAAAGCCTTTGATTCGGTGAAACCATCAGCAGTTACAATGGCTTTGAAATCCTTCAGTACTGAAGATTCATACATTAATATTATTAATAACATCTATGAAAATGCAAGTGCGAAGATTCGGATATTTGAGAATACAGCACCCATGAAAATTGAAAAGTGGGTGAGAAAAAGTGACACCATATCACCCAAAATCTTTAATGCCGCAATCCAAATTGTCTTTCAATCACTGAACTGGAAAAACAAAAGGATAAATATTAATGGAGATTATCTAACTCCCCTTCGTTTTGCTGATGACTTAGTCAGTTTCTGTAACTACCTCATTAGAGTTGCAGAGTATGATCCAAGAACTTGCCGACAATAACAAAGAAGTGGGATTAAAAATGAACTTTCAAAAGAAAAAAGTGACGTACCATGTTTCTTTTACAAGAACCGAAGATTTATCCATTGATGGAAAAAGGTTGAATTTAACCGATACTTATATTAACCTTAGACAGCAGATACCAAGTGAAGGTTACATTGATGGAGAAATTAATCGGTGTATAATACTTGCCTGGAGAGTTCTTGGAAGAAACAGTATAATTTTCAAGAGACATTATGCCTTAAAAGAAAAGTATTTGATCAATGCATCCTTCCAGCGCTTACGTATAGTGCAGAGACGTGGGCCTTAACTAAAAAAGACATTCAAAGTCTGCAGACAACTCAAAGAGGCACGGAGAAGTGCATGCTTGTTGATACCAGGCGATATAAGAAGAGGAACTCTTGGATCAGAAATATTACAAGAGTAGAAGACATCATGATCTGATTAAAATCTCTGAAATGGCAATGGGCTGGACATATTGCCAGAAGGACAGACCATCGATGGACAGCCGAAGTGAACATTCAGCAGTGAGCTATGCAAATTGAGAACATAGTGAATATGAACATGAAAGCCAAATAGAAAAAAAGAAACACTGAACTAAGAATAAAGTTAAGGGTAATAAAATCAAGTAACACAAAACTCCGAATCTGAGACGAAGTAACCAAGGAAGCGCGCAAACCATCCCAATGAAGTAAAAGTGCGCGTTTCTTATCAGGGGGATACTAGTGCTTAAAGTGAACTTTCAAATCGAGAAAAGATATTTAAATAACAAAAGCCGCTCGAGCATCCTCTAGATCACCAAACGAAAAGAAGAGGTAAAACAAACTTGTAAGATAGCGACTCACCTCCTACAAGGAGGTGAAATTTTGGATCGTTTCAGAATTATTGGCCGATTCGGACACAAAGAAACAAACAGCAGTAACAGACGACGAAATGCATTTTATTCCGAAAAATTTCTGCCCTCGGCAGCAATGCACTGTGCCCAACGTGTTTTAAGTGCAAAAATCTCACGGTGGCAGAAACTGGCATCACAGTGGTCCAAGGAATCTCTAACGGCGGAAATCACCGCATCCTAGTTACCGAACCGTTTGCCCCTCAGGAAATGGTCCAAATGGCGAAACATGTGAATGTCTGAGGGTGCGAAGTCAGTTGAATAAACAGGGTGAGAGAGGACCTCGTTGCTAAGGGCGTTGATTTTTCGCATGCTTCCAATAGACACATGCTGTCGTGCGCCATCCTGAAGCAGTATGGGACCCAAACGATTGGCGAGGGATGGTTGTTTGCTGCATAATTTCTGGAGACATTCGTTCGGCTGATGGAAGTACACGTCCTCTGTGATTGTTTGACCTCGCGGCAAAAACCCATAATGAACCACAGTCTTGGCAGTCCACCACAAAGAGATCAGAACCTTCTGTGAGTGTAACTCGTGTTTGGAAATGTGTTTGGGTGGTTCCCCTTCATCAAGCCACGGCGCTGTTTTCTCGTTTTGTCATAAAGCACCCATTTTTCATCAAGCGTAAGAATCAGATGAAGAAAGGGAGCACTGGACTCACGTTTTAGGAGGGCAATGCATGTTTCCAGACGCCGTATTTGCTGCTGTTCGGTGAGTTCGTGTGGAACCCAGGTATCCAGTTTTTAACCTTGCTCATAGCTGCCAGGTGTCTGGAAACTGTCGCTGATGATACGACAAGTTCGGCACTGATCTAATGTACTGTGGACATTGGTTAGGTTTCTACTATCCGCCTTAAATGTACAGTGTCACACAGAACCGGCAGACCGGCTCCTGTCTTATGGCCGATGGCAACATCACCGACTATGGAACTTGGAAAACAGCCTACGGACAGTTCTGTCACTCTTCGTTCCGACAACCCACGCTCTATTGACATTTGTGACCGTTTCGGACACATTCCGGCCAAGTTTGAATTCGTGCAAAATCACTGATCTCACGTCGGGTTGCTCCATCACGTCTCAAACTGCTGCGATCTGTCTGAAATACCGTTTTATACTCGTGAACTGAACCGATTCAATTTGCATGGGCGTTTGGTAGTTCCACCTACGAAGAGTCCCTTGTAACCGGCTATGCAAATTCACCTTGTCGGCATCTGCCAATAATTATGAAATGGCAGTCGACGCGAAACATTGCAGATTTTGATCACGCAAATGAACGTTGGTGCACCTAGTTACGCGTCCTCGATAACAGTAAAACGAACCTTGTTACTCCTGGGTCTCCCGAGTCAACCCTGCGTCAAGGTACCAATGTTAACCCAGCTCCATCGGCAACAACGCTTGCAGTTCGCATGCGACTACCGTCATTGGACAGTGGAAGATGGGAAAAGGATTCTTTCTCTGACGACTCGAGGTTTCTGATCCACAAAAATGACGCATAGGGCGTAAGAAACACGAGAACCCACAAACACCCGGACACGTTCGTAGGTCAAGTACAGGTCAACGGTGGCAGTGAGCAAGTCTGAGGCATGTTTTCTTGGCATGACCTTAGGCCACTGGTACCACTGAATGGGTCCCTGAACGCCAATGTCTACCTATCCATCCTCGCTGACCACTTGCATCCCTTCATATTGAACGTATTCCCTAGTGGTGGTGGTGTCTACCAACATGACAATACGCCGTGCCACTTCGCTAAGGGGGGCGTGACTGGTTCCAAGAAAACGACAACGATATCTCCGTTCTCCCAAATCCGGTAAAATCGCCGGATCTCAACCCGATAGAGAACTTGTGGAACTATTTGGATCGATAGCTTCGACCCACCGACTGACAACCAAGGTCATCTTCAGGACCTCCGGGCACTTCTGCACTCCGAATGGGCACGTGTGCCTAGGGTAACCTTGCAGAGCCTTATTCCGACCACGCTCCGCCTTCTTGCGGTTGTCGTCCGCTCCAAGGGTGGTTATTCCCATTATTAGGCAGGTGGTTATGCTATTCTGATACGAGTGTGTATAATTTAAGCAAGTGAGCACATTAAAGTTTTCAGCTGCAGCTTTAAATTTGGTTAACACTTTATACAGTAGATTCCGGTTATCTGAGCCATCGGCTAATCGGAACAGCCGTTTAGTATGGGACTACTCTTGAAGAACATTCCAAATTTGCTTATTGGGATAAAGTTATCACATAATTGGAGTAGCCACTCATTTGCGCCAAAGTGTTCTATATGTAAATATCTTTAGAGCTATGATCATGTGTGCGAACGAATTTCTCGGTAGAGTATGCGGAATCAAACCGTATCTTACAGATGGACAGCTGGTTCGCTAGATGATTGAGCACCTGCACTTTCAACACGCCAACGATCTATCACGTTGATTTGACGAGGGTTTTAAGATGTTACAATACACCAACACTACAGGAAGTTGAAATGCTTTAACTAATACGCAAAACAAAACCTTTGCGAACAGCTCCATTTAAAGACAGGAGAGAAAGTACACGAACTTAAGCCTTTAAGTAATTTGCTTCCTATACTTCCAATGGAAAAACATCTGTACACATTTTCTTCACAATTAATGCGTTCCCAAGGATGAACATTTTTTTTTTTTTTTTGATTGGAGGTTTAACGACCACCGTGAGCAACTCAAATGGGCTATAAGCAGTCGCCCGTCCCTAATTTAGGGTCACTGGTTCCAGAGAAGGGAGAGAGCCAGTGCCGTAAGACAAACACAACATCCATGCCTGACCGGGATTCGAACCCGGACCCCTTACGGACGAATGATCAGAGGCCAACGCCTTAGACCACTGCGCCACCGGGGCGGCATGAACATTTGAACATAGATTAAAATAGCTTCATTTAATAACTTGGAATACTTAATATTTTCTAAAACATAACTATAATTATGCAATCCAACATTCGTTTGCCTACTGACGTCATCAAAGTACAGGTCGCGCCATCTTTTTTCTGGTTTCAACACCACCAAAGGAAAGATTATGGATTTTTAATATAATTATGGTTATGTTTTAGAAAATATTAAGTATTCCAAGTTATAATATGAAGTTATTTTAATCGATGTTCAAATTTTCATTTTTGGGAACACATTAATTGTGAAGGAAATGTGTACAAAAGTTTTTCCATTGGATGTATAGGATGCAAAATTTCTTGACGTCCACCTTAAGCAGCCGAAATTTCTGAATCAAATGGTGCCCAAACTTTTCCAAGCTTCCCAAACAGAAATTGTTCGCATAGCGACTTGATTCTACGAAAGCTACGAAAAAACAACACATTTACCCTTACCAACTCAGCAGTACCGAACACAAATCTGTCGCTAGTGATAATATCTCTCTTCTATAGTCCTCTTTCTCTGCTCCATGACTCTAGAAATGATCGGGAAGGGTTTGTTCCTCTGATAAGGACAACATGCTATTGGATAGAAACAAGTGCCTCATACCTCTTCTCTCTTTCTTTTCTCAGGTTAGTCTGCATTGTTATAGCTATTTTAGCAGATAATCAGTTAGAAAATATTAGTGACAGTCATCCTTCTAACTGACCACTTTGAAAAACAAAGTGATCATTTAGGTGTGGTCGTTTACAATCCATAATCCTCCTAAATGGCCACTTTTCGAAGCTAAGGAGAAAGCATCATCGCTCTCTGAAGAGCAAGTTCACTCATTTAAGACGCATTCGGAACACTTTTTAGACAGCGAAAAAATTCGTTCGAGTTGATTGCAGCCAATTTTGCTAACCCCGAGTTGATTTGTTCCAGCTGGTGAAATGGTTAAGGCAACTTCCAAAAATAAAGTATTGCTAAATTATCAGCCGTACGAATGATTCTCGACGTAATGGGATGCTGATGAGTTATTAATCAACACAAAAAAATCTCAGTAATATCTCAAGAACGTGTTCATAAATATTCTGATCAGAAAATTCCTTCATTTGATTGAGTAAAGCTGGAAAAAACATGCAAGCGTTAAATATGTATTATTCTTCAGCAATGATCTTAATCTTTCCGTAAACTTAATTAGTCTCACCCGTCTCTGGCAGTAGTTTGGAATGATCAGTGAGTCTTTTGGTAATTTTTTCAAGCAAGCGTACAACATGTTGTTACGAAAATGACGCAAAAACGTTAATAACATTTACTAAATCGTAATGCAGATACGAAACCTATAAAGAATCGCTGATATGATCAAAAATTATATTAGCTCCTAAAAAGCTGACATGAATGAAGAGAACAAAAATTATTATGTGTTAATACGAACACAAAATTTCTTAATTCTGATGCATTGATTTTTCAAATCAAATACTTTTATTTGTACTTGACATTGACAGAAAAGAAGAAAATTAAAAAAAAGAGAAATAAATAAATCAGAAATAACCTTCTCTTCTTTTTCCAGCTACCGCATTATCGACTGTACGTACAATATCTTCGTGACGAATCGAAAAGTTCTGTTTCAGTAAAACTAAACGAAGAAACAGGAGGCCCCTTAAAGTCGGCCTTTACAATAATTAAACACCGGCAGAAGTCTTTAGTTTTTGTTTGTTTTAATTAAATTCCATTGATTCAAAGAAAAAAAGGTAGAATGCAAAATAATTAAACTCCGTGGAAATTCATTTCAGCGAAAATCAAATTGCCTGGGATTCATTAATTTCCTGAATTATCAATCTACTTCGGCTCGCTGCCGGCAACGTTTTTAATGTTCGTTTCCCATATTTTAAAATCTTTTTCTTCGAGAGGAATTATTAATAACGCGTCGCATCCTTATCTCAAACTCGGGTCCCGCAAAATGCATCAAATTCTTTTCCTTGTTTTCTATTCGTGTTCTTATGGATTTAAGAGGAAAAGAATAATGCACTATGCTAACCAAGTTTATTTTGGATGTAGTTACATATATAGAGAGGGATATAATTAAATAATGTATCTTGGATGTATTGTTGTTAGATGATATGTACTCCAGTTTTTACTGAGTTTTCGATTATTCGGTAATGTACGGGGACGGAAGAACAAACCTTAGCCACTTCGTCTTTACATTTATACACTGAGATGCCAGTGTATAAAGTATGCCTGTACACTTCCTATAAATCGCTCACTCCAACGCGTAAGGCTTCACGTGGTCGCAGTTTGTGTGACCCAAACCTGTCAGAATACAATGTAAAAATAAATAGTGTGAATTCATGAAAAACTCCTGAAAACAGCGTGCAGCAAGGTTGAAGGTAGATGTTAGTCTTTTAACGAAATTACCGTTTTTAAAAGTGCCAGTTTTTTTTTAAATTTCCTTATCTACACAGATTTCCTTTAGTCAGTAATTCCATTTATTTCAAAAAAGTCAGTTTAGTGTTTCTACGTATTTACATAGAAATTCCGCAAAATGCAATACGCTGAATCTTTCAGCCCTTGTAGTAGAGATACCTCTACGTGGTGGGATTTGTTCAGGTTAACTCAAAAGGAACTACGCATCTTAATCACTGAACCAGAAAGATTATTGCTTATAGGCAGCGTCTGATGAAATGACCAGGATTTGTAGAAAGCTTTTGATGAAATGGCCAGTGCTGGTAGAAAGCTGCTGTTGAAATGACCACTGCTTATAGGCAGCTTCTGACAAAATGAATAGTGCTTATAGGCAACTTCTGGCAAAATGACCAGTGCTTATAGGCAGCTTCTGACAAAATGACAAGTGCTTATAGGCAGCTTCTGACAAAATGACCAGTGCTTGTAGGCAGCTTCTCATGATGTGATCAGTGCTTGTAGGCAGGTTCTGATTAAATGACCACTGCATATGGGCAGCTTCTAATCATATGACTAGTGCTTTAAAGGAAGCTACCGTGACGCTTTAGATTTGCATATCACAAGTCGCATCATGTCGTCTATTAACTCCTAAATTACCTGCTGAACTCGGACGTGTCTGAAATATCCACATTTCATCTGCAACAACCTAATGGTAAACCACACGAAAGGTCTTCTCAGAGGTGATCTCCTTGTCCCTCACTAATTTAAGGCATTCTTACTGGTTACCCATGGGGGAAGACCTTTGAGAAGAAGTTGGTGGTGCCGAGGCTCCCCCGACTTTGTGGGAGACATCACTTTTACCTTGTCAAGAGATCTGGGTGAAGTGACTCTTTGTTGCGAAGCTGCAGGCAAAGCTTCAACTGTAGACGGTGCTACAGTTTTCTAGACTTGTTGCTGCTGAAGACAAGGATCCCTTCTGACATGCTCCGACTGGTACCTTGGATCACTGAACTTTTGCGGGGGCTTTGCTTGAGAGACTTGAGAACTGGAGGCTACTTCAGCATAAGAGCGTTTGGGAGTAACCAACTTCTTTTCCAAGGCATCAAGAAGTTGGTGGTGCCGAGGCTCCCCCGACTTTGTGGGAGACATCACTTTTACCTTGTCAAAAGATCTGGGTGAAGTGACTCTTTGTTGCTAAGCTGCAGGCAAAGCTTCAACTGTAGAGGGTGCTACAGTTTTCCAGACTTGTTGCTGTTGAAGACAAGGATCCCTTCTGACATGCTCCGACTGGTACCTTGGATCACTGAACTTTTGCGGGGGCTTTGCTTGAGAGACTTGAGAACTGGAGGCTACTTCAGCATAAGAGCGTTTGGGAGTAACCATCTTCTTTTCCAAGGCATCAGCTGCCAATTCTAACAGTACTTGATTGTCAATTAGGTGCAGCAGCATATGTTCAAAGTTATTTTGTCTTTCAACAGTGACACTAAGAGCATTAGAGACACATGAAATCGGAACTCACCGAACGGCTAGTATTGAGAAAATTCAGCTGCTCTTCAACAGAAGTGGAAGCCCTGAGTTGTGCGCCAAGCTTGAGTTTGGATGATTCAAACGTATGAATCCACTCCTTGTTGGAGGTTGATGGTTGGTCCAAGCTGTTGATAGGATTCTCCGATCCTTTGAAGGCATTCTCAGATGCACTGGACAGCTTGATTATTAACTCCGTCTCGTCATCACTAATGCCTGTCGGAGGTTGTCTCTGGGAACTTAGCTTCTTGTTTCTCCATGTCATTCTCGGAAAATTTTCTATTTTCTTTATCTTGTGCTTTCAGAAGCATGCGGAAGTCCTTGAATGGTATCCTATTTTCTTTCTTCAATTTACTTCCATTCCCCTTTTTTGGGGTTGAAGCAACAGTTTTCTCGTCGCAATCCATGTTGTAGAATGAGTGCGAACACTTGGGCTTTATCCTTCAATAATATTGAGAGGACGTTAACGTTTCGCCAGGTAAAACCCGACAGCCATTAGAAGAATTTCTCATCTAGGATTTGCTCCCGAGAGACGAGCCTGCAGCTGATTCTAGAACGGGAGCCAAGCAGACGGTAAATTTGCCCAGCCAATGAGAAATATTCCATGCAGGAGGAAACTACCTAGCCATTTAAAGTGAACCCTGCACATGTGTTTATTTTATTGTTTCATGGTTAAAGGGTATACAGAAAGTTTTCTGCGGAAATGGTAATTCGGACAACGAAGCTTTTGTGCAGTGGTCATTACGCAAAGATGGTCGTTAGGAGTGGGTGAGCGGTCTTTTAATAGGGGGAAGGTTAGTATTTGCACTACTGTTTTTGAAATCGGTTCAACTGAAAAACGGTTGTAATGAATGGTGGTATTCTAATATGGGTTGTCGCTAAGAAAAGTTGTACTGTACCTAGAATAGACCGAAATCAAAATCAAAATGGCAGCTTTGGAACATTCCCTGCTAGAACTTTTCGCGAATTATTCGATCACTTGTAAATGGCCTAGATATCGGAAAACTGACATGCTGGAAGGCCTTAAAGTTCGTTAGATACGTCAGAAAACCAGAAAAAATCAAAATAGTGGCTTTGGAATACTGTCTGTTTTAATTTTTCTACCACTTCTATAACTAGAGAAATCTATAAGCCGAAAAATTCAAAAAGGTGACTTAGCTTTACTGTTTAAAATGCTGATAGGTTTAAAGATGCTGAAAAACATTTTTGAAATTTTGATTTAAAGGTAAGGAGTGCCAAAGCGTGCTACCGTTTACGTCAAAACATATGCACTGATGTCACGACCATGTGTAACGTACCAGGAGATGCGACGTACCTGCCAGAAGGACGCACACGACATAAAGGCAGATAGGAATCAGAATAAAACGTCCGCGTAGCTCAATTGGTAGAGCAACTTGTTCCGGAATGAGGGGATCCGGGTTCGAATCCTGGCGTGGACAGAAATGATGGAGAAATTTACTTCGTTATAATGGCGCCCGAACTATCCGGATGACCCGACCGTTCAAAATCTCGCATTGGTGTGATGTTCTTTCCATACCGAGAGATAGGAAAAATAAGAGAATCCCTTCTCCAGCACTTCGAAAAAAAAAATAAAAATAAAAAAAAAATAAGGGGGAGATGATGTAACGTACCAGGAGATGTGGCGTAGCTGCCAGAAGGACGCACACGACATAAAGGCAGATAGGAATCAGAATAAAACGTCCGCGTAGCTCAATTGGTAGAGTGACTTATTCCGGAATGAGGGGATCCGGGTTCGAATATTGGCGCGGATAAAAATGACGGAGAAGTTTACTTCGTTATACATGTTCTAAATCGTAAAACAGTTACGGGTCTTAAATTAGTTTTCTTTCTCTTTATTAATTTTCCCTTTCCTTAATGTTAAGTTCAAAAAATGGTTTGATAGATTCATGCTACCAATAAAGCCCATGACTGCTAGTCGACTTATAAACCGAAAAATACGGTAATTGAATTCATCACTTTTCAGTGGCTAAAGGCAGGCTTCAAAATGTCATTAAACATGTGTGAACATATTTATGTGTCCTAGAGCGGACACAGCAGATTTCTGGAAATTTTTCTGCTGTGTCCGATATCCGACTTCTATGCTTTTAAACACAAGCTGTCGTCGCAAAACGTATTCTGCATCTATTTCCATAGAACCGCGTAATTGCCTTTTCATTTTTGTTATTCACATGCCGATACCAAAAGAATAACCATCGTGTAGTATTGTCCTTTCCAGGTCGCTTCTTCATTTTTCTTATTAACGTTTCGTCTCTGTCATGGTTGGTTCCTTTGTTGTCATTGAAGGGGTGTCACTGTTTTCTTTGTGTCTATATCAAAGTGGGTGTGAGCGTCTTTTACGGATGGCTTTCGGGTAAATGATTAAGACGAACGATTCTGTGGTTTCTATTGTCGCAACAAATGTTCAGAAGTAAGTTTTACTTCTGACATGAACGTTCCATTTCTTGAAGTCCGCAAACAAATTGTCGATAACCATATTAGAAAACCTTCCTATGATATAAAGGGCATGTAACGATAAAATGTTTTCCTTCTGAGGATGTTGTTGAAAGCTTCGTGATTAGTGATTCAACTGTTAAATTCATTAATGGCTTTATTAAATTATTTGGATGCTGGTAAACATACTCAGAATATTAATTGTGAATGTATCAAACGTTTAAGAGAATTTGAATACAATTCAGCTTTTGGGTGTGCGGCTTCCATTTTCAAGTGCCTACTTAATGCAGCTTGGGCATCTTTTATCCGAAATAAATATATGCCATTAAACTATCTTTTGAGATTCAGAGGTTTACTCCTCAAAGAAAGACCATGTTCCAAGTACACGTTTAACTGATAGAACAAGTATTTACTTACTGTTGATGTATCAAAAGCATCCATTTAAAACTATCTCGGCAGAGAGCTCGACATTCATAAACTTCCATCACGCGCGGCACAAAAGACCTTTTGTACTTCATACTCATAACATTTTTCTCAAGCAGATATCATTGAATCTCGTCCTCCGATGATTTCCTTGTCCTTCCTCTACCTTTCTCTCTTGCCACTTGGGCTGAAAACCATTATCTTAGTCTGCACCTCATCAATCATTCTTTTAACATGGCCAAACCACATAAGAACATTAGTCTGTACCTTGGAACGACCAACTGGAAGTGTCAGCTGTGGAATAATCCCCCGTACCCATGTATTAGGTGTACAAATAAGTTCTAAAGCGCTTTTTGTGTGACGTATACCGCTAATTTACATAACCGACGTTCTCCGTGTTGTCATCGTATGACCATAACTGGTCAAGAGTATAAAATGTGACACGGAAGTTTGCCTAACAGTCAAACGCACTTGCACATCGGTAGGTGAAAGATGGCAAGCGATAGTGCATTTATTCGACACGGCATTCGCTACGAATTTCATCAAGGAAAAGGTGCTGCAAAACCATGTGCATCGATCTGTTCAGGCTTTGCGGGAGCATATTGTATCGAAAAGCTCGTGTGAGTTTTGGTTTGGACTGTTTAAAGCAGGTGATTTTGATGCTAGCGACCGAAAACGTAGCGGCGACCCGCACATGGTTGCACATGAGGAACTGCAAAGCATTGCTAAATGAAGATTCATCTTAAACGCAAAAACAAGAAGCTATACAACTGTGGGTAACTCAACAAATCATTTCCAATCGTTTACGCACAATGGGAAAGATTCAGAAGGAAGGAAAATGGTGAAGAAACTACTTAGGTACTACTTAGGTACCGAAACACAAAATTGACTCCAAGAAAGTTCTGCTGTACATCTGGTGGGATATGACGAGTGTGCTCTATTATGAACTATTGGAAAGGGGTCAAACTGTTACTGCTCAACACTGCAAGCAACAATTGATGCGATTAACTAGGAAATCTGTTGGAAACGCCCATTCACAGCAAATGATTGTGTTCCAAGTTACTGCATGGCAACGCTATGCCGCATGTTGCGAAATTGGTCAGGAAAACGCTATTGACGCTTGGTTGGGAAGTTTTGGAGCACCCACCCAGAGTACAGTTCCGACATAGGCCCTTCAGACACTCATTTGTTCCGAACGATGCAACATGGTTTGTCTGCTGTAAGGTTCCGGACATGTGACGAAGTGCAAAACTGTGTTGACGACTTTATCGCGTCACACGACGAAGTATTCTTCATGGATGTAATCCGTGACGCGTCAGGGCGATGGAATGGATCCCGCTCCTATGTCCTGACCTTTGATTCCATTTCGCCCAGTTTCAATAAGGTCCGTCCAGAGGCGGTCCCCTAACACATATTAAAATTTAATCGAAATCGAACCATTTTTACGCGAGTTATCGTGCGGACGGGCAGACGGACGGACGGACAGACGGACAAAGCTGGAGCATATAGGGTTCTTAAACCTACGGTTACAAAGCGTAAAGACCTGGTCTGGTTCCAGCAAATTACCTACCCGGAGTAAGTATCCAAACTCCAATTTACTCACACAAATCTAAAACAAAGAGTAATGAATACAATACCCCAAAATCTACCAGCTCCACAAGACATACACAGTCGAGTCACATTATTGTGACTACCTCTTACTTTTGAGGTCAACAGCGGGTAGTCAATGAAAAAGACACGTGTCGTTAGTTGGCCTGGATGGTTCTGAAAACATACCACTTGTTGCCGTCATGTATAAAAGGAGTGATTTATCAGATTTACAAAAAGGAATGGTTATTGGTTTTCGGGCTAAGGGTGGCAGTATTTCTGAAACAGCGCAGTTTATGAACTATTCGCGTGCTGCCGTGGCTGAAGTGTATCGTCATTGGAGAAATGGCACCATTGCGAATAAGCGACGTGTAAACTGCGAAGCACCACGTTCCGCTGATGTGAGAAGGGAACGTCAGCTGCGAAAGTGCGTGAGGGCCGATCGACACGCTACAGTGATGCAACTCACTGTGCGGATGGACCCGGGGGCTACCGGTAGTGTGTCTAAAACGACAGTCAGCGAACCCTGCTGCGTATGGGGCTCCGATGCAGAAGGGTGGTCACTGCACCTATGTTAACGAAGGTGCATCTGCAGAAAAGGTTTACATTTGCACTGCAGTACAGAAATTGGACCTCCGCTGATTGGCAAAGGATTGCCTTCTCCGATGAGTCACGTTTTATGCTTCATAGAACGGATTAACGTACGCGTATAAGGCGAGGAACATCGTAGAACAAATACTCTTCAGCCATTACTGGAAGAACACAAGCTGGTGGGGGCAGCGTTATGATCTGGGGAATGTTTTCGCGGCATTCCCTCGGTCCGCTCATATCTGTGAAAGGCACTATGGACCGAATTCGTTATGAATCCAACTTTTCAGACCACGTACAGCCATATATGCTGATTTTCTTCCCTGGGGCGGATGGGATCTTCCAGCACGACAATGCGACGTGTCATACAGCTAGAGATGTTCGAGAGTGGTTGGAAGAGCACGATGGAGACTTCGAAGTACTTCCCTGGCCTCCTAATTCCCCAGACATAAACCCAATTGAGCATCTGGGTGACCACTTTGATCGTCTTGTTCGCACTATGGATCCTCCACCAAGCACCCCCAGCAGCTGTCAGATGCACTGCAGTTAGCATGGCTCTACATACCTGTGAACACCTTCCAGAACCTTCTTTAGTCACTCCCAAGCTGCTGTCCGCGCTGCACACGGCGGTTACTCTGGATATTAGCCGGTGGTCACAATAATGTGGCACGACCGTGTATTTTCCGATTTGGCAGAATTCAGCGCCTCAGACAAGAAAGCTACCTTTGGGGGTTGTAAAAGCAGTTTGAAATTTGCACTGGAAAAGTAATTAACGTTCGGAGTGGAAAGGGCATTAACATTTAGAAGTTTATAGTACACTAGGATTATTAACACAAGAATACGCTTATGACTTGAACTGTGGTATTAAGCTGGCGTTACATTTTTCTTATCCAAGAACCTGGTAACTTCTATTGCATTATTTCCTAAGTTTTGTTGACATTTAAGAAATAAATACGACAGTAAAAGGATTGGCAAAATGGCAAATGGAATACAGCAATTACAGATTGAGTTTTGGGAAGAACAAAAAAATGTACTTTCACGCATACCACATACAAAAGATCCTTTAAACATTAGAAGCAAAACTATTCATAGATCTGCAGTGGAAAGTGAGGGAGACAGAGAGAATTGTCTGTTTAATGAGCCTTAATTAAAAGTCTCATTAAAGTAATTAGCATACTGATTCGTTCCTATTCATTTCCTTACTTCCGACACTTTCTGAAATTTTTATTGCATAAATCGATTGCTACGAAGAGAAAAAAGTTAGATGAAACAAAAGAAATGATTGAGTATCGAATCGAAATGTCGCTAAATTTCAGTGAGTTATCTGCATAGTTCTGATATCGTCTTTTATTTCTTTTAGGAATACAGGAATTTGGTGAAAGCGTTTTCCATTTTCATTTTTGGATTTTTGCTTCGTTTTACAATGTCTCGGTTAATGCCACAACAGCAGTTCTTCTAAAACACATGGATTCAAAAATGTATAAAAATCGAGAGATTACCTAATTACCTAACGAACGAAAGAATTCTCAAAAATGAAATGCGAAGTATGAAATAACATTATCAAACCGCAGATAAAACATTCATATTTCGACGCTGTGTGCCGGCAAGTGCAGTTAATTTTTGCTCTTCCATCTAAATTGTTAAACATCAGATCTTGACATTTTCAGTTCCCCGGAGCGAATTTCTAAAGCAAATAAGGAGCAAAATCGTGAAGGCATAATTGGATGCAAATTTCGAAACAGAGTTCAGGTGAGAAAATCATTGTAGGGGATTTTCTTAATGTTCAGGAAAACGATGCACCTCTACGCAGAGCTCCATTGCAGGGATGAGGAACAGAAATGCTTAATAGTTTTGATTAAACGTTTACACTTCAGGTGCATGAAAGTTGTTTCCATTGTACTCATTTTTCAAATGCAGTACCAGCACTAGGAAAATTAAACTTGTGAAATAGTTACACATGTGTATTGTTGCTATTGTGTATATGAGTTTCTGTTCGGTCAGTACAGTATTTGTGTGTGTGTGTGTGTGTGTGTGAGAAAGAGCAGGGAGAGATAGAAGAGAAAAAAGAGAACATGGAGAGAGAGAAGAGAGAGAGAGAGAACAAGGAGAGAGGAGAAAGAACATAAAGATAGAGGAGAAAGAACATAAAGAGAGAGATAACAGAGAGAGAGAGAGAGAGAGAGAGAGAGAGAGAGAGAGAACAAGGAGAGAGGAGAAAGAACATAAAGAGATAGATAACAGAGAGAGAGAGAGAGAGAGAGAGAGAGAGAAGAGGGGAGAGAGAGCAGAGAGAGAAGAGGGGAGAGAGAGCAGAGAGATAGAAGAGACAGAGAGAAGATGGTGAAGATAGAGAATATAGAGAGAGAAGAGAGTGAAGATAGAGAATATAGAGAGAGAAGAGGGATAACGTAGAGAGAGAGTGCAGAGCGCGAAGATAGAGACAGAGAGAAAGAACAGGAAGTACAGAGCGTGAAGATAGAGAACATAGAGAGGGAACAGGAAGTACAGAGCGTGAAGATAGATAACATAGAGAGGGAAAAGGGAGTACAGAGCGTTAAGATAGAGAACATATAGAGCGAAGAGAGAGAATGGGGAGTACAAAGCGTGAAGATAGAGACCATAGAGAGAGAAGAGAGAAGAGAGAGAAAGAAGAGAAAAAGGAGAAAGAGAACAGAGAGAGAGAGATAGAGAGAGAGAAGGCGGAGAGAGAAGAGATAGAGAGAACAGAGAAAGAGATTTCAGAGAAAGAGAGGAAAGAGAGGGAAAGGGAAACAGAGAGAGAGGACAAAGAGAGATAAAGAGAAGAGAGAAGATAAAGAGAGAACAGAGAAAGAGAGAGGAGAGAGAGAGAGGTGCGAAACACGAAACGAAGGTGTTTGTGGTTTTTGTCGGCTTTGCACAGCGACTTGCGATGGGAACTGCGTTTCTGTTTGCTACCCAGAAATGCAAAACTAAATAAAATATATTGAAAGAGTGATCATGTAACATACTCTCAACCCTTTGATATTTTCCCCAATTATAGCATTCGAAGAAGATATTCGTAACTAATTCGTCTGTGTAGGAATTGGTGCTTCTCTGTATTCATTTTGCAGATGATATCAGTGTAGATATGAGGATATTGTGTCTATTTTTTGACCAGAATCCTACACGTGTCGTTAATATTTCACATTCTGGTTTCAAATGGATGCACTCAGGATCCGCAGAAAAGAAAGGCTGTGAATTCATGAGTTCCATACTAAATCACTAGTCTCCGATTCATAGTTGTGACGATTTCCCTTAATCTAGAAGTATAATTTTTATTGGCAGATAGAGGTGGAATTGAAAGAGAAGTTTGATTTCCATAAGTGTAATTTTCGCAATGACATAAATTACAATATAATTTGTAATGCTCTTTTTCAAACTTTTCCTACCAATTCGACATAAAATAAATCATTATTAAGGAATATCTTGTACTTCTTCAAAGTATAAATTTTAAAATAGTATTTAACATTTTAAAGTTTCGTTTATACGTTTTAACATTTATACGTTTTTAAGGCCATTCCCTAGAAAAACGCATAACAGAGGTTTGACTGCACTTAGTGATAACTGTAGAAAATTGAAGAATCTCGCTTAAAAGGGAAAATAATAAATCGATTCCTGTCCTGTGATTTACGAAAATTAATCACTATATTAGCAGACAGGTGTCGGAATCAGCAGATCTACCAATAAATCAGTGGAATTCAAAACTGCAGTCATCCACAATCTCCTGGGATTTTGAAAGATGTATGCACAACGGGTTCCCTAGCACTTATCGGTGGCTAAAAGGTCCTCGCGCATGGGGGTCGCGATGGAGTACCTAATACACCACCAGGAAACGGTATCGACTTTCCCTAGCTAATCATCACCGGCAGAGAAACTTGATGTCACCATTTCGAGCAAGACTTGTAATGCATGAGCATGCGCTGGAATTACGTTGAATCACCGCCAACAAAGCAAACTCCTGTATTCCGCAGTACAAGAAAGCTCATTCTCACCTCATTTGACTGATCGGAAGTAGCGCTGCTACTGCAGCGCGTTATATTTGCGCAAGCATGGCGTGTAGCACCGCTAGAAATCAAAAGATTTAGTTGTAGCAGTAGCACGCTACAAAATAAAGTAGTTTGTAATGGGAAATCATTATCATTATCAGGAATTTCCACTTCTAAGCGGATATCCTCGACCATATAGTTCAGCCATAGTCTTCCTCCACTTCTCTCTATCCAAGGATATCATTTCATCCAGTCCTTTATTTTTTAAACTTGATTTAATCTTCTCCATCCACTTTCTCCTTGGTCTTCCTCTTTCTTAGAGTCTCCCACTCCATCAGCATTTTAGGAAGTCTCTCTGTTGACATGCTCCCTACATGGCCGAACCATTGCAATCTTCGAATCTATACTTTAACACTCATAATTTCTCGAATTTTGGTATTATGCACTTCTTTACATCTGAATTTTCTTGCAGAACGTCTCCGAAAGTCCATCTCTGTAGTCAGTAATATTTGTTGATATCTTTTATTCCATGCCCACGTCTTCGCACCATATAAAATGGTAGGATCCTCTGTACAATCGCAAAAATGTGTGTCCTTTTACACTTGGAAAGACATCGCTGCTCCAAAGAACAGGATTCAAAACAGAAATAGCTTTCCTGCCCTCCGCAGTTCTCCGATCAAATAATGATGACATGTACCATCCTCATGTATTATGGATCCGAGGTATTTACATTCATCAACTGTTCTCAATGTAATGTTATCGGCTATTTCATTGAAGTCTCTGGGATCATAGAACATGTGCTCAGTTTTATTTTCGCTAATTGTAAGTCCCCAACGATAATAATCAGAGATCAGTTTACGAAACATATAAGCTACGTCATCCTTATTTTCTCCCAAGATTACTTGACCATCCGCAAAGAGCAAATGGCACACGAAATCATTCTGAATCCGTAATCCCAAATTTCTGCACTTCTATTGTCTATTGTCTGAGACAAACCGCAGTATAAATCTGAAATAATGTAGGTGACATAGGGCATCCCTGTAAAAGGCATTTACTACTTACAAAAACCTCTGATAGTTGTTGTCCACACTTGACACGAAAAATTATGCTACGTATTGTGCTACATTAAAAGAAAGAGAAAAACAAAGTTCTTCAAATCACGTGACTATTCCGGATTTTCTGAAATATTACTGAGCCAAACCGTAGGGGTAAATGTGTTCAGCCTACAGCTCTGTACTTGACTTAACTTGACTTGCATGGTGAAAGTTTGAAAAACTGTTAACTATTAAATATTGTCTTTCTCACTTCATGGACTGGCTCATTTCATTGATCGATCTTGTCCCGGGCAAAGTGTTGTTACAAATGAAACAGACAGTTCCAAAACATTTCATAAAACCCAAACTGTTTAGGATAGTGAATTTCGCCTTGCACCATTTTGTAGGCAAAGTCTACAAATTTGTTAGAACTTACAGATGTTCGACGTGTGCACCCTTATTCACAAGGTATATATCAACGCGATAGTTGAATTATGACGAAATACGCGATCACATACCTTCACCAACTCTAACAATACACTAATGGACAAAACTGGTGAAACGCTTAGGAATTTTTTTTATTTCTGAGTAAACAAAGACATCGCTTTTTCCACGTTAAGCAACGCACAGCAACCGAAAAATTGTTATTCGGCCGCCGCCGAGGAATTGAATCCCAGATCTCTCGATATCTAGCCCAGCGCGTTAAACTTACACCACGGTGGCCAACAATCCGGAAGCCGAATAACAATTTTTCGGTTGCTGTGCGTTGATAAACGTGGAAAGCGCGATGTCTTTGTTTATTCACTGACGCCACGTATTTGGAGGATTTTCACTTTCAATCTCGCCCTTTGGATTGAACTGCTGTAATTATTATATAGCCAGTGCCGTTAATGCCCACCAGATGGAGACGTCTCAATAACTGGGCCTATCTTACGGATTTATAATGTCAGATGCTGACATAAAAACGAACATAGCCCCGTGGTGTAAGTCTAACGCCCTCGGCTAGATATCGAAAACTCCGGAATAAAATTCCCCTGAAGCGGCCGAATAAAAAAAATGCTGTTGCTGTGCGTTGCTATACGTGGAAAGGGCGATGTTTTTGTTTATTCGCTGATGCCACGTATTTGGAGGATTTTCACTTTGTATTTCTGAGATTCGTGATGGCTCATAACAAGTCTCTTTTAGAATACCATAAAATTACATATCATTAGAAATAAATCTAATGATGAACGTGATGCGATAAATTTTGTTGAATTATCTTTATTTTAGCAATAGTTATAGAGAAATAATCAGCAAAATGAAAACACAACTGCTTTATTTAACAACAAGTGGATTTCCTTAACTCAAAACTGACCAATCAAACTGAATTTTCTGAGTGCCAATCAGGGGCCATTACAAAACAGCATGGAAACAATAAGATGTTAGCATTCACTTCCATGTATGACACCTAATAATTGAACTCCTATTCAGTTATGTGTGGGTTATCAAGTTGGCCATTCGTTTTTTCACGGATTGTTATAATCCCTGATAAGTTAGTAAGCTGGGTAACATAGTAAGATGAAAAACAGCGAGGAAAGTTGTCTGCTGACCCAGAAACCTATGTAAAATGTTAGCTTAACGTAAAGAATGTTACAATATGAGGAAATCATGTAAAAAGTGGGTGAAAATGTAACCAAAGGAAGTACATAGTCACTTCAGAATAATATGATCACCTACCTAATAATGGGAATAATCACCATTGTCCCGGATGACAGCAGTGAGATGGCGTGGCATGGACACAGTGAGGCCCTGGAAGGTTTTCCGAGGCGCACGTGCCCATTTGAACTGCAGTAGAGCACAGAGGTCCCGTAGATGGCGTGGTTGTGGGTCGGCACGTCGAACTTCTCTATCCAAAAAGTCCCACAAGTGCTCAATGGGATTGATGTCAGGCGATTTAATCGGCCAAGGGAGAACGGACACATCACCGCCGTGTTCGTGGAACCAGTTACGCACCCCTTAGCAACGTGGCACAACACATTGACCTGTTGGTAGGGTAAACGTCCAACATGAGGGGATGCATGTGGTCAGCGAGGATAGAAAGGTAGCCATTGGCGTTCATGGACCAACCCAGTGGACCATACCAAGTCCCAGGTCAGGAAAACGTCCCCCACACATGCACAATGCCACCGCCTGAATGTACTTGACCGACAAGCGTATTCGGGTGTTGGTTGTCGCTTGTCTGGCGCCATATCCGCCACCTCCCGTCACTTTTCTGAAGTAGAAACCTGGATTCGTTGGAGAAGGCAAGCTTTTCCCACTCTTCCACTGTCCAATGACGGTAGTCACATGCGCACTGCAGACATCGTTGCCGATGGACCAGGGTTAACATGGGCGCTTTGACGCTGCGTCGATTCCGGAGACCCATGCATAACCGGATTTGCTCTTATCGGGTACACGTATCTGGGTTCCACAGTGTTCATTTGCGTGGTCAATTGCTGCAGTGCTGCGCGTCAATTGCACTTTACCAGTCAACGGAGGCGAAGTTCTCCTCTGTGGTCGATGGCCTTTGGGGCTCCACAGTTATGACGTCAGAGGTACTCGGTGTGCTACAGCGGTCCATTCTTGGTACACCCTTAGCACAGCACCACGCGAATAGCCCACGAAGCCTACTCTTTCTGAGATTCTTCTATCCTTGGAGAGCTGACCGATGATAATTCCTTTTTGAACGTCCGTTAAGTCACTACCTCTGCCCATTGTGCCTACGTAACGCAGAATGGTTCATCTGTTCTGGCAGGCTGCATATACACTGAAGAGCAATTGAATTAGAGACAGCCGGCGTTATGCAAATGTGGCGCTGTGGGCGGCCCTATAAACGGAAACGACATGACGTACGCAGCGATCCGACAATATAATGAGCGATGCGACGGCAATCAGTAAGAGTCGGACGCAGTATGGGTAAGACGAAGGTTCTAAGCGCATTTGATTGGGGGCAAATTGTCGGGACCCGAAGAATTGGTCCCTCCATCTCGGAAGTCGTGCAGACACTGGGATTTTCACGAGCCACTGTGTCACAGGTGCACCGAGAGTACATCGAATGCGGTGAAACAATCCCTGCAAGGGTCAACTGCCGTGGACAACAGCGTGTGGATGAGCGGGGTCATCGTCGGCTAGCTCGCATTGTAACAGCGCCACAGTGCAAGAAATCACTCGGCAATTTAACGTTGGTGCACAAATACGTGTAAGCAGCCACACCATTCAGAACCATCTCCTCGCTATAGGGTACAGAAGCCACCGTCCCACGAGGGTACCGCTGCTGACCGCACATCACAGGGTGCAAAGATTAGCATGGGCGCGGGAACATCGCCACGAGACCCTAGACATGTGGGAAAATGTTGCCTGGACTGATGAGTCGAGATTCACGTCGGAACATGCGGATGGCACGATACGAGTACGGCACAAACCACATGAAGCTATGGATCCTTCTTGCCAGCAGGATACTCTTCAAGCTGGTGGGGGTGGCATTCTCGTCTGGGAACTGTTTACATGGACTGAAATGGGACCCCTGGTGTGTGTGACACCGTCGCTCACAGATCAACGTTACCGGAATATCCTGGACGACCATATGTTCTCGTTTGTGCGTCTTCAACATCCCACTGGGGACCTCATTCTGCAACAAGACAATGCACCGTGCCATCTCTCCCGAATTATATCCGAATGGTTAGATGGACACTCCACCGACGTTACCTCGCTTCCTTGGAAAGCTAGGTCACCTGACCTCAATCCCATCAAGCACATCTGGGATGCCATCGAGAGAGAGATGTTCGAGGCTCTGACCCCCTTTATCAAATCTTCGGGAACTGTCGGAGCTTGTTCAGGGGTCGTGGATCCGTATGGCTTCGCAACGCTTCCGGTGTCTTGTCGAGTCCATGCCGAAACGAATCGCCGCCGTCATCAGGGTGAAAGGTGGTGCTACACGTTACTAGACAGGCATCTCTAATTCAATTGCTCTTCAGTGTATATATATATATATATATATATGTGTGTGTGTGTGTGTATATATATATACATATACATATATGCGAAGATAATTATGGGAGATTTCAATGCAAAAATTGGGCAACGGCAACAGAATGAAACTTCAGTAGGTAAATTTGGTCACGGCAACAGAAACCAGCGTGGAAATACTCTCGTAGAGTTTGCAGAGGCAGAAGGGTTTTTCATCTTGAACTCCTTTTTCAAGAAAAAGCCACACAGGAAATGGACATGGAGACATCCAAATGGGACGACAAGTGAAATTGATTTTATTATGTGTAACAAAAAATTCGTCATAGAAGACTGCAGTGTGCTAAACAAGTTCAACACAGGCAGTGACCATAGATTGGTGAGATGTAAGATGCGCCTCAACACTAAACTCGAACGTAGCAAGCTCATAAGACAAACAAAATGTATTGACATAACCAACCTTAAAAAACACCATAATACCTTCAAATTGGAACTGAAGAACAGATTCTATGCTTTAGAAGGCCTAACATCGAAAGAAGTGGATATTTCTGAAGTTAACAGAAAAGTAACCAAAGCTCTTATGGAAACAGCAACAAAATTAGCTGGGCCTAAGAACAAATTGCATGTGAACAAATTATCAGGAAAAACCAAAATGTTGATGCAAAAAAGAAGAGTGATGAGGACAACTAAAGAAGATGTGACTTCCAAAGTGGAATATATAGAGCTATGCAAGACAGTACGAAAAAGTATCACTGAAGACGTAAGGAAATTCAACTGTGAACTAGTAAGGAAAGCAATTGAAAACAACCAAAGCCTAAAGATAGCAAAGGGACATCTCAGGAAGGGGAAAAACAGATTATGGCACTGAGAAAAGAAGATGGTTCTGTAACAAGAAATAGAGGCGAAATTTTGACAAGAGTGAAAGATTTCTACTCCAATTTATATGAAAGGGATGATACATGTACTCCAGACATCATGAAAGGTACCAGTACCAGAGTTCTTCCAGTCCTTCCAGCAGAAGTTGCACATGCAATCAAGAACATGAAGCGGGGAAAAGCTCCAAGAGAAGATGGAATTACTGTAGACATAATACAAGAAGCAAGTGGAGAAATCGAAACAGTACTCGCCCAAATTTTCACTCGATGCCTTAATGAAGGGAAATTTCCTGAGGATTGGAACAACGCTACAATGATCTTGCTACTTAAAAAAGGTGACATTGAGGATCTCAGGAACTACAGACCTATTAGCCTCCTATCAGTGATTTATAAAATCTTCACTAAAGTTCTTTCACACCGCTTGAAGGTAACACTGGACATGGCTCAACCGAGAGAACAAGCTGGATTCAGGAGTGGCTATAGCACAATAGATCATATCCACGTACTGAGAGAACTAATTGAAAGAGCGAGGGAATATGAACTTCCATTGTGCATGGCTTTTATCGATTATGAAAAAGCCTTTGATTCGGTGAAATCATCAGCAGTTGCAATGGCTCTGAAATCCTGCGGTATTGAAGATGCATACATTAATATTATTAATAACATCTATGAAAATGCAAGTGCAAAGATTCGGCTGTTTGAAAATACAACACACATAAAAATTGGAAAAGGAGTGAGACAAGGTGACACCATATCTCCGAAGCTCTTTAATGCCCCATTGGAAAATGTCTTTCAATCATTGAATTGGGGAAACAAAGGGATAAAGATTAATGGAGATTATCTAACCCACCTTCGTTTTGCTGATGACATAGTCATTTTTGCAACTACCCCATCAGAGCTACAGAGTATGATCCAGGAACTTGCTGACAAGAGTAAAGAAGTGGGACTAAAAATGAACTTTCAGAAGACAAAAGTGATGTACAATGCTTTTACAAGAAATGAAGATTTATCGATTGATGGAGAAAAGCTGGAGATAACAGACACGTACGTTTTTCTTGGACAGCAGATATCAAGTGAGGGTCACATTGGTGAAGAAATTAATCGGCGTACAAAACTTGCCTGGAGAGCTTTTGGAAGAAACAGCATAATTTTCATGAGCAATATGCCATTATGTCTTAAAAGAAAAGTGTTTGATCAATGCATCCTTCCGGTGCTTACGTATGGTGCAGAGACGTGGACCATAACTAAAAGAGACATACAAAGGCTGCAGCCAACTCAAAGATGCATGGAGAGGTGCATGCTTGGTGTAACCAGGAGAGATAAGAAGAGGAACTCATGGATCCGAAAAATGACAAGAGTGGAAGACATCATGATCAGAGTTAAATCCCTGAAATGGCAATGGGCTGGACATACTGCCAAAAGAACAGACCATCGATGGACTGCCGAAATTTTAGATTGGATTCCAAGGGACAGAAAAAGACCCAGAAGAAGACCACATGGAAGATGGGTGGATGAAATTCGAAAGTATGCGGGAGTGACATGGAGGAGACTGGCACAAGACAGACCGTTGTGGAGGAAACTTGGGGAGACCTTCGTCCAGCAGTGGATTGATAATGGTTGGCAATGATGATGATGATGACATATATGTGTGTATATATATATATATATATTCAACTGTGAACTAGTGAGGAAAGCAATTGAAAACAACCAAAGCCTAAAGATAGCAAAGGGACATCTCAGTAAGGGAAGAAAACAGATTATGGCACTGAGAAAAGAAGATGGTTCTGTAACAAGAAATAGAGGCGAAATTTTGACAAGAGTGAAAGATTTCTACTCCAAATTATATGAAAGGGATGATACATGCACTCCAGACATCATGAAAGATACCAGTACCAGAGTTCCTCCAGTCCTTCCAGCAGAAGTTGCACATGCAATCAAGAACATAAAGCGGGAAAAGCTCCAGGAGAAGATGGAATTACTGTAGACATCATACAAGAAGCAAGTGGAGAAATCGAAACAGTACTCACCCAAATTTTCACTCGATGCCTTAATGAAGGAAAGATTTCTGAGGATTGGAACACCGCTACAATGATCCTGCTACATAAGAAAGGTGACATTGAGGATCTCGGAAACTACAGACCTATCAGCCTCCTATCAGTAGTTTATAAAATCTTCACTAAAGTTCTTTCACACCGCTTGAAGGTAACACTGGACATGGCTCCACCGAGAGAACAAGCTGGATTCAGGAGTGGCTGCAGCACAATAGATCCTATCCATGTGCTGAGAGAACTAATTGAAAGAGCGAGGGAATATGAACTTCCATTGTGCATGGCTTTTATCGATTATGAAAAAGCCTTTGATTCGGTGAAACCATCAGCAGTTACAATGGCTCTGAAAACCTGCGGTATTGAAGATGCATACATTAATATTATTAATAACATCTATGAAAATGCAAGTGCAAAGATTAGGCTGTTTGAAAATACAACACACATAAAAATTGGAAAGGGAGTGAGACAAGGTGACACCATATCTCCGAAGCTCTTTAATGCCACATTGGAGGGAGTTTTTCAGTCACTGAGCTGGGAAAACAAGGGGATAAAGATTAATGGAGATTGTCTAACCCACCTTCGTTTTGCTGATGACGTAGTCATTTTTGCAACTAGCCCATCAGAGCTGCAGAGTATGATCCAGGAACTTGCTGACAAGAGCAAAGAAGTGGGATTAAAAATGAACTTTCAGAAGACAAAAGTGATGTTCAATGCTTTTACAAGAAATGAAGATTTATCGATTGATGGAGAAAAGCTGGAGATAACAGACACGTACGTTTATCTTGGACAGCAGATATCAAGTGAGGGTCACATTGATGAAGAAATTAATCAGCGTACAAAACTTGCCTGGAGAGGTTTTGGAAGAAACAGCATAATTTTCAAGAGCAATATGCCATTATGTCTTAAAAGAAAAGTGTTTGATCAATGCATCCTTCCAGTGCTTACATATGGTGCAGAGAATTGGACTTTAACTAAAAGAGACATACAAAGGCTGCAGACAACTCAAAGAGCCATGCAGAGGTGCATGCTTGGTGTAACCAGGAGAGATAAGAAGAGGAACTCGTGGATCCGAAAAATGACAAGAGTGGAAGACATCATGATCAGAGTTAAATCCCTGAAATGGCAATGGGCTGGACATACTGCCAGAAGGACAGATCATCGATGGACAGCTGAAATTTTAGATTGGATTCCAAGGGACAGGAAAAGACCCAGAAGAAGACCACATGGGAGATGGGTGGATGAAATTCGAAAGTATGCAGGGGGTGACATGGAGGAGACTGGCACAAGACAGACCGTTGTGGAGGAAACTTGGGGAGACCTTCGTCCAGCAGTGGATTGATAATGGTTGACAATGATGATGATGATGATATATATACATATATGTGTGTATATATATATATATTATATAAACGCGTCACGTGCATTCTGTGACGTGACTGGGCGGGTACACTGTGATTCCGGGGGTGGTCATATTATTCTGATACGACAGTGTACATAGTTATGGTGTGAAAGGAGGAGTGTCAACAAGGGTCAAAATTGTAGGCACAACAGAAACGTAATGCAAAAGATTCCATTATTAATATGTATGGTATTTGCAGACACTTTTATCAATTTAAAAATACGTTTCTCTGTGGAATAAATTAAATTCTGTTGAGTTGCCGTTAATACAATTTTAAAATAAAAGTTCATTAACTAGTCATCGTATGAAATTTAATCAGCATGTTGTGTTTGGTCTTATATGAATGATCTTCCTTTGGAGTCCTCAAAAATGTTTTGTCCGAATTTCATTTTAAATACACTGGAAGCAAGCAATGGTATCGGATTATATAATTTAAAAATCCATCTTAACAGTATCGAATTATATAACTTAAAAATTCATCTCAACGGTATAGCATTATATATTTAAAAATCAGATTTCAACGAAAACGGCTATCAAAGTTTTTTTAAACAAAGCTTGAAAATATAAAATGTTGGTTTGATCAGTTAATCAGTTTTTGAGTCATTAGAGTCCAAAAAAAAACAATATATTTATATACACATATATCCGAAAAACAGTATTGCTGCGCTTATTATTTTTTCATTAAATACTTCGATATTCATTAATGTAATACAGGAGTACACTAAACAACATAAATTTCGAAGATGTGAATCCGTTTTTTTGATGTAAATATGACAAGGATGATAAGTCAGAAAATATCCAAAAACTTGAAAATTTTGTCTTCCTATAGCGGGAATCGAACCCGACACGGGTTCGATTCCCGCTCATACCCGGTGTTCATACTCAGGCGCTATCCGGAGACACTCTGGATAGCGCCTGAGTATGCTAACCACACCACCACCCAGAACGACCAAGTTTCAAGTTTCCGATTTCATTCCCGTATTCCATTCATGATTTATCTGCTCCTCCGGGCAAATCACAGGACCGAGTTCTTAACCTCCAGATTCACTAAACATGAATGCCGGTTGCTTCGACTAGCGAATCCTGTGATGGTTATATTCAAATTAATCGGAAACTTGAGACTTGGTCGTTCTGGGTGCTGTTGTGATTAGCATACTCTGGTGCTATCCGGGAGACACCGGTTCGATTCCCGATTGTCCTTTTTTTTTTTTTTTTTTTTGGTTAAAATTTGTTTACAGATTAACTGTAACAAAAAAAACAATAGTTCTATGAATAATATTTCTATATTGCTTTTTTTGGTGGGGGAGGGGGGTTAAGATTAATTAACCAAAGTAACTAAAACTTTTCCAACCTCCCCTGCATTACTAGTAGCCCATTACAGTAATTTGTATTAATTAGAAGCCCATTACTAGTATTTACTAGCAACGAGCTTGGTATGTACATATGTACATTGATAGTACATATGTACATACCAGAAAATGACAGTATTCTAAGGGTATCTGTGTACCTGGTCTAATCCCAATTCTTACAAATATTATGTATTTCAAATGCATTCAGTGTTATGAGTTTGAAAGCAAGAAATACAAGGAAATACGCCAGAACATCCATTATTTAACACTCATCCGGTCAGGAAATATCGGGAAATGCTATCCGAAAGCGCAAGAAAAAATCTTACATTATTTAGGAGAAATTGTTTTACGCTTCAGCAATTTCCTTTCAGTGTTAAAGTGCTGTCATCATAAGGAAGAACATGAAGTCAGAAGAAAAGCATGTAACATTTCGTAGTGCTCCACATAGAAAAAAAAAGCGTCCTCCATTCTCGCATAAAATTCTTTAATTTGAAATATAAATTACCCAAGTGTCTTTCTTTTTTTATTTCGTCCCCATGCGGCTGTCATAAATTTTCTGCCTTCTTCTGTGGTTAAAGCATAATCATTTAGATTCTGTGATATGAATATAAATCAGGATTTTACCGTAGTGCTCTCTTGCTGGCCTATAATAAGTCCTATGATTCGGTAACTTTCTGGAACTCATAATATTTTTCTTGCGGATCGGCTTCATGAACTGTTCGGCAGCAGATGTTTTCGGTTATGCTTAATTTAGTCTTTACGGCAGATTTATTTTTCTTTGATGTTAATCATAATGAAACATCATTATATTTTTATGTAAAATGTGCGGTTTCTTTTATCGGTCTATGTTCTCATTTTCTTTACGTTAGAACTGCCTGATCGTATTTAATTTTCCTAATGCTGTACTAAAAAGGCGTAAAGAACTCTCAACAGAAAAATGAAAGATCGTTGGATGATAAAATGAATCTGTGGCCAATAGCGGTTGAATGTGAATCTGATCATCTTAGCTTGACAAAATGACATTCAACTTCATTTTTGTTTCAAGCACTATCACCTTAACATAAAAACAGTTATTATAATAATGAATCTGCTGCATTATTCAAGCTATGGCAGACGAAATGGCTATAGCTTAATACATAAACGCAGCGTTTTCTCGAGTTTAATCAACCATGCGTATTTTTTGTCGCCGCTAATATTTAAATTATTTTTAATTTGCGAGTTTGTTAAATTAGGAAGTAAAATTACCATGTGCATCTATGCGTAACCTACATTCAGAATCACTTACTGTGTTTTTAATCTATCAGGCAACTAAAAAATTTATGTCGCCTTTTCGTATGGAAATTAAAAGGCTATAGAATTATTTCAAAAATTATTTTACTCGTCAAAATCACACTTTCCAAACATTCCCAACAAGACACAAGCTTATGTATATTGTTTCTGTAAAATGTCTTGTCTTTAGAATAAAAAAACCTGGTTTATTTCTGCTTTATTTCTAAGCTGTCTGTTTTGCATGTAGTTGTCCAGAGTAAGAAAACTATGATACTCACTTAGGGAAATGCAAGGGCAATAAGGTGAACGAGACAACAGTTCAAATTCTAAAGCGCTAATCATATTGTAGGTAACTTTCACTCTATGCGCTTTGACATTGTCCATCAAGAACCTTCCTTTTTTCTTTTGTTCGCCAGTGCTGGCCATTTGTGAATCAATGCATCCTTTGAGTTGACAAGGGAAGTTCTTAGCAGCAATTGTTGGCCTTTGGGTAGAAACTCGTGGTACACAATACCGACCGAAGTCAACCATATACAAAGCATGAGCTTCTTTCGACGGAGTGCAGCTTTTGCAGAATGGCGATTTGGATCTTTCGATGGCAACCAATTATTTATGTGTGCGTTTGTTGATAGAGCACTTGATCCAGTTTTCATCACACGTTAACAAGAAATTCAAAAACCGTTCAATTTAATGGCGGGAGATAAGCGAAGAACAGGCGCTAAGCCTTTGATATTTATTGCCCGCTGACAAATTGTGTGGGATCCACTCACTGAGCTTCCACGCCTTCCCAATTTGATGCAGATGCAAGCGAATGGTTTAATAACTTCCATACATTTTTGAAAGTTCTTGACAGGTTAAGGCGGTATCATTTTCAACAGCGATTTTCCAATCTTTGCCATTAATGACAGAAAGTCTTTTAGAGCGTTGTGCATCGTCCAACAACTCTTGACCAGAGAGAAATTTTTGGTACCACCTTTGTGTGGTACGATTTGTTTCAGCATTGCTTCCAAATGCAATACATATTTTACGACATGCCTCTACAGAATTTGTGCCGAGCTTGAATTCATAAAACAAACACGATCGAATAACTTTAGGTTTAACATACATTTCGAATGCGTTGTAATTCACCGAAAACCAAATCAAACGCAGTGAAACTTTCCTGATTGAAAGACTCATATTCGAGCTTTAAGTCCCACCCAAAAACCTGAACTACGCACATTCATTTGTGATAAAATCAGCTAATGCAGCGATCTCTACCGAAAAGCGACAGATCATTTTTGGTCACGTGACAAATGCGAGTGGAAGAAATAATATGAAACCTTACTAACTGTAGAACGGAAGGAAGAATTTACTTTTGGAGCTCCTGGTTCAACAGGTGTCTTGACAAGAAGTGGCTAGGGCACTGAAAGAGGGAAAAAATGGTAAAGCCCCTGACCCTGGCGGAGTTAATCTTGAAGTAATAAAATATGGTCGTGAGAGAGTTGTCAAACTCCTTACTAAACTATACAATAGAATCCTGGAGATGAAACTGGGCTATTTTACACCTATTTTCAAAAATGGAAACAGAAAAGTATGTAGTATTTACAGAGGAATATGTGTAACAAACCCATTTATTAGGAAGAATTCTTCGAATAAGGATTGAAGAACAGTATGAAGGAATTGAGGAACAGAGTGGATTCACGGCTGGTAGATCATGTATAGATCATATATCTTCAACGAGACAGATCTTGTAAAAACAAATAGAGAAATTAAGAGGTATGGAATTAATATTCATTGACATGGAAAAGGCTTACGACAGTGTTCCCCGAAAACTACTTTGGAATGCTTTCAGGATGGCAAATATTGTTGAAGAATTAATCAGTGTTATTCGAGAGATACATAGCGACAATAAATGTATTATATAATTCAAGAATACGCACTTGTGATGTTGATTAAGAATAAATTATCAAAGTGTATTCACAATTAAAAGCTTTATTAGCATCGACTATAGTTACGCAGAGCTTCTGGCTGGGCTTCATCAGATGAAGCCGAGCCAGAAGCTCTGCGAAACTATAGTTGATGCTGATAAAGCTTTTAATTGTGAATAAACTTTGATAAATAATTCTTAATAAATGTATTATCAAGTGTGGACAACAACTATCATATTTTTTGTGAGTAGTAAAGGTCATGTAAAGGGATGCCCTATATCCCCTGCATTATTTAAAAATCTGTATTGAAGTTTGTCTCACAGGATTGTCAACGAAGTGCAGAAATTTCGGACTACGGATTCAGAATGACTTCGTATACCATTTGCTGTCTGCGAATGATCAAGTCATCTTGGCAGAAAATAAGGATGACGTAGCTCATATGTTCCGTGAACTGATCTCTGAATATGATCGTTTGGTACTTAAAATGAACTAAAATAAAACTGATCACTTATCCGATGATCCCAAATACTTCATTGAAATATCTGATAATGTTACGTTGAGAACAATGGAGGAATTTATGTACCTCGGATCCATAATACATCAGGATGGTACATGTCATCATGACATTGATCGAACGGCAAGAAAGCTATTTCTATATTGAATCCTGTTCTTTGGAGCAGCAAGGTATTTCCAAGAGTAAAAAGACACATTCTTTCTGCGTTTGTACAGATTATCATTTTATATGGTGAGGAGACGTCGACGTGGAATAAAAGACATCAGCAAAGATTATTGTCTACAGAGATGGACTTTTGCAGGCATTCTGCAAGAAAATACATATATGAAAAAGTGCGATATACAAAAATACGAGATATTATGAGTGTTGAAGTAGACATTATTCAAACTAGTGAGATGCGGAGATTGCAATGGTTTGGCCATATAAGGAGAATTTCATCAGAAAGATTTGCAAAAATTGTGATTTAGTGGGATGATCCAGGAAAGAGAGGAAGAGGAAGACCAAGAAGAAAGTAGATGGGGAGATTAAATCAAGCCTAAAGAATAATGGACTGGATGAAGTGATGGCCTTTAATAGATAGAAGTGGAAGAAGGACCTGGTTGAATTATTTGGTCAAGGAAATCCACTTTGTGGTGGAAACTCCTGATGAAGATGTTGATAAATACGAGTTAAAATTTTTTGAATAAAAATGTTGCACAGCCTTCAGTAGATATGGATTCGAAATATGCACTGCATGATCAAAGTTATCCGGACACCCCTTTTGAATAGGGGATTTGCCCATATAGTCCACTCAGCAACTTTCAAAGTGGCACAGTCTTAGGACACAATCTTTACAACAAGTCAGTTTGCGAAATACACTGACGGAAAAAAATCCCAACACCACGAACAAATAGTTGTAGAGGAATGAAATGGCTGCAATACATTTGTATAGGTAACATATTTAATCGATTAAGGTTTCAAGATCACAGCTTAATGTAAGCGCGAGAAGAGCCATTTTAAATGTGAAATGCTGGTACATTAATAACCGGTGTAACCGCCAAAATGTTGAATGCAAGCACGCAAACGTTCATGTATTGTGTCGTGCAGGTGCTGGATGTCAGTTTGTGGGATGGAGTTCCATGCCTGTTGCACTTGGTCGGTCAATACAGGGACGGTTAATGCTGGTTGGGGGTGACGCTGGATTTGTCGTCCAATGATGTCCCATACGTGCTTGATTGGTGAAAGATCTGGTTATCTAGCATGCCACGGCAACATGTCGACACTGTAGAGCATGTTGGATTACAACAGTGGTATGCGGGCGAGCGTTATCCTGTTGGAAAACACCCCATGAAATGCTGTTCATGAATGGCAGCACAACAGGTTGAATCACCAGGCCGACGTACAACTGTGCCGTCAGGGTGCGTGGGATAACCACGATAGTGCTCCTGCTGTCATAGGAAATTACTCCCCAGACCATTACTCCAGGTGTAGGTCCAGTGTGTCTCGGCTGCTGACAGGTTGGTTGCAGGCGCTCACCTGGCCTCCTTCTAACCAACACACGGCCATCACTGGCACCCAGGAAGAACCGGCTTTCACCAGAAAACACAACAGATCTCCACTCGTTCCTCCAATGAGCTCTAGCTTGACACCACTGACGTCGCAAACGGCAGTGCTTTGGAGTAAGTGGAATGCACGTTACAGGGCGTCTGGCTCGGAGCTGTCCTTCAAGTAACCGATTTGTAACTGTTCGTTGTGTCATTGTGGTGGCAACTACAGCTCGAATTGCTGCCGCAGACGTGGTACGATGCGCCACGGCCATACGCCGTACACGGCGGTCTTCCCTCTCAGTAGTGCCACGTGGCCAATAATCACCACCGCTGCCAATAATCATGCACAGTGGCTACATTCTTGCCAAGTCGTTCTGCAATACTGCGGAAATAAAATCCACCTTCTCGTAGCCCTATTACACGACCTCGTTCAAACTCCGTGAGCTGATGATAATGGCTTCTTCGTCTTCTTAAAGGCATTCTTGACTAACATTCACACCCTACGTCGAATCTCAACGATAACTAACGCTCACGAACGTTACAGCGCGTATTTACAGCAAACCTGCTTTGCATGTTCCGAGGGGCGCTACTAGCGCCACACGTATGTGCTGAGCGCGAAAATTGCATAGATGTCATCTTACAGATGTTCTCTCACCGCCTACCAACTGTCGTTTATCTAACACAACCCCTTCTTGGTGTTGGGATTTTTTTTCCGTCAGTGTATATGCCCATCTGCAGCTGCCCTTGTTGTGTAGAAGTGGAAACTTGTAAGAGAAACACGGATGCAATCGCGACCTGGTGAGCGACACAAAATGGCAGAGAGAGACCGTCCAAATCTTATGTGGGCGTTATAAGAAAACCGGTTGCGTGTTAGCATATAACACTCCCTTCCGTGTTCCTGTATGTCTCTGGAAGGAACGCCGTAAACTAACGGTTCTGCAAAAACTGAAATAAATGGGTACGGCAGAGCTCCCGCACAACACTCAGTCTAGCAAGTTAAGGTAGACCCAACACTGAGCTACCGTCATCTATACCTGAAAGATGGTAGCTCAGTGTTGAGCCTACGTTAAATTGGAAATCTGTGCTACCCGGGATGCCTAACATGAGTAAGATTAACTCTTAGCATCATTTGTAGTGATGTATGGCTCGCTACCCGGGGGCTCTAGAGAAATAGGGGACCAGGAGTTCTCAGGAATAATGAATCACGTTTCCCCATCTAGCAGTCCGACGAACAAGTCTGGCCCAGGAGCATGTGAGGTGAACTCTACCTGCCCGACTGTATTGTTGTTGTTTTTTTTAGTGGAATTTTAACTACCACCGTTAGCAACCCAATGGGCTATAAGCATGTACCTAATTTAGGGCTACTGGTTCTAGGGAAGGCTGTAAGCTCGTCCCTAATGTCCCAATAGGCTGTAATTTCTTCCCTAATTTAGAATCACTGGTTCCAGGTAAGGGAAAGAGCAAGTGCCGCAAGACAAGCACAACATCCGTGCCTCACCAGGATTCGAAACCGGACTCCTTACGGACGAATGATCAGAAGCCATCGCTTAGATCACTGCGCCACGGGGGCGGTCCGACTGTATTGTGCCGACAGTGAAGTTTGATAGATAAGGCATCACGCCCTGAAGCTATGATTCATGGTTTGGGTTGGGGGTCGTATTTCTTCTTCACGGGAAACTTAACGCTGCGTCCTGTAATGATATCATTAACAATTCTATGTTCTTAAAACTATAGCAAGAGTTCGTTCTAGGACATTTTTTTTACCAAATACGCATTGTCTCCGTCCGCGAAACGAGATCAGTGCAGGTATGGTTTGATGAGATTATTGTGGAAGAACTTGACTAGCCTGCACAGAGTTCCAATTTCAACCTGAAAAATGGTGCACAAACTCGATGTTAGTTCTATTGCTACTAAAGACAAGTCTTCCGATGTTAACTCTATTCTTATTTATTTCCATTCTTATTTATATATTATTATGTAAATTCTATTCTTATTTATTTCCATTCTTATTTACATATTATTATGTAAATTCTATTCTTATTTATATACTTCTATTTGTATTCTTATTTATATTCTTATTTATGTTAATTCTATTCTTATTTATATTCTTATTATGTTAATTCTATTCATATTTATTTCTATTTCTATTCGTATTTATATATATTTCTATTTCTATTCTTATTTATTTCTATTTCTATTCGTATTTATATATATATTTCTATTTTTATTCTTATTTATATAGTTCTATTCTTATTTATGTTAATTCTATTCTTATTTATATTCTTGTTATGTTAATTCTATTCTTATTTATTTCTATTTCTTTTCTTATTTATATATATATTTCTATTTCTATTCTTATTTATATATATAATTCTATTTCTATTCTTATTTATATATATATTTCTATTTCTATTCTTATTTATATATATATATATATATTTCTGCCTTGGCCAGGTACATTCCAGCTGCCGGAGAATTATATATATATATTGACATAACCAACCTTAAAAAACACCATAATACCTTCAAGTTAGAACTGAAGAACAGGTTCTCTGCTTTAGAAGGCCTAACATCTGAAGAAGTGGACATCTCTGAAGTTAACAGAAAAGTAACCAAAGCTCTTATGGAAACAGCAACAAAATTAGCTGGGTCTAAGAACAAGTTGCATGTGAACAAATTATCAGGAAAAACCAAAATGTTGATGCAAAAAAGAAGAGAGATGAGGACAACTAAAGAAGATGTGACTTCCAAAGTGGAATATATAGAGCTATGCAAGACAGTACGAAAAAGTATCACTGAAGACGTAAGGAAATTCAACTGTGAACTAGTGAGGAAAGCAATTGAAAACAATTAAAGCCTAAAGATAGCAAAGGGACATCTCAGTAAGGGAAGAAAACAGATTATGGCACTGAGAAAAGAAGATGGTTCTGTAACAAGAAATAGAGGCGAAATTTTGACAAGAGTGAAAGATTTCTACTCCAAATTATATGAAAGGGATGATATATGCACTCCAGACATCATGAAAGATACCAGCACCAGAGTTCCTCCAGTCCTTCCAGCAGAAGTTGCACAGGCAATGAAGAACATGAAGCGAGGAAAAGCTCCAGGAGAAGATGGAATTACTGTAGACATCATACAAGAAGCAAGTGGAGAAATCGAAACAGTACTCGCCCAAATTTTCACTCGATGCCTTAATGAAGGAAAGATTCCTGAGGATTGGAACACCGCTACAATGATCCTGCTACATAAGAAAGGTGACATTGAGGATCTCGGAAACTACAGACCTATCAGCCTCCTATCAGTAGTTTATAAAATCTTCACTAAAGTTCTTTCACACCGCTTGAAGGTAACACTGGACATGGCTCAACCGAGAGAACAAGCTGGATTCAGGAGTGGCTACAGCACAATAGATCATATCCACGTGCTGAGAGAACTAATTGAAAGAGCGAGGGAATATGAACTTCCATTGTGCATGGCTTTTATCGATTATGAAAAAGCCTTTGATTCGGTGAAACCATCAGCAGTTACAATGGCTCTGAAATCCTGCGGTATTGAAGATGCATACATTAATATTATTAATAACATCTATCAAAATGCAAGTGCAAAGATTCGGCTGTTTGAAAATACAACACACGTAAAAATTGGAAAGGGAGTGAGACAAGGTGACACCATATCTCCGAAGCTCTTTAATGCCACATTGGAGGGTGTTTTTCAGTCGCTGAGCTGGGAAAACAAGGGGATAAAGATTAATGGAGATTATCTAACCCACCTTCGTTTTGCTGATGACGTAGTCATTTTTGCAACTACCCCATCAGAGCTGCAGAGTATGATCCAGGAACTTGCTGACGAGAGTAAAGAAGTGGGATTAAAAATGAACTTTCAGAAGACAAAGGTGATGTTCAATGCTTTTACAAGAAATGAAGATTTATCGATTGATGGAGAAAAGCTGGAGATAACAGACACGTACGTTTATCTTGGACAGCAGATATCAAGTGAGGGTCACATTGATGAAGAAATTAATCGGCGTACAAAACTTGCCTGGAGAGCTTTTGGAAGAAACAGCATAATTTTCAAGAGCAATATGCCATTATGTCTTAAAAGAAAAGTGTTTGATCAATGCATCCTTCCAGTGCTTACGTATGGTGCAGAGACGTGGACCTTAACTAAAAGAGACATACAAAGGCTGCAGACAACTCAAAGAGCCATGGAGAGGTGCATGCTTGGTGTAACCAGGAGAAATAAGAAGAGGAACTCGTGGATCCGAAAAATGACAAGAGTGGAAGACATCATGATCAGAGTTAAATCCCTGAAATGGCAATGGGCTGGACATACTGCCAGAAGGACAGATCATCGATGGACAGCCGAAATTTTAGATTGGATTCCAAGGGACAGGAAAAGACCCAGAAGAAGACCACATGGGAGATGGGTGGATGAAATTCGAAAGTATGCAGGGGTGACATGGAGGAGACTGGCACAAGACAGACCGTTGTGGAGGAAACTTGGGGAGACCTTCGTCCAGCAGTGGATTGATAATGGTTGACAATGATGATGATGATGATATATTTCTACTTCTATTCTTATTTATATATATATTTTTTTTTATTCTTATTTATATATATATATATATATTTCTATTTCTATTCTTATTTATATATATATTTCTATTTCTATTCTTATTTATATATATATATTTCTATTTCTATTCTTATTTATATATATATTTCTATTTCTATTCTTATTTATATATATATTTCTATTTCTATTCTTATTTATATATATATTTCTATTTCTATTCTTATTTATATATATATTTCTATTTCTATTCTTATTTATGTTAATTCTATTCTTATTTCTATTCTTATTTATGTTAATTCTATTCTTATTTCTATTCTTATTTATGTTAATTCTATTCTTATTTATGTTAATTCTATTCTTATTTCTATTCTTATTTATGTTAATTCTATTCTTATTTCTATTCTTATTTGTGTTAATTCTATTCTTATTTCTATTCTTATTTATGTTATTTCTATTCTTATTTCTATTCTTATTTATGTTAAATCTATTCTTATTTCTATTCTTATTTATGTTAATTCTATTCTTATTTAGTTCTATTATTATTTATTTCTACTCTATTCTTGTTTAATTATATTCTTATTTACATGTTGATTATATTATCTTAATTATATTCTACATAGGCAAGTCTTTCGATGCTTTTGACTGGAAGGTGCATTTTACCTGTCCGAAAGGGCCCAAATTGCAAATATTAAAAGGTATTTTTAGTCCAAAGCTTACGCCAATGTTATGGATATTTCTAATTTAATCTGCACTTCGGGATTCTTTCTATTACGTAAACTTCGTCGATTAACGATTCCCTTTCGGAGTTGTACATAACTTACTCAAACAGCCTGTTCAGTTTGGCAAAGCTAATAGTGGGTCAAATGAAAATAAATAGCGAATACAAGAGTGTTGACTGTGGAGAGATGAAAAACGTGTAGATGTAATACGTGTGTGTGTGTATATATATATATATATATATATATATATATATATATATATATATATATATATATATATATATACATCTACATATATCATCATCATTGTCAACCGTTATCAATCCACTGCTTGACGAAGTTTTCACCAAGCTTCTTCCACAACGGTCTGTTTTGTGCCAGTCTCCTCCATGTTACTCCCGCATAATTTCGAATTCCATCCACCCATCTCCCATGTGGTCTTTTTCTGGGTCTTTTCCTGTCCCTTGGAATCAATTCTAAAATAATTTCGGCTGTTCATCGATGATCTGTCCTCCTGCCAGTATGTCCAGCCCATTGCCTTTTCAGGTATTTAACTCAGATCATGATGTCTTGCACTCTTGTCATTTTTCGGATCCACGAGTTCCTCTTCTTATCTCTCCCAGTTACACCAAGCATGCACCTCTCCATACTTTCTTGAGTTTTCTGCAGCCTTTGTATGTTTATTTTAGCTAAGATCCAAGTCTCCGCACCATACGTAAGCACTGGAAGGATGCATTGATCAAACACTTTTCTTTTAAGACATAATGGCATATTGCTCTTGAAAATTATGTTGTTTCTTCCAAAAGCTCTCCAGACAAGTTTCATACGCCGATTAATTTCTTCATCAATGTTACTCTCACTTGATATCTGCTGTCCAAGATAAACGTACGTGTCTGTTATCTCCAGCTTTTCTCCATTAATCAATAAATCTTCATTTCTTGTAAAAGCATTGTACATCACTTTGGTCTTCTGAAAGTTCATTTTTAATACCACTTCTTTAGTCTTGTCAGCAAGTTCATGGATCATACTCTGCAGCTCTGATGGGGTAGTTGCAAAAATGACTACGTCATCAGCTAAACGAAGGGGAGTTAGATAATCTCCATTAATCTTTATCCCTTTGTTTTCCCAGTTCAGTGATTGAAAGACATTTTCCAATGTGGCATTAAAGAGCTTGGGAGACATGGTGTCACCTTATCTCCCTCCCTTTCCAATTTTTATGTGTATTGTATTTTCAAACAGCCGAATCTTTGCACTTGCATTTTCATAGATGTTATTATTAATATTAATGTATACATCTTCAATACCGCAGGATTTCAAAGCCATTGTAACTGCTGATTGTTTCACCGAATCAAAGGCATTTTCATCGTCGATAAAAGCCATGCACAATGGAAGTTCATATTCCCTCGCTCTTTCAATTAGTTCTCCCAGCACGTGGATATGATCTATAGTGCTGTAGCCACTCCTGAATCCAGCTTGTTTTCTCGGTTCAGCCATGTCCAGTGTTACCTTAAAGCGGTGTGAAATAACTTTAGTGAAGATTTTATAAACCACTGATAGGAGAGTGATAGGTCTGTAGTTCCTGAGATCCTCAATGTCACGTTTTTTATGTAGCAGGATCATTGTAGCGTTGTTCGAATCCCCAGGAATATTTTCTTCATTAAGGCATCGAGTGAAAATTTGGGCGAGTATTGTTTTGATTTCTCCACTTGCTTCTTGTATGATGTCTACAGTAATTCCATCTTCTCCTGGAGCTTTTAACCGCTTCATGTTCTTGATTGCATGTGCAACTTCTGCTAGGTGGACTGGAAGAACTCTGGTACTGGTACCTTTCATGATGTCTGGAGTACATGTACTATCCCTTTCATATAATTTGGAGTACAAACCTTTCACTCTTATCAAAATTTAGCCTCTATTTCTTGTTACAGAACCATCTTCTTTTCTCAGAGCCATAATCTGTTTTCTTCCCCAACTGAGGTGTACCTTTGCTATCTTTAGACTTTGGTTGTTTCCAATTGCTTTCCTCACTAGTTCACAGTTGAATTTCCTTATGTCTTCAGTGATACTTTTGCGTACTGTCTTGCATAGCTCTATATATTCCATTTTGGAAGCCACATCTTCTTTAGTTGTCCTCATCTCTCTTTTTTTTTTTTGCATCAACATTTTGGTTTTTCCTGATAATTTGTTCGCATGGAACTTGTTCTTAGACCCGCTAATTTTGTTGCTGTTTCCGTAAAAGCTTTGGTTACTTTTTTGTTAACTTTAGAAATTACCACTTCTTCCGTTGGTGTTTCTTAAGGTTAGTTATGTCAATACATTTTGCTTGTCTTATGAGCTTGCCATGTTCGAGTTTAGTGTTGAGGTGCATCTTTCATCTCGAGCTGTGTGACACGTCGCATTGTCGTACTGGATATATATATATATATATATATATATATATAGATATATATATCATCATCATCATCATTGTCAACCATTATCAATCCACTGCTGGACGAAGGTCTCTCCAAGTTTCCTCCACAGCGGTCTGTCTTGTGCCAGTCTCCTCCATGTCACCCCTGCATACTTTCGAATTTCATCCACCCATCTCCCATGTGGTCTTCTTCTGGGTCTTTTCCTGTCCCTTGGAATCCAATCTAAAATTTCGGCTGTCCATCTATGGTCTGTTCTTCTGGCAGTATGTCCAGCCCATTGCCATTTCAGGGATTTAACTCTGATCATGATGTCTTCCACTCTTGTCATTTTTCGGATCCACGTGTTCCTCTTCTTATCTCTCCTGGTTACACCAAGCATGCACCTCTCCATGCTTCTTTGAGTTGTCTGCAGCCTTTGTATATCTCTTTTAGCTAAGGTCCACGTCTCTGCACCATACGTAAGCACTGGAAGGATGCTTTGATCAAACACTTTTCTTTTAAGACATAATGGCATATTGCTCTTGAAAATTATGCTGTTTCTTCCAAAAGCTCTCCAGGCAAGTTTTGTACGCCGATTAATTTCTTCACCAATGTGACCCTCACTTGATATCTGCTGTCCAAGATAAATGTATGTGTCTGTTATCTCCAGCTTTTCTCCATCAATCGATAAATCTTCATTTCTTGTAAAAGCATTGAACATCACTTTTGTCTTCTGAAAGTTCATTTTTAATCCCACTTCTTTACTCTTGTCAGCAAGTTCCTGGATCATACTCTGTAGCTCTGATGGGGTAGTTGCAAAAATGACTATGTCATCAGCAAAACGAAGGTGGGTTAGATAATCTCCATTAATCTTTATCCCCTTGTTTTCCCAGCTCAGCGACTGAAAAACACTCTCCAATGTGGCATTAAAGAGCTTCGGAGATATGGTGTCACCTTGTCTCACTCCCTTTCCAATTTTTACGTGTGTTGTATTTTCAACCAGCCTAATCTTTGCACTTGCATTTTCATAGATGTTATTAATAATATTAATGTATGCATCTTCAATACCGCAGGTTTTCAGAGCCATTGTAACTGCTGATGGTTTCACCGAATCAAAGGCTTTTTCATAATCGATAAAAGCCATGCACAATGGAAGTTCATATTCCCTCGCTCTTTCAATTAGTTCTCTCAGCACGTGGATATGATCTATTGTGCTGTAGCCACTCCTGAATCCAGCTTGTTCTCTCGGTTGAGCCATGTCCAGTGTTACCTTCAAGCGGTGTGAAAGAACTTTAGTGAAGATTTTATAAACTACTGATAGGAGGCTGATAGGTCTGTAGTTTTCGAGATCCTCAATGTCACCTTTCTTATGTAGCAGGATCATTGTAGCGTGTTCCAATCCTCAGAAATCTTTCCTTCATTAAGGCATCGAGTGAAAATTTGGGCGAGTACTGTTTCGATTTCTCCACTTGCTTCTTGTATGATGTCTACAGTAATTCCATCTTCTCCTGGAGCTTTTCCCCGCTTCATGTTCTTGATTGCATGTGCAACTTCTGCTGGAAGGACTGGAGGAACTCTGGTACTGGTATCTTTCATGATGTCTGGAGTGCATGTATCATCCCTTTCATATAATTTGGAGTAGAAATCTTTCACTCTTGTCAAAATTTCGCCTCTATTTCTTGTTACAGAACCATCTTCTTTTCTCAGTGCCATAATCTGTTTTCTTCCCTTACTGAGATGTCCCTTTGCTATCTTTAGGCTTTGGTTGTTTTCAATTGCTTTCCTCACTAGTTCACAGTTGAATTTTCTTACGTCTTCAGTGATACTTTTTCTTACTGTCTTGCATAGCTCTATATATTCCACTTTGGAAGTCACATCTTCTTTAGTTGTCCTCATCTCTCTTCTTTTTTGCATCAACATTTTCGTTTTTCCTGATAATTTATTTACATGCAACTTGTTCTTAGACCCAGCTAATTTTGTTGCTGTTTCCATAAGAGCTTTGGTTACTTTTCTGTTAACTTCAGAGATGTCCACTTCTTCTGATGTTAGGCCTTCTAAAGCAGAGAACCTGTTCTTCAGTTCCAACTTGAAGGTATTATGGTGTTTTTTAAGGTTGGTTATGTCGATAGATTTTGTTTGTCTTATGAGCTTGCCACGTTCCAGTTTAGTGTTGAGGTGCATCTTACATCTCACCAATCTATGGTCACTACCTGTGTTGAACTTGTTTAGCACACTGCAGTCTTCTATGACGAATTTTTTGTTACACATAATAAAATCAATTTCACTTTTCTTCCCATTTGGATGTCTCCATGTCCATTTCCTGTGTGGCTTTTTCTTGAAGAAGGAGTTCAAGATGAAAAACCCTTCTGCCTCTGCAAACTCAACGAGAGTATTTCCACGCTGGTTTCTGTTGCCGTGACCGAATTTACCTACTGAAGTTTCATTCTGTTGCCGTTGCCCTATTTTTGCATTGAAATCTCCCATAATTATTTTCAAGTGCTGCTTACCTTTATTATTTAGATGACAAATTTCCTCATAAAATTCTTCAATTTCTTCTTCAGGATGACTTGTGGTGGGTGCATAAGTTTGAATAATCTGAGCCTGGTATCTTTTCGAGAGTTGGATAACAAGTCGTGCAGCTCTGTCAGAGGAACTTTCAACTTCTACAACTTTATCCTTCAGTTTCTTGTTTATTATAAATCCAACACCACTAGTTCTGCCAGTATCTGTCCCACGATAGTAGAAGAGATGTCCACTTTTCAGTTCGATGAGATCTTCTCCTTTTCTCCTTACCTCACTTAGCCCAACGATGTCCCACTTGATCCTTTGTAGTTCCTCTTCCAATTCAAGAAGCTTTGAATCAGAAGATAGGGAGCGTCCATTGTACGTAGCCAAGGTCAGCATCAGATGGGAGCCTAGTCCGGTCGTCCGGGGATTCTTAGCACCCTCTGCCTTCATGTCGCACTGGCCGCTGCCTTGGCCAGGTACATTCCAGCTGCCGGAGACTGAGGGCCAAGATTTAAGTTGTGGAATCATTTTGGAGGGGTTTGGCCATAACTCACCACGCTGGCCAAGCGGGTTGGTGAGTGTGGGATAGAATTTCCTCTAATCCCGATGGTATAGTTATACCGCTATTGGCGGTCGTCAGAGCCCCTTTAGTGGGAACAGGATGCACCACGAGAAGGCGGGGTTGGCATTTGTCAAGGAGAGGCTGTGATGTTACGCATCACCTGACCTTACATCCCAGATATATATATATATATATATATATATAGATATATATATACGGTCAAGTCACATTATTGTGACCACCAGATAATATCCAGAAGCTCAATAAGGTGCTAATGTCGGGAGCGACTCCGTAAGGTGTGGCAAGATGTTCACAGCTATGCTGGAGGGTGCTTGGTGGAGGATCCGTAGAGCGAATCAGACAATCGAAGTGGTCCCACAGATGGGCAATTGCGTTTATGTCTGGGGAATTAGGAGGCCAGGGAAGTACTTCGAAGTCTCCATCGTGCTCTTTCAACACTCTCGGACATCTCTAGCTGTGTGACACGTCGCATTGTCGTGCTGGATATATATATATATATATATATATATATATATACATACGGTCGAGTCACATTATTGTGACCACCAGCTAATATCCAGAGGCTCAATGAGGTGCTAATGTCGGGAGCGACTCCTTAAAGTGTGACAAGGTGTTCACAGCTATGCTGTGGAGGGTGCTTGGTGGAGGATCCATAGAGCGAACCAGACAATCGAAGTGGTCCCACAGATGGGCAATTGGGTGGGTTTATGTCTGGGGAATCAGGAGGCCAGGTAAGTACTTCGAAGTCTCCATCGTGCTCTTTGAACCACTCTCGGACATCTCTAGCTGTGTGACACGTCGCATTGTCGTGCTGGACGATCCCATCTGCCCCATGAAAGACAATAAGCATATATAGCTGTAGGTGGTCTGCAAGGATGGGTTCACAACGAATTCGGTCTATAGTGTCTTCCACAGGTATGAGTGGACCCAGGGAATGCCACAAAAACATTTCCCACACCATAACGCTGTTCCCACCAGCTTGTGTTTTTCCAGCAATGGTTGAAGAGTGTTTGCAGTACGATGTTTATCGCCTTATACTCCAACGTCCATCCGTTCGATGAAGCAGAAACCGTGACTCATCGGAGAAGGAAATTCTTTGTCATTCAGCGGAGGCCCGATTCCGATAATGCCGCGCAAATATAAGCCTTTTTCTGCCGATGCATCTTCGGCAGCATAGGTGCAGTGACCATTCGTCTGCATCGGAGCCCTATACGCAGCAGGGTTTGCTGGTTATATAAGGTGTGCTGTAGGTATTCTGATATGCTTTCAGAATACCTACAGCGCACCTTATATAACCACCAAGACAGTTCACGACACGTGCCTTCCTTCATTGGCTACGGGCTGTTGACTTCAAAAGTAGGAGGTGGTCACAATAATGTGACTTGATTGTGTATATATACAAAGTGTGATCTGCGTATGATTTAAAAAACAGTGTGCTGGTAACTGAAACTTCCTTTTGATTGCCACTTTGTAATCAATAAAGCCGGTTCAAGTTTACATGAGTGCTGATTATTTCAAATTAGTTCCCCTTGCCGTATATTTCAAATTAGTTCCTTTCTGTGTTATATAAGTGTTCAAAAGATTAGCTAAAGATATATAATTAATTAATTAATCAAAACGTCCAAAACTAAAATCATTATAAAGACTTAATGTCAACCGCTTTTCAAATACAACCTGAAGATTATTTTTAGAATGTGAAGAACCCTTAAATATTTTTTGATGAATCATCTCCTCATGTGTGTGTGTGTGTGTGTGTGTGTGTGTGTGTGTGTGTGTGTTACATTTCATCTGCAATTGAAAAATATTTTTATCTGTAATTGAAAAACATGTTTTACCTGTAATTGAAAAATATGCTTTATCTGTAATTGAAAAACATGTTTTATTTGTAATTGAAAACACACACTCCTGCATTTTTTCTTAAAAAGAAACGTAAACATTCATAAATTTGCTTTGTAAGTAGGTCTTTAAATTATGAATAGTTCCACAAATCGGAAAACTAAAGAAGATAAACAGCGATTTTCCCATTATTAATAAATTGAGTAATGTTAACACACCACTCAGTTCAAATATCTATAGGTTCCTAGTGAATGTGGTCAACTCACTACACTGCTCAAACTCCTAAAGAACGTTCTTATTATCTTTATACGATTCCCTAACATTTTAGCTGATAGTTTTCCGAAACTTAACCACAATTGAACACGAACTATAATAAAATCTAAAGTTGGCGAAAACTGACTGTTCGGTGAAATTAACTTTTAGGTGAAGCCTTCAGAGTCCCTTTTGTTCTAATGATTTTCAGCCAAATGATTTTTGGTCAAGTGAACGATAACCATGATGAAGAGATCTGTATGACAACTGTTACGGATGTAATCTTACACCGAAATATTCTGTGATTGATCTGTTATGTTACCTAGGAAAAGAGTGGATTATTACATGCTTTTTGTTTTATCCTGAAAAGGACAAATCAATCATAGAACTACAAGTTAAGATGAGTCTCTTAAACGAACAGAACCTCCAACCGCTGTTCACGATCTTAACCACAACATTCCTCAGCCCAATCTTTTTCGGCTTTCTAACAAGGACGTATGGTTAGAATCACCTACATGATTTGTCGATAGACTGCTGGAGCCTAGCTTGGTGTCAGCAACTGCGTATTATGTGGGTGGATACGCGTGTCTCATAACGTCATTTAACACATGAACATATTTAGCATACTTCAACTAATGTATCTCTGCACCTAATTATTCAGAGTGGTCCACAATTTAGGCCCTATTCTCAGGACATTATTAAAACATAATTATGCTAGTTACAGACATAAGACTTATTGTGTTTGAAGAATAAACATCTGAAGTCCCTTAGGATACATACTAATACACTTCTATATGTGCCTGCTTAGTTGCAGGGAGCATGTAAAACCTGTACTCAATTTCTCGAATCTCAGTCGTAATAAATACATACCAACAGCAGCAATGGTGTTCACGTATCTTTTTTTCTTTCTTTCTCTCTCTCTCTCTCTCTCTCTCTCTCTCTCTCTTTCTACCTCTGTCTCTTCCACTCTTTCTCTTCTCCTCCTCTCTCTCTCCCTCTGTCTCCCTTCCTGGCTCCCTTACTGGCTCCCTCTTTCACACTCTCATCCTCTGTCTCTCTTCCTCCTCTCTCCCTTCATCTTTCCCTATCTCTCCCTCTGTCTCTCCACCTCTCCCCTTCTCTCTCTCTCTCTCTCTCTCTCTCTCCCTCCACTTCTCCCTCGCCGATCTCCTGTTCTCTCTCCTGTCTCACTTTCTCGCTTCTTCCCCTTCTCCCTCTCTCCTATTTCCCCTCTCTCACCGCTCTCACTTTCTCTTTACCTCTCTCTTTCTCCGTACTCCCTCCCTTTCTCTTTTCTGTACTAACTCCCGTTCTTTTCCCCCTCTCACTTTCTCTCTCTCTCCCTCTCTCTCTCTGTCTATCCCTTTCTCTTTCCCTCTCCATAACTCTCTCCCACTCTCCCTCTTTCAGTCCCTCTCCTCGTCTCTCTCTCTTCCTAAGCTCTTTTAAATCATTCTCCCTTGGTTCTATAAATTCTGTCTTTGACAAATCCCAATAAAAATCCAATGGGGCTATATTAGCTGAACGAGCTGGCCACGCGATTGGACCATCTATTTCAATCTAGCGCTATAGCAGCATAGTATCCAAATAGTCGCGAATACTTAAGCGTCTGAAAAGTATTAACTCCGAGTTATCAAAACGCGCTGATACGGCTCCCACGAATATATTCGTTGTCTAAGAAGGGGGATGAATGAGGCAGGAACGAGTGAACTTGTGCACCAGAAAGCGTTGCTTTTTCTTTAGCTTTGTTATTCAGAGTGGTCATTTAGCTGGATGATTGATGCTAATCCCATTTGACTGATTACTGTCAACAAGACCTATGGCGAGAAACCTAAAATAGGAAAGGGTAGATGTTTAAATCATTTTGTCCTTCTAGCGTGTTAGGAGGACACCTTTCTCCATCATGTCTTGGATCACGGAGCACAGAATATAACACTATAAAGGAGTTCTCTCATCACAGCGACTGGTTTATAATCGATATAATAAGATAAGAGGGTAAAGCAATTGTTTTACGGAAAGATTTCGCAGAAGCCGGTCGCTATGTGACCATTTCTGTTTAGGAAGCTTAGAAAAAGTTGGCCGCCGTTTGTTTCAAGTACATCGACCCCTTAAAGGGTTAAGAAGTAGTTTTCCAATCACCACCCTCAGACAAATGGATAAGAATTTCCTTAATAGAGGTGCACTTATACTTTATAACTTTTTTGGCACAAAAGTTTGCTATCTTGCTTCAGATTCTTTTGTTTACTGTGTTTTCTACTGCTTACTGAACTGGTGTAACTAAAAGCTGAGTCGGTGCAATGCTCTTGCTCACAACACCTTAGCTATGGTAAAATGTTAGTGTTAACACCACCTTAGGAATGGTAAATTTCAGCATCGCCCTCAAGACTCAGCAAAAGTAAACTTGGGAAAAAGTTTAGACCAATGGGAAAAAACCTTTTCCCTGATTGGCTGCTGAGTAACGAAGCAAATAGCCGACTCCTCAACGTACACTGAACAAACGGCAATTTTATTTTACCAGGTGCCAAATTTCGATATCCCTCTGGAAAACTTATTTTGTGTGTGCTGTTTTTTTTTATTTCAGGTACCCCATTTTCCCTGCCCTTTTACCTGGTTACTGCGGTGTGCTGTCGGGCGTTTTAGATGGAGACGTTCTTGCTCTGAGTATGCAAGTAAGTATGTAGGGTCGCTTATAACTTCACTTCTTAACGGAAAACCGTATACTTCTTAAACTCTTTTCCTTCCGCACTTTTCATTCACACTATTCTATCAGAGCAATCTGTTCTCGCTCCAATATTTTCTTATATTTCTCCTGCCAAAAGGCGCAGCGCGCTGTTGGAACCGGGATTCTGAACCTAGATCAGGAACATGACGTAGTACCAGCAAGTCAGATTCAATGTTCTCGCCAGCATCAAAATTTCGAAAGAATCGACACAAAGTTTAATTTTACTTCCGCTGGTGAAAGGAACAAAACTACTCCTTATATCTTCTTTATATCTCAAAGAAAAATCGATTCTACCGATATAAACAGCAATTTGAAGTCACTGGAGAAGAGAAATAGGTGACAAGAACCACCCCTTTTGGCAGATCTTACCACCCATTTGGCATCATCATCGCCTATTTGTTACAGCGAGATGTAATTTATTCTGTCCTGCTGTCAGAAATTCTGCTCCATCTACTTGAATTCTTGGAAATAGTACGGGAACTTATAAGCTCACGGGTGTGATGGGAATATCCTATCCTTAAATGACTCAAAGTGTACATATTTTGCTCATTTAATTTACTTCATATTTTTGTTAATTTTAATCTTTTAAGCGGCCGATTTACTTGACTCAAATGGTGCCTAAAATTTTCTTTGTCCCCCAAACATCAATGTTTACATAACTTCCGAGTGTTATCACGCTTACATAACAATGTTCAAGAAACTGAGTTTTTTTTTTAGGTCAATAAATCCTTCTTTTACAAATATTCGGTTTCAGTCACCTTTTTCTACACAAGGAAAGCACTGTGTTAACGCATATGTACAGTAAAATACTTACAGAGTCATTTTACAAACCCAAAATATCACTAGAAAATTCCTAAATAATCCAGACTTTGTTAAAATTACCGGTCAATTTTAACAAAGTGTTATTAGGAATTATATTAGAGATTTCAAAACTACATATATTAGATATATTATAAATATATTTATATATATTCTAGATATATTGAGATTTCAAACTTTATACCAAGTGTATCAATGAAGTTCTGTGAAGGCTGTCGTAAATCATAAAAGGAAGCGTTGTAAAAGGTGCGGTAACTTGCACATCGCTGTCAAATACATGAGCGAAGGTGGCCGTAACCGCCATGGAGTCGTAAGGAAGGGTATGACGTAGAAAACGTGTCGCGGAAGGTGCATGTTGTTAGCTAACGAAATGAAGCAAAGAGCATCTATAAAATTCTGTTTGAATAAGGTCAATGCTGCATTGGATGACTCCATTTATTTGCCTGATCTGGTATCGGTTGAATGTTTATGTTTTCGCGACAGGAATTACCGCTCAACGGGAAGAGATTTGTAGTCGTATAGGATATTCGAACGAACGTGACGACACAGCTGCTGGCAATAACAATTTGAGAACTTTCCCATAGTTTACAGCAGTTATGCTAATGATGAGAAAAGTGTAATGCATCCGTGGAGGAAAATCTTGTTTTCCTAAATATTTCCTGTTCATTTTTACCGTGCATTTGCTAAACTTTATCGACACATGTATGTAGAGTATATCAGCATTTTTCTATGTAAATTTACGGTTTGAAGCAATCTCTTGTACAAGCGATACCCTTCCGTAATCTCTGAACCCAAGACTTAAATCCTGTCTGTAAATACTTCGGAGAACTGTGTTCAACTAACGCCTTCTAAAACCGAAAGCCAAACAACTCATTCCTTATGTCATCATACGTGGGTGGCATGCTTGTTTCCAGCGGTCTTCAGTCAAATAGAATATGAGGGGTTCGCCTATCATTTTAACCGTGTTCACTTTGTCCGCGTTCACTTGGTCCAGTTCATTTCGTCTAGGGTTCACTTTGTCTACTGCTTACTTTGTCTGCTGCTTATTTAGTCCACCGTTCATTTCGTCTGCCGTTCGTGTTGTCGTCATTCATTTCGTCCTCAAAATGGATGGAACACTGTGGAAATTATCTGTTTTAATGGATTTTGTATGTGCCTTTACTCAGTCCCAAAATGTTAATTTTAGGCCCTAACACTTGTTTTCAGTTCATAAACCACCATGCTCATATTCTTAACGTTTTCAATGACCAGTCAGGTACATAATATGCTGCATTTTTACGCGGTTACAAAACATCAAAAGAAGCTGCCTTGTGATACCCCATTTGCAGTACATTTTATTATTATTATTATAAGCGCAATAATGAAATGAATTAGGCTAGGGCCACACGAGTGATGATTACTGCCGGATTCCCCTGCTACTTTTTAAAGTGCAAGAAATGAACTCAAAGGTCTGCAACAGTAGTGATTAGACGCAGCAGTAAATGTAGCCAATCACGTAGTGAGGAGTGTTACATATAGGTTATGACGCAGAAGAATGCGCCCCGACCCATTTTTTTCACACAACGACATTTGAAGCGAGTGAGTCAAGTAATTTGTTTCTATTCTATTTTTGTTATTAACCACGATGGATTATAATGACAGTGAATCACTACGTATTATATTGACTGTAATGTAACTGCTACTTTTTCGTCCATGTATGTACAACGCCGCAATACAGTATCAGGTTCTTTAAGCCTATCACTCACAATGGAGAGAAGAAAGTCAAAAGACTTATGGCGTTCTATAATATTCAAAAACCTTATTTGAGAACTGTAGATGTTTTCAGTGAAGAATTGCAAACTTTCCAATATGTAACCTTTCACTGATAATAGGATGTATCCACCACTGCCTAAGATATGTTCGCCGACGTCGGCAACGAATTATTATTAAACACAATAATAATAATAATATAACAGAAGAGAAACTGGGCTTCATTACCCGAGAATTCTGTACTTATTGGCATATTTTCACTATATTCCATGTAATCACTTCCTACAGAAAACTTGAATACTTTCATCGTCCTGGAGTGGGAATCTAACTCGCACCTCCCGATTTCCAGTCGAGCATGCTAGTCATTACACTACTCAGGACAAGGAAACTCCAAGCAACTGGATGTAGATAACAAAAAACCTTCAAATTTGCGCTAGTCGAAGCTATTCGACGAAGATGCCTATAGTTGCTTTGAATTTCATTGTCCTGGGTTGTGTAATGACTAGCATGTTTGACCGGAAATCGGGAGGTGCGGGTTCTATTCCCGCTCCAGGACGATGAAAATTTTCAAGTTTTCTGAAGGAAGTAATTACATAGAATACAGTACAAATATGTCAATAACTACAGAATTATGAGGTAATGAAGCTCAGTCTCTGATCTGGAAGATAGTATTACAATGCCAACCATGTATTTATGAAGAAGTACACTGAAGTGCCAGAAAACCTGGATCACCAGTATAATACTTGGTAGGTACCCCACGGGAGCGCAGGACTACAGAAATACTACGGGACATGGACTCCACTAGCTTCTGGAAATTTGCTGTAGGCAATGCACACCATACTTCCTGCAGAGCGTTCCACAATTCGGGTGTATTCCGAGGTCGCGGATTCCTGTGTTCCATAGCGCGCTGCATGTCATCCCAAATGTGTTCTATCACGTTCACATCTGGGGACTTGGGTGGGAATGGCAACACCCCAAATTCAGATGAATGCTCTTCTAACCATAATGTGGTGTACCGACACTTGTGCGGAGGTGCATTGTCTTGTTGGAACAGGCCCAATCCATCTGCATGAATGCAGGACATGAACTGGTGTACCTCGTCAGGAAGGATGCGCACTTAGCGTTGGCCGGTCACAGACGTTTGTCGACGTACCAGTGGTCACAGTAAAGTCCAGATAAAGACACCTCATACCATTAAGGACCCTTCCCCCCCCCCCCAATAGCTGGTACAGTCCCCTGTTGACAGGCGGGATCCATGACTTCATGGGGTTTGCGCTACACACGAATCCTTCCATCTGCCCGATACTGTTGGAAACGTGACTCGTCAGACCAGGCTACTTGTTTCCAGTCATCAAGTGTCCAGTGGCGGTGTTGCCGTGCCTAAGCGAGGCGCATAGCTCTGTGTCGTGCACCTATCAAGGGGACCCGAGTTGGGCGTCGGCTTCCACAGCCCATATCGTGTAGGGTACGTTGCACAGTCCGGACGCTGATGCTTGTTGAGGCTCCAGCATTGAATTCCGATGCTACCTGCGAGAGTGTCGCGTGATACGATTCTTGACAGCCGACGATGGTTACGTTCACCCAATGTCTTTCGTACGGCCACACTGGTATCGTAGGTTGGATGATTTGCCGGAATTCTTGTAGTCACGGTACACCCTTGCAATGGTCGTCCGTGAAAATCCGAACTTCGTTTCTACCTCCGAAATGTTATGGCCCATCTAACGAGCACCAACTATGACACCGCGTTGAAAATAGCTTAAATCGTTATTACTTGTCATTCTCATGCCAAAAACAGTTCTGACAGCTGGCAAGGATGTCTAGCGCTTTTTATACGCACTGGCGGACGCAACCCAGTACGCGTATATGTGACGTTGCTATGTATTTTGTATAAGCTCGTCAATACCAACTTTTCTGGCATTTCAGTGTATTTCTTCGGGGAAATTCGTTTGAATAATAGAACATTGTTTAATAGAACAGATTTGTTTTATTATTACGCTACAGATTCATGTTGCGTCACACTAGCATCATTCAACTCAACACGCAATCTTGCGATTGCACACATTGCTCAATTGGCAGGGCAGCCGTTGTGATGAGAGCAACATTTAACGGCTACCGTCTAGACTTTGATCTGCAACATTTGTAACAGCTTCATTTACTGATAAAATCCGGTAGTAATTATCGCTCATGTGCCTCTAAGTATTAATTAAGCAATATTATATATTATTCACAAAATCAGATTTGTAAAAAGTTTATTCCAATGACCAGAAATGTGTTGGATTGAAGAAGAATATTTTGAAACCGCGTTCTCCTTTAAACAAAAAGTCTATTTTTCTTCTCTCACACCGCAAATTCACAGTAAATATGAGACTAAACTTTGAAAAGTTTAATGTTTTGAAATACCTAAAAAATATTTACTTTTGATATTTAGGTATTTCAAAACATTAGAAGATTTCTATAAAACTTAGAATTACATAATAGTGATTCACATTGCGCCACACAAAAGAGTTCAAAAGCTTTTCCAATTTCATTTTCTCTATTTACTTTAAAAAACATTTAAATTCCTTTTATTTTAATCGAAAAATTTAAAGGTGAAAGGAAGCATACGTAAGCTATGTCCACTGACGCCTTTGTTTTTCTACCTAGTAACAAAACTTCATTAGAAACAGAAACTTTGCACAGTTTTCCGTCCATTCTGAGACCAAAATGAATGTAGAGACACTGAACGGTAGACGAAATGAACGGTGGACGAAATGAACGGTGGACGAAGTGAACAGTGGACAAAATGAACGGTGGACAAAATGAACAGCAGACATATAGAACGGTGGCCCGAACAAGTGAACAGTGGACGAAATGAACAGTGGACGAAATGAACAGTGGACTAAATAAACAGCTGACAAAGTGAACAGTGGACGAAATGAACAGTGGACTAAATAAACAGCTGACAAAGTGAACGGTGGACAAAGTTAACAGTGGACAAAATGAACTGTACCAAGTGAACGTGGACAAAATGAACAGTGGACTAAAAAAATAGTGGACAAAGTAAACCGTGGATGAAATGAACTGTACCAAGTGAACGTGGACAAAATGAACAGTGGACTAAATAAACAGCAAAGAAAGTGAACTGTGGACGAAATGAACTGGAGCAAGTAAACGTGGATAAAATGAACAGTGAACTAAAAAAACAGCGAACTAAAAAAACAGCAAACAAAGTGAACGGTGGACAAAGTAAACCGTGGACGAAATTAACTGTACCAAGTGAACGTGGACAAAATGAACAGTGGAATAAGTAAACAGCGGACAAAGTGAACGTGGGCAAGATGAACGGTCGACAAAGTGAAGCTTGGATGAAATGAAGTAGATCAAGTGAACGTGGACAAAATTAACAGTGGTCTAAATAAATAGCGGACAAAGTGAACAATGAACGAAATGAAGTGAACCAAGTGAACGTGGACAAAATGAACAGTGGTCTGGATAAACAGCGGACAATATGAACGATGGACAAAGTGAACAGTGGACGAAATGAACTGGACCAAGTGAACTTGGACAAAATGAATAGTGGACTAAATAAACAGGAGACGAAATGAACGGTGAACGAAATGAACCGGACCAAGTGAACTTGGACAAAATGAATAGTGGACAAAATAAACAGGAGACGAAATGAACGGTGGACGAAATGAACTGGACCAAGTGAACTTGGAGAAAATGAATAGTGGACAAAATAAACAGGAGACGAAATGAACGGTGGACAAAGTGAACAGTGGACGAAATGAACTGGACCAAGTGAACGTGGACAAAACTAAAAGTGAACAAAATAAACATCGGACAAAGTGAACGGTAAATAAAGTGAACCGTGGACGAAATGAATTGGGCCAAGTGAACATGGAAAACATGAACAGTGAACTAAATGAACAGCGGGCAAGGTGAACGTGGACAAAATGAACAGTGGACTAAATAAACAGCAGACAATGTGAATGGTGGACTAAGTGAACCGTGGACAAAATGAACTGAACCAAGTGAACATGGACGAAATGAACACCGGCAAAGTAGTGGGTCACTAATGCGAGGTTTGTAGTTCCCCTGAAGTGGCAGAATAGCAGCTGTTTAAATTTATTCGGTATGTGCAGCAAAAGCAATTGGATTTGTGCTACAGCACAACTGCAGGGGACGCCGAGTTGTTAAGCCCCTTTTAAAAAAAATGTTTTTTATCACTAACCGAGTTAGCTTTACGACACAAAGTACCACAAACGACTATATGTAAACGTCATTTTAGATTGTTCCTATTCTCGTCGACATAAACACACACGGAAACTGAAAATGTGGCCCATCTATGATGAAATCATAAACAAGTTGTTAGGCTTTCAGATACAGGGGGCATTGATTTTACTCACCAACATAGAGAAATTTTGAGGACCTCTAGTGAATCAAACCTTTTTCCCGTTCCTCGTGTCAAAATGTAACACAAACACAAAACATCTCTTCCACACTGCCTTTCATCGTATTTAAGAGATGTTTGACATTTCATTCCCTCTCCAAACATTAGAATAAAATTGTCACTTTGTTCTTCGAAACGATGAAGCAGCTCTTTCATTTTCCCCACTTAATAGTTTTTTTATTTTAAAGCGCCTCTGGAGGAATTTTTTTTTCGATTATTTTTAAATTAGGAAGTAAGCATGGAAAAGTGATGCGTGATATCTATTTAACTAGAAATTTTAAAATGCTTGACAAAGTTTTAAAATGCACAGGTATTCTCAACACGATTTCACTCTTTGATTTAGCTGAATAGGAAGCAGAATTTCTCTTCTCGTGATTGTTAGTGCAGTACTGAATATTCAACACATCACTTTAAGGATTACATGTCCCTTAGTCCAGTTGATAATGAAAGGATACTTGAAAGACTGTCCTTGTTAATGTACCAGCTTCTCATCTGAAAGCACTGCATTAACATACTCCAAATGCAAACGGAAACTTGAATAAATTTACCTTTGACATCAGCGTACATTCCATCTAATAACAACCGGTAATATAGCTTCGTGAAAGAGTTCTGCATGCGGCCTCAGTACGAAATTACTAAAATTCACGATGGACACATTTGGGGCGTTTTGTGTTCATTTATTGAACCAGCGCTTAGGTCACAAGATGAATAGCACTAAAAACAAGTTTTCTATGACACGAACAAGTTTTCAAACACATTCAGATCTCAAGAAACAACATTTCGGAATGTATGTAATATCATAGACTGTTTTTAAAATACTAGCGAATTGAAAATTTTAATCCTCAAACGAACTTATACAGAAGAAACTGCTTATAACGCGCCCGTATTTAGGGATAACTCGATTTTAACGAGAAAAACATAACTCTTGTTAAGTACAAGGTTAATTCAAAGCGAATGTGATCGTTTTTAACGAACAAAACTTAGTAATAAAGTCCCTGCATTTAATGAGTGAACGAAAAGCTGAAGTGAACACTTTTTTAAAACACAGGAATTTTTTTTATAAAATTCCATATTTAGTGAGGCAGAAAAAATCGGTTGCACACTCTCCTGGAATGCAGGAATTGAAATTGTGACATACAGAAAAAAATTGTAGGAAAGCAGGGGGATAGTTTAAGAATGATGATAAAGAAAAGCAATGGGAGTCAGTGCATCAAATGCTGAAAAAGCAAGTTGTACAAGAGAATCATTCCTGCATCCACTACAAGAAGGTGTATCACGTCAGCAGAGTTAAAAAAGGCCACCTATTCCTATCCAAAATCAGGACGGGCTGGGTTAAAGCACAAGAAAGTGTTTTTTTGCGCAATAACTAAAGAGACGGATAGGTTGTAACGTATACTCTATATTCACTTTCCTTTTGATTTTACTATCTCTGGTTATTTTATTTTACTATGTAAATTATCTTCTTACTGAACGAAATATTATTTCACCAGCTGAATGTGATCTGGCAATGAGTGTAAGTCATGACGTGGTGGTAGCTAGTATATAGGCGCGTTCATCGAGACTTAGGCGTTGTGTGTTGTTATGAGGTGTCGCGTGGTTGTTGCGTTGCAGTGTGTTGTTATGTAGTGGTGTGTTGTGTGTGCTTTAGTTGACCAAGAGTCTTGGAAATAAAGAGGTTTTTCAGTAAGTCAGTCTTTCTCAATTCATAGTTTTTGTCAGACCTCTGTCTGGCTGTTAGGATAATAATATTTATTTGATTCCTATAAATAACCAACGTTGAGACTTTGTTTACGTTCATAATTAACTAGTAACAACACCCTTTTGAATTCATTATTTTGAAGCTTAGTGCTAGTATATCATTAGCTAGCTGGTAGGAAGAGAATCATTCATAATAATTTGCTTAGCGGAAAGTAAATAAAGCTAATTCATTATAATTGGCGCCCGAACTTTTCTCGAACACGAGATCCTGACTATTATTATCCATGTCTTCCTTAAGTGAGACAACTTCAAATTTCCACCATTCGGCAAGTCTCGAGGGTAATGGTGTTTTTTTTGACAATTTGCACGAAGCCTGTGGCTCTGACTTTGATATGAATGATCTACACATACCCAGGCATTCTTCACAATTTCATAATGCACCGGCTTCCTATTACTCTGAGTCGCGGGTCGTACCTGAGGGAGTTCAATCCTCTCAGCGAAGCAGAATGCTTGCCCATTTCGTGCCGCATGCAGGAACAATTCATTTCAATGGTTTGGAGGGGTCCTTAAAGTTCCTCGAAGATCTGGAAGATCATTTTGATCTATATAATATTCCTGAAGACTGCAAGGTCCAAATTGCCGGGACTTGCTTGAGGGATACCGCTAAGACCTGGTATCGGCAGTGGAGAGGGTCGAACCCGGATTCTCATTATGAGAATTTCCGTGCAGAATTCTTGGAGGTCTTTCCTTTCGGCCTCAGTCGAGCTAGCCTTGCTCAACAGCTTTTTTCGCGTCAGCAAGGTCCCAATGATAGCCCTGTTGCATTTGCATTGGAAACTACACGCCTATACAACCTATGGGATCCACATGCCAGTCATGTTGACATGTTGGATACCCTCGTGCAGCAGCTCGACCCATTCTTACAAGATTTTCTTGAGGTTCGACACCCTGCCACAATTCATGAATGCCTTCGCCTCATACGCACGTATGAAGAGCGACATGGCAAACATGGTTCAACTCACCATGCTCGGGCACCCCGCGAGGCTTATTACGAAAACCCTCAGCGGCATAATAGACATAACTTTCAGCGCGAGCATACACAGGTGCCCACCCAAGCTTCATACGTTACACCACACAGAAGAGTGGCAAACCAACAGCGAGTTTCTGCACAAGCTTCGGAATATCGTAATAATGCACAGTATGCTCGACCCCGTTTCACTCAGCAGCATTCGGAACGTTATCCTGCTCAGGGCAATGATAATTTTTCTGCCCGTGCTGAGGGCAGACGTAACGGATATGAAAATGTCAACAGACACGCGGAGTTCCCGACACAGGTTTCACGCAGATCTCCTCATCGTGAAAATTTTCCCGATACCCGGCAGGGTCGAGGTTTCCGACCACATGATAACCCCACCAGGATTCCTTTAAACTTCCACAGGAAGTAGACGAAGGGTCGGTCCTGCTTCCTGATACCAAACATTCTGACCCTAAAACAGTATTAGTGACTGTTCAAACTCCTCAGTTGCCTGATGTATTCTTGACACTTGAAGACGTTATTGTCGAGACAAAGTTCGACACTATGTCTGAGATCTCAGCCCTAAATACAAAGTTTTGCACTGACACTTTTTCTGCAATACACGTTCAGCCTGCAACGCAGTATTTGCGAGGTGCAAATAATGAAATCTTCAGTATCTCAGGAACTGTCATATTATCTTTAGGGCTGGGAAAAGCTCGTTTTACACATTCTTTCCTACTTATAGACGAGCTACCCGTGAAATGTTTAATGGGAATGGACTTTATAAACCAGTTTCAAATAACTTTGAATTTTGTACAACATGTGATTTCCTTTCCGGAAGTTGTCGAAATTATTCCTACGGTTCCTGTAGATATCACGAGTTTAGTATTGAGTGACCAATTTAATGAGGGGCAACGAGACCAGCTTTCTCTCCTTTTACAGGAAAGCCCTGGTTTATTTTCGGATCAACCTGGTTTCACACAGGTGGTTTATCATGTTATTGACACTGATGGTTCGAAACCAATTGCGACGAAACCTTACCCTTGTGCTCCACATAAGAAACAGGAAATGCAACGTCAAATTGCTGAAATGATTAAGCAGGGCATAATCAGGGAATCAACAAGCGCCTGGGCTGCCCCTGCCTTTTTGGTTCCAAAGAAACAACCCAATGAATTTCGTTTCGTGACAGATTTTCGCAAGCTCAACCAAGTCATAAAAACAATCAATTATCCCCTACCTGTCATGTCACATATTTTAAATGACTTGTCGTCAACCAAATGGATGTCAACTTTGGATTTGGCGAGTGGATATTGGCAGGTGGCAGTACATCCGGACTCTGTCGATAAAACAGGCTTTGTGACTCCCTTTGGGGCCTATGAATATTTACGTATGCCTTTTGGACTAGCTTCTGCACCTGCTACTTTCCAAAAGCTTATGGACACGGTTCTCAGACCTGTCCTGGGTCCCCATGTGCATGTATATTTGGATGATATTATTATCACATCAGAGACTTTTGACGAGCACCTTTCTCTGCTCAAACAGGTGTTCCAACTTATATACAATGCTGGCTTGACGTTAAAACCTAGTAAATGCCAGATAGCGCGGGACGAGATTGTATATCTGGGGTTGAAAATCACTCCCCACGGCTTATTCACTGATAATGAAAAAATTAGGCCTATTGTTGACTTTCCTCGGCCTAAAACAGCAAAAGAACTATCCCGCTTTCTGGGAATGACCGGTTGGTATCAGCAGTTCGTCCCTGCTTATGCTACAATATGTGAGCCCTTGTATGCTTTAAAGCGTAAATACAAGAAGTTTATTTGGACACCTGAGGCTAACGCTGCATTCGAAACACTGAAGTCTGCATTGACTCAGCCTCCGGTGTTGGCTTTCCCGGATCATACTAAGGAATTTGATATTTATACTGATGCATCCGGAGTTGGTCTTGGTTGCGTTTTGTCACAAGCTGGGCATCCAATAGCTTTTGCGTCTCGTACTTTAGCCAAAGCTGAACGCAATTATTCAGCTACGGAACGTGAATGTCTTGCTGTTGTGTATGCACTGAATAAATTTCAATGTTATCTTAATGAATTGACAGTTAACATAATTACGGATCATTCTGCCCTTCAGTATTTGAATTCTGCTAAGCACCTATCTCAAAGACTTATGAAGTGGGCTCTGAAGTTACAAGAGAGCAATATCAAAATTTCGTATCAGCCAGGTAATAAGAATCAATTACCGGACGCATTATCTCGCGTTCCGATTAGTGGGGTCCCCACAGAAACTACTCCTGGATGTCAGCCTTTACTTCTAATAGCTGATATAACATCCAGAGAGCAGATAATGGCAGAATTAATAAATGATCCAGATTTTGGGGATATCTACAATTTTTTGCTTGCGGGTTCGCCCCTACAAAGTGATCCTTTCTCTGGCTGGAAGGTCACAACATTTTGAGGTAATAGAGGGTCTTCTTTATTATACAAAATCTAGGACTACTAGGGCAGAGTTTCGCCCATGTATTCCGCGAACCCTTAGAATGGCTCTTTTAAATGAATTTCATGACAAACCTCTTGCAGGCCATTTAGGTATTCGCAAGACCCGTTGTAAATTGCGGGATGTTGCCTATTGGCCTGGCATGTACCAAAGTGTGCTCGCATACGTTCAATCATGTCACTTGTGTCAGATTAATAATTACCGTAATGTAAGACCGGCCGGTCACTTGAAATCTAGTTCAAGTTCTCATGTGTTTGATATTATTTCCATAGATTTATTGGGACCTTATCCATTATCTGTTAAAAATAAAGCTCGTTATGTTTTAGTACTAACTGATAATTTTTCTAAATGGGTTGAAGTTTTTCCCATTAAAGCCGCTACGGCTGAAGTTATTTGTAATGTCTTAGTTAATGAAGTATTTTCTAGATATGGTGCACCTAATAAAGTAGTTTCGGATAATGGTCCTCAATTTATTTCTGACATTTTTGAAAGAATGTGTGCGAGACTACACATTAAACATATATTCATTTCCCCATATCATCCCCAGAGTAATCCTGCGGAACGCGTTAACCGAACGCTAGTGAAAATGATTGCGACTTTTGTAATGGATCATCATGAAAGATGGGATGACCATTTAGAACTTTTTGCGTTCGCCCTCCGCTCGTCTGTCCACGAGTCTACTAAAATTACTCCTGCAGAACTTTTTCTGGGTCGCAAAATTAAAACCCCTTTTGAAAATTTAACGGGGATTATCGACGAACTAAATCATCTACCAACTCCGCAATCAGTACACATTATGGCAGAAAAAGCTCGTGTTGCAATGCTAGGAGCACAAGCGGCTCAAGCAAGATATTATAATTCTAGGCGTAGGGAACCAGATCTTGTCGTTGGAGATCTCACTCTCGTGAAAACGCACTTCCAGTCTTCTGTTTCGCATACTTTAGTGAAGAAATTTGCACCCAGCTACGAAGGTCCATATCGGGTGGCAAATGTCTTTGAAAATAATATTGTTCTGGAGAAACCGGACAACCATTTTCAATATGTACATGTTGATCAGTGTCGCAAGTATCACGAACGGAATATCGATTTCATTATCAATCCTACTCAACCTTCTGTTCCACAGACTCAAGAATCTATATCTCATGTTCAACCGCCAGAAATTTTGGACGAACCAACAAACATTTTTGAAGAATCTCCAGTGATTTTTCCTTCACCCTCCCCCTCCAGACGGGTTTCTACACACGCAACCTGATTCTCCCATGAGACCAAGGCTCGAATCGAGTTCGTCGAATACTAGTATCGTTCCTTTCCCTCCAACCATTGCCAAGACTATTGCTGCGCCGTTTCCGGATAACTCTGCACCAACGCGGGCTACTTCTTCTTTGAATACCTCGTCCGAAAGTATTCCTATAGGTAAATCTAAACATCGCCCTGCTCGACCACTGAATTACAGCAGCGACTCAGAGGCTTCGGACATTTCTGACTTATCAGTTATGCATCCTCAATTTCCGGTTCCAAACCGTCCAGCACCACCAAAGGCTGGGCGCAAACGTGACTTGTCTCCCCAATCTGCTTCGCCGCAACAGCGACGAAGGCAGAAATCTTTGCATCCACCCGGGTTTCGCCCCTGGAACCTACGCTCAGTTCAAACAGGGCCGATGCCTACTGCTACTCTCATGCCACGTGGGCGTAAGCGAAAGCAAACGATGTGGTCGGAGACACGTCCGTCCAAAAAGATACTGGAAGGACACAACGGGCCCCAGCACAAAGGGACTTCATATCCAAAGCCTGGGGGAGCCCGTTCCTATCAGCCGCAAGGATTTCCGGACCGCCAGACTTCTGACGTTCCTGACCGTTCCTATCAGCCGCGAGGGATTCCGGACCGTCAGACTCCTGACCGTTCCTATCAGCCGCAAGGGATTCCGGACCGCCAGACTCCTGACCGTTCCTATCAGCCGCAAGGGATTCCGGACCGCCAGACTCCTGACCGTTCCTATCAGCCGCAAGGGATTCCGGACCGCCAGACTTCTGACCGTTCTTCTCAGCCGCAGGGATTTCCTGACCGCCAGACTCCTGACCGTTCTTCTCAGCCGCAGGGATTTCCTGACCGCCAGACTCCTGACCGTTCTTCTCAGCCGCAGGGATTTCTGGACCCACAGACTTCAGCCGTTTCGGACCGAAGGATTTCCGCCATTCCTGACAGTTCCCGTCAGCCGCCGGGATTTCCTGACCGACAGCAGACCGATGTTCCAGTTCCGTTCCAGTCCCGGAAGAGATCGAAGCCACCTGATTTTACCAGTCCAATTAGGCCTGGAAAACGTTATCGCACTAGAGTTTTTTATGCGTCCTCAAGATAAGTAAGTTCTCGTGGACAGGTTCTTTTCTCAGTTTGTTGTTTTTCCTGCACGACCAGTTGGCGTGTCAGAATTTCTTTTTTTCGTGTGGGCCTATGCATTCTTTTTTGTGTATATATGTGTGTTTTTTTTTTTTATATTTCTTCTATGTCCATCTACTAATCCACTTTTTTTATATATATCTTTGTGCTTACGGGTAAAATAATAAAATTGTTACTGTTAGGCAGTTCCAGGTAAATTTCGCTGCTGATACAGTTGGTATGTATTTCAACGAATAGGGCGAACGTAATTTGAAATGAAAATAATAAAATTGTTACTGTTAGGCAGCTCCAGGCAATCTTCGCTGCTGATACAGTTGGTATGTATTCACCAAATAATGAGAACGTCATTTGAAACTAAAAAAGTGATTCCTGCTAGGCAGAATAAAAGGAAAGTATGCCGATGTAGGTTTGTTTTGTTCCACAATACAAATTTCACAGTCGAATACAGATTTCGTAAATTGTCATGCCAAGTTGGATAATGTAAATACGGCTACCACCAAACAACAAATCAAAAAAAAAAGATCGAGAAACGTCAATCACCGAAATGTAAGACTAAAAAATAGGTTTTTTTTTCCCAAAATTGATAGGTTTTTCGGAAACAAAAAAAAAAAGAGAAAAAGAAAAAAAAAAAAAATTAAGGGGGAGATGATGTAACGTATACTCTATATTCACTTTCCTTTTGATTTTACTATCTCTGGTTATTTTATTTTACTATGTAAATTATCTTCTTACTGAACGAAATATTATTTCACCCGCTGAATGTGATCTGGCAATGAGTGTAAGTCATGACGTGGTGGTAGCTAGTATATAGGCGCGTTCATCGAGACTTAGGCGTTGTGTGTTGTTATGAGGTGTCGCGTGGTTGTTGCGTTGCAGTGTGTTGTTATGTAGTGGTGTGTTGTGTGTGCTTTAGTTGACCAAGAGTCTTGGAAATAAAGAGGTTTTTCAGTAAGTCAGTCTTTCTCAATTCATAGTTTTTGTCAGACCTCTGTCTGGCAGTTAGGATAATAATATTTATTTGATTCCTATAAATAACCAGCGTTGAGACTTTGTTTACGTTCATAATTAACTAGTAACAACACTCTTTTGAATTCATTATTTTGAAGCTTAGTGCTAGTATATCATTAGCTAGCTGGTAGGAAGAGAATCATTCATAATAATTAGCTTAGCGGAAAGTAAATAAAGCTAATTCATTATAAGGTGAGCAATGGAATATAGAAACTGGATATAACATTTCATAGAATTGTGTTATTTGTATTTGCTTCTTTCACCCTCAAAGTGAGCATTGGGTTTGGAGGATCGGTCCTACTATTGCTTCATGTGTATTGCGGAGTACAACAAAGGCGAGGCTCACGTGGCCGTCGAGTTGAATATATCTGAAAGATTTAATTAATTAACAATAGTGCTAACATAACCAATTAAATCTTTCACGAATAACCAATTTATATATATATATATATATATATATATATCATCATCATCATCATTGTCAACCATTATCAATCCACTGCTGGACGAAGGTCTCCCAAGTTTCCTCCACAACGGTCTGTCTTGTGCCAGTCTCCTCCATGTCACCCCTGCATACTTTCGAATTTCATCCACCCATCTCCCATGTGGTCTTCTTCTGGGTCTTTTCCTGTCTCTTGGAATCCAATCTAAAATTTCGGCTGTCCATCGATGATCTGTCCTTCTGGCAGTATGTCCAGCCCATTGCCATTTCAGGATTTAACTCTGATCATGATGTCTTCCACTTTTGTCATTTTTCGGATCCACGAGTTCCTCTTCTTATCTCTCCTGGTTACACGAAGCATGCACCTCTCCATGCTTCTTTGAGTTGTCTGCAGTCTTTGTATATCTCTTTTAGTTAAGGTCCACGTCTCTGCACCATACGTAAGCACTGGAAGGATGCATTGATCAAACACTTTTCTTTTAAGACATAATGGCATATTGCTCTTGAAAATTATGCTGTTTTTTCCAAAAGCTCTCCAGGCAAGTTTTGTATGCCGATTAATTTCTTCATCAATGTGACCCTACTTGATATCTGCTGTCCAAGATAAACGTACGTGTCTGTTATCTCCAGCTTTTCTCCATCAATCAATAAATCTTCATTTCTTGTAAAAGCATTGAACATCACTTTTGTCTTCTGAAAGTTCATTTTTAATCCCACTTCTTTACTCTTGTCAGCAAGTTCCTGGATCATACTCTGCAGCTCTGATGGGGTAGTTGCAAAAATGACTACGTCATCCGCAAAACGAAGGTGGGTTAGATAATCTCCATTAATCTTTATCCCTTTGTTTTCCCAGCTCAGCGACTGAAAAACACCCTCCAATGTGGCATTAAAGAGCTTCGGAGATATGGTGTCACCTTGTCTCACTCCCTTTCCAATTTTTATGTGTGTTGTATTTTCAAACAGCCGAATCTTTGCACTTGCATTTTCATAGATGTTATTAATAATATTAATGTATGCATCTTCAATACCGCAGGTTTTCAGAGCAATTGTAACTGCTGATGGTTTCACCGAATCAAAGGCTTTTTCATAATCGATAAAAGCCATGCACAATGGAAGTTCATATTCCCTCCTTCTTTCAATTAGTTCTCTCAGTACGTGGATATGATCTATTGTGCTGTAGCCACTCCTGAATCCAGCTTGTTCTCTCGGTTGAGCCATGTCCAGTGTTACCTTCAAGCGGTGTGAAAGAACTTTAGTGAAGATTTTATAAACTACTGATAGGAGGCTGATAGGTCTGTAGTTTCCGAGATCCTCAATGTCACCTTTCTTATGTAGCAGGATCATTGTAGCGGTGTTCCAATCCTCAGGAATCTTTCCTTCATTAAGGCATCGAGTGAAAATTTGGGCGAGTACTGTTTCAATTTCTCCACTTGCTTCTTGTATGATGTCTACAGTAATTCCATCTTCTCCTGGAGCTTTTTCCCTGCTTCATGTTCTTGATTGCATGTGCAACTTCTGCTGGAAGGACTGGAGGAACTCTGGTACTGGTATCTTTCATGATGTCTGGAGTGCATGTATCATCCCTTTCATATAATTTGGAGTAGAAATCTTTCACTCTTGTCAAAATTTCTGCCTCTATTTCTTGTTACAGAACCATCTTCTTTTTCTCAGTGCCATAATCTGTTTTCTTCCCTTACTGAGATGTCCCTTTGCTATCTTTAGGCTTTGGTTGTTTTCAATTGCTTTCCTCACTAGTTCACAGTTGAATTTTCTTACGTCTTCAGTGATACTTTTTCTTACTGTCTTGCATAGCTCTATATATTCCACTTTGGAAGTCACATCTTCTTTAGTTGTCCTCATCTCTCTTCTTTTTGCATCAACCTTTTCGTTTTTCCTGATAATTTGTTTACATGCAACTTGTTCTTAGACCCAGCTAATTTTGTTGCTGTTTCCATAAGAGCTTTGGTTACTTTTCTGTTAACTTCAGAGATGTCCACTTCTTCCGATGTTAGCCTTCTAAAGCAGAGAACCTGTTCTTCAGTTCCAACTTGAAGGTATTATGGTGTTTTTTTAAGGTTGGTTATGTCAATACATTTTGTTTGTCTTATGAGCTTGCCACGTTCAAGTTTGGTGTTGAGGTGCATCTTACATCTCACCAATCTATGGTCACTACCTGTGTTGAACTTGTTTAGCACACTGCAGTCATCTATGACGAATTTTTTGTTACACATAATAAAATCAATTTCACTTGTCGTCCCATTTGGATGTCTCCATGTCCATTTCCTGTGTGGCTTTTTCTTGAAGAAGGAGTTCAAGATGAAAAACCCTTCTGCCTCTGCAAACTCAACGAGAGTATTTCCACGCTGGTTTCTGTTGCCGTGACCGAATTTACCTACTGAAGTTTCATTCTGTTGCCGTTGCCCTATTTTTGCATTGAAATCTCCCATAATTATTTTCAAGTGCTGCTTACCTTTATTATTTAGATGACAAATTTCCTCATAAAATTCTTCAATTTCTTCTTCAGGATGACTTGAGGTAGGTGGCATAAGTTTGGATAATCTGAGCCTGGTATCTTTTCGAGAGTTGGATAACAAGTCTTGCAGCTCTGTCAGAGGAACTTTCAACTTCTACAACTTTATCCTTCAGTTTCTTGTTTATTATAAATCCAACACCACTAGTTCTGCCAGTATCTGTCCCACGATAGTAGAAGAGATGTCCACTTTTCAGTTCAATGAGATCTTCTCCTTTCTCCTTACCTCACTTAGCCCCACGATGTCCCACTTGATCCTTTGTAGTTCCTCTTCCAATTCAAGAAGCCTTGAATCAGAAGATAGGGAGCGTCCGTTGTACGTAGCCAAGGTCAGCATCAGATGGCAGCCTAGTCCGGTCCTCCGGGGATTCTTAGCACCTCTGCCTTCATGTCGCACTGGCCGCTGCCTTGGCCAGGTACATTCCAGCTGCCGGAGACTGAGGGCCAAGATTTAAGTTGTGGAATCATTTTGGAGGGGTTTGGCCATAACTCACCACGCTGGCCAAGCGGGTTGGTGAGTGTGGGATAGCATTTCCTCTAATCCCGATGGTATAGTTATACCGCTATTGGCGGTCGTCAGAGCAATCCCAACACCACGAAAAAATAGTTGTAGAGGAATGAAATGGCGGCAATACATTTGTATAGGTAACATATTTAATCGATTAAGGTTTCAAGATCACAGCTTATTGTAAGCACGAGAAGAGCCTTTTTAAATGTGAAATGCTGGTACATTAATACCCGGTGTAACCGCCAGAATGTTGAATGCAAGCACGCAAACGTTCATGCATTGTGTCGTACAGGTGCTGGATGTCAGTTTGTGGGATGGAGTTCCATGCCTGTTGCACTTGGTCGGTCAATACAGGAACGGTTAATGCTGGTTGGGGGTGACGCTGGAGTTGTCGTTTAATGATGTCCCATTCGTGCTCGATTCGTGAAAGATCTGGTGATCTAGCAGGCCACGGCAACATGTCGACACTCTGTAGAGCATGTTGGGTTACAACAGCGGTATGCGGGCGAGCGTTATCCTGTTGGAACCCCCCTGGAATGCTGTTCATGAATGGCAGCACAACAGGGTGAATCACCAGACCGACGTACAACTGTGCCGTCAGGGTGCGTGGGATAACCACGAGAGTGCTCCTGCTGTCATAGGAAATTGCTCCCCAGACCATAACTCCAGGTGTAGGTCCAGTGTGTCACGGCCGCAGACAGGTTGGTTGCAGGCGCTCATCTGGCCTCCTTCTAACCAACACACGGCCATCACTGGCACCCAGGTAGAACCGGCTTTCATCAGAAAACACAACAGATCTCCACTCCGTCCTCCAATGAGCTCTAGCTTGACACCACTGACGTCGCAAACGGCAGTGGTTTGGACTAAGTGGAATGCACGCTACAGGGCGTTTCGCTCGGAGCTGTCCTTCAAGTAACCGATTTGTAACAGTTTGTTGTGTCACCGTGGTGGCAACTGCAGCTCGAATTGCTGCCGCAGACGCGGTACGATGTGCCACGGCCATACGCCGTACACGGCGGTCTTCCTTCTCAGTAGTGCCACGTGGCCGGCCGGAACCCTGTCTTCTTGAGGCAGTACCTTCCCTTGACCACCGCTGCCAACAATCATGCACAGTGGCTACATTCCTGCCAAGTCGTTCTGCAATATTGCGGAAAGAAAATCCACCTTCTCGTAGCCCTATTACAAGACCTCGTTCAAAATCCGTGAGCTGTTGATAATGGCTTCTTCGTCTTCTTAAAGGCATACTTGACTAACATCAACACCCTACATCGAATCTCAACGATAACTAACGCTCACGAACGTTACAGCGCGTATTTACAGCAAACCTGCTTTGCATGTTCCGAGAGGCACTACTAGCGCCACACGTATGCGCCGAGCGCGAAATTTGCATAGACGTCATCTTACAGATGTACTCTCACCGCCTACCAACTGTCGTTTATCTAACACAACCCCTTCTTGGTGTTGGGATTTTTTATTCCGTCAGTGTATATATATATATAACTTTTCTTTTGAGTTATTCAACACTCTTTAGAAGCAGGTTTTTCGTTTTGGAGTGTTTATGTGTTTTCCGCGGGATATCTGGTCAGCGTTTTTAGGTCTCATTAGTGCTTGTAACCAGAGATTGGTTACAAGTTCTTTGATCTTAGGTCTAGGGCTTTCCTGTAGCTTCAATGATTAGGACAATATTTTGTGAATAATTTACCTTGTACTAGCAATAAGCTGTATTACATATATTTTTATTGTTTATTGTTATATATTTAATTTTTAATTTTTTATTGTTATATATTTTATTTTTTATTGTTATATATTTTATTTTTTATTTTTTATTGATATATTTTTTTAATTGTTATACATTGTATTTTTTATTTTTTTTGTTATATATTATTTTTTATTGTTATATATATTTTTTATTGTTATACATTTTATTGTTATATATTTTATTTTTTATTGTTCATTGTTGTTTACGATTTTAGGTCTGGAGTAAAATGTTCGTTAATTATTGGTGTGTACTAAACCAAACTTCTTTGGAAAATTTTGTGAGTGTCTTAGGCATATTCATTGCTTATCTGAGGCCTGAAAACTGGATCTATGAGTTCAATCTCTCAAGTTCCAACTCTGCATTACTAAAAGTGCACTATATTCCAACGTATTTCTTAAATTTATTGTTTTAAATTTACAATTTTCAAAGTTACTCTTCGTTTATTCGAAAAAAAATGTTTATTATTTTTTTATTCAATTTCTCATGTAACAGGATATGTTACTCTACTTATTTGCCTCTTCTTTGGCTTGATTTTTTGCTTTTTATCAGTAAACGATTAGCATTGCAGGGAATATGCAAATCATGTTCGCCCGGCACGCCACTGAGAAGCACTATAAGAAGGGTGAACAAAAGGCTGGGTGTAAGTAGTGAAAGTGCTGCCGGACCTGTGCGTGGGAAACTTCCTGATGCCTCGTCGCAGAATACGGCAGTCATTCAAGCACGTTTCGGAGTTCGACAGAGGACGAATAGTGGCTTATCGCGACAGCGGTTTATCGTACCGAGACATCGGTGACCGTGTGAGTCGACATCCAGCCACAGTGAGGCGAGTATGGAAACGATGGGTGCAGGAGGGACGGATGGACCGACGTGAGCGATTGCCGCAGTCGCGGCACACCACCGAACGAGAGAACCGGCATGTTGTGCGGCGGGCATTGACGGCTCGCACCGCCACATCACGAACGTTAGCGCAGGAATTGGGGTGCGTTGCGCAAAAACCTGTGACAGCACGTACCGTTCGACGTCGTTTGCAAGAGCGGAGATTTGTCGCACGGCGCCCAATGCTCCGATTACCATTGACGTTACACCACCGGTGAGTGCGGCGGCAGTGGGCCGTTGAACGCCGCACCTGGACTACGGAATGGCACGACATGGTCTTCTCCGACAAATCCCGCTTCTGCCTGGAACACCATGGTGGTCGGATTCGCGTGTGGCAGCTCCGAGGCGAGAAACTGTATGACGCCTGCATTATGCATTGCCATACCGGTCCGTCGCCTGGCGTTATGGTTTGGGGCGCAATTGGATATGACACCCGCACCTCTCTGGTACGCATCGCAGGTACACTATACAGCCACCGCACCATCTCCGACGTCTTGGAGCCTGTAGTCCTCCCTTACCTGTAGGACCTGCCAGCGGCCACGTTTCAACAGGACAATGCGCCCCCTCCCCGTGGCACGCATCGTGCAACAATTCCTCACGGCCCACCAGGTGCCACTGTTGCCGTGGCCCGCCTGTTCTCCCGATATGTCGCCCATCGAACACGTCTGGTTGCTGATCGGCAACCGAGTGGCCCGGCAAGCACAACCCGCGTCTACGCCTGATGAACTGTGGCAACGCATGGAAGCAGCCTGGACCGACATACCCCAAGCCCATATCCAAAGCCTCTTTCGTTCGATGCCGCGGCGTGTAGCGGCCGTTATTGCCAGCCATGGGGGCCACACGAACTATTGATGTCCGCGTGTTCCGCAAGTCGCCCGGGCCTGTAAGCTCAATCGTGTAATCTTTGTTTGTGTTGTTATGTGTCCAGTAAATCTGTCTTTGATATCTCGTGTCCTTCTTGGTATTGCATTTTGGGTGGCCAGCAGTGTATATATATAACGTATTTAGCGTGCTTCCGGATTAAACAAAGGTTTCATCTGTCCTCAGCTCCTCGTTCTGAGCGGGTACTACTCTATACTTATAATTTTGGGGTCGAAAGAAATTAATGTCCGATGACGAGGTACCCTCTTTAAATCCGGCGCGCAAACAATAACATTACTCTCTGTCCAATCCAATGCTTCGGAGCAGCGAGTATGAAAGTTCTTGTTTATTGTCCATTAACTTTCAGCACCTCTGTATTCTGTGTATACCAACTGCATTCTATTGGAAGTATCCAGACACTTGATTATTTAAAAACTGCCTCTAAGAGGAAGAGGATTAATATCAAGTTAGTAAATTCTTTGCTTCTGTCACAGTCTTCACTCGACTGGTAATGCTTCCAGCTAGGAGTTGTTACGTTTCTGTGAGAACTAACCACCATGCTGGCACAAGAGCATTAGTCAGGTCGTTCACTGATATTGGACATCTCGGTCTAGCTAATAGTCGACGTCCCAGTGTACCCAAAACGTGTCCTATGGGGTTGAGAAGTTTTGGGCAAGCCAGTTAAACTCTGCCACAGCCATCTCATTAGACCATTCCTGCACAAAACTCGCTTTGTGGAAGGGGTCCTTTATCAATAGTAAAGGACAGATCATTCACAGAACTATCATCATAATTTTTAGAGCGCCGTATTGTCGAGAATATAACTTTGAGCCGCAGTGTCAATATTCCCGGGTACAGGAACTAGAAGAGCAGACCTAAATCAAGAAAACCGTCTTCAGAGTATCATGCCTCTTCCACCACACCTAACAGTTGGCACAGTGCAGTCAAGCAGATAGCTCCGACACACCAAAATCCGGTTAACGAACTGCAAAATCGCACGACTGCACATGTTGAGACACCTTTAGCACATGGCAGTGACCGACCCAACAGCTGCATCCACGATGTTAGCACAGCAATGGAGCACTGTTACGTGTCAGAATTTGTCCTCTAGCGCAGTTCAAATTATTCGTCTGCTTAACAAAGGACTGGTTGCTAGCAGCCCGTTACTGCGTGACGCTCAAACACAGATGCCTCAGGCTGGCTGCAAAGGGGTCTCGAACCTAGACATTGGCGTGGTGATTGTCAGCACGTCATGTTTTCTGATGAGTCGCAATTCAAAGTGATGCACCATGATGGTCGCAAACGAGGTCGAAATCATCATGGTGAACGACACCTTCCAACCTGCATTTTGCAGACTCATACCTGTAGAATCAAGAGTCGAAAGTGTCATGGTTTGGGACAGCATTCGGTTCAATTCGGGATCTCACCTAATAGTGCGGTCCCTTAGTACAAAAATACTGCAAATCTGTCTCGCAGCATGAAACTCGGCACATGTATCACCTATTATATGCTGAATAAGGTTCCGCTGGAACCCAAACTTGAGGTTTCCCCTGGAGGTTATGATTCAAGATGGTGGACATAATTTTGAAGTTGTCATTTTTTTTTTTGTTCAAAGTCTCGATCCCTACGTTTTCGGGTATGCTGAACTCCAATAAAGGGTTTAAAAATATTTAATCAATAGGATTTAAGATAAAGCGGAATTTCGATAAAAAAAAATTTGTTTTCAAATTATTATGCCGATAAATTTTGTCATTAATGAATTTTCCAAGGTTTACCATTAACTACACTATTTGGTTTTCATGTAAACTGCAAATGAAGTAAAGATGTTAAGAAAAGTGGAACTAGTCGTCGAGGATGCGCCTGAACCGTCGCATCCGCCAATCCACTGGAATCAGTGTCTGTTATGCCAAGAGGACACTGGTGCACCACTTAATAGGGCAGAAGTATCTTTAAATACTCTAAATGAAGACTAACTTGAATTTTCAAGACTGGATGGTTTGTCTAATCCCACTGATTTGTTACAACTGGTTATAGGAAGTGGCCTATCTCAGACTCTCACCGTTCATGACAATAAGTAACATAAAATTTATGGAATAAAGTTTGATAAACATAAGTTCAAATGCCTCCGTGATAGGCGTGACGTTTATTCTAATTTCACTTTCATTTTTAATTCCTTTTCCTATGTAAATTTGAGTTTGTTCTCCTTTACACTTTCTAAACTTAACGTTATGTATTTTCCCTCAAACGAGAATAACGTTGGCAACATACTGAGGTCGGAACAAGAGTGACCTATGTGTGGCTGGATAAGAACGATAGATAAAAAAGGAAATGCAGTGCTTGATAAGAGGGAGATGTTGGATGGTGAACGTCAATGCTTCTTTTGGATACACGACTGCTTAATTATCAGTAAATATTGTAACACTATACTAGCGATCCGATTTATTGTCGTAGGATCACTAGTACAGTGTTACTAACAATTACTTAATTGGTGTACTGCTCCTCGTTATCAATTTCCTTAATTATCGTTTAAGTATCTGTGAAGGCTACATATTCTACTTCAATAACAGTGTTGTGTTCTTGTGGATACCCTCAAGGTGGCAGGAGCTTTGGAAGATGCAATGCGAAATTTTGTCCCACGTATAATAGAAGGCTCCCCTAAAAGCGTCCTGCCTTTGTCTTTATGTAGTAATCGTCGTCGTTAAGATGCACATATATGCGTTCTCGCGTCTTTTGAACAGGCTTTCGATGAACGTTTCATTGCGTCGTCGAAACTTTGGGCACAGAAAGCTCCGAACGTTTATATGCGTGCATGCCACCTGGAGGGTTAATTAAAGTTCCAATGTTGCGTTTCATAGTTAATTAATTGTGGAGATTAATCTAAGTTTTCGTGATCACACCTTGTTGAAGTGCGCATGATCAAGTGCCTATTGACAGCAATACAGGATTAACTGTAAGTAACAACTTTCTGATTTTATTTGAGTGACTCGTAGTTCCTGTATTTGAAGTTTTGATCTATGTAGTGTTTTAGTAAGTAAGCTACACACAAACGCTACATAGTTCAAAAAAAGTGATAAAGGATTTCCTGAACCCGTCAACATCAACTGATTCCCTCACGAGACCAAAAGCTCTCAAAGAGGATATTAAATATTCCTGTCTGCTTTGTGGTGGATCCGAAGAATAAGGAACGCTGGGGTCCGCACTGCACTGGAGATGGGGGCAAATATATAGTTTTTCGCAAGGTAGCTTCAGGATGAAAAGATTTTAGCGAAACTAACTTTTTCTGATTTAGCAGCCCAAGCAGCCAAATACCACAAAATTCGTTATCTGCGATTTGAAACAAGAGCTAGAAGTCAACAACGGCAACGTGATGGCAGAAAAGGTGTCAAGGATTGCTTCAATTTTGCCTGTGTATCAGTATTTTCCCAGAGGGTAGACTACATGGAAAACCTTTACAAGAATAATGAATAGTAGTCTCCAGTTTTTAAATTTGCTGCACTTACAGGTAAAATGGAAGAGAGTATGCGAAACTTTTGTGTCGAAGAGCCAGAAATCCATCGTACAGGACTTAAAAGATGACCTGTTGCCATTGATTTCAGGTTTGGAGTCCACCAAATCTGGAGGAGAAATATTACTTCATTTTAAGGATTCTGTGGGAGATGCCATTCGAGATGCGACATATTGCTGTGCAGTGAGTGACGGGATGTGTCTAGGCCGAGCAGGGAAAATTGTTCGTAGAGATCTTTTAGGGGACTGCTCAAAAGTTGAAGGAACGTTTACTGACAAGTTCGTTCCTACAGAATGTGTCAACAAAGCTTTGGTTTTGCTGTTACAAATGATTCTGGAAGGACCATGTATGGATGAACATGTAAATACACTAACACCTCTTTTATCTCTCACGAACTTATTCCTTTTAATGCTTTGAAATCAGTGCAAAGACATGATAAGGCAACCAGCAGATCGTGAAATACCACTTCCGCTTTATCTTGGTCTTAAAATTTGTTCAAGTACAAGGAGTAGAAATATCTCCTGTAACAATGCCCCCAAAGTATTCTGAGTTGCTTTTATCAACTGTTTGTGTGGGAGATCAAATACCAGATTCAGCAGACGTGGCAGTCAAATTATGGTTAGATCAAGTGTTCCCAAATTTTAATGACGAGAACCCCAATCCACAGGCTCCAGCTGAAGACTTTTTCTTGTCTGGATTTTCAGCTTAGGAAGAATAGTATGTCAAGATTTTCAAATGTCATCAAGTTTTATTACAAATAATCAATGAAAAAGTTCAATCTCCCGCTGTTTGTCGCTCATTGCTTATCGATTCTTGAAGGATGTTTTTGAAGAGCTGAATTTAAATTCAAATGTTTTTTATGTATCTGGTGACCAAGCAATTTACGAATTGGCGAAACAACTGCAGTGGAGGTTCCCTACTCTTAACAGGGAAGACAAGATTATTGTGATGATGGGAGTTCTGCATATTGAAATGGCCATAATGAGCAATATAGGACCATGGCTGTCAGGATCATGTTAGGCTGATATCCTAGTTGAAGCTGACGTAGCTTCATCAGGTCGAGCTGATTTATTCCTTTCGTGCCCTCATGTTAAACGCTCACGTTCCGCTCATCAAGTAGCTGCCCTTCATATATTGAAGAGTAAAGCTTATATTGAAGGAGAGTCCGATTTAAAATATAACCCGTGGTGTGACAATCGACAAGAAAAATCAACAGTTTTTATACTGGTCCATCACAATGGAATTTTATTACTGTCCTATGTTCAAAACGCGAGTAAAGGAAATTTCACAAATTTTACAAACGTCCTCCGGAAGGTGTGTCAATGGATGTTTGCATTAGGCCACACCAATTATGCTCGTTGGGTGTCAATTTTCATCCAGACATTACAAGAACTTGATAGAAGTAATCCACAAATTTATAATCTATTTCCCAAAGGAAAGTTAGTCAGTAAGAAGAGTGATCGTGCATTCTCTGCGATTGCTGATGAACAATTGCATGAACAGAACAACAAAAGGAATAAAAGTATTAGTGGAGCAATTGGTATACTTGAAAATATCTCTGCCCTTCTGAAGTGGATATTTGCAGAACCAAATATTGTAGAAATGGTACGTAATTTTAAGAGCTCATCGGGTATAATTATTCAAGAAGTTGAGAGTGTCTAGGTATTACACTGCTGGACAATTGCTAAGGACGGATCATAAACGACTATATAGCGCATAAATAAGTAAGTGTGGTTGGATGCCAAGTGAAATAAAATAATGTCAGAATGCCAGGACATTACAAGAAAGACAATTTATTGTGCTTTGAAATCCAGAAGGCTTTGGAACGCGTTCAAGGGACAAACAGGCCATTTTGTGCAGAATACGTAAACGTGAAAATGAAATTACAGTCCGCAGGCGTTCCGGCGTAAGATGTCAATACGGGATATGGCCACCATGGAGGGCGATGCAAGATTCCACACGTCGTATCATGCTTTGCACAACATTATCAAGCAGCTGTTGGGGTAATTTATCCCATTCCTCTGTCAGTGCACGGATGAGGGTGTCCTTGTTTATTGGAGGGCATTGGCGACCAGCAAGACTCCTCCCCAAAGCATCCCACACATTTGCAATGGGATTCAGATCTGGAGAACGTGCTTGCCATACGAGGCGTTGAATATCCTCGCTCTCAAGACACTCCTGGACAGCGACTGTTCGATGACATGTTGCGTTGTCGTCCATGAAAATGAATCTACCACCGACAGCACCACGGAACATGCGAACATGAGGTAGCAGAACATCATTAATGTATCGTTGTCCAGTCATATTCCCAATTGGAAGCACAAAGAAGGACGTACGGCCATTGATCATGATGCCAGCCCATACCATGACACTACCTGTCTGATATCTGTCCCTTTCCTGTATGTTTGCTGGACAATGTGCAGTACCACTATCACGCCAGATCAGTTGTCGTCGACAATCAGACGATAGACTGTATCTACTCTCATCTGAGAAGAGGACAGCAGACCTGTCGTTGTCAGTCCAATTGCGATGTTGGTGGCACCATTGCAAACGGGCGGTACGGTGACGTCTGGACAATATGATGCACACAACAGGACGGCGAGCGTAAAGTCCTCCTTTATGCAAACGTCTGGCGATAGTTTTTCGGGAGATCAGTTTGCCAGTAGCAACCATGAACTGATTTGCTACCTCACAAGCTGTGCTGCGCCGGTGTCTTTATGTTGATAGCACTATGTACCGATCTTCTGCAGGTGTCGTACGGCGAACACAACCTCCCCCGTGACGTTTGCTGCACTCTCCATTTGTTTGAAATGATTTCCAAAGCCTTGAAACAACACTGTGGCTGACGTCGAACTCCCTGGCAACATCTGTTATTTTTCGCCCTTCTTCAATCTTGCCAATAATACGGCCACGCGTAAAATCATCTAGGTGATGTCGGGAAGACATACTGAAAATTGCAAGTTCGTGAATTGATTCTTTCCCTTTCAACTTTCCGTTTGAACAACAACGGCCAATACGCGTCAAGTCCTTTATATCTCTTATCAGCGCTATGACGTCACGAACAAGTTCGGCAATCCAAAATTTGCATACGCACAACACGTCTTACTGTATCCCGCACTTATGCTAATTTCCACATTTTCCTGCCTTCCATTTTATGGTTGCTATCGTTGCTATTGTCATCCGTCCTTAGCAATTGTCCGGCAGTGTATAACACCGAGAAGATACCAAAGTTTTTCACAAAATATTTAGAAAAGATGTTTTAGAGATAGTAGCTGCATTCAAAAGATACAAAGAAACCCATTTAATGAAGACGAATTATGTACAGCTGCCAGCAGAATGCGAGAAACAGAAGAAGGAAGAAAAAACTGTTAAAGAAGCCAGAGATATAGGTAAGTCATTCTATGTGACTTATTTCAATGAGATAATATTAACTAACAAGATTTCCATTCACTCTGTAATTAAGAGATCCTATTTGACATTGTTTTAGGCAAAGATAAGCCCCATACAACATAAAATGAAAATGCGTATGAATGAGTTGAGAAAAGACTGAAATATATTTTGTAAGTTATATGTAGCTAGCCAAAATCGAGATTATGATGTAATGACGTCTTTTTGCACATGAAACCCATGAGTATCCTTCGGCAATAAGTGAATTTCGGAAATTGCGAAAAGCTACTCAGATATTATAAGTTGTTTAGCAAATAGTAACTTCTTATTCGATAACTGCAATAAGGCAATTCAGGCTTATCAGCCCTCGATGTAGATGGATCTAGTCTGGTACATTCCCTACTCACTTCAATGGCCAAAAACTTTGCTGAGTATTCTAAAATAAATTTCTTGCCAGTTGTTAAACACCGAAAGGCAAATTTCAACAGAGTAGACGTGGTTTTAGATCGCTACTATCCAGGAAGTTTTAAATGTGACACCCGATTAAAAAAAGGATCTGGCACCCCTATGGTTGTAAAAGGTAGCATACCTCTTCCAAAAACTTTCAGCAATTTTTTGAATGTCGATAATAATTATAATGAGCAATTATCCCGTTTTCTTGCTTCATATATTGGCTCCCTCATTAATGAAGAAGCCAAGTTAGTCGTGAGTACACATGATGACTTTGTTATTTTTCCAAGCGACAACTTTATGTCGGACGAAATTGAGCAATGCTCCCATGAAGAAGCAGACACGAGAATTAATATGCACATAAAATATGCCTTACTTTTAGGCCATAAAACATTTGTATTGAAACAGTGGACTTGGTCATAATCATGATAACTGCTGTATGGGTGATTTCTGAATTGAGAAATCTGGGTGTAGAAGATATGTCGTTCAACTTTGGACTTGGAAAAAACAGGAAACATTTCTCACCCAATGAAATTATCAAACACGTCCATGTGAATACCGGGTGCCGCCCCGGTGGCGCAGTGGTCTAAGGCGCTTGCCTCTGATCATTCGTCCGTAAGGGGTCCGGGTTCGAATCCCGGTCAGGCATGGATGTTGTGTTTGTCTTAAGGCACTGGCTCTCTCCCTTCCCTGGAACCAGTGACCCTAAATTAGGGACGGGCGACTGCTTATAGCCCATTGAGTTGCTCACGGTGGTCGTTAAACCTCCAATCAAAAAAAAAAAAAAAAAAAGAATACCGGGTGTGATACTGGTGTGATACTGAATCATCTTTTACACTGGAGTGATAATGTATCATCTTTTACATTATTGTGATTCTGTATCATCTTTTACACTGGTGTGATACTGTATCATCTTTTCATGGAATAGGAAAAATGAAAGCGTGGAATGTTTGGAAGAAGATGCACAAGGTATCCGAAGTGTTCATACGTTTGTCGAAGGAGTTTAATTTAACCTATGACGACTTTGCTGAAATAGAACATTTCACAGTTCTTTTATATGATTCCGCTAGTACAATAAGAGATAGTAACGAGTGCAGGAAAATTCTCCTTACTAAAAAGAATCGAAATGTTGAAAACATAACATCAATGTCAGAGGCTTTGCGACAACGTGTGAAAAGATTTATTTTGCAAGCTAACATTTGGAAGAAATGTCTCATGAGGCAGCCACAAATTCCGCATATAAGTGATTGGGGTTGGAAACGATCATTTCATTTACCAGTGGAACCACACTGGACAGATTTACCAGAAGCCTCAACAGATTGCGTAGAGTTGATCAGGTGCATTGTAAACTAATGTGCATAAACAATTGTTAGCGCAGGCGTCGAGACTTAGAATGTACAGCCTTATGCACATGTGATGAACAGTGCGTGGACTGATACTGGCAATAGTAATACTGTGCTTCAAATATTAACACAATGAACAGTTCAAAACACTATTTGAAAGTTGTTAATACTATTTTGTTCAAGTGCTATAATAAAGTTGCTTTTTATTTACATTGATGGCTAGTTAAAACTGCCTTCCTTCCTGCATTACACAAAACCTTTTGATTAAATATTTGTAAGCTCCTTATTTGAATTCGGTATGCCCGAAAACATAGGATTCGACTCTTTGAAAACAAAAAAATAATGTCCGCCATCTTGGATTAAGGCCTCCATGGGAGGTCCTCAAGTTTAAGTCCTGGCGGATTTTTATTCAGTATGTATTGGGTGATTAATTTGCCTGAGTTTCATGCTGGGATCCAGTTTTGCAGCATTCTTACCCATGCTTGAACTAGGAGACCGCAGTACAATACGAATTGAGATATCCCTCAACAATCAGTAATATGTCAGGAATGCTTTAAAGGCTGAGGTGATAGCCTTCCTCCAGGATTCTCCTGGTACTCTACCTGTATTCCATTTCCTCCTGAGTTATTCTGATAATCCATATGTATTCCACTTCCTCCAGAGTCGTCCTGGTATTCCACATGTATTCCACTTCCTCCAGAGCTGTCCAGGTATTCCACTTCATCCACAGTTGTCCTGGTATTCTACATGCATTTCATCTCCTCCAGAGTGGTCCTAGTATTCCACATGTATTCCACTTTCTCCAGAGCTGTCCTGGTATTCCAGATGCATTCCACTTCCTCCAGAGTTGGCCAGGTATTCCACATGTATTCCACTTTCTCCAGAAATGTCCTAGTATTCCACATGTATTCCACATTCTCCAGAGCTGTCTTGGTATTCCACGTGTATTCCACTTCCTCCAGTGTCGTCCTAGTATTCCACATGCATTCCACTTTCCCCAGAGCTGTCCTGGTATTCCACATGTATTCCACTTCATCCAGAATTGTCCTGGTATTCCACATGTATTTCACTTCCTCCAAAGTTGTCCTAATATTCCACGTGTATTCCACTTTCTCCAGAGCTGTCCTGGTATTCCAGATTCAATCCACTTCCTCCAAAGTTGGCCAGGTATTCCACATGTATTCCATTTCCACCAGACTTGCCCTGGTATTCCACATGTATTCCACTTTCTCCAGAGTTGTCCTAGTATTCCACATGTATTCCACTTTCCCCAGAGCTGCCCTGGTATTCCGCATGTATTCCACTTTCTGCAGAGCTGTCTTGGTATTTCACACGTATTCCACTTTCTCCAGAGCTACCCTGGTATTCCACATGTATTCCACTTTCTCCAAAGCTGTCTTGATATTCCACATGTATTCCACTTCCACCAAAGTTGTCATAGTATTCCACTTTCTCCAGAGCTGTCATGGTATTCCACATGTATTTCACTTTCTCCAGAGTTGTCCTGGTATGCCACATGTATTCCATTTCCTCCAGAGTCGTCCTAGTATTCCACTTCATCCAGAGTTGCACTGGTATTCCATATGTATTCCACTTTCTCCGGAGCTGCCCTGATATTCCACGTGTATTACACTTCCTCCAGAGTTTGCCTGGCATTCCGCATGTATTCCACTTCCACCAAAGCTGTCCTAGTATTCGACATGTATTCCACTTTCTCCAGAGCTGGATTGGTATTCGACATGCATTCCACTTCCTCCTGAGTTGTCCTGGTATTCTATTCCTAGCCACATGAGTCCCGGAATGTCAGACCACTTCCATGCACAGCGGATACAGCTTCTAGCCCGACCTGCATGTTCGTTGGATATGTCCCCGACCGGACACTTCTGGGACGTGGTAGCTAAGCGACTGGCCCGTGAAGAGCTTCCACCATTCACCGCGAATGAACTCTGGTCTCGCAGAGAAACAACCTGACAGGCTATTTCGCAGGACGATATTAAAAACCTCTTCTAATGAATGCGACGCCGTGTCGATGCTGTTATTGTTACTCGAGGTATCTTCACACGATAGTGAGTTTTGAAGTGAAAAAAATCTTGTACATCCCTACAAATGCAATCAGTTACTTTTTGTTACTTCAGCAATCTATCATATACACCGAGGAGCCATTACATTATGACCACCTACACATAGTAAGCTGTAGCACCGCCCCCCACCCTTTATCCCGCAAAAAAGTGGCCGCTTGGGAAGCGTCGATTCGATTAGGGGCTATGGGTATCCTGGGGTATCTTGTATCCTAGTGTTAACAGCAGGTCCTCCAGTTCATATACATTTCGGGTTGGTGATGATTTAGTGCGAACTTGCTTTTCCAAGTCGAACCACAAATGTTCAATTGGGTTCATGTCAGGTGAATTTGGGGGCAAGGTCATTAACAGAAAGTCACCAGCATGTTCCTCTGACTACTCCTTGACGATTCTAGCAGTGTGGCATGATGCATTATCCTGTTGGTAATGGCTATCACCATCAGGGGACATAGCTGCCATGAATGGGTGAACGTGGTTCTCAACGATGTTCAGATACCTGACAGCTGTCAGGAATTGTGTTATTGGATTAATGTGGCCTATATTGTCCCTAGAAAGCATTTCCCACAGCATAACACCGCCGCCGGCCTGTTTCCGCCCAATAGTGCATCCAGGTTTCATTGCCCCCGATGGCAAAAGTGTGTCCGCGCTCGGCTGTGCACCAGGAATCTTGATTCGTCAGACCAGGCCACTTTTTTCCAATCATCCACTGTCCAACCTCGATGATCTTGGTCCCATTTCATTCGTTGTTGGCGATAACGTGCACTGAGCATGAGAACCCGGCTGGGTATTCTGTTACGCAGGCCCATGCGCAGAAGTCTGCGATGAACTGTGTGCTGTGACACATTGCCCTGATCATCACTGCTGTAGCTGCGGGTGATGTGTCACACTGTGGCACTTTGGTCGCTGTGAACAATTCGCGACAGTCTTCCCTCCCCTCTGACATCAAGGAGCTGCGGACGACACACAGCTGGACGACGGTTCGTCCTTCGGCCATCTGTGTACAGCTTTTAATACATACTCACTACAGCGGCGCTTGAATAACCCACAAGCCGCGCCGTTTCCGAGATCGTAGTTAAAAAGCTCCGTGCCATCACAACTTGTCCTTTATCAAACTCCGATAAATCGGCAGCTTTCCTCATTCTGACTCCGAACACTCTACTAACTGGATGACGGTCTCCGGGTTGTATATACACTGCTCTGCGAATTTCTCCTGCGCAAGCATTCGGTCTCCAGGCGAGCTCATTTCTCTATGCTGGGGTGGTCATGATGTAGTGACCCATCCGTGTAAATTTCATTTTGTCATAATGTATTTACCTCCATGATATACGGTGGTCATGATGTAATGGCTAATCGGTGTAAATTTCATTTGAATTTTATGGCTCATCGGTGTAAATTTCATTTGAATTTCATGGCGCATCAGTGTAAATTTCCTTTTGTCATGATGTATTTCCTTCCATGACATAGGGTGGTCATGATGTAATGACTCATCGTTGCAAATTTCATATGAATTTAATGGCTCATCGGTGTAAATTTTATTTTGTAATGATGTATTTACTTTAATGACATAGGGTGGTCATGATGTAACGGATCATTGGTGTAAATTTAATTTGAATTGAATGACTCATCGGTGTAACTTTCATTTGAATTTAATGATTCATCAGTGTAAATTTCCTTTTGTCATGATGTATTTCCTTCCATGACATAGGGTGGTCATGATGTAATGACTCATCGTTGCAAATTTCATATGAATTTAATGGCTCATCGGTGTAAATTTTATTTTGTAATGATGTATTTACTTTAATGACATAGGGTGGTCATGATGTAACGGATCATTGGTGTAAATTTAATTTGAATTGAATGACTCATCGGTGTAACTTTCATTTCAATTTAATGATTCATCAGTGTAAATTTCCTTTTGTCATGATGTATTTCCTTCCATGACATAGGGTGGTCATGATGTAATGACTCATCGTTGCAAATTTCATATGAATTTAATGGCTCATCGGTGTAAATTTTATTTTGTAATGATGTATTTACTTTAATGACATAGGGTGGTCATGATGTAACGGATCATTGGTGTAAATTTAATTTGAATTGAATGACTCATCGGTGTAACTTTCATTTCAATTTAATGATTCATCAGTGTAAATTTCCTTTTGTCATGATGTATTTCCTTCCATGACATAGGGTGGTCATGATGTAATGACTCATCGTTGCAAATTTCATATGAATTTAATGGCTCATCGGTGTAAATTTTATTTTGTAATGATGTATTTACTTTAATGACATAGGGTGGTCATGATGTAACGGATCATTGGTGTAAATTTAATTTGAATTGAATGACTCATCGGTGTAACTTTCATTTGAATTTAATGATTCATCAGTGTAAATTTCCTTTTGTCATGATGTATTTCCTTCCATGACATAGGGTGGTCATGATGTAATGACTCATCGTTGCAAATTTCATATGAATTTAATGGCTCATCGGTGTAAATTTTATTTTGTAATGATGTATTTACTTTAATGACATAGGGTGGTCATGATGTAACGGATCATTGGTGTAAATTTAATTTGAATTGAATGACTCATCGGTGTAACTTTCATTTCAATTTAATGATTCATCAGTGTAAATTTCCTTTTGTCATGATGTATTTCCTTCCATGACATAGAATTGGTCATGATGTAATGACTCATCGTTGCAAATTTCATATGAATTTAATGGCTCATCGGTGTAAATTTTATTTTGTAATGATGTATTTACTTTAATGACATAGGGTGGTCATGATGTAATGACTCATCGTTGCAAATTTCATATGAATTTAATGGCTCATCATTGTAAATTTCATTTTGTAATGATGTATTTACTTTAATGACATAGGGTGGTCATGATGTAACGGATCATTGGTGTAAATTTAATTTGAATTGAATGACTCGTCGGTGTAACTTTCATTTGAATTTAATGATTCATCAGTGTAAATTTCCTTTTGTCATGATGTATTTCCTTCCATGACATAGGGTGGTCATGATGTAATGACTCATCGTTGCAAATTTCATATGAATTTAATGGCTCATCATTGTAAATTTTATTTTGTAATGATGTATTTACTTTAATGACATAGGGTGGTCATGATGTAACGGATCATTGGTGTAAATTTAATTTGAATTGAATGACTCATCGGTGTAACTTTCATTTCAATTTAATGATTCATCAGTGTAAATTTCCTTTTGTCATGATGTATTTCCTTCCATGACATAGGGTGGTCATGATGTAATGACTCATCGTTGCAAATTTCATATGAATTTAATGGCTCATCGGTGTAAATTTTATTTTGTAATGATGTATTTACTTTAATGACATAGGGTGGTCATGATGTAACGGATCATTGGTGTAAATTTAATTTGAATTGAATGACTCATCGGTGTAACTTTCATTTCAATTTAATGATTCATCAGTGTAAATTTCCTTTTGTCATGATGTATTTCCTTCCATGACATAGGGTGGTCATGATGTAATGACTCATCGTTGCAAATTTCATATGAATTTAATGGCTCATCATTGTAAATTTCATTTTGTAATGATGTATTTACTTTAATGACATAGGGTGGTCATGATGTAACGGATCATTGGTGTAAATTTAATTTGAATTGAATGACTCATCGGTGTAACTTTCATTTGAATTTAATGATTCATCAGTGTAAATTTCCTTTTGTCATGATGTATTTCCTTCCATGACATAGGGTGGTCATGATGTAATGACTCATCGTTGCAAATTTCATATGAATTTAATGGCTCATCGGTGTAAATTTTATTTTGTAATGATGTATTTACTTTAATGACATAGGGTGGTCATGATGTAACGGATCATTGGTGTAAATTTAATTTGAATTGAATGACTCATCGGTGTAACTTTCATTTCAATTTAATGATTCATCAGTGTAAATTTCCTTTTGTCATGATGTATTTCCTTCCATGACATAGGGTGGTCATGATGTAATGACTCATCGTTGCAAATTTCATATGAATTTAATGGCTCATCATTGTAAATTTCATTTTGTAATGATGTATTTACTTTAATGACATAGGGTGGTCATGATGTAACGGATCATTGGTGTAAATTTAATTTGAATTGAATGACTCATCGGTGTAACTTTCATTTCAATTTAATGATTCATCAGTGTAAATTTCCTTTTGTCATGATGTATTTCCTTCCATGACATAGGGTGGTCATGATGTAATGACTCATCGTTGCAAATTTCATATGAATTTAATGGCTCATCATTGTAAATTTTATTTTGTAATGATGTATTTACTTTAATGACATAGGGTGGTCATGATGTAACGGATCATTGGTGTAAATTTAATTTGAATTGAATGACTCATCGGTGTAACTTTCATTTCAATTTAATGATTCATCAGTGTAAATTTCCTTTTGTCATGATGTATTTCCTTCCATGACATAGGGTGGTCATGATGTAATGACTCATCGTTGCAAATTTCATATGAATTTAATGGCTCATCATTGTAAATTTTATTTTGTAATGATGTATTTACTTTAATGACATAGGGTGGTCATGATGTAACGGATCATTGGTGTAAATTTAATTTGAATTGAATGACTCATCGGTGTAACTTTCATTTCAATTTAATGATTCATCAGTGTAAATTTCCTTTTGTCATGATGTATTTCCTTCCATGACATAGGGTGGTCATGATGTAATGACTCATCGTTGCAAATTTCATATGAATTTAATGGCTCATCATTGTAAATTTTATTTTGTAATGATGTATTTACTTTAATGACATAGGGTGGTCATGATGTAACGGATCATTGGTGTAAATTTAATTTGAATTGAATGACTCATCGGTGTAACTTTCATTTCAATTTAATGATTCATCAGTGTAAATTTCCTTTTGTCATGATGTATTTCCTTCCATGACATAGGGTGGTCATGATGTAATGACTCATCGTTGCAAATTTCATATGAATTTAATGGCTCATCATTGTAAATTTCATTTTGTAATGATGTATTTACTTTAATGACATAGGGTGGTCATGATGTAACGGATCATTGGTGTAAATTTAATTTGAATTGAATGACTCATCGGTGTAACTTTCATTTCAATTTAATGATTCATCAGTGTAAATTTCCTTTTGTCATGATGTATTTCCTTCCATGACATAGGGTGGTCATGATGTAATGACTCATCGTTGCAAATTTCATATGAATTTAATGGCTCATCATTGTAAATTTCATTTTGTAATGATGTATTTACTTTAATGACATAGGGTGGTCATGATGTAACGGCTCATTGGTGTAAATTTAATTTAAATTTAATGACTCATCGGTGTGAATTTCATTTGAATTGAATGACACGTCGGTGTAACTTTCATTTGAATTTAATGATTCATCAGTGTAAATTTCCTTTTGTCATGATGTATTTCCTTCCATGACATAGGGTGGTCATGATGTAATGACTCATCGTTGCAAATTTCATATGAATTTAATGGCTCATCGGTGTAAATTTTATTTTGTAATGATGTATTTACTTTAATGACATAGGGTGGTCATGATGTAACGGATCATTGGTGTAAATTTAATTTGAATTGAATGACTCATCGGTGTAACTTTCATTTCAATTTAATGATTCATCAGTGTAAATTTCCTTTTGTCATGATGTATTTCCTTCCATGACATAGGGTGGTCATGATGTAATGACTCATCGTTGCAAATTTCATATGAATTTAATGGCTCATCATTGTAAATTTCATTTTGTAATGATGTATTTACTTTAATGACATAGGGTGGTCATGATGTAACGGATCATTGGTGTAAATTTAATTTGAATTGAATGACTCATCGGTGTAACTTTCATTTCAATTTAATGATTCATCAGTGTAAATTTCCTTTTGTCATGATGTATTTCCTTCCATGACATAGGGTGGTCATGATGTAATGACTCATCGTTGCAAATTTCATATGAATTTAATGGCTCATCATTGTAAATTTTATTTTGTAATGATGTATTTACTTTAATGACATAGGGTGGTCATGATGTAACGGATCATTGGTGTAAATTTAATTTGAATTGAATGACTCATCGGTGTAACTTTCATTTCAATTTAATGATTCATCAGTGTAAATTTCCTTTTGTCATGATGTATTTCCTTCCATGACATAGGGTGGTCATGATGTAATGACTCATCGTTGCAAATTTCATATGAATTTAATGGCTCATCATTGTAAATTTCATTTTGTAATGATGTATTTACTTTAATGACATAGGGTGGTCATGATGTAACGGATCATTGGTGTAAATTTAATTTGAATTGAATGACTCATCGGTGTAACTTTCATTTGAATTTAATGATTCATCAGTGTAAATTTCCTTTTGTCATGATGTATTTCCTTCCATGACATAGGGTGGTCATGATGTAATGACTCATCGTTGCAAATTTCATATGAATTTAATGGCTCATCATTGTAAATTTTATTTTGTAATGATGTATTTACTTTAATGACATAGGGTGGTCATGATGTAACGGATCATTGGTGTAAATTTAATTTGAATTGAATGACTCATCGGTGTAACTTTCATTTCAATTTAATGATTCATCAGTGTAAATTTCCTTTTGTCATGATGTATTTCCTTCCATGACATAGGGTGGTCATGATGTAATGACTCATCGTTGCAAATTTCATATGAATTTAATGGCTCATCATTGTAAATTTCATTTTGTAATGATGTATTTACTTTAATGACATAGGGTGGTCATGATGTAACGGATCATTGGTGTAAATTTAATTTGAATTGAATGACTCATCGGTGTAACTTTCATTTCAATTTAATGATTCATCAGTGTAAATTTCCTTTTGTCATGATGTATTTCCTTCCATGACATAGGGTGGTCATGATGTAATGACTCATCGTTGCAAATTTCATATGAATTTAATGGCTCATCATTGTAAATTTCATTTTGTAATGATGTATTTACTTTAATGACATAGGGTGGTCATGATGTAACGGCTCATTGGTGTAAATTTAATTTAAATTTAATGACTCATCGGTGTGAATTTCATTTGAATTGAATGACACGTCGGTGTAACTTTCATTTGAATTTAATGATTCATCAGTGTAAATTTCCTTTTGTCATGATGTATTTCCTTTAATGACATAGGGTGGTCATGATGTAACGGATGAAATGACTCATTCATCAGTGTAAATTTCCTTTTGTCATGATGTATTTCCTTCCATGACATTTGGTCATGATGTAATGACTCATCGTTGCAAATTTCATATGAATTTAATGGCTCATCATTGTAAATTTCATTTTGTAATGATGTATTTACTTTAATGACATAGGGTGGTCATGATGTAACGGATCATTGGTGTAAATTTAATTTGAATTGAATCGGTGTGAATTTCATTTGAATTGAATGACTCGTCGGTGTAACTTTCATTTGAATTTAATGATTCATCAGTGTAAATTTCCTTTTGTCATGATGTATTTCCTTCCATGACATAGGGTGGTCATGATGTAATGACTCATCGTTGCAAATTTCATATGAATTTAATGGCTCATCATTGTAAATTTTATTTTGTAATGATGTATTTACTTTAATGACATAGGGTGGTCATGATGTAACGGATCATTGGTGTAAATTTAATTTGAATTGAATGACTCATCGGTGTAACTTTCATTTCAATTTAATGATTCATCAGTGTAAATTTCCTTTTGTCATGATGTATTTCCTTCCATGACATAGGGTGGTCATGATGTAATGACTCATCGTTGCAAATTTCATATGAATTTAATGGCTCATCATTGTAAATTTTATTTTGTAATGATGTATTTACTTTAATGACATAGGGTGGTCATGATGTAACGGATCATTGGTGTAAATTTAATTTGAATTGAATGACTCGTCGGTGTAACTTTCATTTGAATTTAATGATTCATCAGTGTAAATTTCCTTTTGTCATGATGTATTTCCTTCCATGACATAGGGTGGTCATGATGTAATGACTCATCGTTGCAAATTTCATATGAATTTAATGGCTCATCGGTGTAAATTTTATTTTGTAATGATGTATTTACTTTAATGACATAGGGTGGTCATGATGTAACGGATCATTGGTGTAAATTTAATTTGAATTGAATGACTCATCGGTGTAACTTTCATTTCAATTTAATGATTCATCAGTGTAAATTTCCTTTTGTCATGATGTATTTCCTTCCATGACATAGGGTGGTCATGATGTAATGACTCATCGTTGCAAATTTCATATGAATTTAATGGCTCATCATTGTAAATTTTATTTTGTAATGATGTATTTACTTTAATGACATAGGGTGGTCATGATGTAACGGCTCATTGGTGTAAATTTAATTTGAATTTAATGACTCATCGGTGTGAATTTCATTTGAATTGAATGACTCGTCGGTGTAACTTTCATTTGAATTTAATGATTCATCAGTGTAAATTTCCTTTTGTCATGATGTATTTCCTTCCATGACATAGGGTGGTCATGATGTAATGACTCATCGTTGCAAATTTCATATGAATTTAATGGCTCATCGTTGCAAATTTCATATGAATTTAATGGCTCATCGGTGTAAATTTTATTTTGTAATGATGTATTTACTTTAATGACATAGGGTGGTCATGATGTAACGGATCATTGGTGTAAATTTAATTTGAATTGAATGACTCGTCGGTGTAACTTTCATTTCAATTTAATGATTCATCAGTGTAAATTTCCTTTTGTCATGATGTATTTCCTTCCATGACATAGGGTGGTCATGATGTAATGACTCATCGTTGCAAATTTCATATGAATTTAATGGCTCATCATTGTAAATTTCATTTTGTAATGATGTATTTACTTTTGATGTATTTACTTTAATGACATAGGGTGGTCATGATGTAACGGATCATTGGTGTAAATTTAATTTGAATTGAATGACTCATCGGTGTAACTTTCATTTCAATTTAATGATTCATCAGTGTAAATTTCCTTTTGTCATGATGTATTTCCTTCCATGACATAGGGTGGTCATGATGTAATGACTCATCGTTGCAAATTTCATATGAATTTAATGGCTCATCATTGTAAATTTCATTTTGTAATGATGTATTTACTTTAATGACATAGGGTGGTCATGATGTAACGGATCATTGGTGTAAATTTAATTTGAATTGAATGACTCATCGGTGTAACTTTCATTTCAATTTAATGATTCATCAGTGTAAATTTCCTTTTGTCATGATGTATTTCCTTCCATGACATAGGGTGGTCATGATGTAATGACTCATCGTTGCAAATTTCATATGAATTTAATGGCTCATCGGTGTAAATTTCATTTTGTAATGATGTATTTACTTTAATGACATAGGGTGGTCATGATGTAACGGATCATTGGTGTAAATTTAATTTGAATTGAATGACTCATCGGTGTGAATTTCATTTGAATTTAATGACTCATCGGTGTAAATTTCATTTGAACTTAATGGCTTATCGGTGTAAATTTCCTTTTGTCATGATGTATTTCCTTCCATGACATAGGGTGGTCATGATGTAATGACTCATGTAATGATGTCATTTGAATTTAATGACTCATCGTTGTAAATTTCATATGAATTTAATGGCTCATCGGTGTAAATTTCCTTTTGTCATGATATTTTTACTTTCATGACATAGGGTGGTCATGATATAATGACTCATCGGTGTAAATTTCATTTGAATTTAATTGCTCATCCATGTAAATTTCATTTTGCAATGATGTACTTGTATTTACTTTCATGACATAGGGTGGTCATGATGCAATGACTCATCGGTGTAAATTTCATATGAATTTAATGGCTCATCCGTGTAAATTTCATTTTGCAATGATGTACTTGTATTTACTTTCATGACATAGGGTGGTCATGATGTAATGACTCATCGGTGTAAATTTCATTCGAATTTAATGGCTCATCGGTGTAAATTTCATTTGAATTTAATATGAATTTAATCATCGGTGTAAATTTCATTTTGCAATGATGTACTTGTATTTACTTTCATGACATAAGGTGGTCATGATGTAATGACTCATCGGTGTAAATATCATTTGAACTTAATGGCTTATCGGTGTAAATTTCATTTGAATTTAATGGCTCATCAGTGTAAATTTCATTTTGTAATGATGTACTTGTATTTACTTTCATGACATAGGGTGGTCATGATGTAATGACTCATCGGTGTAAATTTCATATGAATTTAATGGCTCATTCGTGTAAATTTCATTTTGTGATGATGTACTTGTATTTAATTTCATGACATAGGGTGGTCATGATGTAATTACTCATCGGTGTAAATTTCATTCGAATTTAATGACTCATCGGTGTAAATTTCATATGAATTTAATGGCTAATCCGTGTAAATTTCATTTTGTAATGATGTACTTGTATTTACTTTCATGATATAGTGTGGTCATGATGTAATGACTCATCGGTGTAAATTTCATTCGAATTTAACGGCTCATCTGTGTAAATTTCATTTGAATTGAATGGCTCATCCATGTAAATTTCATTTTGCAATGATGTACTTGTATTTACTTTCATGATATAGGGTGGTCATGATGTAATGACTCATCGGTGTAAATTTCATTTGAATTTAATGGCTCATCGGTGTAAATTTTATTTGAATTTAATGGCTCATCGGTGTTAATTTCATTTGAATTTAATGGCTTATCGGTGTAAATTTCATTTAAATTTAATGGCTCATCAGTGTAAATTTCATTTTGTCATGATGTATTTACTTTCATGACATAGGGTGGTCATGATGTAATGACTCATCGGTGTAAATTTCATATGAATTTAATGGCTCATACGTGTAAATTTCAATTTGTAATGATGTACTTGTATTTACTTTCATGACATAGGGTGGTCATGATGTAATGACTCATCGGTGTAAATTTCATTTGAATTTAATTGCTCTCCATGTAAATTTCATTTTGCAATGATGTACTTGTATTTACTTTCATGACATTGGGTGGTCATGATGCAATGACTCATCGGTGTAAATTTCGTTTGAATTTAATGGCTCATCCGTGTAAATTTCATTTTGTGATGATGTATTTACTTTCATGACATAGGGTGGTCATGATGTAATGACTCATCGGTGTAAATTTCATATGAATTTAATGGCTCATCCGTGTAAATTTCATTTTGCAATGATGTACTTGTATTTACTTTCATGACATAGGGTGGTCATGATGTAATGACTCATCGGTGTAAATTTCATTCGAATTTAATGGCTCATCGGTGTAAATTTCATTTGAATTTAATGGCTCATCGGTGTAAATTTCATTTTGCAATGATGTACTTGTATTTACTTTCATGACATAGGGTAGTCATGATGTAATGACTCATCGGTGTAAATTTCATTCGAATTTAATGGCTCATCGGTGTAAATTTCATTTGAGTTTAATGGCTCATCGGTGTCAATTTCATTTGAATTTAATTGCTCTCCATGTAAATTTCATTTTGCAGTGATGTACTTGTATTTACTCTTATGACATAGGGTGGTCATAATGTAATGACTCATCGGTGTAAATTTCCTTTTGTCATGATGTATTTCCTTCCATGACATAGGGTGGTCATGATGTAATGACTCATCGGTGTATATTTCATATGAATTTAATGGCTCATCCTTGTAAATTTCATTTTGCAATGATGTACTTGTATTTACTTTCATGACATAGGGTGGTCATGATGTAATGACTCATCGGTGTGAATTTCCTTTTGTAATGATGTATTTACTTTCATGACATAGGGTGGTCATGATGTAACGGCTCATCGGTGTAAATTTAATTTCAATTTAATGGCTTATCGGTGTAAATTTCCTTTTGTAATAATGTACTTGTATTTACTTTCATGACATAGGGTGGTCATGATGTAATGACTCATCGGTGTAAATTTCATTTGAATTTAATGGCTCATCCGTGTAAATTTCATTTTTTAATGATGTACTTGTGTTTACTTTCATGACATAGGGTGGTCATGATGTAATGACTTATCGGTGTAAATTTCATTTGAATTTAATGACTCATCGGTGTAAATTTCATTTGAACTTAATGGCTTATCGGTGTAAATTTCATTTGAATTTAATGGCTCATCCGTGTAAATTTCATTTTGTAAAGATGTACTTGTATTTACTTTCATGACATATGGTGGTCATGGAGTAATGACTCATCGGTGTAAATTTCATTTGAATTTAATGGCTCATCGGTGTAAATTTCATTTTGCAATGATGTACTTGTATTTACTTTCATGACATAGGGTGGTCATGATGTAATGACTCATCGGTGTAAATTTCATTTGAATTTAATGGCTTATCCGTGTAAATTTCATTTTGTAATGATGTACTTGTATTTACTTTCATGACATAGGGTGGTCATGATGTAATGACTCATCGGTGTAAATTTCATTTGAATTTAATGACTCATCGGTGTAAATTTCATTTGAACTTAATGGGTTATCGGTGTAAATTTCATTTGAATTTAATGGCTCATCCGTGTAAATTTCATTTTGCAATGATGTACTTGTATTTACTTTCATGACATAGGGTGGTCATGATGTAATGACTCATCGGTTTAAATTTCATTTGAATTTAATGGCTCATCCGTGTAAATTTCATTTTGCAATGATGTACTCGTATTTACTTTAATGACATAGGGTGGTCATGATGTAACGGCTCATCGGTGTAAATTTAATTTTAATTTAATGGCTTATCGGTGTAAATTTCATTTGAATTTAATGGCTCATCAGTGTAAATTTCCTTTTGTCATGATGTACTTGTATTTACTTTCATGACATAGGGTGGTCATGATGTAATGACTCATCGGTGTAAATTTCATTTGAATTTAATGGCTGATCCGTGTAAATTTCATTTTGGAATGATGTACTTGTATTTACTTTCATGACATAGGGTGGTCATGATGTAATGACTCATCGGTGTAAACATTTGAATTTAATGGCTCATCATTGTAAATTTCATTTTGTAATGATGTATTTACTTTCATGACATAGGGTGGTCATGATGTAATGACTCATCGGTGTAAATTTCATTTGAATTTAATGACTCATCGGTGTAAATTTCATTTGAACTTAATGGGTTATCGGTGTAAATTTCATTTGAATTTAATGGCTCATCCGTGTAAATTTCATTTTGCAATGATGTACTTGTATTTACTTTCATGACATAGGGTGGTCATGATGTAATGACTCATCGGTGTAAATTTCATTTGAATTTAATGGCTCATCCGTGTAAATTTCATTTTGCAATGATGTACTCGTATTTACTTTCATGACATAGGGTGGTCATGATGTAACGGCTCATCGGTGTAAATTTAATTTTAATTTAATGACTTATCGGTGTAAATTTCATTTGAATTTAATGGCTCATCAGTGTAAATTTCCTTTTGTCATGATGTACTTGTATTTACTTTCATGACATAGGGTGGTCATGATGTAATGACTCATCGGTGTAAATTTCATTTGAATTTAATGGCTGATCCGTGTAAATTTCATTTTGGAATGATGTACTTGTATTTACTTTCATGACATAGGGTGGTCATGATGTAATGACTCATCGGTGTAAACATTTGAATTTAATGGCTCATCATTGTAAATTTCATTTTGTAATGATGTATTTACTTTCATGACATAGGGTGGTCATGATGTAATGACTCATCGGTGTAAATTTCATTTGAATTTAATGACTCATCGGTGTAAATTTCATTTGAACTTAATGGGTTATCGGTGTAAATTTCATTTGAATTTAATGGCTCATCCGTGTAAATTTCATTTTGCAATGATGTACTTGTATTTACTTTCATGACATAGGGTGGTCATGATGTAATGACTCATCGGTGTAAATTTCATTTGAATTTAATGGCTCATCCGTGTAAATTTCATTTTGCAATGATGTACTTGTATTTACTTTCATGACATAGGGTGGTCATGATGTAACGGCTCATCGGTGTAAATTTAATTTTAATTTAATGGCTTATCGGTGTAAATTTCATTTGAATTTAATGGCTCATCAGTGTAAATTTCCTTTTGTCATGATGTACTTGTATTTACTTTCATGACATAGGGTGGTCATGATGTAATGACTCATCGGTGTAAATTTCATTTGAATTTAATGGCTGATCCGTGTAAATTTCATTTTGGAATGATGTACTTGTATTTACTTTCATGACATAGGGTGGTCATGATGTAATGACTCATCGGTGTAAACATTTGAATTTAATGGCTCATCATTGTAAATTTCATTTTGTAATGATGTATTTACTTTCATGACGCATAGGGTGGTCATGATGTAACGACTCATCGGTGTAAATTTCATTTGAATTTAATGACTGATCGGTGTAAATTTCATTTGAACTTAATGGCTCATCAGTGCAAATTTCATTTTGTCATGATGTATTTTATTCCATGACATAGGGTAATCATGATGTAATGACTCATCGGTGTAAATTTCATTTGAATTTAATGGCTCATCCGTGTAAATTTCATTTTGCAATGATGTACTTGTATTTACTTTCATGACATAATGTGGTCATGATGTAATGACTCATCGGTGTAAATTTCATATGAATTTAATGGCTCATCCGTGTAAATTTCATTTTGTAATGATGTATTTACTTTCATGACATAGGGTGGTCATGATGTAATGACTCATCGGTGTAAATTTCATTTGAATTTAATGGCTCATCCGTGTAAATTTCATTTTGCAATGATGTACTTGTATTTACTTTCATGACATAATGTGGTCATGATGTAATGACTCATCGGTGTAAATTTCATATTAATTTAATGGCTCATCCGTGTAAATTTCATTTTGTGATGATGTATTTACTTTCATGACATAGGGTGGTCATGATGTAATGACTCATCGGTGTAAATTTCATATGAATTTAATGGCTCATCCGTGTAAATTTCATTTTGTAATGATGTATTTACTTTCATGACATAGGGTGGTCATGATGTAATGACTCATCGGTGTAAATTTCATATGAATTTAATGGCTCATCCGTGTAAATTTCATTTTGTAATGATGTATTTACTTTCATGACATAGGGTGGTCATGATGTAATGACTCATCGGTGTAAATTTCATTTGAATTTAATGGCTCATCCGTGTAAATTTCATTTTGCAATGATGTACTTGTATTTACTTTCATGACATAATGTGGTCATGATGTAATGACTCATCGGTGTAAATTTCATATGAATTTAATGGCTCATCCGTGTAAATTTCATTTTGTAATGATGTATTTACTTTCATGACATAGGGTGGTCATGATGTAATGACTCATCGGTGTAAATTTCATATGAATTTAATGGCTGATCCGTGTAAATTTCATTTTGTAATGATGCATTTACTTTCATGACATAGGGTGGTCATGATGTAATGACTCATCGGTGTAAATTTCATTTGAAATTATTGGCTCATCCGTGTAGATTTCATTTTGCAATGATGTACTTGTATTTACTTTCATGACATAGGGTGGTCATGATGTAATGACTCATCGGTGTAAATTTCATATGAATTTAATGGCTCATCCGTGTAAATTTCATTTTGTAATGATGTATTTACTTTCATGACATAGGGTGGTCATGATGTAATGACTCATCGGTGTAAATTTCATATGAATTTAATGGCTCATCCGTGTAAATTTCATTTTGTGATGATGTATTTACTTTCATGACATAGGGTGGTCATGATGTAATGACTCATCGGTGTAAATTTCATATGAATTTAATGGCTCATCCGTGTAAATTTTATTTTGTAATGATGTATTTACTTTCATGACATAGGGTGGTCATGATGTAATGACTCATCGGTGTAAATTTCATATGAATTTAATGGCTCATCCGTGTAAATTTCATTTTGTAATGATGTATTTACTTTCATGACATAGGGTGGTCATGATGTAATGACTCATCGGTGTAAATTTCATATGAATTTAATGGCTCATCAGTGTAAATTTCATTTTGTGATGATGTATTTACTTTCATGACATAGGGTGGTCATGATGTAATGACTCATCGGTGTAAATTTCATATGAATTTAATGGCTCATCCGTGTAAATTTCATTTTGTAATGATGTATTTACTTTCATGACATAGGGTGGTCATGATGTAATGACTCATCGGTGCAAATTTCATATGAATTTAATGGCTCATCCGTGTAAATTTCATTTTGTGATGATGTATTTACTTTCATGACATAGGGTGGTCATGATGTAATGACTCATCGGTGTAAATTTCATATGAATTTAATGGCTCATCCGTGTAAATTTCATTTTGTGATGATGTATTTACTTTCATGACATAGGGTGGTCATGATGTAATGACTCATCGGTGTAAATTTCATATGAATTTAATGGCTCATCCGTGTAAATTTCATTTTGTGATGATGTATTTACTTTCATGACATAGGGTGGTCATGATGTAATGACTCATCGGTGTAAATTTCATATGAATTTAATGGCTCATCCGTGTAAATTTCATTTTGTAATGATGTATTTACTTTCATGACATAGGGTGGTCATGATGTAATGACTCATCGGTGTAAATTTCATATGAATTTAATGGCTCATCCGTGTAAATTTCATTTTGTAATGATGTATTTACTTTCATGACATAGGGTGGTCATGATGTAATGACTCATCGGTGTAAATTTCATTTGAATTTAATGGCTCATCCGTGTAAATTTCATTTTGCAATGATGTACTTGTATTTACTTTCATGACATAGGGTGGTCATGATGTAATGACTCATCGGTGTAAATTTCATATGAATTTAATGGCTCATCCGTGTAAATTTCATTTTGTAATGATGTATTTACTTTCATGACATAGGGTGGTCATGATGTAATGACTCATCGGTGTAAATTTCATATGAATTTAATGGCTCATCCGTGTAAATTTCATTTTGTAATGATGTATTTACTTTCATGACATAGGGTGGTCATGATGTAATGACTCATCGGTGTAAATTTCATATGAATTTAATGGCTCATCCGTGTAAATTTCATTTTGTGATGATGTATTTACTTTCATGACATAGGGTGGTCATGATGTAATGACTCATCGGTGTAAATTTCATATGAATTTAATGGCTCATCCGTGTAAATTTCATTTTGTGATGATGTATTTACTTTCATGACATAGGGTGGTCATGATGTAATGACTCATCGGTGTAAATTTCATATGAATTTAATGGCTCATCTGTGTAAATTTCATTTTGTAATGATGTATTTACTTTCATGACATAGGGTGGTCATGATGTAATGACTCATCGGTGTAAATTTCATATGAATTTAATGGCTCATCCGTGTAAATTTCATTTTGTAATGATGTATTTACTTTCATGACATAGGGTGGTCATGATGTAATGACTCATCGGTGTAAATTTCATTTGAATTTAATGGCTCATCCGTGTAAATTTCATTTTGCAATGATGTACTTGTATTTACTTTCATGACATAGGGTGGTCATGATGTAATGACTCATCGGTGTAAATTTCATATGAATTTAATGGCTCATCCGTGTAAATTTCATTTTGTAATGATGTACTTGTATTTACTTTCATGACATAGGGTGGTCATGATGTAATGACTCATCGGTGTAAATTTCATATGAATTTAATGGCTCATCCGTGTAAATTTCATTTTGTGATGATGTATTTACTTTCATGACATAGGGTGGTCATGATGTAATGACTCATCGGTGTAAATTTCATATGAATTTAATGGCTCATCCGTGTAAATTTCATTTTGTAATGATGTATTTACTTTCATGACAGGGTGGTCATGATGTAATGACTCATCGGTGTAAATTTCATATGAATTTAATGGCTCATCCGTGTAAATTTCATTTTGTAATGATGTATTTACTTTCATGACATAGGGTGGTCATGATGTAATGACTCATCGGTGTAAATTTCATATGAATTTAATGGCTCATCCGTGTAAATTTCATTTTGTGATGATGTATTTACTTTCATGACATAGGGTGGTCATGATGTAATGACTCATCGGTGTAAATTTCATATGAATTTAATGGCTCATCCGTGTAAATTTCATTTTGTAATGATGTATTTACTTTCATGACATAGGGTGGTCATGATGTAATGACTCATCGGTGTAAATTTCATATGAATTTAATGGCTCATCCGTGTAAATTTCATTTTGTAATGATGTATTTACTTTCATGACATAGGGTGGTCATGATGTAATGACTCATCGGTGTAAATTTCATTTGAATTTAATGGCTCATCCGTGTAAATTTCATTTTGCAATGATGTACTTGTATCTACTTTCATGACATAATGTGGTCATGATGTAATGACTCATCGGTGTAAATTTCATATGAATTTAATGGCTCATCCGTGTAAATTTCATTTTGTAATGATGTGCACTCGTATTTACTTTCATGACATAGGGTGGTCATGATGTAATGACTCATCGGTGTAAATTTCATATGAATTTAATGGCTGATCCGTGTAAATTTCATTTTGTAATGATGTATTTACTTTCATGACATAGGGTGGTCATGATGTAATGACTCATCGGTGTAAATTTCATTTGAATTTATTGGCTCATCCGTGTAAATTTCATTTTGCAATGATGTACTTGTATTTACTTTCATGACATAGGGTGGTCATGATGTAATGACTCATCGGTGTAAATTTCATATGAATTTAATGGCTCATCCGTGTAAATTTCATTTTGTAATGATGTATTTACTTTCATGACATAGGGTGGTCATGATGTAATGACTCATCGGTGTAAATTTCATATGAATTTAATGGCTCATCCGTGTAAATTTCATTTTGTGATGATGTATTTACTTTCATGACATAGGGTGGTCATGATGTAATGACTCATCGGTGTAAATTTCATATGAATTTAATGGCTCATCCGTGTAAATTTTATTTTGTAATGATGTATTTACTTTCATGACATAGGGTGGTCATGATGTAATGACTCATCGGTGTAAATTTCATATGAATTTAATGGCTCATCCGTGTAAATTTCATTTTGTAATGATGTATTTACTTTCATGACATAGGGTGGTCATGATGTAATGACTCATCGGTGTAAATTTCATATGAATTTAATGGCTCATCCGTGTAAATTTCATTTTGTGATGATGTATTTACTTTCATGACATAGGGTGGTCATGATGTAATGACTCATCGGTGTAAATTTCATATGAATTTAATGGCTCATCCGTGTAAATTTCATTTTGTAATGATGTACTTTACTTTCATGACATAGGGTGGTCATGATGTAATGACTCATCGGTGTAAATTTCATATGAATTTAATGGCTCATCCGTGTAAATTTCATTTTGTGATGATGTATTTACTTTCATGACATAGGGTGGTCATGATGTAATGACTCATCGGTGTAAATTTCATATGAATTTAATGGCTCATCCGTGTAAATTTCATTTTGCAATGATGTACTTGTATTTACTTTCATGACATAGGGTGGTCATGATGTAATGACTCATCGGTGTAAATTTCATATGAATTTAATGGCTCATCCGTGTAAATTTCATTTTGTAATGATGTATTTACTTTCATGACATAGGGTGGTCATGATGTAATGACTCATCGGTGTAAATTTCATATGAATTTAATGGCTCATCCGTGTAAATTTCATTTTGTAATGATGTATTTACTTTCATGACATAGGGTGGTCATGATGTAATGACTCATCGGTGTAAATTTCATATGAATTTAATGGCTCATCCGTGTAAATTTCATTTTGTAATGATGTATTTACTTTCATGACATAGGGTGGTCATGATGTAATGACTCATCGGTGTAAATTTCATTTGAATTTAATGGCTCATCCGTGTAAATTTCATTTTGCAATGATGTACTTGTATTTACTTTCATGACATAATGTGGTCATGATGTAATGACTCATCGGTGTAAATTTCATATGAATTTAATGGCTCATCCGTGTAAATTTCATTTTGTAATGATGTATTTACTTTCATGACATAGGGTGGTCATGATGTAATGACTCATCGGTGTAAATTTCATATGAATTTAATGGCTCATCCGTGTAAATTTCATTTTGTAATGATGTATTTACTTTCATGACATAGGGTGGTCATGATGTAATGACTCATCGGTGTAAATTTCATTTGAATTTAATGGCTCATCCGTGTAAATTTCATTTTGCAATGATGTACTTGTATTTACTTTCATGACATAGGGTGGTCATGATGTAATGACTCATCGGTGTAAATTTCATATGAATTTAATGGCTCATCCGTGTAAATTTCATTTTGTAATGATGTATTTACTTTCATGACATAGGGTGGTCATGATGTAATGACTCATCGGTGTAAATTTCATATGAATTTAATGGCTCATCCGTGTAAATTTCATTTTGCAATGATGTATGTATTTACTTTCATGACATAGGGTGGTCATGATGTAATGACTCATCGGTGTAAATTTCATATGAATTTAATGGCTCATCCGTGTAAATTTCATTTTGTAATGATGTATTTACTTTCATGACATAGGGTGGTCATGATGTAATGACTCATCGGTGTAAATTTCATATGAATTTAATGGCTCATCCGTGTAAATTTCATTTTGTAATGATGTATTTACTTTCATGACATAGGGTGGTCATGATGTAATGACTCATCGGTGTAAATTTCATATGAATTTAATGGCTCATCCGTGTAAATTTCATTTTGTAATGATGTATTTACTTTCATGACATAGGGTGGTCATGATGTAATGACTCATCGGTGTAAATTTCATATGAATTTAATGGTTCATTCGTGTAAATTTCATTTTGTAATGATGTACTTGTATTTATTTCCATGACATAGGATGGTAATGATGTAATGGCTCATTGGTGTAAATTTCATTTGAATAGAGCGATTGTGTCTTGGCGTTGCGGTTTTCAGAAACGGAGTGCAATTATCGCAAAAACACAAGAACTGTCATCAAATACAAACACATATTTATATTTCAGTTTGTGTAGAACACACCTTTGCGTGGTGGCCTTTGCCTTGAATGAAGAGTATTGGCTCTGAGGACGACGGCTTGGCTCCTGCCTTTGGCATTGACAGCGTAGACCACGACGACGAAGCTTGTTGCTGGAGGAAGATCCCTCGCCAGGAAGACAGGAATATCTGCTGTTTGGTTATCTCGAAGTCTGTGAAGCAACGTGTCGTGGACTTCCATGACAAAAAACTGACGCAATCCACCATTCGCCCCTCGATGCATTCCAAACGGAAGGAATTCTGAGTTTGATTCATTAAGGAGCAGTTTTGGACGGGATCAGGTGGTCCTGGGTGGAAAAGAAAATGCACAGAAATTTCACGTCACTAACAGAAGGAATTTCAATGCATAAATGATACTCATACATGAATTATTCTTCCACCTTATACGAAAACCAAATCGAGAGAGTAATCTGGTATTCCTTTGTAGATAATGTATACTATCCAACTTTGACATGCTTCTCGTTATGGGTGTGAAATAAAACGGGTGATTCGAGAGTATACATCAGTGGAGTATCTTGGAACCGACACCTCACTTGTTCCCCTCTCCCGCCTCCAGAACTAATTTGTTTTTTTACATTTCGAAGTTTATTTTTCAGTTATTAAATAATAGAAGTAATTTTTCTAAAGCTTAGGTACATGCTAATGCTAACATAACACCAAATAATTATGAGGATTAGAATTTTAACACTTTATCTTTTGAATACTTTATCTGTACATGAATTCCATTCTTCTTTCCTTTTATGTAAACTCGAGTGTTACGGTTTCATAAAAAGTTTCTTTCGAGAAGGTTTCTCATATCTAAAAAGAATGTTTTTCTCTATTGACCAAAACAACCATGTTTCTCAAATGTGCATATACTTGTGTGGATCTAAGATATGTCTTAATTGTTTTTATTGCAAAAAAATTGTCTTTCGACAGTTGCAATTGTTGATGGAAACTTTAATATTAAGTTTGCTAATTTGTGCACTTCACTAAATACAATGTCCAATTTATTCAATTTCATGTATCAATTTATTCAATTTTTCTTACTGATTTATTTTTGTATCCATGAAACGAAAAAACAACTTCAGTTCATTTTTAGTCGAACTGAATAAAAATTTGAAGCATATGTTCTTTAAGTCCTGACAGTAGATGTTCACGAAAGCTTTCACAGAATTTATCAGAACTGTTCGAATCCGAGAAAACCACGAATTTAAGATATAATATCACTGGTTCATTGACAATTAACACAACTGAAACATCTCTCGCGAAACACGTGCCGTTACGGGCGGAAGCATCCGAGTGACTAATGTAGTCTTCTCTTTTCTGAGCGAACTGTTGCCCAAAGCAATAACCCATTCACCCTTCACCCGCTTATTCATGTTGTCATGGAAAAGCTAGCTGGCGATCGTATCGAAGGTTTTCGAATCAGAACAGCGAAGACTGGTAGAGCTGGTTGCCCACGATTACACCGTCTATCGACAAAGAGCCCCGTTGTTCTTCGGTCGCCAGAGTGATCCTCTTAGTCAAAAGAAACGAATCCGAAGGTGATTTTGTTTTCGCAGCGAAAGCATCGACATATCTAAATACTGATTATAATTTGCACTGACTTTTATTTGTGTATACCTAATTGACTTTTATTTCTGCATTATTTCGCAGCTAGCCTAGCTAGTTTCGAATACATTCCACTGGTATACATATTTCTTCACGTACACATATTATATTTACTCGCGTCACTCACGACCGCACAGAGCCAGAGTTCGGTGCATAGTAAGTGGAATAAAATAACAACAAACAATAGGCTTAATTAATTCCTGACATTTTTGTTTATTGGAGTTTTAACGTCCACCGTGAGCAGCTCAATGGGCTATAAGCAGTCGCTCGTCCTTAATTTAGGGTCACTGGTTCCAGGGAAGGGAGAGAGCCAGTGCCGTAAGACAAACACAAGATCCATGCCTCAACGGGATTCGAACCCGGTCCCCTTTTGGAAAAATGATCAGAGGCCATCACTTAGACCACTGTGCCACCGGGGCGGCAATTTCTGACATTAAGCGGTACGGAGCAGGTAGGTGGATTAAAAAATGTTACTGTCGTATAATCAATGAATGGAGATATGTGAGTCATAAAAGTAAATTTTTACGAATGTATGGCTGGGCAATAGTGTGTATTTTGACATTTCGACTGTTTAGCTATTAAAAAAATATATTTTTATTATTGTTATTATTATTGTTATTATTATTATATAAGGGTCCTCCAAATGAAAGTAAGACTGGTGTGACAGCGTCCTTATGTACATAATTACATAGAGCCGTGAATTTGCGCCGGTAGATGGCGTGTCATGTCAGAACGCACGCTGTTATCGGTGGCCACGTGCCAGCGTGCTGTTTGTACGTACGGCGGCAAGTTGACTACGTAGGATCGTGACATAGATTCGTCCATACAGGCGCAGCGAGCAGTTATGCAATTTTTGACTGCAGAATGTGTGGCCGAAATTTATCGTCGTATGAAGGATGTGTATGGGAATGAGTGTCAGTCACGGTGTACAGAGTTCTGCTGATGTAGTTAATTTCGTAAAGGAAGTGTCAGCACGGAGGGCATGTCGAGATCTGGGCAAGCACACGTGGCCATCACCATGGAACCGATTGCTGCCGTTTACAGCCTTGTGAAGGAGAATCGTCGAATCACCAGCCGCCGGCTTTCGGCAACATTGCCCGTGAGTAAGGGAACTGTAAACACCATTCTCCGTCGCCGATTGGGATACAGCAAGGTTTACGCACAATGGGCCCCCAAGCATCTCCAGGAGGATCAGAAGACTCGGCGAATAGGTGCTTGCCTGGAGCATCTGTATCGTTACCACGCAGAGGGGGAAAGTTCCTTTCCAAGATTGGGGCCGCATATGCAACTTGGCTCCAACACTTTTAATCCGGCCACAAAACGGAAGTGTATGTAATCTCGCATGCCAACTCTCCACGCCCCCCCCCAACACCACCCCAAAGCTCAGTCCTCGTTAAGAGCTGGAAACGTGATGCTCACGGTTTTCTTCCATGAGAATGGCCCATTGCTTTTGGATTGGCTGGATGCAGGCAGTACGGTCAAGGCAACCACAAAACGGCCACCAAGCGTAAGCGACCCAGTATATTGCCGAATGGGGTTATTCCGCTGCACGACAACGGCCGTCCGCATGTGGCGACAGTGTACCAAGATTTGCTATGGAGTTCCTCGACCATCCCCCATATAGCCCCGATCTGTCTCCCTGTAAGTACCACATCTTTGGGCCACTGAAAAAGCTCTCAAGGGCCGCCGGTTTGCTAAGGACACTGAGGTCCGCTACGCCGTTGAAGAATGGTTCCACAGCCAACCACGGACGTTCTTCGCTCACGGTATCCACAGTCTCGTGCCGCGCTGGGACACTTGTTTGAACCGACAAAGCGACTATATGTAGCGGGTATGTAGTCCATGTATCACTCTTAGTTCCTGTATGTTTACATATTCCAATGTATAAACCCTTAAGGCAAAAATCCGACCGTCTCAGTTTTATTTGGTGGACCCTTCTATATTATTCAGATTTAGTGAGAAATGACCCTGACAGCGAAGAAAGGTGATGTTGCTACGAAAGTTTATCAAGCTAAAATTTGACCTCAAGATGGAAAGAAAAGCTGAATCGCAAGAGTGTTGGTTATGGGGATTGGTAACTTTTTGGTCTAAAATATATATTTTTTTGATTGGAGGTTTAACGACTACAGTGAGCACCTCAGTGGGCTATAAGCAGTCGACCGTCCCTAATTTAGGGCTACTCTTTCCAGGGAAAGGAGAGAACCAGCGCCATAAGACAAACAAAACATGCCTGCCTCACCGGGATTCGAACCCGGACCCATTTCGGACGAATTGATCAGAAGCCATCGCTTTGACCACTGCGCCACTGGGGAGGCGTCTAGGATTTCCAGAGGTTACACAACATCGTTTTATACATCATTTTAGGGCTCTCGTCCCTAGCAGGCAATCTCCTTCTTAGGAGGTCAAGAGGAAGCAAACTTTCGCTATGACGTATACTTTACTACAATCAGGAAAGATGGAAAGGCTCGAAATGCATTTCTGTAATGGCTTTTATCACATTTAACATCAGGTTCTCGTAAATTATGCAGACTGCAATGGAACATTGTTACGTTTATGTAGAACGATATGAAATAATCAGCTGCGATAGTGTAGTAAAATAAAGTAACTATTGTTGCTTCACTTCATGGGGCAGCATGCGGCACGATCAGATTTTAGCAGTGGTTTTGACAATGACGAACCGTTATCCATTTTCGTTACATCGAGATTATTTATTTGGAATTTACTACTATCAGGAAAGATGCCTAATATCAAAGTCCGAGATGGGTCCGGGTTCGAATCCCGAGATGTTGTGTTTATGTTTTGGCTCCGGTTCTCTGGCTTCCCTGGAGTCAGTGGACCTAAATTAGGGACGGGCGACTGCTTATAGCCCATTGAGTTGCTCACGGTGGTCGTTAAACCTCCAATCAAAAAAATATATCAAAAGAGCATAAATGATATTGTAATGGCTAGCGCTACCAAATGCGAAAAGGATGTTGAATCGAGCCTAGAGATAGAATCAGAGACAGACAGGTGAAGTTACACTAGTATTGAATTGCATGCTTTAAGAGGGTCCAAACATTCACGACAACGTGCTTTTTGTGGTTTCGTTGGCTCCCTTAAAAAAATGAGAGGCGTTGACTTCTCACCCGTTCGGAAAAATGAATTTTCTCCCCTCCCCCGATCATTCATGTCCTTGAGAAGGCTTCTGCGCATATCTGGAAAAAGGTAATATATCCATCTGATTTGGTCGAGAACTTTGTGGTAAACTGCGGCAAGGGAGATCCAATAAGCATGAGCACAGCTGAGGTACTTGAGTTCCATCTGTAAACAGCAAGGGCTGTTTTCATGACGGGATGCGGAAGCACTTTTTGGTCGATGACCTGGAAACCTGGCTGCGTGCAAACCATTCCCGATAGTCTAGTGGTTGATCGATACGTTCTGTGGCCGCTAAAAGGTGCGAATAGGAGGTGCGCGCGATCACCTCCTTTGCTTCCGAAACGATGCATCTAATCTGCTTCGCAGTTTATATCCAGGTCTTTTATCTAGCTTCAAGGTGACCCACTTTCTATTTCTCTCTCTCTGTATATCTTTTTTTTATTTGCCGAATTTCTGAATCCATGTTTTTACGCAAGATCAGCTTTGTTTAACCTCGTGCAATATTGTGGTCTTTGAGTTTTACCTAAATGTACGGGGATTTATTTGAAGCCGCACTCAAACTTATATTGTGAATTTCAGCGCACGCACACACACACACACACACAACCAAACAAACAAGCACAGACATGCATATCACCATTTTCCCAGCTCTGTGGCGCAGTGATCTAAGCGATGGCTTCTGATCAGTCGTCCGAGATGGGTCCAGGTTCGAACCCCGGTGGGGCATGGATGTTGTGTTTGTTTTACGATGCTGGTTCTCTCCCTTTTCTGGAACCAGTGGCCCTAAATTAGAGACGGGCGACTGCCTATAGCCCATTGAGTGGCTCATGGTCGTTGAACCTTCAATAAAAAAAAAAAGAAACAAAAAAAAACCATGTCATCATCATTCTCAACCATCAATTCACTGCTGGATGAGAGGAATGGAAACTCGTCACGGGTCAACAATTTCTTGCGGGTCAAACGGGTCGGAACAAAGAGTTCCTGACTTGAATTCGACCCTGTTTTATTTGCGTTCTATTTTTGAAAAACGGAAAAAAATAAAACAATTTTCAAAGAAGAATGTGCAATCTGGAATTTTGTTTTTGATGCTTGTGCCCGCGTACTAAAAAATGATTTGTCATGCAAAATGAAAGAGCTCCCCTTCCTTCTGAGGGGCAGTGATGAAAACAACATCGACATGTTGGAAACTTTCAACTCATCAGAAGCTTGTAAAAATTGGTATTTCTGTGAAACATATTCTGAAATTTGATATGTTGTCAAGAAAACAGCAAACATTGAAATTAGACACACAACATGTTACTTAATTCAAATATTTTGACCGCAGTGTCATTCGAATTAAATGGAACAGCCTTAACATCACTGCTAAGGGACATTTTAACTCTCGCAGATGTTTGAAAACATGTGTAAAACAGTTTACTTATGTCTTGCAAATCAAGAACGACGGTTTCAATACTTTTTACAGGACAGTGAGTAAATTATACGTCCCATATTACTGGATTTCCATATAACCTAAGAAACCCACTGTGGAGAGACTTTTTGGACGCCCTGTATATATATGTCTATATATATTATAATTCAAAGCTGATGTGTACGGGCCGCCCCGGTGGCGCAGTGGTCTAAGCGATGGCCTCTGATCATTCGTCCGAACGGGGTCCGGGTTCGAATCCCGGTGTGGCATGGATGTTGTGTTTGTCTTACGGCACTGGCTCTCTCCCTTCCCTGGAACCAGTGACCCTAAATTAGGGACGTGCGACTGCTTATAGCCCATTGAGTTGCTCACGGTGGTCGTTAAACGTTCAATCAAAAAAAAAAAAAAAAAAAAGATGTGTACGGGTTGGGTCCGATTATTTAACGTCAGGGTCTAAAATTTTTGACGAGTTTCCAACTCTGCTGAATAAAGATCTCCCAAAGTTCCTTCCACAACTGTCTGTATTGAGCCAGTCACCTCCATGTCACTCTGACATGCCCTCGAATTTCATCTACCCACCTCCCACGTGGTCTTCTTTCCGGTAGTTTCCTGTCCCTTGGTATCTCATCTAAAATTTGGGTTCTCCATCGGTGGTCCATTCTTCTAGCAATATGTCCAACCCATTTATTTATATAATAAAGACAACCTTCCAGTTCTTACATGTTATGGAACAGGGACATGAGCATTGATAGTGAAGAACATTCAGAGGCTGCAAACTACTGGAAAAAAGCATGAGGGGTGCATGCTTGGCATAACGAAGAAGAACAGAAAGAGGAACTTATGGATAAAAAAACGGCGGTAGTTGATGATAGCATGATCAAAGAAAAATCGCTGAAAATGCATTGGGCTGGACATATTGCTATAACTGACCACCGTTGGATAACTAAAATACCAGACTGGATTCCAAGGAACAGGAAAAGACACAGAAGAAGACCATGTGGGAAATGGGCAGATAAAATCGCAAGCATGTTGAATGGACATAGAGGAGACTGGCTCATAAAATAAAGTTGAATTATAGAGATTTGGGGTGACCTTCATTCAGCACGGGATAGGTGAGTGATAATGATGATGATAATATACGAGGTATTTCTCAGTGATAATGTGACGTATGCCTATATTTTAACTTTTGATTTGAGTTTCTGTCTTCCTATGTAAATTTCTTTAATTTTTGGTTAAATATTTTCTAACTCGACAACACATTACTTCAGCAAAAAGTTTTGACCTTTTGACAACACTGAGGGTGAATCACAGCATAAGGAAATAGCGCCGTACAATAATAATAGAGTACAGAAGTGGAGTTGTAGAGATGTCGAAATTGCGAGATGAGAGGGTAAAATACTACGCGTTTCCACTGCAGTACTGTGTTTGAGCTATCGGGTTTAACTCTCGTCACTCACACATCTCACATTATGACGCACCACTGAAGTGACGCAAGAGTCGAAACGACAAGTTGCAGCGATATGTCAAGATCGGTGTATTTCAGTCGGAAGAATGAAAGTCTCCTAAGCTGGGAGAGGTGCGCTCGAATCCCACATCCGACAAAAAAAAAAGCCTTTAAGCTATATTGGCACCTGAACATAAATTTAAATGAATCTCCTGGAAGTGGAATTCCAGAAGATTCCTTCTTCAGTGCTTCGGAAAGTGAGTGATTCTTCCACGTGTAATCTGTAATGGATACGAATTCCTTCTACAACCAGCTAATTCAAGTGTAATTTAAGGCGGTCCGGAAATTTTGGATTTCGTGCCACCACACCACCAAATTTCGGAACTTAAGCTATAACTTCTTGACTTAAATCTATTCGCTGAGACTTAACTTATTCCACGAATCGTTATGTCTTAACTCATATCCTTTCTGCTAAATGCTGCAAACTAATCAACAGGAAGAGATTGCTTACTGAATTCAATACCCGTGTTTATTTTACCATAATGACGTGAAGATGATTAACTCGGGACGTATTGGGTTTTTGCAAATGAAATATCCGGCAAGGACCAGCACACGTGGAGGGCGAGAACGGAAATGCAGGGCAACTTACTTAGGCAAAATAATACCCCTCGGCATGGATACATAGTTGCAATCTGTCCGGCAAGGCCATGATCCCGGAGAGAAAAAAAGTCCTGTATTTGGGACCCGAAGAAGTCATCAACTGCACATTGAACCTCGTTGTCTGTCATGAACTCTTTCCCGGGCAGGAAGTGATGAAGATGACGAAATAGATGATAGTCTGTTGGAGACAAGTCCGGGTAATAGGCAGGATGTGGTGGTGCTTCATAGCCCAATGCATTTAGTGTCAGCATTGTTCGTTGTGCGACATGGGGGCGGAAGGTTTCCTGGAGCAGAAGAACACCATGTGTGTTATTTTTTTTTTATTGGAGGTTTAACGACCACCGTGAGCAACTCAATTGGCTATAAGCAGTCGCCCGTCCATAATTTAGGGTCACTGGCTCCAGGGAAGGGAGAGAGCCAGTGCCGTAAGACAAACACAACATCCATGCCTGACCGAGATTTAAACCCGGACCCCTTACGGACGAATGATCAGAGGCCAACGCCTTAGACCACTGCGCCACCGGGGCGGCCCATGTGTGTTAACCAAAGCCGGTTATTTCTGCAGCAATTTACGGTGCATCTGGTGTAATTCAGCACAATAACGTTCTGCAGTGATGGTATGGCCTCTTGCGAAGAAACTCCGATGAATTGTCTCGGATGTAGACCACCAGGCAAGGAGTATCATCTTCTTGGTGTGTAGCGGAGTCTTAGGATGACGTACAGTAGGCTGGGTCTTGCTTAACCATTGTGCAGGTCGTTTCCGATTATCATAAAGGACTCACTTCTCGTCGCAGGTGACGATTCGATGCGGTAGACGTTTCTGTTTATTCCTGGCACTCAGCTACGTGCAGACTTCCAAACGCCTAGTCTTGTTGGCAGTTGTCAACTCATGTGGCATCCACATGTGCAATATTTTGACCTTACCCAGCACAGCAAGACGCAGAACAACTGTCGTGTTGTATGTACCTACCATTGCCGCTATCCCAAGACACGTTTTTCGGGGATACGTTTTAACCACACGTAACAGGACATCCTCAGAAATAGCAACAGGTCGGTAACCACGAACTTCGTTTTGCAGGTCGGAATCTTCGCTTCGAAATTTCACAAACCCTCACCGAATGGTTCGTTCGTGGCTGTGATTCTCCCCAAATGCTTTGTTAATGTTTCGAGCGGCAATTCCTGCACAATGGCTCAGTTTAAATTCATACAAGAAGATGACTCTCAAATCGGGCGCTTCTGCATGTTTCCTTTGCAAGCCACGTTACGTCCAAACAAACAACTCGCGAACATTGTTCTTCATACAGGCATGCTAGCTATTTATAGTAACTCTGTGCCGTAATACTCGCAACACCTTTGGGTGGTTCCGTTCCTCTGTGGTGGGGCCTGTCTCCACTACTCGTTTGCGCCGGACATTTCATGCGCATCAACCCAATACTTTCACTTCGTGTGAACAGGATGGAAATGCGTCAATGTATTAAATTTTTATTTCGTGACAACACGCCATGAACAACCATAATTCGCTGTAACTAAAAGTAATAAACACATTATTATTGTTCGTGCTTATTGCTCGTCACCTAACACATAAGCATATCGTACTAGGTACACAGTAGCCTGAAACAATTCTACACAGGATTGTCACACTCTCAGGATGGTAACATTATAAAACACTTCGGGATAAACAATGTGTCGTTCAGGCGGAAAACGTGTAACTCCGTAACGACCATAACGCCCATACGTACAAATAACCATAGCCACCCGAAACGACTGTCTAGAGTGAGTCAGATTTCCTACCCTGGCTTGTTCTTCAAATATTTCGACTTCTGAGGGACCAGCAGAAGTCAGCCTCAGTCAATTATGCTGTTATTAAACAAACAAGTTAAAAAACAGACAGTTTCGGGCGTTATGATACTTAGAGTGATACAAGATTTCTGGGTCATAGTCGTTAAAGGGTTAATGAAAAGAAACAAAGTTTTCATAACAACACATAAACTCAATAGGAAATTCGAATTAGAAATATATGTCTCAATACTTAAACGTTTATATTGAGAAAGAGACAAAGCCTGTTTGATAATTTGAAACCTTTTAAATGCAGATGTGCGTAAACATCCCTTGCAGCGTATATGCCAAATACGCCATCCGTGCTTCACCACGCGATCTAAGCAACTATATATTTTAAACTGCTGCGCATTAGTCAGTAGTGTTGATCTGATGCGAAAAGCAAAAGACTTTTCAGAGTTCGATAAAGCCTTACTTGCGTGCCTGTCTTGTGGAAGGGATGGGTTTGAAAACTGCTTGGTTTCTAAAAAGGTCTCAAATAACCCACATAGCTACCCCTGGTGTCAAATAACCCACATAAATAACCCAAATGTCTCAAATAACCCACACAGCTACCCCTGGTGTCAAATAACTCACATAAATAACCCAAAGGTCTCAAATAACCAACATAAATAACCCAAAGGTCTCAAATAACCCACATAAATAACCCAAAGGTCTCAAATAACCCACTAATAACCCCCTGGTCCCAAATAACCCACATTGCTTATCCAAGAGGCTTAATTGTGGAACGACGACAGTTTGTCAGCAACGAGATCGCTGTTGTGTGAAAAAACACGACAGCGATCTCGTTCTAAGAGCTATTAGACATTTCCGTATTCGATCTAATACCTCTTAGAACTTTTGTTGGAAGAAACAGAAGTTCCTGCGCCGATGTTTAATTTAGCATTCAATAAAGACTGTTCCCGACCCCAACCTGAGCGAACTATGCGCAAGCAGTTTAAGAAGATCTGTATTTATAGTCGAATGCCTATACAGAAACCACTGATTTCTGCTAAGAACTGTTAAGTTCGTCTACAGTGGTGGTGTGTCTTACACCGTGACTTGGACACTGGACGACTAGAGAAAGGTCATGTGGTCAGAAGAGTCGTGGCACACCTTGTTCTGTATCGACGGTAAGGAGAAGGTGTGCGGGAATCTCATAAAGAAACGGACACTGTTTTCCTGGTGTACCCAACCCAACGATCTAGAGGTGGTGCCATGGTGTGAGGCAGGATGTGTTGGTACGGAACGTGTCCCTTGGTTTTGAAGGGAGGTCGGTTGTCCTCCAACGATAAGTTAATATTTTATCCAGAAGGTGATCTCAGAGACTTTGATTGGGGACGCATTGTTGGCGCAAAACAGATGGGGCATTCTATCGCGTAAGTGACAAGAATCCTAAGGTTCCCGATAGCAACCGTATCAAGGGCGTACCGTTAATATACCAACGACGGATTACCAGCGACAAGAGCGCACGCGGAGGCCTATTACGCGTCATTGATGACAAGGGCCAAAGGAGACAACCCAGGCTAGTACAGAATGACCGATTGGCAAAGCCGGTGGGAATCACAGCCCATTTAAATGTCGGACGACCAAGCAACGTCGGTGAACAAGCAGCACGGCGTACGCTGCATAACCTGGACTACGGGAGTCGACGGCGTAGTCACGTGCCAATGTTGGGTGCTGTCATCGTAAATTACGCCTCGGTTTTTGCCGGAAACGTCAAAACTGGAGCTCTGCAAAATGGCGCCGTGTTGTGTGGTCAAATGAGCTGTACCAAGCTGTTGGGAGAGAGCGGGTGTAACATCGATAGCATGAGGCCATAACTGCGTCTTGCCAAGCCAGCCTTTTTCACGGTGAAGGCGGCCCGGTGACGGCTTGCGGAGCCTTTTCATGGGACACATTAAGTCCCGTAGCCTGTCTGGAGAGTTTCGTAACCGCTGTGCGCTACTGGCATGTGCTGGCTGATCACCGAGACGCTTTCATGGTATTCTCGCATCCTGCGGCCAGTTGTCTGTTTCAGCAGGGCTATGCCCCCCCTTCCCGGGACGCAACCACCCAGGCATGGCTCCGAGAATATGTATTTCAGTTTGGAACCACCCAGTGGCCCGCAAGGTTATACCGGATTTAAATCCGGCGACAGCTTTCTGGGATAACATGGAGTGGTTGATTGATTGATTGATTGAAGGTTTAACAACCACCGTGAGCAACTCAATGGGCTATAAGCAGTCGCCCGTTCCTAATTTAGGCACACTGGTTCCAGAGAGCCAGTCCCGTAAGACAAACACAATATCCATGCCTCACCGGGATTCGAACCCGGACCCATCTCGGACGAATGGTCATAAGCTAGCGCTTAGATCACTGCGTCACCCGGGCGGCTACCATGGAGTGGAACATCAGTTCCGTGGATCCTGGACTGACGCGACGTCTCAAACAGAGTTGTGGACAATTCTGCAAACAGGAATGGCTGGCAGTACTTCCGGAAACCCTCCAGAATCTGATGGAGTTGATGCCTCGGCTTGTACACGGGCTAGAGGAAGACCATTTTATCCACTGACTGTACATTACTATTGGTTTAAATGCATCTGATCACGGAATGTAATTCCACGAAATTTTTGCCCAGCAACAAAGAAAAAACAATTATATCAGGGTGAAAATGGAAAAATTAAGCCGACTGATAAACGCTCAATTGATTTGAATAATATGTGCAAAAAGTAGAATGTAAGAAAAAGGAATACCAAATTAGAAGGATATTGTCGAATAGCAGGGAGAAAAAAATGTGTAGAAAACCATCTATTTATAGATTATTCTAATTTCAACTGATTTGCTTCGTAATTAAAAAAAGGCACGTAAGTGTTATTAAATATGTAATTCCGTGTTCTGTCTTATAGCTCTTAGAACAGCTTAACGCCTTGCGTGATCAAGGCTGGGGTTTTTTTTCGATCATGGCGTGACTGTAATACGCAAGAGTACAAATTAGTTGCTCATTTAATTCCGGATCACAGTGCATTTCTCTATTACCTTTAAATACGTGCAAGATATCGTTTGTTTGCATCATAAGAGGATTGATTTTTTTTACATAAAGTTAGCTCGCTGTCGAAAACGTGAAGTTTAGAACACTGAAAGAGGAAATATAAAAATTGGAAAGCAGATTTAGGATTGATATTCATGTCCAATCCAATCATCATGGTGAATTCTTTTAAAAATAATTGGAGTTTTTTTTTTTTTTTTGTTGACGATAATTTATTTCTTGTGACAGTTAGAACAAATTTTACCCAAGAAATAGATCAATAATAAGTGGACATAAAAAGTGTGACACATTGAAATTTTATATCAATTTAGAAACAATAGCCGTGGCCATACACTGTATGATCAAAAGTATCTGAACACCACTTTAGAGTAGCGGATATCAAAACATCACTCACAGCCATTAACCACAAAGGTAAAGAAAGATAGATGTGGCCTAGCAAACATCATAAGCAAGCATGGAAACTAGAATGGGCCGGAGGGCAGAGCTTAGTGATTTTCAATGTGTCACGGTCTTAGAATGCTATCTCAGCAAAAATTACAGACAAGCATGAAAATTAATATGGGCCGTAGGGCAGAGATCAATGACTTTCAATGTGGCACAGTCACAGAATGCTATCTTAGCAAACATTATAGTCAAGCATGAAACTTAGAATGAGCCGTAGTTCAAAGATCAACGACTTTCAATGAGGCATAGTCATAGAATGCTATCTTAGCAAGAATCATGGGCAAGCACGAAAATTAGAATGTGCAGTAGGGAAGTGCTCAGTGACTTTCAATGTGGCACGGTCATAGAATGTTATCTTGGAAAACATCATGGACAAGCATGAAAACTAGAATGGACCGTTCGATGTGGCACGGTCATAAAATGATATCTTAGCAAACATGAGAGATAAGCAGAAAAACTAGAATGGTCCGCAAGGCAGATCTCAGTGACTTTGAATTTGGCACGGTCATAAAATGCTATCTACACAAACATCATGGACAAGCATGAAAACTGGAACTGGCCGTTGGACAGAGCTCAGTGACTTTGAATATGGAACTATCTAAGAATGCTATCTTACCAAACATCAACGACAAGCATATAAACTAGAATATGCCGTATGGCAGAGCTCAGTGGCTTTTAATGTGGCACGATCATAGAATGCTATCTTATGAGTTACAAGTCAGTTTGAAGAATGTATGCCCTTCTGCAGTTGTGCCGGCCAATTATAAGTAATGTTTTGTGAAGTGGAATCACCTAAGGAAGCCCCGGTAGAACAGTGGTCTAAGCTCTGGCTTATGACCATTCGTCCGCGTTGGGTCTAATTTCAAATCCTTTGAGGCATGGATGTTGTGTTTGTCTTACGGCACTGGCTCTCTCCCTTCCCTCGAACCAGTGGCTCTAACTTAGGGACGGGAAACTACTTACAGCAAGCTGAGTTGCTTATGGTGGTCGTTAAAACCCCCAAAAAAGTCAAAAAACGCTATCGTATTTGCTGTTTCCAGATAAGTTTTACAAGTGGTGTGTTCAGTATAGTATTAATGTTGTATGATTTTTTTAATTTAGAGGTTTGTAGATGTCTTTTAGTTTATCATCATGTGTGATATTTTCAAGAATAGAAATTTCATTTAATTTTTTCCAGAATTCAAGAAGGTCAACATATTTTGTTTTTCCTTTTGAAGAATGATAAAAAGTTTTCCTGGTTTCAAGAGTTGAAACACTCCAAATCCTGCTCAACCTGGAACTTCAAAATACTGAAGGCTGGATGCTTCTCCAGCCTTCAGAATTTTAAAAGTTCTGAGTGTTAAAAATCTTAAAATTTTACTTTTTTAGTAGTAGTCGTTTAGATCTCATTCTCCAGAATTCAACATCATTACATAATATTTCACATTTAATTTTGTCACCTCTTCCTTCCCAAATAAATCAAAAAGCTGGTGTTTCTGCTTTTTTGCAATATTAGCTGGCAAAAGTGTAGTTCTTGAATAATAATTAAATTTTGAAAATATAATGAATTTATTATTTCAGCTTTTCAAAATAACAAAAAATATATTTTCTAATTTATAATTGTATTTTTCCATGTCTGTCAAACATTCTTGTCATTTCTGAGAGAGGTTTGGTCCATCAGATTCAAATGGAATTCCCAAATACAAATTTTTAAGATGACAATCCGTGTTTTGGTGTAATTATGACAAGGATGGTAAGTCAGATAAAATCCGAACACTTGAAAATTTCGTTGTCCTGGAACGGGAATCGAACCCGCATCTCCCAGATAGCGCCCGGGTATTCTAACCAATATACAACTTGAAATTTTCAAGGTTTTTTTTTCTGACTTACCATCCTTGTCATAATTACACCAAAAAACGATTGTAAACTTTAAAATTTGTGTCATATGGTGTAATCCCGTATTTCGCCGCCCCGGTGGCGCAGTGGTCTAATGCGATGGCCTCTGATCATTCGTCCGAACGGGGTCCGGGTTCGAATCCCGGTGAGGCATGGATGTTGTGTTTGTCTTACGGCACTGGCTCTCTCCCTTCCCTGGAACCAGTGACCCTAAATTAGGGGCGGGCGACTGCTTATAGCCCATTGAGTTGCTCACGGTGGTCGTTAAACCTCCAATCAAAAAAAAAAATCCCGTATTTCATTCGGGATTTCCAAAATTTAAAACTGGAAATTGGTGCTAGCCTATCACCGTTCTTCCGAGTGGGCTCTTTTTTCGGGGCATGGATGACGCATGGGTGGTGTGTTTGTCTTAAGTCACAGGCTCTCCCCATTCCCTGCAAATAGCGGTCCTAAAATTGTGACTGATGAAAGCTTGTATCCTTTACAGATTCTCACGTTGGTCGTTCGAATTATAAACTCCTGCTCTTTGGTGGAGCAGTGGTCTAAGCGCTGACCTGTGACTCTTCGTCCGACTGGCCCCTTTTTCCAATCCTGGATGTGAAATGTGTTCTATGTTTTTCGTAGGGCACTAGCTCTCTTCATTTTCTAAAGCTAGTGACACTAAATTAGTGACACGCGACAGCATGTAACACTTAAACTTGATCATCGAGGTCTTGAGAGCTCCAACGTTTTGTTCCTCGGTTGCACAGTGCTCTGAGTGGTGTACTCTTATGTTCTTCAGAGTGGGCTCCTGTTCAAATTCACAATGAGGTACTGGTGGTGTGTTTGCGTTACTACACCGGTTTTCTTCATTCCCTAGAACTAATAACCCTAAAACAAAGACAGGTGACAGTTTATAACCCTTAGAAATACTCACGGTGCTCGTTAAAATTGCAAACCCTTGTTCCTCGGTAGTGCATCGCTGTACGCGATGGTCTTTGACGATTCGTCTGATTTGGGCACTGTTCAAATATCAAATGAGGTATAAGTGATGTGCTTGTCTTATGGAACAGGCTTTCTACAACCTATGTTACTATTTACCCCTACTACGAACTGGTGACAACTTATAGCTCTTGGTGTTGCGCACGGTGGTAGTTAGAACTCAGAATTTTTTCTCCTCTGAGCAGCTATCTAATTATTGGCTTCTGACGGTTTATTTTAGTGGGCTCAGGCGCCTGACTTACAGCTGTGGCTTTCCCTCTCGCAAGAGCCACAGGGCTAAAAATAATGACAGACGAATGGTTATGCGGAAAGACATCTTACGTCTTTTACTCCTGGTGTGATTTCTTGTGTGATAAAATACCGTTAATATTGGGGATAATTCCCTTATTTTATAATGCTAAACAATTCGATTGTTACTGTACAGCGATGAAAACTTTAATAAAAACAAATACCACCGTCTATGTACGATATTTAGTTAAAAGATTTCCAGGAACAGAAGTATGATATTCGAACTTTCCCCAATAATACGGCACTATCTAGAAACGTCGTAAATGGAACTTTTCAACCAGACTGGGCAAACATTAGACTGCTGAACACCCCTGCGTACGTACACTCACTACACCTTGCTGAAAGCCTGTACATTGAAGCCTTAGGGGACAGGTGCTGTAATGATAACACGCCAGTGGACATACCAAAAGTTTGGAAAATCCACGTCGCCGTTTTGAACTTTAAATTATAATTACTAAATAGATTTAATAAAAACAATAACGTGTGAATTTGACAATTTTAACTGTACAACACAATCTATATTATGTGTAACTAAAGTCGGAAATTGTATCTATTGCTCGGCTGCGATGGCAACATCTTAACCTTGTGACGCTTGAGAACCATATAATGGTGCATTGATTTTTTTTTTTTTCTTGATTGGAGGTTTAACGACCACCGTGAGCAACTCAATGGGCTATAAGCAGTCGCCCGTCCCTAATTTAGGGTCACTGGTTCCAGGGAAGGGAGAGAGCCAGTGCCGTAAGACAAACACAACATCCATGCCTCACCGGGATTCGAACCCGGACCCCTTACGGACGAATGATCAGAGGCCAGCGCCTTAGACCACTGCGCCACCGGGGCGGCGTAATGGTGCATTGCTGCGCTCCTATATAAGTGTACGCGAGTACTGCATTAACCTATCTCTTCCACCTGATGATGGGGTAAGTGTTACCCCGATAGTACTAGTGGAGGTTTTAATTTGTAAATAGATTTCTTCTTTTAATTAAATATCGTACATAGACGGTGGTATTTGTTTTTATGACATATTGTACATATTGTGCTTTTTCTACACAAAAACTTTAATATTTCTAAAACTGAGAGTTGATGATTTTTCTAGAATTATGTTTTTAATGAAAGGTGTAACTCTCTCAACGAATTGAACTTAACAGTAGCGAAAACTTTAATCCGAACAAACGAAATCTTCGTCAAGTTTTTGGTTTGGATTTTGTTTTTGTTTTAGTTCACACTAATTTTGATTTAGTTTCCAGTTTGCGAGTTTTTAATTCGCAATAATGTTAGTTTTTGTTTCAGTTTACTAGCTTCGATTTTGATTTTACGATACCCACGATGACACCTACGATGTTTCTTAAGAGCGTTTTGTTTTGAGTGTTAACAAATGGATACGAAATCGATACATCTCAAAGAAAGTCTTCAGAAATACCACACATCCATGACTCAAAGACAAATTGCCAGTAAGTGTGGTGTTGGTTATTGTGCTGTTAATGGGATTTTAAAGAGGTTTAGGGAGACAAGAAAGGAACATTTGGGCAAACATGGAAAACTACAATTACTCAAGAACGTTTGCCAGTTAGGAAAAGCAAAAATGAATCCAAGATTGCCTGTAATACATTTCAATGGAGACTTGGAATTAATGTTTCTGACATGACAGTCCGTCGAAGATTGTTGGAAGCAGAAAGAACTGCCCGTAGACCAAACCGAAAACAAGTGTTGAAGGAGGCTATGCAGACAAAGAGCTCGAATAGTGAAAAGTGCACTAAGACTGAACTGTTTAGAACTGGTAGAAGGTCATATTCTCATCTGAGAGCCATTTCTTCGCTCAAGGAGAGATAATACCCTATGCCAGCAAATCAGCGGCTGAGAAGACTTTTCCCGCCCACCTTCAACAGCTCCTAAACATCCAGCTAAACAGATGTTCTGGAGCTGTTTTACGAACGACGGTCCGAATGCCTGTGGTCAGTATGATGCAAAAGGGACCAACACATAAAATTATTAGAGAAAAGTATTGTCCGACAGATCCAGAAAGACAAAGAATTCATGTTCCAAAAGAATCTCGCGTCATACCACACTTCGAAAAAAGTGAGAGTTCTTCAAAGCAACAAATGCTCCAGTGTCCAGATAACTGTCCTGACATTAACTCAATAGAAAATTTGTAAGCTATATTGAGGAAGAGACTTGGAAAACTTAATTGATAACTTAATACAATCCATTGTAAAGGTATGGTTTAGAGATGCAAACATAAGAAAAATATGTTCTACGTTAATAGAGCCCATACCTAAGCGAATTAATGAAATTTTAAGGAACAGAGGAGCTCATATACATTATTAGATAAAATTGGTGTTTCATTTTTGTACTTCTTGCGAAATTACAAAATTTATTTATGAGTGTTGGGATTAATTTGTTCGTTGCTGTGCTCCACCTCTTTCACATTTCATATAGTACATTTTTCTAGTGACTTTTGAGTAGTTCATAGGTTCATTGATATCACGAAAGCGATGAACGAAAATCATGAAAATATGCAAGCAAGAGTACCGTAAAAATAAGAAAATTCATATCTGAAGTACTTTTAGCAAAATATTTAAATTTATTCCTTAAAAAGGTTTTCTACTGTATATCTGTATTCCTTAGAAGGGTTTTTACTGTTTTCTATCTATATCTTTCGGAGGGAAACGCGTAGTAACTGAACTATGAAATAGTTGAACTATGTAAGAATGGCTTTTTTTCAGTAAAGTCACTTTGTTCTTATAAAACAACAAGTAGGTTGAAATATTGTGCTCGGAAAACTATAATGTCCGATGACGAGGTCCCCAAAAACGAAACACGGCCAATAAGATTGAGAACCAAACCGGCATGACATATGCAGGTAGGTGGCTTAAGTCAGTGGCGAAAGGCGAAGAGTGCGAGCGCCAGCCAATATGGAAGTGCAAATGGAGCACTTCCGCCAATCCATGCTGTTTGAATTTTGTCGTGGTTGCAATTCGTCAAGCGCTGTATTGAACATTACCCATGTGCGCCCCAATGCCATATCACATCGTAAGTGCTGTCGTTGGTTCAAACGGTTTTTAAGAAGGAAATGTTGACCTGTCAGATCGTCCGAAATTCGGAACACTCGCAACAGTGGATACGAAAATGCTGAAGAATTTAATGGGGACCGACCCTCGTGTGACCACAGGGAAATCTGGCCGAAATGCTGGGGACTACCAACACGACTATTATCACGCACTTACTTCAATTTAGGAAGCTGCGCAACAGTGGAGTTTGGGTATGCCATCAACTCACATTTGATGAGAAAACAAATCTCATGAGTGCATGCGTTTCCCTGCTTGAATGTGACCAAATTGAACCGTTCTCAGACTGCATTGTGACAGGTGACGAGAAATGAGTCGTGTATGAGAATACCAGCGCCCGAAAATATTAGCTGTTTCTAAAACAAAAGCCCATGCCGACCGCCAAAGCTGGCTTACACCCACGTAAGGTTATCCTGTTTCTATGGTGGAACATGCGGGGTGTCGTGTTTTTGAACTGCTGACGGACAACACCACTATTATCGCCAATGTGTACTTCCGTCAGTTGGAAGACCTGCATGCATCACTCACGTTGAAATGACAAGCACTGCTGAACCACAAGGGCGTCGTCCAACAACAGGATGGAGCGACACCTCAAGCAGCACGGGTGACCATTCACAAGATGAGGGACCTAGGCTGGGAGTTGCTGAAGCATCCAGCCTATTCCGCGGACATTACTCCAAGCGACTACCACATTTTACAGTCATTGCAGCATTTCCTGGACCATAACGAACGCGCACTTACTCATTCCTTTTCCTCCAAGCCGCCATAATTCTGCATGTGCGGTACTCATCAGCTGCACACACGATGGCAGGTCGTGGCAATCGATGGCGACGACATTTTAGACTGATATGTGTGCTTACATAGACAGTAACTAGCACTTTTCTTTTGTCTACCATTTGCACACATTACTTTCTTTCGAACCTAATACATAGATGCACAACCATCTTAAACGTCGTGTGATGGATGTCAGTGAAGCCACAAGATGTCTGGTAATATTCGTTGTGTCTCGGTAATATTCGTTGCATGCTGATGCCACAGTCCTGTTGGCAGAGAAAAAGGAGAGTTGCAGAGTATGTTGTGCCGGATGTGCGAACTTTGTATGAGATTCAAACTGAGTATAAATAAGGGAAAAACCAAAAATATGGTTTTTGAGCGAGAAACTGTTAGTACTGAATGCAAGATAAGTCTAAATGGCACAGTGAGCGAGCAGGTGAACGAGTTTGTGTATTTAGGAAGCAAGTTTGACAGCGAGAACAAATTGAATGGTGAAATTAGTGGGCTAGTAAATTCTTCATTGAACGTCATAGCTACTTTAGGAGGTTTTCACAGGAATGATGAGTTCTCAAGAGAGTTCCGAATGGCTGTGTATGTAGGTTTAGGTGTTCCAAATCCGATGTATGGCAGTAAAACCTGGGTATTGCAGAAGAAACATAGGAATCGTTCGTGTGCTGGAGAGATGCGTTATTTACGGGGAGTTTGTGGCAAGACCCTCCCTGATCGTCTAAGGAATGGAGATGTGTTGCAGTTATGTAATGTGAAACAAAATGTTGTTAGTAAGGTGTGGACTAATATTCTTAGATTATTTGGCAATGTTGAAAATATGAGTGATGGGATACTTACTAAGAATTTTTTTTTCAGGTCAAGTGACAGGAAAGAATGGCAGGGAAGGCCAATGGAGTCATGGGAGGATCAGATTCAGGAGTGTCTGCATGAGAAAAATATTATGGGTATGAAGTATAGAAGGGATCGTGTATGTCGTCAGTAAACCACAAGTTGTGCGTCAAGATGGTCCAAATACGTGAAAACAATGTTATTTACATTGTTACCGCTCTTTCCACGTTTTTCTTTACCCAACACACATTGTAAAATACGAACTTCCACGCACAAATGCTGAAGGATACATTGACATTTAATGACTTGAGCGTGTGGTGAGTGATGTGGGGAGTTGTGTGAGAGATATTGAAGGAGGAGGACATGCCGAGCTTTGGCTAAGACAACAAGTTCAGTCTGTAACGCAGAGTGTATTCCAGTTTATGTTTTTGTGTAAAGTAATAAATGTTTTGTGTTGTGATCGAGTGTCTGTGATGTTACAACATCAGCTTAAATATCGGAAAAATTGGTATTCGACACAGCTAGGATCGAATCCCAGATTTCTCGATAACTAGCCGAGTGCGTTCGCTTTACGCTACGGTGCCAACAATCCACGGCGCTATGTGTGTTTATCTGTCAGCATCTGACTACACAAATCCGTAGGGATGTGCTCAGCAACTGAGATGCCTCCATTGTTAGAAATTACTGAATATATATTTAGTGTGTCAAGATCTTTATAAATGGAGAAATTTGATACGTAAGCAGTAAATAAATAATCAGTAATTTCTAACAATTTGTCTGGTTGTTTGCATTTCTTTGTGGAGTTAATTTCTAAATCTCAGATGACAGCTTAGTGATATGTATGCATGTATGTATGTATGTATGTATGTATGTATGTATGTATGTATGTATGTATGTATGTATGTATGTACACTGAAGTGCCAGAAATACTGGTACAGACGGGCTTATGCAAAATACATAGCAACGCCACCTATGCGCCTACTCGGTTGCGTCCGCCAGTGAGTATATAAAGCGATAGACATCCTCGCCAGCTGTCAGAGCTGTTTTCGGCATGAGAATGACAAGTAATAACGATATAAGCTATTTTCAACGCTGTGTCATTGGCGCTCGTGAGATGGGCCATAGTATTTCGGAGGTAGAAACGAAGTTCTGATTTTCATGGACAACCACTGAAAGAGTGTACCGTGACTACAAGAATTCCGGCAAAACCTCCAACCTACGATACCAGTGCGGCTGTAAAAATACATTGGGTGAACGTGACCATCGTCGGCTATCAAAAATCGTTTCACGCGATAGGCGTGCAACAGTCTCGCAGGTATCATTGGAATTCAATGCTGGAGCCTCAACAAGCATCAGCGTCCGGATTGTGCAATGTACTCTGCACGATATGGGCTTTGGAAGCCGATATCGGCTTAGGAAACTGTAGCGGCTGGTCTGGTGGGGGGTCCGTAATGGTATGGGGTGTGTTTAGCTGGATTTCACTGGGACCCCTGGTACGTCTACATACGTCTGTGACCGGCCAACGCTTTGTGCGCATCCTTTCTGACGAGGTACATCCGTTCATGTCCTGCATTTATGCTGATGGGTTCGACCTGTTACAACAGAACAATGCACCTCCACACAAGGGTCGGGACGCCACATTATGGTTAGAGGGGCATTCATCTTAGTTTGGGGAGTTGCCATTCCTACCCAAGTCCCTAGATCTGAACGTGATAGAACACATTTGGGATGCCATGCAACGCGCTATCGAACACTGGAATCCGAGACCTCGGAATACACCCAAATTGTGGAACTCTATACAGGAAGTATGGTGTGCATTCCCTTCAGCATATTTCCAGAAGCTAGTGGAGTCCATGCCCCGTCGTATTTCTGCAGTCCTGTGCTCCCGTGGGGGACCTACCAGGTATTAGACTGGTGTACCCGTTTTTCTGGCACTTCAGTGTATGTATGTATGTATGTATGTACGTATGTATGTATGTTCGGTATTCATCAGCTACCTAGACGAAGGGAGCAGGTCATTCCAAACGTTGGCCACTACATTTTGGGCTGATTTGTGCTTGTATAGAAGGTAATTATCACTTTCCTGTTGCCTACCATTCGCAGACATTGCTTTGTTTCCAACCTAATATATAAACGCACAATCATTTTAAACAGCTTATGTGCTAGTCGTGTTAAATTTTAAATTTACTGAAAATGAAAAAAAGTGCATCGGCATATCAAAATCTAGATGACTTGCTTCTCATGTTCACTACATTAAAATGAGGACGGAGACTTGGGAGATGTAAAGATTTTGCGTAAATCTTATAAGAGCTAGGAATGAATAAGTAAATTGTTTGTGAGTACATATATATGATTCTGAAAAGGTGTTTAACCATGGAAATTTTATTCATCACTTCGCAGAACGTATCTGATTTCTGGTGGATATAAATATTAGAAATTCGCCAGAAGTGTATTTTATGTGTTGCCTTCCCTTCCGAAAATGAGAAACTTACGTGCTTAAGTAATTTGATTTGCGCTGGTTTTTTACGTGTTTTTATGTTTTCTTATCTCATTCGTTCTGCCTCGCCGTTAAGACCCATGTTACAAAATAAGACACTCTTTTTTTTTTTTTACTTTTTGTTTCGACGCAAAATGTGTAACATAACATTGTTCTTCGGAGAAATGTGGTGACAAAAAATTATGTGCCCGAGCAATTTCTCGGCAAAAAATGTATCGTTTTTCGAGCCTGTTGAGGCTCCTGAAGGCACAATGTAATTTCTTTCGTAAATAAAAAAAAAAAAAAAAAAAAAAGATATTCTCCAGCAGAAAGGAGAGAGTGCTGCGCGGAATTTGATTTATTTCTCATGTCCTTTTCGCGCAAATTTTCGCGGAAGTGTTGTAATTTTGGTCTCAATAGATTACTTTTTCAGGTGTTGAAATAACAGTAGTGAGTTGACGCTTCTTTTTCTTTCGTTTTTTGTTGTTGTTGTTGTTGTTTATAATATACACTGGTTCCACAGAAGCTCTTAAGACCCCGAATTTATGCAAAATCCAAACACAGCTCCCTTCGAATGTAATCTTGTAAACTATTGCAGCGCTTCTAATATTATTTAAATAATATGCAGCACGGTTTGGTATTTACTCATACAGAAAATAATGTTGAATTAGTTCAACTGAAACACAATATCCTTTACATTTCCCGTTGGTAGTGTATGAAAGTAACTGTTATGTTCACACATTATATGTTGATATAATTTCTAAGTACCATTTATGCTAATAAAGAAACAGTAGACCGTCCGTGGCCGAGATGTAAATAAAAGGCTTGACTTATTACACGAGTTACAAAAGGGCCCTTGACTCCTCTACGAGACAAGCGTTGTTCGTCTGTTCCTCCGGGAACCAGTGACCCTGAAACAGTGAGACGAATCCCATCCTAGACTGGGTGACATCACTCTTACTACCAGGGGCGGATCCAGCGGGGGAGACCCCCCCCCGAACCCCAACGAAGTTTTTACGTCCAAAGTAGCGAAGATCGTAAATCATTTACTTTATATATTTTGCTTTCAGTTTTTCTAAAAAAATTAACAATTACACTTAGTATGGAAGATTTAAAATACGTATTACCGTGATTTAGGTTCGGTAAAAAAAGAAAGAGAAGGGAATAGAATAAAAAGAGAGAAAGCGCGCAAAAGATATAGGGAAAACAGGGACAGCCGCTGTAAAAAACATGGGGACATTCTTCGTTAGTTATTTGCGATTGTCTAGCATCTGTAACCTCTCGAAACAGGGTAAGGCAGAGCTTGGTACTGAAATCAGAGTAGGTGGGAGAAACTGTGAATAACAATCTGATATACGTAAGTATCTTAATTGGGTCGTAAATAAAACTCGTAAAACTATCCTCACCGCTTCCTCCCAGGTGGTATTTCTAGGACTTCTTTCTTTTTTACGCTTTCCAACCGTAGGTTGAAGAAGCGTATATGCTCCAGCTTTTTCCGTCCGCCCGTCTGTCGGCACCATAACTCACGTAAAAATGGTTCGATTTCAATGAAATTTTAGTAAGTGGTAGGGGACCACCACAGGACGAATTCCATTGAAAAATGGGTGAAGTGGGGTCAAAGGTCACGCCATAAGAGCGGGGTTCATTCAGTTGCTCTTATGCGACATAACTTGCGTAAATATGGTTCGATTTCAATGAAAGTTTAGTATGTGGTAGGGGACCACCTGGGGACAAACCCTATTGAAAATGGGTATAGTGGAGTCAACGATCAGGACATAGGAGCGGGATGCATTCCATTGCCCTTATGCGTCATAAGGTACGTAAAAATGGTTCGATTTCGAAGAAATTTTAGCATGTGGTAGGGTACCACCTGGAGAGGAACCCTATTGAAAATGGGATAAATGGAGTCAAAGGTCAGGACGTAGTATTGGGATCCGTTCCATCGCGTTTATCCCACACTATTAAGGTGGACGTCAAGTAATTTTGCTTCCTATATTTTCAATGGAAAACCTTTTGTACACATTTCCTTCACAATTAGTGTGTTCCCAAGGATGGAAATTTGAACATCGATTAAAATAACTTCATACTATAACTTGGAATACTTAACATTTTCTAAAACATAAGCATAATTATATTAAACAAGTTAGTAAAATCATGCAATGCATTAATTATAATACGCTTTCCAACATACCAGAAATAATTACTTAAGTTATCACTCAAGTTATGAGAATATTGGCTGTGGAAAAAAATCTCGGTCCTGTGTCCTGACCTTTGATTCTTCGATGATATTCAACAGAACCGGTTTGGTATACCTACGAAATAACATGATAAAGTTTTGTCGCAATCGAAGCATTTTTACGTAAGTTATGATGCATAAGGGCTATGGAATAGATCCTGCTCCTGTGTCCTACCCTTAGACCCCATTTCGCCCATTTTCAATAGAATTCGTCCTCAGGAAAGACCCTACAACATACTAACATTTCATCCAAATCGAAGCATTTTTACATAAGTTATGACGCATAATGACGATGCAAGTGATTTCGCTTCTTTGTCTTAACATTTGACCCCATTTCGCCCATTTTCAATAAGGTTTGTCGCCAGGTGGTCTTCTACCACATACTAAAAATTTCATCGAAATCGAACTTTTTTACGTTAGTTATGACGCATAGCAGCAGTGGAATGGATCCCGCTCCTATGTTCTGACCTTTGACCCCATTTAGTTCACTTTAAATGGGGTACCTTCCCAGGTGATCCCCTGCCAGATACTAAAATTTTATCGAAATCGAACGATTTTTACGCGAGTTATCGTGCGGACGAACATACGCACAAAACGCGTGACGTAATGAGGCAGATGGGAATCGCGACCATCGGCTAGCAAGATGTGACGTCATAAAACTTTAATAGGATCCACACACAACGCGTGACGTTATGAGACAGATGGCGTGACCGCACGCCAACATTCTCAAACGCGGCGAGATTGTGACGTCATAAGGTTTCTAAGCATTGGTAACATTAATGGAATAATGGAACAACGCCATCACTAAAAACGTTATATGTAATTCGGGGTGGTTATTTAACCCACTGAACGAATTCCCCTAAAGTCGAGATCAAGCTAAATCGATTTCTAGTACCAGAAAACGGTAGTTTAACGACTTTCATCAAAATTTATAGAGCTGTTTTCAAAACAAAATGTACATACATAGATACAAGAATTGCTACTTTAAGGTAGGCGTCAAGTAATTTTGCTTCCTATACTTCCAATGGAAAAACTTCTGTACCCATTTTCTTCACAATTAATGCGTTCCCAAGGATGAAAATTTGAACATTGATTAAAATATCTTCATTTTATAACTTGCAATACTTAATATTTTCTAAAACATAACCATAATTATACAATTCAACTTTTGTTTGTCTACTGACGTCATGAAAACACAGGTCGCGCCATCTTTTTTCTGGACAATTAATGCGTTCACAAGGATGAAATTTTGAACAACGATTAAAATATCTTCATTTTATAACTTGCAATACTTAATATTTTCTAAACCATAACCGTAATTATGCAATCCAACATTTTTTTGCCCACTGACGTCCTCAAAGTACAGGTCGCGCCGTCTTTTCTCTGGTTTCAACACCACCAAAGGAAAAGTTATTTATTTCTAATATGATTATAGTTATGTTTTAGAACATATTAAGTTTTCGAAGTTATAATATGGTTATTTTAATCGATGTTCAAATTTTCATCCTTGGGAACACATTAATTGTGAAGGAAATGTGTACAAAACTTTTTCCATTGGAAGTATAGGAAGCAAAATTACTTGACGTCCACCTTAATAATATGGGATAAGGGCAATGGAAATGATCGCAATCCTATGTCCTGACCTTTGCCCACATTTCGTCCATTTTCAATAGCGTTCGTCCCCAGGCGGTCCCCTACTGCATACTGAAATTTCATCGAAATCGAACCATTTTTACGCAAGTTATGACGCATAAGGGCAATGGAATGCATCCCGATCTTATGTCCTGACCTTGACCTCACTTCACCCATTTTGAATAGGGTTTGTCCCGAGGCTGTCTCCTACCACATAGTAAACTTTCATTGAAATCGAACTATATTTACGCAAGTTATGGCGCATAAAGGCAATGGAATGATTCCGCTCCTACATCGTGACCTTTGACCCCATATGTCCCATTTTCAATAGGGTTCGTCCCTAGGTGGTCCCCTACCACATACTAAAATTTCATCGAAATCGAACTATTTTTACGCCAGATATCGTGCGGACGGACGGACGGACGGACAAAGTTGGAGCACATACGCTTCTTCAACCTACGGTTGGAAAGCGTAAAAAACAATAACGTTTCCTTTGGTGGTGTTGAAACCAGAAAAAAGATGGCGCGACCTGTTTTTTGATGACGTCAGTGGACAAATAAATGTTGGGTTGCATAATTACGGTTATGGTTTAGAAAATATTTAGTATTCCAAGTTATGAAATGAAGCAATTTTAATCGATTTTCAAATTTTCATCCTTGGGAACGCATTAATTGTGAAGAAAATGTGTACAGAAGTTTTTCCATTGGAAGTAGAGGAAGCAAAATTCCTTGACGTCCACCTTAAAGTAGCAATTCTTGTATGTATGTATGTACATTTTATTTTGAAAACGGCCCTAAGAATTTTGATGAAAGTCGTTAACCTACCGTTTTCTGGTACTAGAAATCGATTTAGCTTGATCTCGACTTTAGGAGAATTCGTTTAGTGGGTTAAATAACCACCCCCAATTATAACATTTTTAGTGTCATGGAGTCGTTCCATTAATATTTCCAATGCTTAGAAATCTTATGACGTCACAATATCGTGTTTGAGAATGTTGGCGCGCGGTCACGCCATCTGTCTCATTATGTAACGCGTTGTATGTGTATTTCTCTCGTTGGTGGATCCTATTAAAGTTTTGCGACGTCATACTTTTGCGAGCAGATGGTCGCGATTCCCATCTGCTTCATTACGTCACGCGCTGTGTGCGTATGCCCGTCCGCACGATAACTCGCGTAACAATCGTTCGATTTCGATGAAAGTTTAGTATATGGTAGGGTATCATCTGGGAAGGAACCTTATTTAAAATGAACGAAATGGGGTTAAAGGTCAGTACATAGGAGCGGGATCCATTCCACTGCTGTTATGCGTCATAACTAACGTAAAAAAGTTCGATTTCGATGAAATTTTAGTATGTGGTAGGGGACCACCTGGCCACAAACCCTGTTGAAAATGGGCGAAATTGGGTCAAAGGTCAGGACATAGGAGCGGAATCAGTTCCATCGTCATTATGGGTCATAACTTACGAAAAATTGCTTCATTTGGAGGAAATGTTAGTATGTTGTAGAGGCCAACCTGGGGACGAATTCTATTGAAAATGGGCGAAATGGGGTCAAAGGTTAGGACACTAGAGCGGGATCTATTCCATAGACCTTATGCATCATAACTTACGTAAAAATGCTTCGATTGTGACAAAAATTTATCATGTTATTTCGAATGTATACCGAACCGGTTCTGTTGAATATCATTGATATGGGATCAAGGGTCAGGTCACTGGACCGAAGTTTATTCCACAGCCATTATTCTCATAACTTGAGTAATTATTTCTGGTATGTTGGAAAGCGTATTATAATCAATGCATTGCATGATTTTACAAACTTGTTTCTTATTTTTCCTGCTCCCTCACGCCTCACGGGCGCTTCTCGTTGTTACTGTCACTCCGAAGTCATGTCCCGCTTGGGTGGAGTGGGCTGGGAGGGAGGCGGCGTGGTTAATACTGGGTAATTTTCGACTTCTCCTGCTACTACTTTGTACATATACTAACGTTATATATATAAAAAAAAACTATTTCACAATGGCTTCTGCCCACTTTTTGTACCCGAAAAACCGTTCGTCAACTAGAGCAAACTTCTCGATCCACCTCTGCTTACGGCCACTTCCTTATCGCAATCTAATAATTACGGCTAGGATTTTAATGATTTTTAATGCTTTCTTTGGTGTTGTTGAAGTGTATATAAATGAGTTTCATACAGAACTAAGCTGATTTAAGTACCTTTATCATGGCCTTTTTTCCCCGCTTTTTACTCGATATGGCAATTTTTTCAGGTTTTTCAGTCAAATTAGGGCACTTTTTCTTATTTTTGAGTCATTATTTATTTGGCATATTTTGGTATTTTCAATAAAAAGGGCGTTTTTGGATGAATTTTCCTGAAACTCCAATTTCCCCCTTAAAACCAAAAGCAAGACTGAGAAAATGAAAGGAGGGGGGGGTCGTATTTAGAACATCTGTACATGTTTCGTTGCAAACGGCGGCGCCATATTGTTTGTTTAGTTCTATAGGTCATGTGTTGTTTAGTAAAATAAAGTATTTCATTTGACACAGCAACATTCAACTGAAAAAAATATAGTTTTTAGATTCTTTTCGTTTTGTTTCATACACAATTTTTTTTAATAAATTAGTTTTGGAAGGAAATAAAAAAAATGCATTTCTTAGGTTTATTTTTTATTTGTTTTATACGGCATTATTATTATTTTTTTTTTGCTCCTAAATACAGTTTTATAGTGCATTTTCTGGAATTTTTCAGATCATAAAAATCTTAGCCTTACTAATAACAGTTGTGCAATACAGGAATTAGTGGATACAGACTTTGGTTTTATCTGAAAGACAGAAGCTTCGAAATCGTTAAATTTCCTTCATAATTTACTCAGGCGTTTAATCTTACGTATAAGAAAATGTTTGTGTGTTGAAAAGTTATGCATCTTTTCGTTTATTTTTATTTTTTGGTTGATTTTTTTTTTCGTTTATTACTGATTTCTGAAGATTTTTGCGAATTGTTTTTATATATATTATTACGTATTTAACAAGGATGATATGTTACTTGTAAGACAAGATTATCCATTGAAAACATTGGAGCATTGAACTTTTCACCCCTTTCTTCCGAGCAATTTCACATTATCGAGAACCATTCTGATTAGTCATTTTAATCCTACAGGGGTTGGACAAAATAATGCGAACACCACGCTCAGAGACATGACTTTCAATACAGCTGCGTACGTCGCAATACGCAATGGTCTTCACCACTTTTGGTTGTCATAGCTTTGTTTTTTAACCTCAAGGTTCTGTGCATTTAAAATGCCTTGTTACAAACTTTTCTTTCAGGGTGACAACAACATGAGCGACCTAACGGACTTTGAAAGAGGGCGAATTGTTAGTGGCCCGATAGTTGGTGCCAGGTGAGAAGAGCCGCCAGAGTGGTAGGGGCATCGATAGCTACTGTGTATAGCGTCATGACAGCGTACCGTGTTCATGGCAAAACCTCTTCTGCGAAACACAAGAGCGGCCGGAAAACGACCCTGACTAATAGAGACAGGAGAGCATTAGAGAAGATTTTTACCCGTAATTAGAAGACCGCGGGGCCGAAAATTAATGCAAACTCAATCTGCGTCTCCAAAAACCAGTTTCAACGGAAACAGTGCGCCGGAAACTACATAAACAAGATATTCGTGGCACAGGTGCTATTGCAAAACCTCTGGTGACACGGGTGAATGCACAACGGCGACGGCAGTGGTGCCAATGGCATACAATGTGAACTGCCGATGCATGAAAACGTGTAATTTGATCGGATGAATCCACATTCACACTATTTCTCACTGCAGGACGTGCTTGCGTTAGGAGAACACCTTCAGAAACATACAACCTAGACTGTCTGCTCCCAACAGTGAAGCATGGTGGTGGTTCTGTCATGCTCTGGGTGATCATATCGTGATTTTCAATAGGTTCCAGACATTGTTTGCAGCAAGGGAAGCCATCTATGAAGATGATAACACCTCAGTTCACAGAGCCTAAAATTTCCAATCATGGTTTGAGGAACATGAGGACTAACTTTCACACCTTCTTTCGCCTCCCCAATCACCAGAGTTAAACATCATCGGCAACTGTGGTCTGTGTTGGAGAACAGATTAAGATTCTGTAATCCCCTCCAACATCTCTTAAGGACCTGGAGCAGTTTCTGCATGACGAATCGTGTAACATCCCACTAACCACCATCCAAAATCTCCACGCGTCCATTCAAAGGAAGATTCAGGTTGTTTTGAATGCCAAATGTGGTCCCATACCATATTAGGTACGTTAAACCTTCTTTTACTTGGTGTTCACATTATTCTGTCCAACGCCCTTATGTCGATAATCATTGTATTAATATAAGGCACATGATTTATTTTCTGTTGTCGCAATAACTCAAAATGAGTGTATTATTAAGCATGCGAAACTTCATGCAAGCGTTGGACAGAATAACGATTATATTTTTAAGCATGCGTTGTAAACGAATTGTAATGAAATGGCAGCCCAATTGACCTGACAGACTGGGAGATTTATGAAACATACAATGTCTTGCCTCCCAACGGCATTCGATGGAAGAGAACAACACCAAAGGCACGGATACATTGATCTTTATCTTTTACCTGAAGAAGCCCGAAGGGACAGCTTCCGTCCTGTCCCAAAAGAGGGAGTCAAAGTACCAGATGCCACATAAGCTACTGTTTCAACACTGGCTGCAAAAGGACTGACCACGGGTATCTCTTAACAGCGAAACAGAAAAAAGAAAACAATAAGCACGTATCAATATATACATACATTCTTGTGTAAATTAATCGAAACGAAGTGCTGTTTCTGCTTCTTTTCATTATATTTGATTCCTCATGCCGAAATATACCCTAGTATATGAGTAATATGGTTTTTGTTCACCGCAGACATTTAACAACCAGCTGTAACCGCGTTGGTTGGAAAGTTGCCAATAGCGCATGCTCATGTTAGGATCGGATACTGCAATCAGTACATCACCGATATTGCATTAGACGTTCAGAACTTTCGTTCGAGGTGGACGGCTCACCAAGCAGGCGCACACAGATCATTACTTTGCTCGAACACACATCCAAAACCTTCAGGGGCATGGCTAAAACAGTCAGTGTAAGCCTCGCGATTCTCATCCGTGTCATTAGTTTTAAAAACCAAAACCGGATATATTTCTCCAAATCGAAAAAGCAAATGTATACGACAGAATGAAACGACGCGAAGAGACGACCCCTACTTGTTTCCGGAAAGTGAAAAGGACCCCTGGAGACAAGTGATGCACTAAACAGAGATTGGAAGGAGAAAGAAATGGAGAGCGGCTCGTCATCTGTACACAGACGTCTTCTGGCATGTGGTTGTAAGGCCCGACGACCTGTGAAAACACAAATCCTGGCAAAACTGTTGGAAATTAAAGATACGAGTTGGAGCTGAAAGCAATCACTGGACCAAGGAACATTGGAGAAAAGTGTTGTTCAACGATAAAAGTAATTTCCTTGTCCAAGGCCAGCAGAGTCAACACGTTAGGTGAAGGTTCGGGTTTCCTACATCAATCTGACTGTGAAATATTCGCAAAAGAAGATGTTTTGGAGATGTTTCAGCTACGTCGGCGTTGGCAATTAGTGTTCACAGTATGATGCGCACGTCGACGTTCTTCAAAGGAGAGTTTTTTTCCGAGATGGCAAACAGGTTTCCTGATCGATGAGGCATCTTTTAACAGGAGCATGCCCTTTACCACACGTCAAAATGGTGAACACCTTCATGCACCAGCCTAGTATATACCTACTCGACTAATCTCAAATCTCAGACTATAATCTTTGGCCGATTTGCAACAGTCGTCTTCGTGTTCTACCACTAATAAGCTCCTCCAAGCGATTCAGGTGTGGTACAGGGACCCAGAAATCACCATTAACCGTTCAGGTTTAGTGGACTTCGTGCCGGAACGCGTTCAGATGCTACCGAGAGGAAGAAATGGCGATATTGTGTATTAATGAAACAAATTGACATGGATAGTTTTGTAAAAATTGAAATAAATAGGTTTTTCTCATTTTGGTGTGTTTGTTTCACTTAATTTGCACAAGAATGCACACTATGAAGACAAAAGTATTCGGAGACTTAGGTTGAGCAGAAACAAGAGTTTTAGTAAGTTTACAAGTAAGTTTCTTTGCGGTTTTTGTTAGAAATTTTAGCAACACAAATTTGAAATTGTGATTCCGTCAATAGGTGTGAGACATATACTATCCAAAAAATTCAAAATTTCATCGTTCTTGAGTGGGAATCGAATCCGCGTCTCCCGGTTTGAACCCGAGTATTCTAACCGCTACACCACCCAGAACGACCAATTTTCAAGTTTCCGAGAAATTTGAATTTTAACACATCACAGGAATCGCCAGCCGAAGCAACGGCATTCATATTAAGCACATCTGGATGAATAGAAATCATTGTCTCCCGTGATTGACCGGAAAAGCAGACAAACTATGAAATACGAGATATTCACGGAATCAAAACTTTTTTTTTTTAATGGAGGTTTAACGACCACCGTGAGCAACTCAATGGGCTATAAGCAATCGCCCGTCCCTAATTTAGGGTCACTGGTTCCAGGGAAGGGAAAGAGCCAGTGCCGTAACACAAACACAACACCCATGCCTGACCGCGATTCGAACCCGGACCCCTTACCGACGAATGATCAGAGGCTGGCGCCTTAGACCACTGCGCCACCGGGACGGCGGAATCAAAACTTCAAATTTGATTATATACTAGTGTAATCCCGTATTTCACAGACTTTTGAACTTTTATTTATTTATTTATTTATTTTTGAGACATCGGAGTCACTTAATTTTTCGTTCTTCTGGTGCAGAGCGCTCGCCTAAATTAAATTTATTTCTAATTGAAGTCTTATGGGGCTTTGTATTGAGGAGTTTTAGAGTGTGGGCACTTTTACTTATTTATTATTTTCCCTATTTTAATTAAAGTCCTATAATTATTATAATTATCTATACCCTTACCGAAATGTTCTCTTTCACTGATGACGTCATCTTTCAACAGGACAATGTCACACTGCGTACTTCCCGAGTGACAACCAAATGGCTAGAGGAACATTCAAGTGTGTTTCCCGCAGTGGAATGGCCCCATCGGTCGCCAGATCTCAACCATATTAAGGATTCGTGCTGCAAATTGGAAAGATATGTTCGAACGCGCAAACCACAGCAGCAAGTGTGGCTGCTTTACGCCAGTGATCCTCGTTTTTTTTTTTTTTTTTTTGATTGGAGGTTTAACGACCACCGTGAGCAACTCAATGGGCTATAAGCAGTCGCCCGTCCCTAATTTAGGGTCACTGGTTCCAGAGAAGGGAGAAAAACAGTGCCGTAAGACAAACACAACATCCATGCCTCACCGGGATTCGAACCCGGACCCCGTTCGGACGAATGATCAGAGGCCATCGCTTAGACCACTGCGCCACCGGGGCGGCGATCCTCGCTTCATTAGCGGAACATCACCTCCGAGTTTTCAACATTTCATTGAGTCCTTATCAAGACATCAGCCACTGTTGTGAGGGCAAAGGTTGGAGTAACTCGTTTTCAGGTAGGTGTATATAAAAATGTATGGATTCAGTGTACATAATCATTTGTGTACTTTTGAAACGCTGTGTCTTATTCCAATCTTTCAAGACATTGATAAGGGTTGCAGATTTATATACCAGCACTGAAAATTGTGTTTAAAACATGATTTAATTTTATAAACCGAATGACGACCACATGTGAGAAACGAGCTCTTAGGTTTAGAAAGCGACTGTGGTCAACTGTTTAAATGGAGACATCAAAACGCACCCTCTCTGTACCTGCAGTAATGACTGTATAGACGCAAGGCTCCTTCTGTGTTCCGACGGTATTAGATCCCCAGCAGGTGAGAGTTCCGTAGTCGTAATCCGTTTTCGCCGTGACTGTCGCTGTGCTCTTCGTGCCTTCACTAACGAACGACACATCCTCTATATTTTCACCGGATTTGTTGAAGCTCCAGCGGAAGGACACTTCTGTGGGATCTGCTTCTACTTCACACACGACTTTGACTTCTTCGTGACGTGTTGCTCCGTACAGGATTTTCTGTCCCGCTTTGCAAATTGGAGAATCTGAAAGAATGCGGAAATACAAAATTGTCAAATCGTAGCTGGAAGACATTTTTGTTAAATTGCCATTCATAAAATAAATAGTAACAAAGTCTGTAATACAAAATGGTCAAAATAACAATTATTGCTTTAAAATACACAGTGCGTCAAAGAATTTTTAAGACTGGCGCTAGATTTCAGCCTACGGTGGCACCACCAGTGTAATCGCGAATGCGTTATAAACCGTGACCATCTGCTTGCTTTCTGCCAAAAGTACTGCGCAGTTGTTAAAGTAACTCTAACGAAACGGCCGTTCATTAGAGAAGTAAAATTTTTTTCGTGTTGAATTATTAAGATGGAACAAAGGGTTGTTATTAAATTTAACGCAAAACTTGGTAAAAGTGCCTCGGAAACGTACCAAATGACAAAACAAGTTTACGGTGAGTTTTGTTTAAGCAGATCAAATGTTTTCCTATGGCACAAACGTTTTTTTGACGGAAGAGATACGCTAGAAGATGATAAACATACCGGAAGACCAAGTTCATCTAGGACACCTGAGATTATTGAAAAAGTGCGTGATTTCGTGGCAAACAATCGATGTGCTTCACTAAGAATGATGGAAGAGTCTTTAAGCATCAACAAAGAAACGATTCGAACCATCCTGCATGAAGATTTGGGCAAAACAAAAGTCTGTGCTAAATTTGTTCCACACACGTTAACCAATGAACAAAAATCAAGGAGAAATGCACATTGCAGAGACATCATTTCAGCTGCTGAAAATGATCCAAACTTCTTAAAATCGATTGTTACAGGTGAAGAAACATGGTGTTTTCAATATGATCCTAAAACAAAGCGACAAAGTGCTGAATTGAAGTAAAAAAACTCACCACAAGCCAAAAAAACAAGAAAAGTTCCATCGAAAAACAAAGCAATGCTCATTACATTCTTCGATAGTAAGGGTAATTATTATCCACAAAGGAGTTGTTCCAAGTGGACAAACAATTCCTGGTGAGTTTTATTTAAATGTTTTGAGGTGTTTGATGGGCAGAATTCGTCGCATTCGTCCAGAATATCGGGATGAAAACAGTTGGCGTTTGTTGCACGATAATGCACGCAGTCACACCTCACTTCTTGTTCGTAGATTTTTGGCTAAAAACAACGTCTGTGTGTTGAATCATTCACCGTATTCGCCTGATTTAGCACTCTGCGACTTTTCTTTATTCCCAAAACTTAAAATGACGCTAAAAGGATGTTATTTTGATGATATTTCGACCACACAAACAGCTTCGACGCGTGCTTTGGAGGCAATTCCGCAAAGTGAACTGGAACAGGCATTCGAATCATTATTAAATCGCTGTAACAAGTGTTTTGAAGCCGGAGGGACTTGTTGTGAATAACAAACCAAAGCAAATTATAATTTCTTGTTTCTATTTCATTTTACAGACCCAGTCTAAAAAATTCTTTGCCACACTGTGCATTGTCGAAAATTGACGTCCAAAAAAAAAAACTTCTGTACAAACATGATTGCGAAAAACTTTTGTACAAACATGATTGCGAAAACCTTTCTTAGCGTTGTGCTGCAGCACATTTGAGAAAAAACACCTGAACGAAAAAATATGCAACACTCATAGCCAACGAACCTTTCTAATATCATGTTCATACTGTAACGTACCAGGAGATGTGACGTACCTGCCAGAAGGACGCACACGACATAAAGGCAGATAGAAATCAGAATAAAACGTCCGCGTAGCTCAATTGGTAGAGTGACTTATTCCGGAGTGAGGGGATCCGGGTTCGAGCCCCGGCGCGGATAGAAATGACGGAGAAATTTACTTCGTTATAACGGCGCCCGAACTATCCGGATGGCCCGACCGTTCGAAATCTCGTAATGGTGTGATGTTATTTCCACACCGCGCGATAGGAAAAATAAGAGAATCCCTTCTCCAGCACTTAAAAAAAAAATAATAATAATAAGGGGGAGATGATGTAACGTACCAGGAGATGTGACGTACCTGCCAGAAGGACGCACACGACATAAAGGCAGATAGGAATCAGAATAAAACGTCCGCGTAGCTCAATTGGTAGAGCAACTTATTCCGGAATGAGGGGACCCGGGTTCGAATCCTGGCGCGGATAGAAATGACGGAGAAATTCACTTCGTTATAATACCATATGAGTTTGCAAAAATATGATTTCTTGTCACTGTCGAAATATAAAGATACATTGCATTAGTTCTAATTGCACCCATAGATGTAGAACGTTATTTGCGTGGCTAAAATATCATATCTAGTATTTAACTTATTCTGACAATAATGTTTACTGTTTCACACGTTGTTTAAGATTTCGAAGCAACTACGGGAAAATATCGCACATCTATTGTCTAATCTTGGCATTTACGAAAATGACATTGATATACTGTACATACAGGATGTCAAGTAAAGTCCTAACTCACCCCAATAGGTTCGGAACGAAAGGTGCTAGAGCCATAAAACTTAGGTATACGCATAGTAAAGTGACTATGCCCGACTCGATGACATCGATGACAGCGCCCCTATTGGTGAAATGAAGAAATTGGCAAGTCTAACTTGCGAAACAAGAGAGAGAATGAAAACATGTCAATGACAAAGTTGTAGAGCGTCATTGAGTTGGTACGAAATGACATCTTACGTACACCAAAAGATGTATGGAAGACGCTAAACGCTGTTGAACCTGAATCTGTTTTAAGACACTGACGCAACACACACGTGAGATCAGAGAGTAGCAAAGTTACACATGGTGGAAAAAAATAAACACTGTACAGAGATCAAGATAGGATTGTCAGATGCAGTCTATTTATTCAACCGTGACAGCATAACTACATTGTATTCTAGTCATCAATGCCAATACAACACGAATGCATACTTAACGTACGACATGTTCGATGTGACTGTCACATCGACTACTACGCACATTTTAATGCTAGACACAACAGCTTGCGTTGCATTACACACCATGTTGGATGTCAAGCTGTCGCACGCATTGAATATTCAGTGGCGTAGCTCTTGCAGATATGCAGATTCCGTCCTATACACTTGCTCTTTCAGATAATCACAGCAGAAGAAATCCATAGGGATTAGATCCGGTAATAGTAGAGGCCACTCCACATGACCACCATAAACCATATGATACTGCTTCCTTAACCGTTTGCGGTTTTACGTATGAATGTGTGTTGCGTCAGTGACCAGAAACGGATTCAGCTTCAACAACGTTTCGCGTCTTCCATACATCCTTTTGGTGGATGCCAGATGTCATTTTGTACTAAGTCAATGACACTCTACAACTTTGTCATTCACATTTTTTCATTATCTCTCTTGGTTCGCGAATTAGACTTGCCAACTTCATCGTACCAGGGACGCTGTCATCGAATCAGGTACAGTCACTTACCCACACCTAAGTTTTACGGCTCTATCACGATTCGTTCCGAACTTACTGGGGTGATTTAGGATTTTGCATACTGTATAAAAAAAAGCAAAATCATCATGAACTTACCATTATTTCGTTAGGCTGTTTACTTTTCGGTACTTCTTCAATCCCTATATATGATATTAGTGAAATACTCTTACTAAAAGAACGGTAGGTTAAAACTTAGTTGATGATCCGATGAATGAAAAAAAAACCTTTCATCAACTAATATTTTAACCTATCATTGTTTTAGTATATGCATTTCAATCATATACTGTAAACGGATTGAAGAAGTACTAAAAGTAAACAGCCTAACGAAATAATGGTAAGTTTATAATAAATTTGCTGCTTTTTTACGCTTTCCAACCGTAGGTTGAAGAAGCGTATATGCTCCAGCTTTTTCCGTCCGCCTGTCGACACGATAACTCAAGTAAAAATGGTCCGATTTTGATGAAAGTTTAGTATTTGGTAGGGGACCACCGGTGGACAAACCCTTTTGAAAATGGGTGAAGTGGGGTCAAAGGTCACGCCATAAGAGTGGGATCCATTCAATTGCCCTTATGCGTCATAACTTGCGTAAATATGGTTCGATTACAATAAAACTTTAGTATGTGGTAGGGGACCACCTGGGGAAGAACTCTATTGAAAATAAGTGAAGTGGAGTCAAAGGTCAATACATAGGAGCGGGATGCATTCCATTGCCCTTATGCGTCATAAGGTGCGTAAAAATGGTTCGATTTCGATGAAATTTTAGTATGTTGCATGGGACCACCTGGAGAAGAATCCTATTGAAAATGGGACAAATGGAGTCAAAGGTCAGGACATAGGATCGGGATCCATTCCATCGGCCTTCTCCCACGCTATTAAGGTGGACGTCAATTAATTTTGCTTCCTATATTTCCAATGGAAAAGCTTTTGTACACATTTCCTTCACAATTAGTATGTTCCCAAGAATGGAAATTTGAACATCGATTAAAATAACTTTATTCTATATTTTGGAATATTTAACATTTTCTAAAACATAACAATAATTATATTAAAAAACAATAACGTTTCATTTGGTGGTGTTGAAACCAGAAAAGAGATGGCTCGACCACTACTTTGATGACGTCAGTGGACAAATAAATGCTGGATTGCATAATTACGGTTATGGTTTAGAAAATATTATTAAGGTTATGGTTTAGAAATTATTAAGTATTCCAAGTTATGAAATGAAGCTATTTTAATCGATGTTCAAATTTTCATTCTTGGGAACGCATTAATTGTGAAGAAAATGTGCACAGAAGTTTTTCCATTGGAAGTGTAGGAAGCAAAATTACTTGACGTTAACCTTAAAGTAGCAATCCTTGTATGTATGTATGTACATTTTATTGTGAAAACGGCTCTAAGAATTTTGATGAAAGTCGTTAACCTACCGTTTCCTGGTAGTAGAAATCGATTTAGCTTGATCTCGACTTTAGGAGAATTCGTTTAGTGGGCTAAATAACCACCCCGAATTATAACGTTCTTAGTGTCATGGCGTCGTTCCATTAATGTTTCCAATGCTTAGAAATCTTATGACGTCACAATCTCGCGTTTGAGAATGTTGGCTCGCGTTCACGCCATCTGTCTCATTACGTCACGCGTTGTGTGTGAATACTATTAAAGTTTTACGACGACATACTCTTGCCAGCAGATGGTCGCGATTCCCATCTGCTTCATTACGTGACGCGTTGTGTGCTTATGTTCATCCGTACGATAATTCGCGTAACAATCGTTCGATTTCGATGAAATATTAGTATCTGGTAGGGTATCACGTTGGAAGGAACCTCGTTTAAAGTGAACGAAATGGGGTGAAAGGTCAGTACATAGGAGCGGGATCCATTGCGCTACTGTTATGCGTCATAACTAACGTAAAAAATGTTCGATTTCGATGAAATTTTAGTATGTGGTAGGGGACCACCTGGCCACAAACCCTGTTGAAAATGGGCGAAATGGCCTCAAAGGTCAGGACATAGGAGCGGAATCACTTCCATCGCAATTATGCGTCATAACTTACGAAAAATTGCTTCGATTTGGATGAAATGTTAGTATGTTGTAGGGGCCTGACTGGGGACAAATTCTGTTGAAAATGGGCGAAATGGGGTCAAAGGTTAGGAAACAGGAGCGGGATCTATTCCATAGCCCTTATGCATCATAACTTACGTAAAAATGCTTCGATTGAGACAAAACTCTATTATGTTATTTCGGAGGCATACCGAACCGGTTCTGTTGAATATCATTGATATGGGATCAAAGGTCAGGGCACAGGACCGAGATTTATTCCACAACCATTATTCTCATAACTTGAGTGATAACTTGAGTAATGATTTCTGGTATGTTGGAAAGCGTATTATAATCAATGCATTGCGTGATTTTACTAACTTGTTATATATACCAATGCCGTTTTTGAAAATTACAAGATTAGACAATAGACGTGCATTGTTTTCCCGGAGTTGCTTCGAAATCTTCAACAACGTGTGAAACAGTAAACATTATTGTCCACATAAGTTGAATGCTAGATATGTTATCATAAAGATACAGTGAAATTGTCTAATAATGGTCACTGTTCTGACCAGAAAGAAGTGACTGTTTTTCGGTGGTGTTGGATGTTCGGAGGTTAGCCTTAAGGTAACATTGCAAGTCAGCTAGATTTCTAAAAGTAAAAAAAAATTAAAAAAATAAAAAAAAGATGGATACGTGTGTGAAGCTTATGCACAGAGAAAACTATTACAGTGTTTTCTTGAATTGCTGAATAAAAGTCAGTGTAATAATTAAATAATGGCGTACGAGATTTTAAGAAAACACTCCCAGCCCAAAACATCTGTCAGAAATAGCAAACCAGGAAATTAGAGGTATAGTACGCTATATTGAAGAAAGAAAAAACATTTCGGTAAAGTGGAATTGCACAGTTAGCAGGAGCAGAACCTACAGGAACCAAACCAAGAGATACCTCCGCCAATGGACAATACTTAGGGCACCAGAAACCACTACCGTAGCCCGCGTTGGGCGAATGAACTGAACGGGAAACTGGAGTTTGCTCCGCTCAGAACTAAAGTTTAGCTCCTTCCTTTTTACTTAAGCACACCATTGTACACGCTGTAAACTGATACGTCCTCTCTAACGCACGGTTCCTTTTGCAATATTTGTGTCTCTATCTTATTGCTCTCACCGAACGATCTAAGGAACTATGTGTAATACCAATGCACAAGATGTTCTTTAGATATCCTTCAGGAATGACTGTGGTACGCATTTACCATTGTTAAAAGGTTTCCATGTTCGGAGGAAATCGTTGTGACGTACTATAGATTTGAATCACGTGTCAAGACGACAAATATGCAGCGGTGTATTCCGTCTGTGTAGCTAAGCCGGAGAGCAACTTACTCCGGAGTGAGAGGGCGCGATTTCGAACTGTGTCACGGACAAATTCGTGTTCCTCACATCGTTTGATGGCAATTCCCTTGCAGCTGCTGTATATCAACGACATCTGTCGTTACTCGAATGTTACCGTTGTTCGCAGGTGTTCCTTTATGATGGTTTTACTGCACACGTTACTCGCATGACCTTAAACGTTTTGTTAACCCTTTAACGACCATAACGCCCAAAAAGCCAGTACATACAAATTACCATAGCCGTCCGAAATGCCTGTCTAGGGTGAGTCAGGTTTCCTACCCTTACCAGCTCTTCAGATTTGCACAACCTATGAGAAATCAGCAGGTGTCATCCTCAGTCACTATTGTTTTTACTAAACAAAGAAGTGAACCAAAGCAGACAGTTTCGGGCGTTATCGTATTTAGAGTGATACAAGATTTTGCGGTCATGGTCGTAAAAGGGTTAAACTCTTGCTTGTAGAATTTGCGAGCTGTAAGATTCCAAGCTTAGCCATGCACTCTTAATTTTCACTAACAGACACTCTTAAGCACATAATATTGTTAAACGCACTAGAGTCAATGCATCAGCAAACGTTTCTCATTATTTCAGCGTCCTAGTTTTCTTTATCTTATTGGCACATCGTTGCCGAAGAACGTTGATTTTCAATCACTTCATATTAATAAATACAACCTGCGCTTCAAACAAAACTGGTGTCCAAAATTACCATGACAAATACAAATTCGGCAATGTACCCAACACGAAACGATTGATTGTTAAGATTTTCAGAGACATGTGTAAGGGGCAAAACTAAGTCGACGTACCGAAGCAACATTGTACCAGCGCCTATAGAAAATGCAAATGTCGACCGTACGTCATCTAGCTGGCAGGCATGCGACGTTCACGAATGTTGGTGTGTGGCAATTGCAACTTGAGTTGGTGTGCTGGTGGAAGAATGTCTCCGCATCATTACTTAGAAAGCCGGTTACCGTGGATAGCGATCTGTAGAATGGAAGCAGGAAAATCGCAAGCTGAGGTAGATAGATGGCTGAATGTTCAACACAAGTCGTCTTTAGTCTCTGGAAACAGCTGTAGGAAACCTCAACAAAAACCAGAAGGCCGGTACAAGGACATCCATGGGGCAAAATAAGCCAAAATGATCGGCATTTGTCTGTAACAGCTTGCCACCAGAGGGAGTTGACAGCCAAGCAACTTTCGAAGAGTTCTCCTCTGCTACAGAAAATATTTTTTCGAGGCAAACAGTTTAAGAAAATTCCATGAAAGAGGTCTGCTGCAAGAGAGCCAATGGCCTATATCCCGCTCAGCACATCTCGCAGAAGTTTCCGTCTGAATTGGGCCCGACACCATCAACCTTGGACCCATGATAAATGGCCCTGTGCTATTTTTCAGGATGAGTCGCGGTACAGAAACGGGTAGGCGTAATCTGACCTACAGCTTTGGGGAAATTGCCGGCTAGGGAGATCAAGCCCCCCCCCCTGGTTTGGGCTGGCAACATGTTGGATGGGCGTATGCAGCTCCAGGTGTGCGGCAGTCAAGGATGTTTTCGACGTACATGTTGTGCAACAGTGAGGATGTCGTCCGCTCCAGGTGTGAAACAGGCAGGGATGTCTCCAGGTGTGCAGCAGTCAGGGATGTCTCCAGGTGTTCAGCAGGCAGGGATGTCTTCATGTGTGCAGCAGGCAGGGTTGTCTCTGGGAATGCAGCAGTCAGGGATGTTTCTGGGTGTGAAACAGTCAAGTATGTCATCGACGTGCATGGTGTGCGGCAGTCATGTGGACATCATCCTTGTTGCGTGTAGCAGTCAGGGTGTCTCCTGACTACTGCACGCAACAAGGATGACATCCTAAAGCCTGTGCACGCTATTCAGGCGAGCCTTTAGCTCCCAAGACCATTTTTTTGTGGAAGATAACTTCCGTCTCATTAGGGCTAGACTAGAAGACGAATACCTGGAGAGTGATGATATCGCACGATGTAGTGGCCCGCGAGATCTCGGGAGTTGAACCCGATCGAGAATGTCTGAGATACCCTGATAAGGGCAAGTGCAAATCTGCAGTCGATATCTAGAATCCTCCCGGGACACCCTCGCGCTTTGTTTCGTGAGGTGACACTTGTATTTCTCCAGACTCTCCTTCATAACCTTGAAAACAACATGAGGGTCCGTTGTGGAAGCTGTATGGCTTTTCGGGGTAATAACACTCCCTATTTACCCCTGGAAATGCGCACTACTTTCTACAGCACATTTGGACTGCCATGCTTGCATGCGCATGCTTCCTCCTCATGCGGTGATGACATTCCTCTTCTGCTCTGTATTGCTGCGTTACCGACATATAAGTTTTTTGTCCGTACCAACTGTTGATAAATTCTGTGGTTGGACCAATGTGCTAAATAGTTATCTTGAGAATATAAAACACCGAAATATTTTCTAAATTAAGTTTAACCTTCTTTCGTGACAGATCATTAGGGTCTCCAAGTTACACATTTACAAATCATAGCATCGGAATTTTGCTCGTAATCTGCTCTCAGGTTTGTGGTTATCAAGAATTCTGCACTTAGCGTTACCTTAAAACCGCACACTGCTTACATTTCGTCCTTAATTTTATTGACTTCTGACTCAAAGCTGATATCAGAGTAGAAAGCTCGTCTGGGAAGATAAGTCTAAAAATACACACTTGCCCAAAACTTAAGCACAAACTAAATTTTTACATGTTGCACATACATACGTAGTTTAATTACTGACGTTTACGTACAGAAATAAATACCACTTAAAAATCCAACATATCACATAGTTACAATTCATCTCACACTCATACAAAGTCCCCGACATCCTGAGTACATGCGAGGCCGGTGCAACCACTTGTAACACTGAAGTCCAGAGTAACGCAAAGATGTACTCTCCAAGAACACCTCTAGGAAAATCAATAAGGAATATGCCCTCTAACAGATACGCACGTTTGACACCCGGGTGGCATACTCAGACAAGGATTGTTGAGCAGTTCCTGTGACAGAGCTAGCCACTCCTCCATCAGTACCCTTCGGAGCTCAGGAATCATTCCTGGTGGAGGTGTCCTCTGAGTTAGACGTCTACCCAAAGCATGCTCTGTTGGGTTAAGATTGGAGGGCGTATGCTGGCTTCTTAATTTGTTCGATATCTCCTTCCTTAACAAGTTCAGCCACATCCGCTGAACGATGTGAGCGTCAATAATCGTCTGTAAAAACGAACTCTGGTCCGATAGCTCCACAGAGCCGATGAGCACGACAGAGGATAGCATCATTACAGTACCGTTCACCGGTCACGAACCCTCGTTCTACCAGATGCAACACTATACGACCATTGACCATAACGCCGGTCCAAAACATGATTCCCCCAACACGATTTCGATTCCATTCCACGATGTTCTCTTGAAGGTCCTGGGTACCACGCTCCCGCCTGATGCATTGACACCCAGAATCCGACATTAAACTGAAACTGTTTCCATCTGTGAATGAAATGCTGCACAATTGCTCATTTATCTGTATTCTCAACACCATCGCAAACCAGCTAATTTGTGTCGTAGTTTTAAAGGTGCATATTTAACAAGTAAACGTGCACAGAGACTCCACTATTTACCCGGTTTGCCACTGTTTGACGCGACACACGTGTCCAAGAATTGGCCAACATTTGATTACTCAATTCACCATTGCGTCTCCGACGATTTTGCTTTGCAGATAGCACCAAATAACGGGCTTTGGATAATGTGGTTCATCGTAGGCTACCTCTACCAAGATGTCTAGTGGTATTTCCAGTTGTCCGATTCCTTGACAAGAAGCTAGACACAATGTTGTGGTCCATTCCCGATTCATTTGCAACACTGGTCATAGTTCGCCGTTCTTTCAGTTTACCGATAACCCCACCACGTTCAGATTCACCTGAGACAATGTCTTTGTGCCATGCTGACTTCAACTTTCCAGTGTTTCTATTACACCTTAAGGTACCAATGAAATCACGGACTGCACTAGCACAGAAGCTACTCACAACAAGCGTTCACCGATTATTCACGAACTGTTTAATGCGTCACTTTTGTTAGTATGTGCCATTATGGTGTAGGATAAGGGGGTAAATACACAGACATTCATCTGGCTGACTATTTATTTGGTGTACGGTCAATGTTCTTATTTGTTTGGAAAAATTCCTTTCGTGCTTAAGTTTTGAAGATGTGTGCATTTAACGAGAAGGAACAAACTTTATATAAGAACAGAGTAACTGACAAGGAAGGTTAAGTTAGGAATATATGTCACGAGTTCCTAAATGCATAGAAGACCGTGAATTTACTTGCACAGGAGACATAGAATATCAGTGAAGAAAGTAATGGCTGACCGATGGCGCAGTAGTCTGAGCGTTGTCTTCTGGCATTTCGCTCGAGTGGGACCTGGTTGAAGTCCTTGATGAGCTATAAGTGGTGTATGTCTGAGTGTGTCTTACGGATCTATCTCTCGCCCTTCGCTCAAACCATTGGTCCTAAATTTTGGACCTGTGTTAGAAAATGCTGTTATGGTGAGGGATACGCATTGTTCTTCTGAAACACATCATTGGCTTTAGATTGCTTATACTGCTCATACCCTCTTTGCGCGCTACCAACGTGTGCTGGATGATCACCTACACGCTTTTATGGCCTTCACGCATCCTGCCGATACTGATATGTTTCGGAAGAATAATGCATCGTCCAACCGGGCCGCAACTACCCAGACATGTCTCGAGAAACACTCATCTGAGTTTGGAACCATCCGGTGTGCCATCAAGGTCCTCGGGTTTACACCCTGTGGAAGCTCTCTTGGAGGCCGTGGAACGGAGTATCAGGTTCATGGATTCTGGGCTGACGTCACGGAAGGAGTTGTGAACAATGCTACAGTATGTATTACCTTCGGAAACCCTCCGAAAACTGGTGGAGTCCATGCGTCTGCGTGTACATGCAGTTATTAGAGATAGAGAACAACCAGCACTCTATTAAGCAGGCATCTCTAATGCTTTATCCATTGAGTGTACATTTAAGTTGAAACATTGCATTTTATAGGAGGCTGAGAGCCCTCCCTGCTTTCTCATCAGCATTATTTCTGTAAAGATAATCCCTAACGACGTCTAACGATATCAGTGCATCGCTAGGTTTAGGTGTTGATGCGTTTTCCTACAAATCATCACCATTCTGGTCAATGGTGACGCTCTCATTCTCAAACATTTCACATTGAGTAATGTGAAAACACAAATTTGTCCTTGACGAGATCGAATCAGCGCCTCCTCAGTCATGAGTAAGTTGCTCTCCCAACTAAGCTGCACAGACAGAATGTGTCGCTTCAGACGTTTCGTCTTGACACGTGATCTTCCTCTGTAGTATGTCACATCATCTTCCTTCTTAATATTTTTTTTCCTTTTGAAGCGAAGTTGGAATTTTTGTCATTCATTTCAGACGATGTGTGGAACAAACATCACGCATTTTTCGAAGAACCCCACTGCCAATAGACTCATTTTTCTTTTAAGGTGCCAATGTGAAAAAAGGAGCTTGTCAGTTTCGGAGAATCCGCTCACTCCGAAGTAAGTTGCTCTCCCAACTAAGCTACACGGACAGAATATATCGCTGCAGATTTGTCGTCTTGACACGTGATTCGCAGCTGTAGTACATCACAGTCAAAAGTGATGACTTTGCGGAATACGCCTCTCAACCTACTTATTCTTCGACGCTAAGCTCATTTCCTTCTTCAATTGCAGCACTCCAGTCAAATCGCATAATGGTATCTTCTTGGTAGGTTCGTCTGGAAAGTTCCAATATGACAATGTCTAGCAAGAGCATTGTCTACTGCAGAGGCAAACTGATATGACCAATAATAGCTCAGGAGGAGCGCAACGTGAGTCATAAAGCAGGTGGATGACATGAAGTAGGAAGAAAGAAATGCGAATGAGGGACTGAAAATCGACAACGGTATTCCAGGAGCAGGGATAGGGTAGCACGAGAGTTACGTAAACGGAATTCGCGTGTTTTGAACTTGTAATTTATGTCACCACACCTATAATTTAACACAAAAATGAGAGGAAAGCTAGTTCGATTAAATCATTATTGGATAAGGTTAACGCAATTTAGAAGTTTTTCAACCTGTGACATAAATTATATAAAAGTATAGGTGAGGAATGTAGAGAAATGGGGTTTTACTTTATATTATTCAGGGGCTCTGAAAAATATGTCTGTGCTTCATTGTACCTCGCTCTGAAAACTGGCAATAGTGTTAATACAGGGCGCATGTTAAATGGTTAATATTTGCGTCATTTGCGGATCAGTTGAGATGGGTGCTAGCAATGCACTGCTGGTATATGCTTCTCAAAATTCTGCCACAGTGTAACATCGTGCAGTTGTCTTGGGCAATTCCATTTTGATTTTCTTGTTAGAAATCTCCACGCTGCACAGTTTAAAATAAAATCTCCTGAAAATCCTTTCGAGTACATGTTTAGGGAATTTTCGCCAAAAAAACCTGCTCATTACACTCGAGACTTACGGAAGTCCCGCTTTCTTTCTTCTGCATTCGTGTTTTGAAGGACACATATTTTCGATGGAGTTTGTTCCGCAAGCTACTGAAAGCAACTAAAAGCTTTCTTCTTATTTCTTTTATTCTTTTTTAGAGATCGTCACGAGATTTCGAAGCACTTACTCTCTGTACAAATATACTTGATAACACAGAATCTCCAGTTGTAGCGTCTTTGACGTTAAACCTATGGGAATCACTTCGCGCCGAGCATCGTTGTGAGTCTTTGAAGGATCGAGAAAGAAGAATGCCTCAAAGCTGTCATTTCATTCTGAGATCTTCGGTCGTTATAAATCGCTATGTCGAATCCCTGCGCGACTATTAAGTGCAGCAATAAATCACGTGAGGTTGAATCACGTTATTCTTGCTTCTCCGAAATGAACAAAAGCAAAATTTGCTTTCTTGGGAATATGCTATCCTAAAACTAAGGAACTGAAATAAGAACTATAAACACTGCAGAACCAAACATTTCATTTCATTTTTGGTAGCGCGATGCTCATAGCAACAGCTTTTAGAAGAACGAGAAATAAGCTCTGGCTTAAAATAGAATCAAAACTTTGTGTTTATTACATCTTTACATTCCCGTTAAAGAAATTCTCCCGTTCTTTTCCTTTCAATGACTCATAATAAAAAAATAATGTACTCGCTACTAATAAATGATAAGAAAAAGCTGCTGGAGTATAAATTCCTGAAAAGATCAAACCAGAAGAAAGTTTCAGAATGAAGATAATATCCCTCTAATTTACATATATTGAAGGAACAACGCTAAAGAGAAGCATGTTAGGAGAAGCAAAGTGTTTCACGATAACAATGTTTTCTGTGATTCATTCAAGCAACAAAGGGACAATGCTATAAACTATTAAGAAATCTCATGAATGGAATAAGGGATTACACCATGCAATACAAATATTTGAAGATGTGCATCCGGTTTTTTGGTGTAAATATTACATGGATGGTAAGTCCCCAAGTAGCACACTGACATTGGCCAACGGTTGGCCCAATGATATTTTGCGTTGTTTATCAAAGATTGGCCAACGGTTTTTTCCAACCACACATGACCGACCATTTATCAGCAAATGACCACTTAACGTTTGTCCGATGGTTGTCGAACAACACATGACCAACCATGGTTGTCCAAGAACACATGATCACATTAGAAAACTTTTTGCAACAGTTTTCCAATGTGGGTTCAACCGTTGAACCAACACATATCCAATTGTTAGCCGCCGAGTCGCCGAGTCGCTGGGCCAACCGTTGAAAGCCCACCGTTGGTCCAACATAATATTGCTATCTTGGTCAGATTATATCCGAAAACTTGAAAATTTCATCGTCTTATAGCGGGATGCGAACCGGCGTCTCCCATATAACGCCAGAGCATGCTAACCACTACAGCACCCAGAAAGACCAAGTTTAAAGTTTCCAATTAATTTGAATATAACCATCACAGGATTCGCTACTCGAAGCAACCGGCATTCATGTTTAGCTGATCTGGAGGTTAATAATTCTACCCCGTGATTGGCCGGAGGAGCACATCAGTCATGCATGGATTACACCATAAAATACAAATTTTTAAAGATGTGAATCCTGCTCCTCCGGGAGCAGGATTCACATCTTCAAAACACGGGATACAATTCTTAAACTTCAGATTCGCTAAACATGAATGCCGGTTACTTAGACTGGCGAATCCTCTAATGGTTATATTAAAAATTAATCCGAAACTTGGTCGTTCTGGGTGGTGTAGTGGTTAGCATATTCGTGCACTTTCTGGGAGACGCGGGTTCAATTGCCGCTCCAGTATGATGAAATTTTAAAGTTTTCGGATATTATCTGACTTACTATCCATGTTATATTTACACCAAAAAAAAAAACGGATTCACATCTTCCAAAATTTGTATTTGTTGAGTAATTTCATCACTAAGATCACTGAACTGCTTTGGTATGACAGTGAGGTGCTTACAGTTCATTAAGGTGGTTTTGACAAGAATTTCTGCCTTATGTTTCCAACGGTAAAATTTCTTTACAAATTTTCTTCTCAATTAATGTATTCCCAAGCATGAAAATTTGCACATCCATAAAACTAACTTTACGTTATGCCATGGGATAGTTAATACCAGCTAAAACATATCCATAATTACATTAAAAATCAATCATATTTCTCTGAGTAATGTTCAGACCTGTTAATAGATGTCGCGACATGTACATTGATGACGTCAGTGGACAAGCAAATTTTGGATTGCTTAGTTATGGTTATGTTTTAGCAAGTATTAAGAATCCCATGCTATAACTTAAAGTTAGTTTTATCGATGTGCAAATTTTCATCCTTGGGAATACATTAATTGCGAAGAAAATATGTAAAGAAGCTTTACCATTGGAAATAAGAATTTAGGTGGAACCATCTTGATGCTGCAACAATGACAGAGAGTGGCAGGAAGTACCGAACGTCTCAAAAAAATTGAAACGCGTAACATAGACATAAAACAATTTCTTCTTTCCGAGTAACATAACCACATAAATATGAAAATTTAATCGTCCTGGAACGGGAACCGAACCAGCATCTCCCAATTTGCTATGCTAACCATTACACCACGCAGGACAATGAAATCCAAATATTTGAGGCATCAATCTGAAACGTCCTACGGTCACGTTTCGAGCTTCCAGTGTACTCGTGTGGGGGTGTTTTTCGTGGTATTGTCTCGGCCCATTGGTTATCGTGGACAAACCTGTTAACCAGCACGTCTACCTCAATATTCTGAACAATTATACCCTACCTACGCTGTGGCAATACTATGGAACCGAGCCTTGTTAGCACCAGCAGGATAACGCACCGAGCCATAAAGCAAGGACTGTTACGGCATGGTTTGATGATAATTCCGTATCGTGTATGGACTGATATTAATCCCATAGAGCACATATGGGATGAATTAGAGCACCGCATGAGAAGTTTCGAACCAAGGCCTACTTCTAAGCATCAGTTAACTGCAGCATTATGTACTGAATGAAACAGCATACATATCGTTGTGTTCCAAAACCTTGTCGAACGCATGTCTCGAAGGGTCAATGCATGCATTTAGGCCAAAGGTGGACCGACACCCTACGTCAATAAACTCTATGTTGTGTTTCTCTTCTAGGTGCCCGGTGACTTTTGACAAAATAGTGTATATAGAAACAGAAAGAATTACTCCTGCAATTAAATTTACCTGACGAAGTACAATCCGTTTCCCTGAGTATGTCTTAATACATATGTGAGGTATTTTTAAAATATCGGTTTAGTCTTAGTAAAATATTCATATAGCTGTTGATTTCTTCGGTCTGTCATGTACACATGCTTCTGCATAAACGTGGACTGCGAATTTTCAGTTTCACACGCTTGTTGAGTCAAAAATTGTCGAAAAGGATTCCTCTTCCATAGCTTCAGTTTAGATTCATGACTGCGCTGTTAAAACTGTGACGTCAACGGTTCTCCGCCTGCCAAAGAGGTGAGTTAAGTAAGCTTTATATTCCGTTAGTCTTTTTCATAAATTCGTACGTAGTGCGTATAGGGCTGATACCTATTGATTACCAGAAGTTCTGAACCGAAAAGCACTCGAAATGAAACACGATTCAAGAGCGAAAGATAATTTCGAAAACTCAAACTGGTGGAATTTCGAATTAAACTCTTTTCACTATATCAAAATTTGCAGATCAGACGCTACGTATTATTATCATATTTTTGTCGACGCAGCTCTGTGAAAGATATTTTTGCAGTTTCATCACAATTAAAATATAACAAAGAAATCTAGTGCATCAATTATCGTGCAGTTTCATTTTTTAAGAATAGATGTCTGAAATCATGAAGAAAATGCAGCCTTCCTTTTCACACTAATTTCGTTTTCTCTTAGTGATTTCATAAAGTAAATTACATCTTTAATACACTTGTGTGATACAAAATGCTTATCTTAAGTATAAAATATGTTTATTACCTTACTGTGTTTGAATTAGATTAAAAATTACTTTATGAAACTATTTTTATTGAACTGTTTGGATTATGATATAGGAAACACTAGGATGCTTGAAAGTTCCTCAAAAATCGAAAGGGAGAAGTGATAACTATAAAGTTTAAAATTACTTTTTTTTTTTTAAATAATCTTCCGCGACGTACAATCTGCAGAACTTGAAATTTAGTCGAAGGAAAACAATTCTTTCGTATAATCCGTAGGCTTTGAAATGCAGGAGAAAATTCGGCGCCTAATCCCTATTCGTACGGTTGATCCCGAACCGCAATTAAATACATTGAAGTCGGGATTCATATGACAACCAAACAGTTAAAAGACGTAGAAGGAGAAGCGATCTTCTTATTTAAAAAACTGTCATTTCTAAAAGCTTTTCTGGTACGTTGAAGTGGATAAAGACCGAAACTTTTATGTTTTTTCAGCATTATCGCAGGTCCGTAGTTAGATCTGATAGTTTCTTAGTTAGATACCGCAGTATGTATTTTCGTAGATAGATATGACAATTTCGTATTTATATTCCGTAGTATGTAGTTTCGTAGATAGACCTGACAGTTTCGTAGTTAGATCGGACAGTTTTGAAGGTAGATTCTTTAATATGTACTTCTGTATTTAGACCTGACAGTATAGTAGTTATATTCCATATTATGGAGTTCCGTTGCTAGACCGGACAGTTTTGAAGGTAGATTCTTTAATATGTAGTTCTGTATTTAGACCTGACAGTATAGCAGTTATATTCCATATTATGGAGTTCCGTTGCTAGACCAGACAGATTCTTTAATATGTACTTCTGTATTTAGACCTGACAGTATAGTAGTTATATTCCATATTATGGAGTTCCGTTGCTAGACCGGACAGTTTTGAAGGTAGATTCTTTAATATGTAGTTCTGTATTTAGACCTGACAGTATAGTAGTTATATTCCATATTATGGAGTTCCGTTGTTAGACCGGACAGTTTTGAAGGTAGATTCTTTAATATGTAGTTCTGTATTTAGACCTGACAGTATAGTAGTTATATTCCATATTATGGAGTTCTGTTGTTAGACCGGACAGTTTTGAAGGTAGATTCTTTAGTATGTAGTTTCGTAGATATACCTGACAGTTTCGTAGTTAAATTCTGTAGTATGCAATTCCACAGTTATATTCCGCAGTATGCAGTTCCGTAATGAGATCTGACAATTTTATTGTTAGATTTCCTAGTATGCAGTTCCGTTGGTAGACCTGACAGTTTCGTTATAAGATATCATAGCATGTAATTCAATAGATAGACCTGTCAGTTCTTTAGTTAAATTCCACAGTAAGGAGTTCCGTAGTTATACCTGAAAGTTTTGTAGTTAGATTTCGTAGTATGTAGTCTCGTAGATAAACCTGACAGTTTCCTAGTTATATACCTTATTATGCAATTCCGTTGCTAGATTTGACAGTTTTAAATTATATTCTCTAGTAGTAAATTCGCAGTTAAACCTCACAGTTTCACAGTTAGATTCCGTAGTATGTAGTTTCATAGATAGATCTGACAGTTTCCTAGTTATATTCCATAGTATGTAGTTCCGTATTTAGACCTGACAGCTTCCTAGTTATATTCCATAGTATGTAGATCCGTATTTAGCCCTGGCAGTTTCCTAGTTATATTCCATAGTAAGTGTAGTTCCGTATTTAGACCTGACAGTTTCCTAGTTATATTCCATAGTATGTAGTTCTGTATTTAGATCTGACAGTTTCCTAGTTAGATTACATAGTACGTATTTCCGTATTTAGTTATATTCCATAGTATGTAGTTCCGTATTTAGTTATATTCCATATTATGCAGTTCCGTATTTAGACTTGACCGTTTTGTAGTTAGATACTGTAGTACGTAGTTTTGTAAATAGACAGTTCCGTAATAAGATACCCTAATGAAAAAAAGACAATAAAGACACATATATCCATGAATTGGCGTATTATGTAAAAGTATTTTTATCTGTTGAGCTTTCGCCTGCAAACGGAGGGCTTTAACAAGGCAACTTACACAAGAAGAACAATAATCCCTTTGTAGTTTAACATTAAAATACCGGATAATGATATGTGACGTTATGTGAATTTATTATGTCCATAATTATTAGTAGTGTATTTAGTATCTTATGGACAGATCTTTAAGATCTTTCTTAGATTCAATAGTATGCAGTTCCATAGACACACCTGCGGCACCCACAAACATACGTGACGCTGTTTTTCCGATAGCACGTGATCCTCCACGGGAGAGCAAATAATGTCCCCTACGTTGCATCGTATTTTCTGCAAAATGTTTTAAAGTTATAAACACATATCCTTTCTAACATCTTGTGAACCTCTATCTTCAACCTCCATCTTCATATTTTGTTAGGTTTTCCTGTTATGACATTTCTGGTAATTTTCCAAATATACGACCTCTCCTGACTAGCAGGACCAGGATTTTTACAAAATCGAAGGGACTCAAAAACGTTATTTATTTTAAAGCAGCGTATAATCTTCATCAACATATAATACGCAGAACCTAATAAAAATGTTAACAGATAATCATAGGATTACACAACCAAAACAATACGGTAATTGTTACTAGGAGTTTAAGAATCACTACCTCAAGACACTTCACTTGGGCTAGTGGTGAATGGTGTTAATCGCTGTACGCAGATGAGATGAGATACAACTGGAACCGTAATTCTTGAAACTATTTCAAATTCAGTGAGCACGGGAGTCTGTAATAAGTACCATGTGAAAAATCCGATGTTTCAAAGGAAGTACTCCCTCATCCTCGTAACATAAACGAAACAGAAAAAATGTTTCTGGTTACGAAATTTGGTTATACCCTGGCATTATGACGAATGGATAAAAACATTTTCACATTTCATAGGACGGAGACTGAAAACGAAATGGGTGTTTTCTTTAGAGGTGTATGCAACCCATATTTTTCATTTCTATGGACCATTTTCTCGAAGGGACAAATTAATTGACGCTTGATTTGAAACCGAAAGCTGTAGAAAAATAGGGTGACAAGAAAGATTCCCCAAAATAAAGCAACTGTGGACATTCGGAACCGTCTAAAAAGAAAAATGGCAAGTCACCATATTCCTGTCAGAAGAAGAAGTTAGCTACACAACTCTTTTGCGGGATAATGATAGTATTTATTGCCTACTGAGTCCTTGAATAGCTATTTAGGCAGCACAAGATCTCATCGAGAACGTCGTAGAGGAACGTGGGATGATCACGTATCCGGAAGATTTTTCTTGATTACCCATAAACACTGTGCACAGAAAATTTTATTTTATTTCATGTGTAACTCCCGAGTTTGAAATTTAATGCAAATTTACATTTAACATACACTGCATTATCAAATTATTAGGAACACCTAATAACCATCTTACATGTGCTGTCCGTATATAGGTACGCAGACGCTGAGATGGTGTCATAAACAACTTATTGCATAAGTTTTATGTCTTGGTAATATCCGTCAGTGAAGATTGCAGTATGCTGATGACACACTCCTGTTGGCGGATAGCGAAAGTGAATTTCAGAGTATGTTTTCCCAGATGTACGAAGTTTTTATGAAATTCAAACCGAGTATAAATAAATAATAAATAAGGGAAAAATCAAATAATAAATAAGGAAAAACCAAATAATAAATTAATAATAAATAAGGAAACCCCAAATAATAAATAAGGAAAACCAAATAATAAATAAGGAAAAAAAAACCAAATAATAAATAAATAATAAATAAGGAAACCCCAAATAATAAATAAGGAAAACCAAATAATAAATAAGGAAAACCGAATAAATAAATAAATAATAAAAAAGGGAAAAACCAAAGTTGTAGTTTCTGTGCGAGGGACTGTTAGCACTGCATGTAATATAAGTCTAAATGGCACAGTGATTGACCAGGTGAATTCGTTTGTGTATTTAGTAAGCATGTTTGTCAGAGAGAACAAATTGGATGGTGAATTATTAGGCGAGTGAATTCTTCATTGGAAGTCACAGCTGCTTTGAAAGGTTTTCACAGGAATGATGGATTCTCAAGAGAGCTCCGCATGGCTGTGTATGAAAGTGTAATTGTTCCTACTCTGATGTATGGCATTGAAACCTGGGTACTACATGAGAAACATAGGAGTCGTTTATGTGCTGGAGAAACGCGTTACTTAGGGAGGGGGTTTGTGACAAGACACGTTCCGATCGTGTGAGGAATGAAGATGTGGTGCAGTTGTGTAATGTGAAGGAAAATGTTGTTAGGGACGTGGAGACGAATATGCTTAAGTGGTTTGGCCATGTTGAAAGAATGAGTGATGAGATGTTTGCTGAGAGAATTATTTTAGCCCAAGTGACAGGACGGAAAGGCAGAGGAAGGCCAAGGAAGTTATGGGAGAATCAGATTCAGTAGTGTCTGCGTGAGAAAACGATTATCAGTATGAAGCATGGAAGGGCTGTGTACGTCATGCGATGGATGTTAGTGAGGCCCGAGTTGTGTACCAATATCTCTGTAAGAGATAAATGTCTTCGTGCTGAGAATAACTAAAAGTCGAGTATAATTTGTTGTCTGAAGCACGATAATTAAAATCCTTAAACAAATTAAAAAATACAAACACAAATCTTTCACAATGGCGACCCTTGCATCGTTATGTGAAGACTGCAGTTAACATACTTAGTGCGAAGTTATATATTGTCAGTGTCTTGACGTCATGATGTACAATGATGTTCATTAGTTGATGATTGTTGGTCCCTCCCATGTAATTTCTGAGTGCCATCTTTGAAAGGTGGTATTAGGTTAAGTTAACTGAGGCGAACAGGTGCCTCTAACACTGCTTTGGCCAGCTCAGTCCAGGAGGGAACCCACACCCCTTCATGAAATGAAGCTTATATTTTACTATGCACCAAAGAAAAAAAGATCTACATTGTTTGCAGAAGCACTGTTTATCCGGCACTGTCGAGAACAATTCTGTAACGATGACATTCCCACTACTTTGCCATATGTTTCGAAACAACTTGTTAATACAGTTTGTATTAAAGAAAAAATTCAAGGCTTACACCCCCCACTACACACTCAGGTAACTTAACCAAATACCACCTTTCAAAGATGGAGCTACGTAGCACTCAGACGTTATATGGGTAGGACCAATAATAATCATCAACGTCGCACAGGAGCTTGGTTCAATGAGCTTGTTTCGATGCCAGTCACATCCATCGGGTGATTTCCCAGACTTGTTGAAGAAATTTCCTCAGCGCCGTGACATCATGTAGGAGTTTTGTTGGGAAAAAAAGCAGTTGTGTACGTGTGTGTGTGCCTTTGGTGAACTGTGATTATCTATTATTTTTACTACTACTTGGGAATTGACGGACAACATTCAGCAAGCCATTAGTTACGTCACGTGATTGCCGACTGCTACTGCCGGCACACTGACGGATGACATCAGGCTAGCCATCATTTACGGCACCTACTTGCAGGGCCTCTTAAGGGCCGCTTGATGCAACCACAGCCTGTGTTGGATAACTGTCAACTGTCGGCCCAGGATAACTGTCAGTTATCCTGGGCTGCTGCGGTTGCCAGGATAACTGATGGCGCCGCTTTGACATTTTATTTACGGTTCATGTAACGGCAGCATAGTGCTTGTTGCACTCCTGGCAGCCGCAGCGGCCCATTACTGGACCAGCAAGACTGGTTTTGCTGGGCAGCTCTTCCCCAGGTGCTTTTAGGGTCGTGAAACTGTCTTCAGATCGACCCACATTTACATATTCATTTCAGATTGAGACTGAACTATTTCGCCGCCCTGGTGGTGACGCAGTGGTCTGAGCACAGGTTTATGACCATTCGTCCGAGAAGGGTCCGGGTTCGAATCCCGCTGAGGATTGGATGTTGTGTTTGTCTTATGGCACTGGCTTTCTCCCTTCCCAGGAGCCAGTGACCCTAAATTAAGGACAGGAGGCTGCTTATAGCCAATTGATTGAGTTGCTCACCATAGCAAAAACACTCAATAAAAGAAACAAGTTACTAAAATCATGCAATGCATTGATTATGATACACTTTCCAACAATATTCCGATTATATTTAACAGAACTGGTTCAGTATACCTCTGAAACAACATGATAACGTTTTGTCGCAATGGAAGAATTTTTACGTACGTTATGATGCATAAGGGCTGTGGAATATATTCCGCTCCTGTGCCCTAACCTTTCACCCCATTTCGCCCATTTTCAACAGGATTCGTCCCCAGGCAGACCCCTACAACATACTAATATTTCATCCAAATCGAAGAATTTGTACGTAAGTTATTACACATAATGGCGATGGAAATGATTCCGCTCCCTATTTCGCACATTTTCAAGAGTGTTTGTCCCCAAGTGGTAGGGGGCAATAGGGTTTGTCCCCTACCCCATACTAAAATTTAATTGAAATCGTACCTTCTTTACGTTAGTTATGACGCAAAAGAGCAGTGGAATGGATCCCGCTCCTATGTCCTAACCTTTGACCCCATTCCGTTAGTTTTCAATAGGGTTCCTTCCCAGGTAATCCCCTTCCACATACTAAAAGTTCATCGAAATCGAACGATGTTTACGTGAGTTATCGTGCGGACGGGCATACGCACACAACGCGTGACATAATGAGGCAGATGGAAATCGCAACCATCTGCTCGCAAGAGTGTGACGTCATAAAACTTAAATAGGATCCACACACAATGCGTGACGTAATGAGACAGATGGCGTGACCACGCGCCAACATCTGAAGAGCGAGTTGTGACGTCATAAGATCGTCCCCAGGTGGTCCCCTACCACATAATAAAATTTCATCGAAATCGAACCATTTTTACGCACGTTATGACGCATAAAGGCAATGGAATGCATTCCGCTCCTATGTCCTGACCTTTGACCCACTTCACCCATTTTCAATAGGGTTCATTACCAGGTGGTCCCCTGCAATATACTAAAATGTCATCGACATCAAACCATATTTACGCAAGTTATGACGCACAAGGGCAATGGAATGGATTCCGCTCCTATGCCGTGACCTTTGACCCTATTTCGTCCATGTTCAATAGGGTTCGTCCCCAGATAGTCCCCTACCACACACTAAAATGTCATCGAAATCGAACCATTTTTACGCGAGTTATCGTGCCGACAGACGGACAGACGGACAAAGCTGGAGCATATATGTACGCTTCTTCAACCTACGGTTGGAAAGCGCAAAAAAACTGAACTGTATCTAATTTCCTCTGTTCTCTCCGCCGCAATGCATCATCCAAAGGAAAAAAGAATCTCCTGACACATAATGATGTCTTATCGCTGCATCTGACGGTGCAAACCCGAAGGCTGCCCATGTATTCTATTCCGAATTGTAAATCTATTTGTTCGTAGCATGTGCAAATTTTACCGTTTCATGTCATTTTTTTGTTTGTTTATTTCACAGAGCATTTGCTGCTTTACATATCCAGTTACGTAAGCACCATATACCCATGATTGCCGGACGGAGTTCTTCCGTTAACTTGGTTTTTGTGCTTGTCGTTGTAGCTTTGTGCACAGGTGTTCGAGGAGGTATTTTTATGATTCTACAATGCATGGCAGTTGTGATATTAATATGTAGAATCAATCTCATTTTTATTTGCTTTACCTACCGCATCCAGTCACTCTTGGACCCAAATATATGCCAACAATTTGCAACATTCCAAACAACGAATTATTCTTTAAGCCTCTTTTGAAAGATATTCTAGCCGAATTCTGCTTCCGTTCCTTAACATGTTACTGCAGAACTTCTTCTCCGTCATTATGTGCAATTTTTTACATTTTATCTCAGTTATAGTTATTTAATATACACTGGCGGAAAGTGAAACAAGTTTGTAAAATCATGCAATGCATTGATTATAATACGCTTTCCAACATACCAGAAATCATTACTCAAGTTATCACTCAAGTTATGAGAATAATGGCTGTGGAATAAATATCGGCCCTGTGCCTTTAACCTTGATCCCATATCGATGATATTCAACAGAACCGGCTCGGTATCCCTACGAAATAACATGATAAAGTTTTGTCGCAATCGAAGCATTTTTACGTAAGTTATGATGCACAAGGGCTACGGAATAGATCCCGCTTCTGTGTCATAACCTTTGACCCCATTTTACCCATTTTCAAAAGCATTCGTCCCCAGACAGGCCCCTACAACATACTAACATTTCATCCAAATCGAAGCATTTTTACGTAAGTTATGACGCATAATGGCGATGGAAGTGATTCCGCTCCTATGTCCTGATCTTTGACCCAATTTCGTCCATCTTCAATAGGGTTTGTGGCCAGGTCGTCCCATACCACATACTAAAATTTCATCGAAATCGAACGTTTTTTACGTTAGTTATGACGCATAACATCAGTGGAATGGATTCCGTTCCTATGTACTGACCTTTCACCCCATTTCGTTAACTTTAAATAAGGTTCCTTACCAGTTGATACATTAACATATACAAAAATTCCATCGAAATCGAACGATTGTTAAGCGAGTTATCTTGCGGACGGACATACGCACACAACGCGGGATGTAATGAAGCAGATGGGAATCGTGACCATCTGCTCGGAAGAGTATGACGTCATAAAACTTTAATAGGATCCACACACAACGCGTGACGTAATGAGACAGATGGTGTGACCGCGCGCCAACATTCTCAATCGCGAGATTGTGACGTCATAATATTTTTAAGCTTTGGAAACATTAATGGAACGACGCCATGACACTAAGAACGTTATAATTCGGGGTGGTTATTTAACCCACTAAACGAATTCTCCTAAAGTCGAGATCATGCTAAATCGATTTCTAGTAACAGGAAACGGTAGGTTAACGACTTTCATCAAAATTCTTAGAGCCGTTTTCAAAATAAAATGTACTTACATACAAACAAGAATTGCTACTTTAAGGTGAACGTCAAGTGATTTTGCTTCTTATACTTCCCATGGAAAAACTTCTGTACACATTTTCTTCACAATTAATGCGTTCCCAAGAATAAAAATTTGAACTTCGATTAAAATAGCTTCATTTCATAACTTGGAATACTTAATATTTTCTAAACCATAACCGTAATAATAGTTTCTAAACCATAACCGTAATTATGCAATCCAACATTTATTTGTCCACTGACGTCATCAAAGTACAGGTCGCGCCATCTTTTTTCTGGTTTCAACACCACCAAAGGAAACGTTATTGTTTTTTAATATAATTATGCTTATGTTTTAGAAAATGTTAAGTATTCCAAGTTATAATATGAAGTTATTTTAATCGATGTTCAAATTTCCATCCTTGGGAACACACTAATTGTGAAGGAAATGTGCACAAAAGGTTTCCATTGGAAATATAGGAAGCAAAATTACTTGACGTCCACCTTAATGGTGTGGGATAAGGACGATGGAATGGATCCCAAACCAATGTCCTGACCTTTGACTCCATTTGTCCCTTTTTCATAAGGATTCTTCTCCAGGTGGTCCACTGCCACATACTAAAATTTCATCGAAATCGAAACATGTTTACGCACCTTATGACGCATAAGGGCAATGGAATGCATCCCGCTGCTATGTCCTGACCTTTGTCTTCACTTCTCCCATTTCCAATATAGTTCGTTCCCAGGTGGTCTCCTACCACATACTAAAATTGCATTGAAATCGAACCATATTTACGCAAGTTATGACGCATAAGGGCAATTGAATGGATCCCGCTCTTCTGGCGTGGCCTTTGACCCCACGTCACCCATTTTCAATAGGCGTGCTTTCCAGGTGGTCCTCTGTCACATACTTAAATTTCATTGAAATCGAACCATTTTACGAACCTTATGACGCATAAGGGCAATGGAATGCATCCCGCTCCTATGTCCTGACCTTTGACTCCACTGCACCCATTTTTAATAGGATTCGTCCCCAGGTGGTCCCCTACAACATACTAAAATTTAATCGAAATCGAACCATTTTTACGTGAGTTATCGTGCCGACAAACGGACAGACAGACCGACGGACTGAAAAAGCTGGAGCATATACGCTTCTTCAACCTACGGTTGGAAAGCGTAAAAAAGAACACCAAGAAGGAATTGGTGGACGATCATTAAATTTACATATGTTATTGGGGTCGCGTTTACGCAGTTGTGATGTTAATTTCGGGACCAACCGGTGAGCGTTTACGCCACAGCACGGCATAATATGCAAACTATCATCGGTGGTATTTAAGGAGTACGACGAAGTGAATGTAATCAGTCGTCGGCGTGCGGACACGTGCGAAGACCCAGAAGATGCTACAATGCCTGGACATGGAAGACGTGTACGATTTCATCAGTTATCGGACTTTGAGCGAGGTCGTCTAGTCGGACTCCGCGAGGCCGGGTGGTCGTATCGTCGTATTGCGGAGCGAATTGGACGGGAAAGTATCGGTGGTGGTACGATGGTGGCGTAGATGGTGCGAGGAACATTCCCACACGAGAAGACGTGGAACCGGGAGTCACAGACGTATTGATGAGCGGGCCGATTGACGCATAAGAAGAGCGGCGTTGTCAAGCAGAACATCCACTGCGACGAAAATCCGAGCTGCCGTTGCACCTGAGGTGACTGTGCGAACAATTCGCAACCGTCTACGATGCAGGACTACGTACACGTTTGCCTCTGGCATGTGTACCTCTGACTCCAGCCCACTGTCAGGAACGGCTGCAGTGGTGTCGCCAACGTCTGCACTGGAGAACCCAATAGCGATCTGTCGTGTTCAGCGATGAAAGAAGATTCTGCTTGGGAGCCTCCGATGTCCGTATGCGTGTTTGCAGACGCACAGGGGAGCGTCTCCACCCTTCTTGCATCCGCCAGTGGCACACAGGGCCTACACATGGTCTCCTCGTGTGGGGAGCGATCAGCTATCACTCCCGTACACAACTAGTGTTTGTACCGGGTACGTTAAACAGTACTTCCTACATCAACAACATCCTTCAGATCGTTGTTGTGCCTTTCTGTAAGGTCGGTCCATCGTGGTGTTTTCCAGCAAGATAACGCACGCCCACACACGGCACGGGCAACTCAACATGCACTTCAGGGTGTGAGACTACTTCCATGGCGTGCACGTTCACCGGATTTGTTCCCCATTGAGCACGTTTGGGATTTTATGGGACAACGACTTATCCGGTCTCCACGGCCAGCCACGACCATCTCCGATTTACGCGTCCAGGTTGAGAATGCTTGGAACTCAATACCCCAATCTTACATCCAACATCTGTACGACAGACTCCATGCCAGAATTGCACAGTGTGACGCAGTTCATAGCGGTTCAACCTCGTACTAACCATGTTACATGGAAATGTTATTTTTCAGTTTACCAGCAAATACAACTGTATTTTGCCATAATGTTTTGATCACGTTATCGTTGGTATCAGACGTCTCCTTCTTGGTGTTCTTTTTTCACTTTCCGCCAGTGTATAAAGTTGAATGTTTGTTTGTTTGTCCGGTATGCAAATCTAGAGTTTTCAATTAAAAACCACCAAATTTGTTATACTATCTTATGGTACTATAGACCGTATGCATATGACGTCACAGCGAGGTAAACCATCGTAGCAGACGTCCTGACGATGAACTGGTGCACATGCACTGCTTGGATATGCATTACGGAGCGCTAAGGAAGATGGTGCTATTTGCTTTTTTGGCTAAAGTAACCGAAGTGGGATAGATGATGATGATCAGATGTAGAGGATATTAGGAAGGGAGTGTCTGACCTAAGTCTTAAACAACCCTTAGAAACAGAAAACTGGGAGATTTGGGCAAAAGCGCCCGATAGGAAAGTGACACCGAAGCGAAGTAGAAAGGGGGAGGAAAACGCCCATATTTATTACCGGGGGTCTAGTACCCGAGGTCCGACGGTTTAACGTGCACATCCGACGCACGGAGAATATTTAGTGGATCGAGCGTTCGTACCTGCCTGGCATGGAACCTGAGGCCCTTTCCGTGGCAGTCACGGACGTTGTCCACTAGGCAACCCGCGGCCCCGAAGTGGGAGAGATAATCATATGTCCTATTATATACACATACCGTCTGAACGAACGAAGTAGGGTCAGAATTATAAAAATTTAATTCAGAAGTGCCAAAATTTGTGGTTATCACGTATGTTGACCGGAAACGAAGGAACATTGGAGTGTGTAGTTTATATTATAACTGGTATGTTCATTAATTTACTGATGCATTATCTAAAAAACTCTGTGAAGATCTTTAGACTAGAATTAATCTTTCTTATGAGTAAGATTATGTTGTTCTTTATCGTGAATGTATCCACTGCTATAGGGCAGTGAGTATCTTATGGAAATTTCACATGTTCAGTTCCCAGCCAGGCCGAATTTGGAAAAATGATCTTATGATAACATTCACCAGTTTATTATTACTGTCATTATTGCATATAATGTACAAATACTTAATGCTACTCGCCAGAATTACTATTATTATTATAGCCTTACCTGTGTAAAACTGAGGGTTTTTATCTTAGCTTAAGTTTCAGGTTGGGGAATATCTAGAATATTGAATCGTAAACTTTTAAATAAAATAATTAGCCGAAGATGACAGGATTTTTTTTATCTTAAATAACTGTGTGAATATGCTGTTGGCACAGAAGCTGGTGTCTGTGCTGAAATGCAGAATTTCGAGTTCCTTTCAAGCAAAAACATTCCCCTTCCTAAAATATTGTTCAAGAAAATTGAGCATGGAATATCATATGGGTCCCCACAATTGCCCAATAACTTTAATTTGTCAGAATAAAGAGGTTTTTGATTACCAGATAACCCGCTTACATAGCCCATACAATGCATTTTTGATCTCACTTGTACACCAGTTGTTCTGCAAGAAAGCAGCACATGGAAAAGTGACGCGAACCGCGGTTTCGTGACGTCAATTCGTACGGTCTATACGGTTTAGGCAGTGCTCTCAAACTCAGACCTTTGGAAGGGCCACTTTCCAGCTTTGAAGAAACTTAGGGGGCCGCATAAATATTAATAAATTTCTTATGAATAAATATCAGCATTACAAAACTATTCCAATGGCTTGGAACTAGGGTGGAATATTATTTCTAATTATCGGTAAATAATAAAAACAAATGCTTCGTTGATCACAGAAAACAATCACCTTTACATAACAATTTTTTTCACTTAAATCTTTAAACAATCACATTTTACCAGCTCAACACGATGCATGGTACATTGAGAAAAACAAAGCTTTGTTTGAAACAACAAAATAGTTTTGTTGAGCTAATTTGTCAATTTATTTTGCTGCTTTAGCCAAACTCCATCGGAATTGTTTTGTTGGCAATACAAAATTGTTTCGTTGGATATATTTTGTTAATTCAAATAAACATTTTCTCACGATAACAATAGATATTTGTTGAATCAAACAAATTCCCCAAAAATCGACCTAGTCATTTTGTTAAGTTAACAAAACGTTTTGTCATGATAACAATAAAGTTTGTTGAATCAACAATAATTTTCAGCAAAATACATTTGCAAATTCAACAAATATGTTTATTGACTGCATATCGACAAAATTTCTTGTTTGATTCAACAACTTTCTTTGCTGAATTAACAAAACATTTTTCTCAGTGTACAAAAAATATTACATTTTCTGACCAGAAACTTGGGCTCGCTTTTCCGTCACTAACTTATCAATATTTGGAATGGCATCCTTTGAACATGCTACTTTTAAAAGTGAGCATAAGTGACTGTCACTTAACCTATTCTTTTCAAAACATTTTACTTGGTTCATTCTTGAAAACAACTGTTCACATGAGTAAGTTGTTCCGCACAGAGACAGAACCCGTGCAGCTAGATTATGAATGTTTACATATTTGCCCTTTGAAACAAACTGGTAAAACCCTTTTGGATTGCAGCTGTTGAATTTCACTTCTAGGAAAGAATCACACTGAACGTTTATTAATTCAAGCTGAAGTTCTTAAGGTGCGTTGTCAGTATTATAGGAAAATGGAAACTTGAATATTCTGAAAATATTTTCCATGTCTTTGAAACATACATACCGCCTGTTGGAATCCTTATTTAACATAACTAACTATCTTCGTAGAAAATTCACAAAAGTTGATTTCATCTTCTTCAGCCAAAGCTTTTAAAATGGGAAAGTGAGAAAGATTTCCTGCACTGAGATGAGCTTCCCAAAGCTGAAATTTCCTCTGAAATGCGTTAACATTATCAATAACACCAATGACTAGCTTATTTTGGGCTTGCAGTTTGATATTCAAATCGTTTAAGTATCCAGTTATATCTGCGCTGAACGCCAGATCATGTAACAATTTTGGATGATCAAAAAGCGAGACGTCTTGATCTTCACTTTCAAGGAACATCTTTATTCATCTCTCAATACCTCATACTTATAAAAAGGATGTGTTTGCTAAGCATCAGTATGTTTATATTATATTTAATTTATTGCAATATACTTGAAATAATGGTGAGTTATTTTTATTTTGTAATCATTCATGTGAGCCACAAATTTGAAAGCACTAGTCTAGACCGTGAATGGTTTCGAAAGGAACCTGAACCGGGGGTAAAGGGGTCCCCATACAAAATTTATATTTTTATTTTGAATTCGAATTTATTACTTTTTGTTAAGTGCAAGAATTGATTTTTTTTTGTGACAAGTGCTTTCCAGTGAAGAAGAACTACAATGTAATTCCGAGTCGGAACTAAAGGTAAACAAACAACAAAAATCAAGCTTAAAAACTAAAAATATTGTGTGCCTAAAGACTCTACAGAGAATAAAATTCAAATTCAATAAAGAAATGAAATACAGGTACGGTTCATGCCGTAAAAAAATAAACATTTTTATTTGATTTGTACAAAATTTTGATAGTGGATTATCACCAAATTCTCCAGAGCAACGACGGGCAATTCAGCTAGTCTAATAATAACTAAAGGCATGATCACCACTTTATGTTTTACAGTTTCATTTTTTCCAAGATTAAAAGACCGCTAACTGTAGACTAGCGTCGCATAAACTATCAGCAGTTCTATCGGAATGTAAGCACGCCCCACTAAGTAAAGTTTCCCGCAAACATATAAACCCAAAAAGAAATAAAAACGATTAAATGAAATAACTCAACCTTTGTATTTACTGGAGAAATACCGATTTCAAAGCTTATTGCTCGACGTCGAATTTTTCCTATCATTTTGCGTTCCAGCTTCTTTCAATCATTATTACGAAAACTGAATTTCAAGGTATAGTTAAAACTTCAATATTTGATTCTGATTTTTATATTACGAAATGCTTGGAATTGCATACTCTAAGATATTTTTGTCATTCACTAATGTTGCTTTCAATCGTAAAATTACTTACCCCTTCCTTAATTCGCTGAGTTAATAGGATATTTGAATAAATTTCAAAGAATTCTGAATTCCATTATAGAAAATTCCACCAATTGGAAACATTTCTTTTTCCACTGCGGTGTGAATTACATTGCTTTTAGAAACATTGTTATGAGCTATAAATAAAAATAACGACTTTGCATTAATTAAATAATTCAATCGATTGGAATGTAATGACTAGTCCTGATGGTGCCGAAGAAAATGTAATTTGACGGGAATGATAATGAAAGAAAATGGAAAATGAAATTGAGGTATATAAAGTAAAATCTCAGATTTTGATACTCTTCTCTCACGTTGCTGAACATAATTCTGATATGCTACAGTTTTGTTTATAATGTCTGGGCATTTAACATAATTTCCTTCATAATAACAGATGCATTTGCAGCTATCGCTAAAAAGAGTATGTTTCGCTTTTTTAAACAACGGCCGTCCTCAAAACATGTATCACTCAGGTACATGACTCATCATTAATCTCCTAACAAGAACTCACCGTTTTCATTTGAGTATCGAGCGGGATACTTAAATTAAAAACAGATGGTTGAAAAAGAATCCCCGCTTATAATGACAGAAATCCCAAACCAACTACTAAAGAAATAAGTTAGTAAAATCTTGCAATGCATTCATTATGATACGTTTTCCAACATACCAAAAATCATTACTCAAGTTATTACTCAAGTTATGAGGATAATGGCTGTAGAATAAATCTCGCTCCTACGACCTGACCTTTCACCTCACTTCGATGATATTCAACAGAACCGGTAAAGAATACTTCCGGATTAGCAAGATAAAGTTTTGTCTCAATTGATGCATTTTTACGTAAGTTATAACGCATAAGGGCGATGGAATGAATACCAATCCATGACCTGACCTTTGACCCCATTTGTTACATTTTCAATAGGGTTTGTCCCCAGGCAGTCCCTTACCACATACTAAACTGCCATCGAAATCGAACCATATTTACGCAAGGTATGACGCATACGGGCAATGGAATGAATCCCGCTCCTATGTCATGGCCTTTGCTCCCAGTTGTCCCATTTTCAATAGGGTTTGTCCCTAGGTAGAGCCCTACCACATACTAAAATTTCATGGAAATCGGACCATTTCTACGCGAGTTATCGTGCGGACGGTCGACGGTAAGACGGACAAAGCTGGAGCATATACGCTTCTTTAACCTACGGTTGGAAAGCGTAAAAAAAGATGATGAGAGGATTTCCAGTTTATTTGAACACGACTTTTGACAAAATTCTCAAAAATACTACCAAGCAAGATGGATGACACCAAATTCTGGGGATCAGTGAGCACTTCATTTTGCAAATTCAAACAAGGTGAATGTCATCATATCCTTGGGTGCAGTGAGCCCTTTCTTTTCAAAAATGTCGAACGAGAAGCATGACACCAAATTATCGGGTGCAATGAGCACTTCTTTTTGCAAAAGTTAAGAACAGGAAGATGACACCGAATTCTCGGGTGCAGGGAACACATCTTTTTACCAAAATTTCAAACTAGATGGCACCTTACTCTGGAGTGCAATGAGCACTTCCGTTTACAATAGTTTCAAACAAGAAGGATGGCACTGAATTCTCTGGTGCAGTGAATACTTCTTTTTACCAAAAAAAAAATTCAAAAATAAGGGTGACACCGATGTCTGAGGTGTAATAATGGTGTGTTTTAACAAAAAGTTCATACCTACTACTAAAAAAGATAGGTAACACCGAATTCTCGGGTGCGATTGGACAACCTTTGACAAAAGTTTCAATCCTACTTCTAAATAAAGAGGATGATATCGAATTCTCGGGGGTAATGAACACGGCTTTTTCCAAAAGATCTAAAATTTTATCGCAAACTTCAAAATTCATACGTACAACGTCGTCTCTGGGTCCCGCCTTCATCTGAAGAGCTCTGTCAATGATAAATTATTATATTTTTGCACAAATACATCAAACCTTTTTAATTATTTTTGGGTTGTTTGTTTGTTTTGTTATATTATTTTTTCGCAGGATGGTAATTTCGCGAATACCAAAACAAGAAGATCATCCTAGGATGATCAAAATTTGGATGTACGTAATCTATTTATTTGCTAAAAATAACGCACTTGTTGGAAGAAAGAACAATTTAGTAAAATCATGGAATACATTGATTATCATACGCTTTCCAACACACCAGAAATCATTACTTAAGTTATGAGGATAATGGTTGCGGAATACATCTCGCTCCTGCGCCCTGATCTCTGATCCCATTTCGATGATGTTCAACAGACCATGTTCATTATACCTCCAGAACAATATACTAAAGTTTTGTCGCAACAGTAGCATTTTTACTTAAGTTATGACGCATAAGGGTGATGGAATGTATCCCGCTCCTATGTCCTGACCTTTGACCTCATTTCGTCCATTTTTAACAGGGTTCGTCCCGAGGTTGTCCCCTACCACATACTAACATTTCATCGAAACCGAACCATTTTTACACCAGTTATGGTGCAGACAGACAGACAGACAGACGGACTAAGCTGGAGCATATACGCTTCCTCAACGTAGAGCCAGTCTTTTTGGCCGTGTTTATAATTTTGTAACGAAACTGATAGAAACGGTTTGCCGTTAATTAAAGACAAAAACATTAAACTCAAAAATTGTAGAAATTCAGATTTAAAACAGCAAAACTGTACTAGTAATCCGTATTTATTGGCGTAAAACAAATATCAAAGTTAAAGGCTTTCTCACACCAACAGGATGTTTTTTTCTAAAGGTGGACTCTCATAGGGTAAAGTCTTTCCGCCTGGTAGTTTTCACATCGTAATCTTCCCCATAACTATCCTATATGGAAAGCTTATTAGCTCAAAAAATTGTGATACAAAAAGCATCGGGTACACCCTAGTGATGTTGAATTCACTCAAAGAAACATATACCACACGTATTAAGAGAATACAACGTAGTTTGTCACAAATATTTCTTTTTTTCAAGCCGACCATGGTTTCGCTGGGTATTGACCTAGCTTCATCAGGACGAATGTCACGTACATATTGAAATCGTATATGATGTCATAAACGGTGTTTACAGTCACGGGTTAGTTGCTTCCGCGCGTTTGATAGAAATGGGGTGGATGCCATGTCATTAACAAGTTGCGAAGACTTCTGATATACACTGGCGTGCAAAAATTAAGGACGAGACGGTTTTTCGAATGTAACGACGTGCAGAAGTGCTTCACATCGACTCAAATCATACCATAAGATCCCCAAGCTGTAACAATATGGGACAAGTGAGCAAAACCGTCCAAACAAGGAATCCAAAGGATACAAAGGCACTTTATTGAAAAGGTAGCTTCGAGCGCAACTAAACAGAAGACAGAAACGTCCATGTGACAGACGGCTGCCAAGAAAAATCTAGTCTTTAGTAGGGGATATGATCACCCCTGACTGCTTTTGCCGAATTTACAAAGTCTGTCCATGCTGAGGACGAGGTTGTCAAGGATCTGTTGAGGCATCGCGGCCCATTCCTTTTGTAGCGCTAATCGCAGCTGCGGAATCGTTGCTAGCGGCTGGTGACGTGCTGCCAAGCGTCTCCCAAAAAGGTCCCACACGTGTTCGATTGGATTTAAGTCCGGGGACCTTGCGGGCCAATCCATACGTTGAATATCTTCGCTCTCCAACAGCTCTGCAACAGCCACTGTGCGATGAGGTGTAGCGTTGTCGTCCATAAAGAGGAACTCAGGGCCCACAGCACCTATAAACAGACGCACGTGAGACAGGAGAACCTCGGTACAATAGCAGACACCAGTTACTGAACCTCCTTGGGAGATGTGGAAGTCAGTACGGCTACCAAGCATGATACGCACCAAACGAGAACTCCGCCACCTCCAAACTGGTCCCTTTCGACGATGTTGGAGCTCTGATTGCGTGTTGCCTGCTCCCTCTAGATGTGTATACGTCCAGAATCGCTCATCCGTAAAGAGAACTCGACCCTTTTGCTGATGTGTCCAGTTCTTGTGTTCCTGGCACCACAGAAACCGCCGTCTCCGATGAGCAGGCGTTAATGACACGCACTGTAAAGGTCGTCGTTTAAATAGACCACCTTTGTGCAGCCTCCTGGCCACGGTAAAACGCGATAACGGACGTCCAGTTGTCTGTTGCCTGTGCCTTGCGGTTTCTTCCGCTGTCTGCCGTCTGCTCTTCTCGCCTATAGGACAATATACCGGTCGTCCGCTGCCGTGGTTGCTCGTGAATGACCACTGCTAAACTCTCCTGTCGTTTGAAATGATCCCCAAGCTCGTGAAACGATGCTGTGAGCAATCCCGAACTCCTCGGCCACACTAGTCACACTTCGAACTTCTTCCAAATTCCCAATCACGCGACCTCGGGTAAAGTCATCCAGATGTCGTCTATTGGATTGCCTGTTGGCCATATCACACGGTGGCAGCAACTCGACGTCGTTCAAACCGATGTAAACCGTGCAATAACTTTCACCGAATTGCTGAGCGTACACCGCCCGTGTGCTTTATACCCTTCCGACACTCCCCACCTACGTCATGCTGCATATATGCGCATGCCCTACTGTACCGGACACTAGTCTATCTGCTGGGTAGTCTTTCGGTCCGTTATGCCTGCTCGTTCCGCTGTTATGCTCATTTCTCTTCTTCGTCCTTAATTTTTGCACACCAGTGTACATTGAAAGCTTCCAAAATATTAAGTTTGGTGGTTGAATCTGGCTTATCAATTAGTTTTGCTTCTTCACAACAGAAATTTATGGCCCTTTTCGTAACAGTGTTTAGCTATCAATGACTACTTTAGTTCACAGTTCCGAATGTCGGTCTTGTGGTCCTTCAATCGAAAACGCAAGGCTCTACGAGGCTGTCCTGTATACGGAGCGCCACATTCACATGGCATTTGATATATTCCCCGCAAGGTTTTGTCTTCAACATAGTCCTTTGATCCTAAAAAGTTAACTTTGTTTATGGGTTTAAAAATTACTTTAAAATTAAAGGTTTTGCGAATTTATTAAATTTTGAAACTGTGTCAGTGGAAAATAGAATAATGGCAAAATTCTCTTGCAATGGGTGCATCTCATGAGTTAACGTGGTGAGATAGGCTTCTGTTTCCGGAATTTTGTTACAGTCTTGTCTATAACGGGAGGGTTGTATCCTCCTTGTACTGCAACACGTTTAAGGAATAATAGTCCTTTTTCCAAACTGTCTTTATCTGAACATATATGTATCGCGCGATATACGCAACTGTAAAAGGCACTGAGGTCTTGTTGCCAAGGGTGATTGGTCGCGGCATGTGGAGGTGAGAAAACAGCGAAAATCTTTCGGTAAATTGTGATTGAGAGAGATCCATTTGAGCTTGTAACCAAGACGTCTAGGAATGACAGGCATCCATTATTTTCAGTTTCGTAGCTGAATTGAATGTGGAATTCCGGAATTAGTCAAACTTATAAATTCAATGGAGCCTCACATCCAATTCAGCTACGAAACTGAAAATCACGGATGCCTACTATTCCTTGGCGTCCTGGTTACTCTCTTAAATGGATCGCTCGCAAGCACAATTTTTCGGAAGCCTTTCGCTGTTTTCTCATCGCCACGTGCCAAGTCCAATCACCCTGGGCAACAAAAACTCAGCGCCTTTTACAATTGTGCGCGCGATACATATACAGTCGTGGGCAAAAGTCCTGCGCCAGTAGACCGAAACTCAATTTTTGATGTTTGAAAGTGCTGAAGTCAGGAATACATACTATACATCATTTTAAAGGACATCCTATACTGAATTAAAATATTTTTACAGAATGTTATTAGCGGTAACAGAAGTGAAGTTACTAGCAAAAGTACAGCGTCTAGTTATCAAAAGCAAAAAATGGTGGAATTTTTGAAATTAGTGTACAATGCATTGGACTTAAAATTACTGTACAGTACATTATTGAAACTTACAGGACACTTGAAATAACTTACCAACAAGCAAAATACGCTTTAATATTTAAGTGAATAACCACGGTGTCTTAGCAACAAAGTGCACCTTCTTGGCATGGAACTAATGAGCTTCTCTAGTTGTTCATCGGCGATAACGCGGTGTCATACGGCTCTTACAACTCCATTAATGCTGTTTTAGATGTGTTGCCGGATCTTTTGCGTCAATCTCACACACAGATTATCTATGGGGTTCAGATCCGGTGACGGTGCCGGCCACTGAAGTTTTCTTACAACTTTTCGATTTAACCACGCGTCAACCAACTTTGACAGATGACACGGCACGTTATCGTCCTGAAAGATAAAATTCCGCAAACCCATGTCTTGTGCAGATGGTAGCAGTTTGGACTTGAAAATATCCCCATATTTCGATCCATTCAATGTGCCATCAACAATTTGCAGGTGGCTAACACCATTGGCTGAAATACAGGACCATAGCATCACCGAATGTGGGTGCATGATTGTTGGCTGGGTGCAGCTTGCCTTATATCTTTCACCAGCCCGACGATGTTCATAATTATTTCCATTATTAGCTGAAATAGTAACAGTTGTTTCATCACTGAAAATAACATTTTTCCATTCATCAACAGTCCGATTCTTGTATGCCTTGGCCCAAGTTATTCTCTTGAGCCGTTGCTGTTCAGTAAAGAAAGGTTTTCGTGCAGCTTTTCTTGTAGTGAGCCCATTTTCTTGTAGCCTACGACGAACTGTACGTACAGATGGAATAATGCCTACTCCAATCTCCCACTCATTTCTTAAATCAGTGGCTGATTTAAACCTTGATTTTAAGGAACGATGAATCAACATGCGATCATCACGTTCAGTACACAGCCTGGGTCGACCTATTCTGTTTCTGTTTCCCACACATTCACTTTCTGTAACTCTTTTAATAGTACGCAAGACAGTGGAATGATCACAGCCACATTTAACAGAAATTTTGTCACCGTGTTATCACCAATGGAAACTAGAGAATTTCATTAGTTCCATGCCAAGAAGGTGCACCTTGTTACTAAGAACCCGTGGTTATCAAATTGAATATTAAACCGTATTTTGCTTGTTGGTAAGTTGTTTTAAGTGTCCTGCAAGTTTCAATAATGAACTGTACAGTAATTTTATATTAAATGCATTGTACACTAATTTCACAAATTCCACTATTTGTTGCTTTTTATGACTAGACGCTGTACTTTTGCTTGTAACTTCGCTTCTGGTACTGGTAATAACATTCTGTATAAATATTTGAATGCAGCATACAATTTCCTTTAAACTGATGTATAATATGCATTCCTGACTTTATAATAAGGCTGAATAAGTTGACTTCAAGCATCAAAAATTGACTTACGGTCTACTGGTGCAGCACTTTTGTCCATGATTGTAAGTTCAGATAATGACAGTTTGGAAAAAATAACTTTATTTCCTTAAACGTGTTGCAGTCCAACGAGGATACGTCCCTTCCATTATAGACGAAGCTCTAACAAAATTCCGGAAACCGAAACCTATATCCACGTTAACTCCTGTGATGCGCCCATTGCGAGATAATTTTGCCATTATTCCATTTTCCCGTGATATTGCGTTCAAAGTTTTAAAAATTCTCAAAACCTTTATTTTTAAAGTAATTTTTAAACCCGTAAGCAAAATTAACTCTTTAGGATCAAAGGACTATGTTGAAGACAAAAAGGTGTGGTGAATTTATTGAATTCCATGTGAATGTGGCGCTTTCTATATAGCACAGACGGTATAGCCTTGCGTATTCGATTGAATGAGCAAAAGACCCACATTCGGAATTGTGACCTAAAGAAGTCGTCGACGGCTAAACACCGTTACGAAAAGGGCCATAAATTTCTTTTTGAAGAAGCGAAACTAATTGACAAGACAGATTCAACCACCAAACTTGGTATTTTGGAAGATTTCCATATATATCACAAGTGTTCGCAACTTAATGACATGGCATCCACGTCGTTTCTATCAAGCGCGTGGAAGCAACTAACCAAAACCCGTGACTCTAAACAGCGTTTATGATATCGTATATAATTTCTATATTTACGTTCCTTTCGTCGTGATGAAGCTAGGTCAATACCCAACGAAACCATGGTCGGCTTGAAAAAATAAATACTTTTGACAAAACACGCTGTATTCTCTGAATACGTATAATCGTCACAAGACTGTAGTAGTCTTTGAGATCAAAATATCCCACTCGTTTTGATTTCGTTTGGTAAAAAAACTAATTAAGCGTTTTTAGCACGTCTTTTGTAAAAAAAAAATCGTGCTTATGTTACCGGTTTGTCCGTCCATCCATCTGTACCCACGATATCTCTGCAATTATTAGTCCGATTTAAAAAAAAAATTTTGCATTAGGAAGCTTGAAATATGCGAATGGTGATATTTTATTTCGTTTTTTTTTTTTTACGATGTACATTTTCACCGCTGGAGGGCGTAAATGCGGATGATGTCGAATTCAAAAATACGTTTTATTCCACATACTTGCTTCTAAACATCCGATTGAGAAAAAATCTTGTATCTTTCGATTCCATTTATGTCGAAGATTATTATAGATATAGTTACTTTTTTAAATTACGCATAGATTTTCCGCTAGGAGGAGTAAAATTAAATTACATTTTTCCCCGATAACTCTTCTTCTAAAACTCAGATTTGAAAAAAAAATTCTTCAGTGGATGTACCTCCTGATGGAAAACCTTTTGCATGAATTTCAAAATTTCAGTAAACAATATTTTGGCCACCAGGAGGCGTAAGTGTTAATTTTTGCTTCTGATGTATTTGCCATTAAATCTCAGGGTCTAAATAATCGATTGAAAAAATTCTTTCGTGGAATGATGCCACTCACATCGATACACCTTTTCGGAATATTTTCTTCTTAAAATATTCCACAGGTTCTCCGCCAGGGGGCGTAGAATTATACTTATGTTTGTCAATATCTCTACTTCTAAGAGTCCGATTTGAAATATTCCTTCTTTGTTGGATGGTGTTTCCAGTGTTACATGGTTTTCATATAATTTCAAAATTTTCAAGTAATTTATAGACTTTCCGCTAGGGGGCGTAAAGGTAAATTGCTTTCTCCTCTATATCTATGCTTCTAAATCTCCGATTTGAAAAATTCTTTCTGCACCCGATACAGCTCCAAATGGGATATCGTTTGCATATAATTTATAATTTTTGTAAAAAAATGGTTTGGCCACCAGAGGGCGCAAACCTTAATTTCCGCTTCTGAAGTATTTGCAACAAAATATGAGCTTCTAAATTCTCGTTTGAAAAAAACGTCGGTTGTAGACCGATACTACTCATGTCGACAAACCTTTTAGAAACATTTTCTTCTTAAAATGAAGCATGGTTTCTAAGCCAGGGGGCGTAGATGTATATAATATTTTTGTCAATATCTGTACTTCAAGGAGTCCGATTTGAAAAATTCATTCCTTGTTGGATAGTGTTTTTAGTCTGACAAGTTTTTTATATAATTTCAAAATTTTCAAGTAATTTGTAAACTTTTCGCTAGGAGGCGTAAAGGTAAATTTGCTTTTTTCCCTATATATCTGCTCCTAAATCTTCGATTTGAAAAATTCTTCTGCACCGCATACAGCTCCTGATGGGAAATCCTTTGCTCGTAATTTCTAATTTTTGTAAAAAATGGTTTCGCCACCAGGTGGCGTAAGTCTTAATTTACGCTTCTGATGTCATCATCATCATCATTGTCAACCATTATCAATCCACTGCTGGACGAAGGTCTCCCCAAGTTTCCTCCACAACGGTCTGTCTTGTGCCAGTCTCCTCCATGTCACCCCTGCATACTTTCGAATTTCATCCACCCATCTCCCATGTGGTCTTCTTCTGGGTCTTTTCCTGTCCCTTGGAAACCAATCTAAAATTTCGGTTGTCCATCGATGATCTGTCCTTCTGGCAGTATGTCCAGCTCATTGCCATTTCAGGGATTTAACTCTGATCATGATGTCTTCCACTCTTGTCATTTTTCGAATCCACGAGTTCCTCTTCTTATCTCTCCTGGTTACAGCAAGCATGCACCTCTCCATGCATCTTTGAGTTGTCTGCAGCCTTTGTATGTCTCTTTTAGTTAAGGTCCACGTCTCTGCACCATACGTAAGCACTGGAAGGATGCATTGATCAAACACTTTTCTTTTAAGACATAATGGCATATTGCTCTTGAAAATTATGCTGTTTCTTCCAAAAGCTCTCCAGGCAAGTTTTGTACGCAGATTAATTTCTTCATCAATGTGACCCTCACTTGATATCTGCTGTCCAAGATAAACGTACGTATCTATATTTGAAAAAAATGTTTCTGTTTTGGAGAGCGTTTCCGGTGCGAAATGTTTCTCATATAAATTCACGTTTTTATTAATGCACAAGCCTGCAACCAGAGGGCGTAAGTTCACGATTCCGTTTACAGCAATATCTGAGGGATTAAAATCCCGATTGAATAACATCTTTCTTCCGTCAGATACTACTATTTTCCATACCGGTTCCATTGACTTTGAATAGCTTTGATAAATTTAATTTGCGCCAGAACGGATTCAAAAGGCGTGCTTATTACACCCGAAAATTCGGTGTCATCTTTCTTGTTTAATATGTATTGAACTCCTGCTGCCACCACCACTTCTCAAAAAGATTAAACCAAAGAAATTAGTAGGAAAACTGTGCTCAGCCAAAAATTACCCCTGTCTGCATTTGCCCGATAAAATAATACACAATAGAACCTCCGTTATACATTTTTCAAACGGGATATACTTCAAAAACGCATAAATAAGAAAATCCATAAAAGAAATTTCAAAATGTTAAATATTGTTGTAAAAGTTTGAAATCCTCCCCAGATTAGGGAGGGAACCCCATATATTTAGGTTACGTAAATTTACTTATAATGTATGATATTCCTACATGCATACATAAATGCTGTTTTTTGGTACGTTCAGCCTATGTCTATTTTGACTTTATTTTTTTATTCTGATTTCATCATTAAAACTGCGTTAAGAAATTTAGTATGATTTCTTATTTTCAGCATATGAAAAATAAACTTATATTTTAAATACTATGTAGCAAATGCTAATACGATGTTCTTTTTCATAATCGGTACTCCTATTATTCATTCTTTACCTATAAGTATTATTCTTTTAAAAGCAGCTTGTTCACTATTTTGTTTAGCATTAGTGACGAGTAAAATATTTACTAATTTTTACTTGTTTCAAATATTTTGGAATCACAAAAGAAAAAAAGAGAACTGAAAACGTTATTTAATATTTTTTTTTTTTTTTTTTGCATCAAATCTTTCATGGTTGCAAAATAAACGCTCTCTTGATTTTTCTCAAAAAATGTAACGTCTAGTTTTAATGGGTTGCCTTTAAATTAACATAACGTGAGACTTACGCTTAAAATAATTCCTCAAAGTTGTAACGTTAAGTTGTAATGGGTTACGGTTAAATTAACGTAACGTAACGTAACGGTTACCTTTAATTATTTTCTCAAAGTTGTAACGGGGTTACGCTTAAATTAACATAACGTAATGCTTACGTTTAAATAATTTTCTCAAAGTTGTAACGTTAAGTTTTTTTGTTTTTTTGAATGGAAGTTTAAAGACCACCGTGAGAAACTCAATGGGGGATAAGCAGTCGCCCGTCCCTAATTTACTGCCACTGGTCCCAGAGAAGGGAGAGAGCCAGTGCCGTAAGACAAACACAATATCCATGCCTCATTGGGATTGGAACCCAGACCCCGTTCGGACGAATGGTCAGAAGCCATCGCTTTGACCACTGCGCCAGCGGGGCGGTAACGTTAAGTTGTAACTGGTTACTTCTAAATTAACGTAACTTAAAGGTTACCTTTAAGTCATTTTTTCAAATTTGCAATGGGTTACGTTTAAATTATTTTCTCAAAGTTGTAAAGTTAAATTGTAACGGGTTTCGCTTAAATTATGTTCTCAATGTTGTAACGGGTTACGTTCAAATTAACGTAGCGTAACTGTTAGGTTTAAATTATTTTATCAATATTGTAACGGGTTACGTTCAAATTAACGTATTTTAACGATTGCGTTTAAAAGAATCAGGCACCAAGGATTTTTTTTTTCTTTTTTGACAATTGGAAATTCAAAGTAAACGTATAATCGCAAAAAGCGTATAGCCAGTTACGCAGTTGTCTAAGCGGTGGCTTGTTACCATTCGTCCAAGAAGGGTCCGGGTTTGAATCCCCGTGAGGCATGGATGTTGTGTTTGTCCTACGGCACTGGTTCTCTCCCTTCCCTGGAACCAGTGGCCTTAAATTAGGGACTGACGACTGCTTACAGCCCACTGAGGTTCTCACCGTGGTCGTTAAACCTTCACTCAAAGAAAAAAAAAGCGTATGAATGAATTGTGTATGATCGAACTGAAAAGGCAACAGAAACCACAGTTAAATATGGGACAAGCGCAAGATTCCATATCAAAGTGAAAAATTTATAACTGAAAAACATAAAAAACATATGACGGAGTTTTCTCTATACTTCTTTCAGTCGCGTTTAAAAACTAAAATTGTTGAGCTCACATTTCGACCAAGAACCTGAGAACATATAAAAAGCTATTTTCTGGCATCAATTTTTTTGTCCGAATATGTGAATATGAATATTTTAGGCTACTTTTTTCTCTTTACCCTCCTTTTGCAGTAGTTATTTCAGAGGTTTTCAGAATAAAAGGATCCTCTAATACTAAAGGCTTCAAATAGTTATTTTATGTATTTTTTTTAATATCTTGTAATTCTCAAAGTAATGCATAAATCTTCTGAAAGCTTTAGAATGTTCAAGTGTTATTATTCACTGAGCATAGGTTTTCATTATCGTTTTAATCGCATCATTAAAAACAACTTCTTCCTGTTCCTTGAAGTTTCCAAAGTAATTACGCACACTTCAATCTCACTAATAAGTCACTAAATCAAAGACTTATTATCCAGAAGCAAATAATTACCTTTATCTTGTTTCGCGCTTCAGGACATACGTCATTTTTCAGAACCCGTTAAAAAACTTGAAAGGTAACTGTTTCCTGTGAAACAGTAATTTGGATTTTCAGTTGTCCAGACGCACCGCTTTATAGATACCATCCAACAACTCGTCAAAATTATTTTTGCTTTTTCTAGAGCACCAACTCTTAAATAATTCATGCCTCACTTGCCTTTCTTCTGAAAGCCACACAAGTTTATTAATATTTCATGGCATGAACGGGGAAGTACAAAAAAAAGTGGGGGAAATTCCGCTTGGCGAGGAATTCCACGTAAAAATGCTGAGCTTATCTCCATAACCTTTCAGATAACGCAGCTTCTGAAGGACATCATTAAAAGTTGTTTTATTATGGATCTGTTTTGTTTCTTTTTTTGTCCGCTTTCCTTAATTCTTAGCGTTTACACTGAATGATTCCCCCTGAGATTTTTCTGAGGGTGGAAAGTGGAGAAGGTTTTGGCCAATGCCAGACGCGACAGCCGTTCCAGTTTCAACAAAAATCATGCAAAGTGCATAGAGGAGAAAAAAAAACCCGAAAGATAACTTCATAAAGAATTTACTGTGATGCAAATTGAAAGCTCCAACATGACAGCACATTAGGTACATTAGGTGTCATAAATCACTCCGTTGTAACGGTTGAGACTGCGTTATGCTTTGTGCTCATTTGCTTTGACTGCAGATAAGTGCGACATATAATAACTCTGATCTTCAGATGTCAGAATTAATCTGTCTGTCGTTAAAGGCATTACGTCGTTTGCTAAGGGTAAGTTACACTTGATACATTTCCTAGCATGTAAAAGATACAACATAACTACTTTTAATGCAAATTAATTCTAGAGATTTGGCTTTAATGCACAAATTTGCCACATTTGAAAAGCATTGCCTATCATGTGCATATCAGATGATGTACTGTGAAAAGGCTTCTGACGAATTATCCCAACGTTCCGAAATTTCTTTACTTAAACGTTCGAAAATTTGGGAAACAACATCTCTGTCCAAAACAATTCCCTGCACAAAAAATCTAATTATTCAAAGCAACTGATATCCTTAATTTCAGTACTTCATGACTCACATTGTAGCAAATACATGCAGCTGCAATTCGGAACTCCGCCATTCGTTTCATATGTACAGGTGTTGGATAAATAATGTGAACACTTGGGAAATAGGCTATATGCTTTTAATAATAAAGGTGTTGGATCGACGTTTGCCTTTATTACACATCCACAGCTTCTTGGAATAGATTCCTACAATTTTTCAATAGTCTCCAGTATAATGTTGTGCCATTGTGCCATTCGCCTATTAGGACATTAGTCAATTCCTTTAGAGAAATTGGAGGAGAGAATCTGCTTCTCACTCTGCTCTTTAAAACTGCACACAGTGCACTATTAAAAAATTTGGGAGTAACTTGCACCAAACATTGGTGCTACACCAGCGGCACCGCATTCTAAGAAAACATACTCCGCTGTGAGGTACACAAAATATATAATACAACATGGTAAAAACGTGCACCATTATGTGGTACAACTTGTACTATAACGTGGTGCAAAGTTGCACCATGTTTTTGGGGTTTGTTTGTATTACACAATGGTTTATCTTTTCTCAGAAAGTGGTGTAGCTGGAGTAGCTAACAGCACTTTTTGGTGCAACCTACCACAAAGTTTTTAACAGCGTGGCTAGACGATATTCAAGTCAGATGGTTGAGCTGGCCAGGACAGCTGTTCGAGTTCGTCTTCGTGCTCCTCAAACCAAAACTCGACTATTCTGTCTGTGTATGGGAGCATTATCATTTTGTAAACTGGAATGTTTATTGGGAATAGAGTCATAGATTGCTTCTGATCACTTAAAATATCCAAGTATTCATTGGCAGGAATTCGAGCAGCCGAACACTCCGATACGGCCCAAATAGTGGGGTAAAAATACCGTCAAAGCACGTTAATAATTTATTGGTATAAATATACAAGCGCTTTCGAAATCATCATGAGATTTCATCATCAGGTGTGATACTTATAAAGGTATAGAGGCACTTCACTTCACATTACTCCATGGTGGCTGGGTAACCAGGAAAACACACGCTTTATGCAGATACTTAATGAGGTCTCGAGTTCAGATATGCTACATAGTAGATGACACAGACAAGATCAAGCTGATCTGATCTGGTCTGTGTCTTCTACGATGTAGAATATCCGAATTCCAGACCTCATTAAGACACACGCTGGACGTAAACACTTAATGAGGTCTCGAGTTCAGATATGCTACATCGTAGATGACATAGACAAGATCAAGCTAATCTGATCTTGATTGTGACATCTACAATGTAGAATATCTGAATTTCAGACCTCATTAAGACACGCGCTGGACGTAGATACTTAATGAGGTCTCGAGTTCAGATATGCTACATAGTAGATGACAACGACAAGATCAAGCTGATCTGATCTGGTTTGTGTCTTCTACGATGTAGAATATCTGAATTCCAGACCTCATTAAGACACACACTGGACGTAGATACTTAATGAGGTCTCGAGTTCAGATATGCTCATTGTAAATGACACAGACATGATCAAGCTGATATGATCTTGTCTGTGTCACCTACGAAGTAGAATATCTGAATTCGAGACCTCATTAAGATACATGTCTGACGTAGATACATAATGAGGTCTCGAGTTTCGATATGCTACATCGTAGATGACACAGACAAGATCAAGCTGATCTGATCTTGTCTGTGTCACCGACGAAGTAGAATATCTGAGTTCGAGACCTCATTAAGACATACGGTTGACGTTGATACTTAATGAGGTCTCGAGTTAAGGCATGCTACATCGTAGATGACACAGACAAGATCAAGCTGATATGATCTTGTCTCTGACATCTACGATGTAGAATATCTGGAATTCCAGGCCTCATTAAGACACACGCTTGACGTGGATACTTAATGAGGTCTCGAGTTCAGATATGCTCATCGTAGAAGACACAGACAAGATCAAGCTGATCTGATATTGTCTGCGTCACCTACGAGGTAAAATATCTGAATTCGAGACCTCATTAAGACATACGCTTGACGTAGATGACTAATGAGTTCTCGAGTTCAGGTATACTGCATCGTTGATGACACAGACAAGATCAAGCTTATATGGTCTTGTCTGTGTCATCTACGATGTAGAATATCTGAATTCGAGACCTCTTAATTATCTACGTCCAGCGTGTGTCTTGCTGGTTGCCTAGCCACCATGGAGTAATGTGAAGTGAAGCGCCTCCTTATCTATTAAGTATCACACCTGATGATTAAATCTGATGATGATTTGAAAAGCGCTTGTGTATTTATACGAAAATAATTTTTGACGTACCCAGACGGTATTTTAATCTCACTATTTGGATCTATCAAGTGCGTATTATAACTTACCGAGCATATTGCCTCGTAGCATTTTGACCATGATATGGTTACACAATTCATCACTGATCATCCCAGGTTTGACAGTTGGAACCGGAAATTCCCAATTGTACGCTTCCGTTTGGGTTTTCTATAAATACTCCAGACCTACTATTGAGAATAATGAAAATGAGGACTCATCGCACCATATCACACGTTTCCAGTCTGCTGTCCAGGTTTAAAGATCATGACACCACCTTTTTAGCACGTCTTTTGCAAAACAAGATCGTGCTTATGTTATCGGTTTGCCCGTCTGCCTGTAAACACAATATCTCTGCGACTAATAGTCCGATTTGAAAACTTTTTTTCATTAAAAAGCTTGAAAGGTGCGAATGATGATCCTTTATTTCGTTTTTTTTTTATGCAAAATTTTGCCGCTAGAAGGCGTAAATGCAAATGATATCAAATTCAAAAAAACATTCTAATCCATATATTTGCTTCTAAACATCCAATTCAAAAAATTCTTCTATTTTTCGATTCCGTTCAAGTCGAAGATTATTTTAGGCATAGTCACTTTTCCATGTTACACCATATATTCTCCGCTAGGAGGTTCAAAAACAAATTGCTTCACCCAAAATATCCATGCTTCTAAAACTCCGATTTGAAAAATGTTTTCTTCAGCGGATACAGCCCGTGGTGGGAAATATTTTGCATATAATTTTTAATTTTTGGTACAAAATGGTTTAGCCCCCAGGGGCGTAAGGTTTGATTTCTGTTTCTAATGTATTTGCTGCAAAATATGAGCTCCTAATATCTGGATTGAAAAAAATCTTCTCTAGACCTATGCTACTCACGTCGACAAACAAAACTTTCCGGAATATTTTCTTCTTAAAATATTGCATGGTTTCTCCGCCAGGCAGCGTAGATGTATATCTTGCTTTTGCCAATATTTCTGCTTCAAATGTTTCGATTTTTAAAATTTCTTCTTTGTTGTGCAGAATTTCCTGTGCGACATGTTTCTAATACAATTTCAAAATTAAAAAAAAAAAAAAAACATTGACTTTCCGCTAGGGGAAGTAAAGGTAAATTATGCTTTCCCCGATATTTTTGCTTCTAAAACTCCGATGTGAAAAATCGTTCCAGCATCGGATACAGCTCCTGGTGGGATTTTTTTTTGTGATTTCTAATTCTTTATTAAATATGGTTTGGCCACCAGTGGGCGTAAGCGTTAAATTTCCGCTTCGTAGGTATTTGCAGCAAAATCTCAGCATCTAAAAGCCCGATTGAAGATATTATTTTGTATACTGCAGCTGTCGATAAACATTTCATAATATTTTCATCTTAAAATAATGCATGGTTTCTCCACCAGAGGGCGTAGATGTCTATCTTATTTCTGTCAATATCTCTGCTTCTAAAAATCGGATTTGAAAAATTATTTCTTTGTTAGATAGCGTATCCGATTTAAAATGTGTCCCATATAAGCTCAAAATTTTCAAGTAATGCATAGACTTTTGGCTAGAGGGCGTAAGAGTTGATTGCGTTTTCTTCAATATCTCTGCTTCTAAAACTCCGATTTGAACTTTTATTTCTGCACCGGATACAGCTCCTGATAAGAAATTATCCGCATGTAATTTCTAATATTTGATAAAGAATGGTTTGGCCACCAGGCGGCGTAAGAGTTAATATCTGCGTCTGATGTATTTGCAGTAAACGGTGGACGATAACGGACATTTCGTTTCATACCTAGGCTGCACACAGCGTTCCTTAATAATTCGTGTATCGGAGCATAAATGTAACATACGTACAGGCTCTACATCAACAGAACTGTCCCGCCTGGTTTCTGAGGGAACTTATGACCCTAACTGGGATGAATAATACATCATATTAACTATCTACAACAAATCTGTTTTTTTTTGCTGAGAGTTTGCATATTTTTAATTAATTCAAACACTCGACGTTTGATCAGGTACACCAAACATAAATCATCGCTCTTTCCACGTTGATAAGTGAGTCTCAGAAAAATTCTCATCGGCCGCCCCGGGAATCGAACCCAAGTTCTTCCAGTTACGCGCCGGACATGCTACCACTGCACCACAGCGGCATCGAATTCTCCAGACTCGCATGTTATTAACTGCCAAACCACATGGCAGGTTGCTTCATGGAGCCCCGCATATGAAGAAACCTGCCTTTTCCCGTGGCTCACTCATTAACGTGGAAAGAGCGAAGACTTCTGTTTGGTGAGAAAGACCTTATGCAAACAACTTACGTGACTCATGGCGACTACTAACATGGGTTCTTTGGGCACCTTTCCGTGAGTTTGTGAAGACACCTTGTGCGTTGATTTTCGAATTTTATCACCTACAGTAGAGTTTGGCATGTGCAGACGATTTGAAATATCACGAAAAGAAGGGCTTGTTCTGTAGGTTCTGTCATATGTTGACTTCCAGTGCTACATCATGAGCACATCCGCGATTTTATTGAAGAACTCCTAAAAGTATAACGCATGAATGCCTTGAAAACATAATTTGCCTAATCAGTCAAGTGTCCGAATACTTTTGGAAACTAACGTATTTTCTATGTACAAGGTTTGTCCGGAAAGTAATGAGACCACTTTTCCTGGACCAATCAGAAGGGCTGGAGGGCGGAGTCTCCGGGGTTGGCGGGGTATGTTAGGTAAACGATAGATGTCTCGTCAGTTGTCTCTGAGCTTTTAGAGAGTGAGGATCGCTTGCGAAGTTGACAGCTGTGTGAGCGTCGCGTAACTGTCAAAATGCAGAAGAGTGTCGAACAGCAATACGCGGTAAAGTTTTGTGTTAAACTTGAAAAATCCGTGACCGAGGCACTTGCTATGATACAGAAAGCCAACGGGAAGGATGCTTTATCGAAAGCACAAGTGTTTCGGTGGCACATAATGTTCACATAATGAAGACAGAGTGTCGAGGATGAGCCACGCCCAGGGCGCCCTTCAACGTCTCACACTTCGGACAATGTGGAAAAGGTGAAAGCGGTTTTGGACTCTGACCGACGTCTGAGTGTTAGATGGGTAGCAGAGCACGTGGGACTCGTGAAATCCATTGTGCATGAATTCATCACGCAAGAATTGCAGATGCAGAAAGTTTGCACCAAATTGGTTCCTAAGGTTTTGACCGATGAACAGAGGAACAACCGTGTGTCGATTTCTTGTGAGCTTGTGGACCGTGTGAGGAGTGAACCTGATTTTTGGAGAAAGTGATAACAGGTGATGAAACGTGGGTCTTTGAGTACGATCCGGAGAAGAAAAGACAGAGCCCAGAGTGACACACTCCCGAGTCTCCTCGACCAAAGAAGGCTCGAATGTGCAAATCGAAGATGAAATCGATGATCATTGACTTCTTTGACTGTAAAGGTGTTGTCCGTAAGGAGTTCGTAACACACCGACAAACGGTCAACGCTGCATTTTATGTGGAAGTGCTTGAACAGCTGAAAAACAGAGTTGCGCGTGTCCGCCGGAGATCACAAACACTTTAGTTTTACACCACGATAATACGCCGAGCCAAGCGTCGCTGAGAGTGAGAGAGGTTCTGGTGAAACACAAGGTAGCAACACTGCCCCAACCTCCCTGTAGTTCGGACTTGGCCCCGGCTGATTTCTTTTTGTTTCCCTGGCTCAAATCCAGCCTGAAAGGACACCAATTTGGAACTGTTACAAACTTGCAAACTGCCGCGACGAGTGGTTTGAAAGCGATCCATGTTCCCGACTTCCAGACAAGCTACGCACCTTGGCAGAACCGCTGGCAGCGGTGTATTGATGTTAAAGGATGTTATTTTGAGGAATTTTAATGTTATGTAAGTATAACTTTAATTTAACGTCTGTTATTGTATGAGTCTCATTACTTTCCGGACAGACCTTGTATGCTTACAAAATTAATTTCAAGCACAAGCCTAAATAATAAATTCGAAACACACAGTCCAGTCAAAAAATCATGACACCTCCCCCCTCACACACACACACACACCCTGATGTATGAAGGAACAGCAATCAGCAGCCAGATGGCGTGTACAGCAACATATGCCATACAAAAGGACACGAACTTGTGGACGATATGCAATTTCGCGTGAAAATGGGACCTAACAAATTTTGAAAGAGGAATGCTTGTTGGCAGCCCACTGAAGGCTAGTAACATTACAGGGACGCCCGATATTGTGGCTTGTTCTCGTGATGCAGTTGTTAAATTAATCCTGGAATGGGAGGAAACCGGCAAGACCTGCAGCGATCGGGGTAATTGTGGACGTCCACAGAGCATAGACGACCGTGAGCAGCGACTGTTGTCACGGCGAGTACGATCCAACAGACGGGCCAAAGTGGAAACATTGGCCGCATCATTTAATATATAGGCACATCGAGGATCGTATCACAGACCACACTCCAACAAACTCTGCTCCCTATGGGTCTCCGGTGCCGCTGTCTACTCAAGGTACCCATGATGATGGCCAAGCATTGACAATTACGGCGTGAATTTGCATCTGAAAGGAAGCAGTGGACCATCCAAAAGTGAAAAAATGTCGCCTTTACAGACGAATCACGTAATCTGCTTTATGATGTGGATGGTCGATGAAGAGTATGGCGAAGCATTGCTCACAGAAACCTTCCCGATGACTCTTGATGATCTGCGAGAAGCACTGGTGTCTGCATGGTATTGCATCCCTCCACGAAATTTTGGATGCCTCATTGATATAATTCAACGCCGTATATCAGAGGTATTGGCAGCACGAGGACGTCATACCTCATACTAACCGGTGCATAGTTGTAATTTTTTTGACTGGTCTGTGTAGTTTCCTTGGGCAGTTACGTACTTTTGACACCGATCATAAAAATGTTTGAAGCATTTTTTTGGATTCATTCTTTGAAATCTGTTTGAGTGCCTCTGTCGCGTTTACTATGATATCCTCATCCTTTTTGGGCAAATTTCAACCGTGGAAACAATTAAAAGTCGACTGGTACCAAATCAGGAGAATATGGAGAATGCTCCAGGGACGCCACATTTTACTTTGCGAGGAAATGTTTGACCATTAGAGTTTAATGCGCAGGCACATTGTTCTAAAGAAGGAATCAATTGGTTTTTTGTACGTTTCCTTCGGATTGCACACCTGAGACGACGGAGCATATCAACGTATATTTCTTTATTCACAGTCTTCTTTCCTGAAATAAATTCATGGTGGCCCAGGATTTGAAAACCAAATAAAAACTCCAGCGTTACTTTCCTTTACTCTTATCCTAACGGGGTTTCTGTTTTTGAGGTGATGACGTTCATTCGCATTAACGGGACTGAAATTTCGCCTGCGGATTGGACAAAAAGCACAATGTTTCGTCTCTGAATATGTTGCTCAGAACACTGTCGTATTGATCAGCCATATTGATTGGATCTCCAGCAAGGGCCATTAGTGTCCCTTGTTCTTCGGGGGTCAGCATTTTTGGAATCCACTTATGACAAACGTAGTGCATGTTCAAATTGTTGTAGACGATGCTGTGAACACATCCAACAGACTTTCCTACCTCAGACCTATACCTCCCACCTATATCCTATACCTTATACCTCTGACATATTCCTTATAGCTCTGACTTGTGTCCTATACCTCTGACCTGTATCCTGTACCTCTGACCTGTATTCTACTCCTCTGACCTATATCCTATACCTCTGACCTATAGCATATGCCTCTGACATATAGCCTATACCTCTAATCTATAGCATATACCTCTTACTTATATCCTATACCTCTGACCTTATACCATATACCTCCTACCTATACCATATACATCTGAACTGTATCCTATACCTTTGACCTGTATCCTATACTTCTGACCTATATCTTATATCTCTGACCTATACACTATAGCTCTGACTTATACACCTGTACACTATACCTCTGACTCTACATATATCCCTACACCTCTGACTTATACATATATCCCTACACCTTTGACTTATACATATAGTCCTATACCTCTGACATATATCCTATACATCTGACCTATAACCTACACCTCTGATCTATATCCTATAAGTCTGACCTATATCCTTTATAGTTTTTCTTCCCTCACGTCGGACAAGTTTGCGTACGCGCCCAAGCTGTTCGGTAATTGAAGACGTACACGTGCGTACCTCTTCTGCTGCGGAAAAGATTGAGCGCGTACGCACCATTACAATTTTTTCGGTAATTGTGAAGGACTCTTTTCTCAAAAAGGACTAACAACTACTCCATCTCATCCCCAAATATTTCTTCGGATACGAAGAACTCTGTGTGTGTGAAAAAGTATTCTTTCTTATCATAGATTCGTTAAGCGCGGACAATATTCAGAAATGTGTAGATTTAATTTCATAAGAAGGACTCCCTTCCACGGATTGCACGGTCATACAACGGAGAGCGACGTAGGTGGGTGCAGAAGGAGATAGAAATGGATATCCTTTGGCAACAGAACAAGAAATAGCAACGGCAATTAAACGGAGAAATCAGTACTTTGAATAAGAACTGAGGCTAAACGATAAAGAACAAAACTCGACTAGCGCGAAGCCACAAAGTGTCGCGGTATTCTAATTCAATTTATCAGTTCTGAGTGGAAATTCGTAAAATACTTTTCCCTTTAAGATAGAAAAAGTACGACGTCATGAAAATATAGTGCTGAAAAGAATTTTGTTTAACTAAATATTTGAGATCTAGGGAAAAAATGTGGAGCACTTTGCGACAAACCGCCCTCATCTAATTAACTATGCAAGTAGTAATTGCTGACGGAGGAATAAAAGGGGATTTCTTACAAATTATGGCTTTCATGTTCTACTTCATTGGATTTCCCGGAACATAAATTCGCATAGTTTGTTGCTCTACCTGCAGCTCACGTTGCATGCCCCAGATGATGCAATATTTTTCATATAAGCATTACTATAGAGATCTCTTAAACCAGCATTTATTAACCAAATATTTCTACAAAAAATAACGATGCGAGTTTTAAGTGATATTTCAAACACTGGTGTTAGTAATTGAGTGATCTTAAATTTATTAGACAATATACACTGAGGTCTTGCCCCCCCCTCCAAAAAAAAAACAAAAAAAAAAACGGGAAGGGCGCTAACATTCCATTACATGCCACCACATCCATGCAGTAAACGGTATCAGATCAGATCGTATGTAGAGGCTTTTAGGAAGGGAGTGTCTGAACTCAAGTCTTAAACAACCCTTAAAAATAGGAAACTAGGAGATTTGGGCTACAGTTCCCACGGAAGCGAGGTAGAAAGGGTGAGGAAGAAGCCCTTATTTATTACCAGGGGACCGGTACCAGGGGACCGACGGCTTAAAGTGCCCATCCGACGCACGGCGGATATTTACAGGTTCGAGCGTTCGTACCTGCCTGGGTTCGAACCAGAGGTCTTCTCAGTGGCAGTCACGAATTTTAACCACTAGACCACACGCGGCCCGGTAAACGGTATCGTCCGCAAACAACGTATATATAGAAGCAGATATCTTCGAAAGCTCAAGTAGTAGCATTCGCAGTTCAGATGCCATCTTATCATCATTTGATCAGATTCGAACGTTGTATGATAACCGGCAGATGGGTTACTCCATCTCGGAAATCACCACAAAATTTGGATTTAACCATCCTTGGGGATCATTTGTGCCCATTCATCTTATGCAACTACCCCGGAGAGCACGACTTCATTCAACACACCCATGTGCCACCGCACATGGCAACAGTCGCCCGATTATGGCTGAAGGAACATGGACTTTGGCATCCTGACCCCTTCGTTTGCCAGATTGAAGGCCATCGAACACCTATGGGATGCTGTTCAACGTGCCCTCAATTTGACGAATATTACTGAATTGTGGGAGGCTTATCAGGAAGCATGGTGTGCAATGTCTCCACAGTACTACATAGAGCTCTTGGAGTCCATGCACTGTCGCGTTGCTGCAGTTATCCGATCGCGAGGAGGACCAACGCGGATTTAGAGAGGTATTCCAGTTTTTGGGCATTTCAGTATATAAATACATGACTCAAATGAGACATAGGTAAGAAGAGGAACTTTATATTTGTGAAACTTTGCCATGGGACTAATCCATTTTCATATGCTGGTTTTTAATAAGATATCTATGTATAAGGTGGAATACCAAGGTGAAATAAATGGTATCACGCGTTGTACAACACCATGCTCGATGTGTATGTGAATTTCAGAGCAGAGCTCTCAATGGAGCTTGGAGAGATTGAAATTTCGTTTTCTAGCAAGGTCTTGCTTGTTTCGTGTTTATCTTGAAATCTCAACTAATATCTGCTTCAAGACTTTAGACGCTTCTACTACTAAATGTTGCTGACTTATTTTTCGATCGGAATAGCTTAATGTACATACGTTTATCTTGGACAGCAGATATCAAGTGAGGGTCACATTGATGAAGAAATTAATCGGCGTATAAAACTTGCCTGGAGAGCTTTTGGAAGAAACAGCATAATTTTCAAGAGCAATATGCCATTATGTCTTAAAAGAAAAGTGTTTGATCAATGCATCCTTCCAGTGCTCACGTATGGTGCAGAGACATGAACCTTAACTAAAAGAGACATACAAAGGCTGCAGCAACTCAAAGAGGCATGGAGAGGTGCATGCTTGGTGTAACCAGGAGAGATAAGAAGAGGAACTCGTGAATCCGAAAAATGACAAGAGTGGAAGTCATCATGATCAGAGTTAAATCCTTGAAATGGCAATAGGCTGGACATACTACCAGAAGGACAGACCATCGATCTGCAGCCGACACTTTAGATTGGATTTCAAGGGACAGGAAAAGATCCAGAAGAAGACTACATGGGAGATGGGTGGATTCGAAAGTATGCGGGAGTGACATGGAGGAGACTGGCACAAGACATACCGTTGTGGAAGATGCTTGGAGAGACCCTTCGTCGAGCAGTGGATTGATAATGGTTGACAATGATGATAATTATGACTCTTATGTAGAGTTTAATGCTGGATAGTTTCTTTTCATTCACATGTTACTAACTTCATTATGTTCATTGATTACGCATTTTTTTAGTACCAACGATGGACACTTCAGCTCTTCAGCTTTCTTCTTACCACGTGCATTTTCTCTATGTTTGAGTTTAATACTTGGTTTCTTTTCTCGTGACGTCACACATAATCTTTTATTTAACCTCGCGTAAAATATGTAGCGTAGCATCGACTCTCCACCGATTAAGGTTTTCTCAGGTGTTCCGCTCCAGATAAATATAATGGCGTTCCTGAGCTCGGCGACATTGTTTTGTTTAACTGCCTTCTACGATATCCCACAAATATTCAGTAGCATTCAATTACAGAAAATTCGGTAATCTTGGGTGCACTGGAAATGCTTCGAAATTATTCTCTAATCATTCGTACGGAATATACAATATGTAAATAAATAAATACATCGTTCTTTCCACGTTCCCGAAACACATAGCAACGGAAAAATTGTTTTTCAGCCGCCGCCGTGGAATTGAACCACGGAATTCTCGATAACTAGCCGAGTGCGTTAATTTTACACCACGGTGGCCAACAATCCACGGTGCTATGTGTTTTTTTTACGCTTTCCAACCGTAGGTTGAAGAAGCGTACATGCTCCAACTTTGTCCGTCCGTCCGCATGATAACTCAAGTGAAATGGTTTGATTTCGACGAAGTTTTAGTATGTGGCAAGGGACCACCTGGGGACGAACCCTATTGAAAATGGGCCAAGCAGGGTCAAAGGTCACGATTCCATGCTCTTATGCGTCATAACTTGCGTACAAATTGTTCGATTTCGATGAAATTCTAGTATGTGGTAAGGAACCACCTGGGAACGAAACATATTAAAAATGGGCGGAATGGGGTCAAAGGTCAGGACATGAAAGCGGGATCCATTCCATTGCTTTTATGCGTCATAACATGCGTAAATATAGTTCGATTTCGATGAAAATTTAGTATGTAGTAGGGAACCACCTGGGCACGAAGCCTATTGAAAATGGGCGAAATGGGTTCAAAGATCAGGCAGGACTTAAGAGCTGGATTTATTCCATTGCCCTTATGCGTCATAACGTGCGCAAAAATGGTTTGATTTCGATGAAATTCTAGTATGTGGTAGGGAGCCACTGGGGACGAATCCTATTGAAAATGGGCGAAATGGGGTCAAAGGTCAGGACACTGGAGTTGGATCCATTCCATTGCCCTTGTGCATCATAACTTACCTGAAATGCTTGGATTGCGACACAACTTTATCATGTTGTTCCGGAAGTGTAGTGAACCGGTTCTGTTGAATATCAACGAAATGGGGTCAAAGGTTAATGCACAAAAACCGGATTTATTCCGCAGCCATTATTCTCATAACTTGCGTAAAACTGCTTCTATTTCAATAAAACTTTATCATGTTGTTCCGGAGGTATAGTGAACCGGTTCTGTTGAATATCATCGAAATGGGGTCAAAGGTCAGGACACAGGAGCGAGATTTATTCCACAGCCATTATCCCCATAACTTGAGTAATAATTTCTGGTATGTTGGAAAGCGTATCATAATCAATGCATTGCATAATTTTACTAACTTGTGAATCAGCTTCTGACATCATAAATCCGTAAGATGGGCTCAGCTACTGAGACGTCCCCATCTGGTGGGCATTAAGGCACCATATTTATTATAAGGCGAAACTATATCTTTCTGAAAGATTGCAGCGCTATATGCCCACATTGTCACCATGTAGTGTTAATCCTGAATAGATACAATGCATAGGTAGGAAATGGCTGTACGGGGATCAGAGGACCCAGTGCTTTCCATGAGAACATTTTCCATACCATGACAGCGACGCCGCCTACCTGTTTAATACCCTCGGTGCGGTCTGTTTGCAAAGTACTCACCCGCGCGGCATCGAATTCTGACCCATTCATTGCCATGTTGATATCGGTACATCGATTCATCGGACCAGGTGTCATTTATCCAGATTTACAATATGGTGCTGTCGTGTGCACTGCAGCCTGAGCTGTTGTTGACCTTTGGTTTATATGGCCATATGAACGAACCACGGACACCTTACCCCTATCCATAAGACAGTCAGCCTTACTCAATGCTTGGAAATATGCCCTGCGAGCCTTTGCTCTGGTGTTTAGTTAACGGTAGAATCTCGCCAGGTGATGACATCACTACTACTTGTGTTATGGGACGCTTCCACTTGTATAGACAGCTTGTGACGTGCCTGCACCGCAGGACGCTCATGAGATAAAGGCAGATAGCAGTGAGAGCACATGTCTTTATAGCACAGTTGGGAGAGCGACTTACTCCGAAGTGAGGGGACCCGGTTTCGATGCCCGTAGCGGAGAAACTTGTACGTTATAAGGTCTTGTAAAATAGTTTTCGCTTATTATAGGTTGTGGTAACATCCAAAACAATTTACACCGAAGAGCCAAAATATTATGCTCACCTATTTAAAATGATGTTGGCCCTCCACATATTCCCAAAATAGCTGTTACCCGGCGAGGCATGGACGTTACAAGATTTCTAAAGGTGTTTCGGGGTACCTAGTACCATCATGTTACCATACTCACGTTATACAAGATCATTTGACTCTTGTAAGTTACTTGCTTGTGCCGTCGTCGATCAGATTTGCTGTTCCAACACGAACCAGAGATATTCGAGTGGACTGTTACCTGGAAGACATCCTTACGCTTCGAAAACCATCCTTCAGAAATCCGAGCAGGGTGGCATTGGCAAATTATGAAAGGAGGCACTACAAGAGGAATATTGTTGCCATGAAAAATTACGTACTTTGTCTGTAATGATGTGGTAAACATCAGAGTTTCCTCGGACACATGGCTTCCCAGCAGAACATCTCGTAAAGCACAGAAGTCTTGGATGAAAACAATACTCCACCGGCTTGTTTTCGTCCCACGGTTCATCCTGGTGCCCAATGCCTCCACGTAAACGACGCGCACGTGCCCGGGCGTTCCACATGGTGCAAAAGGAAGCCATATTCATTGCACCACACGATTTTCTCCCAATCATTTAAGGCCTAGCTTTGATTCTCGCTTGCCCATTGTAGGAGTTTTCGATCGTGACCCAAGGTGAGCATGGACACTCGTAGCCGCTTGCGGCTACAAAGCCGCATTTTAGCAGGGCTCAATGTATGATATGCTTTTAAACATTACTGCTGTTACTAGCATTCAAATTGCCGAGGAATTGCGCCCCAGTATACTTCGCTCAACTGCAGAAACGATGAGACGTGGTTGCCGGGGATTCGTAGCTTTTCAGTTATCGTACAAATATTTGAAGGCACTAACCCAGGTTGACGGTGAGCACCCCACAAACATCTCTCTCTCGGCAATTACAATTTGTCAAACTCCCTGTCTTTCTCATCTGGAAAACAAGAATAACACGAATGAAGGGAGTATACATCATATATCATATGTAGAGGATTTTAGGAAGAGAGTGTCTGACCCCAGGTTTTAAACAACCCCTAGACTAAAATAGGAAGCTAGGAGATTTGGGCAAGAGTGCCCGATAGAAAAGTGACAGGGAAGCGAGGTAGAAAGGGGGAGTAAGACGTCCTTATTTATAACCGTTGTGCCAGTACCCGGGGCCCGACGGCTTAATATGCCCATCCGACGCACGGCGGATATTTAACAGATCGAGCGTTCGTACCTGTTCGGATCAATCCCAAGGTTTCTCCGTGGCAGTCAAAAACGTTGACCACTAGGCCACCCAAGGCCCTGATGAAGAGAGCTGTGTATCAGGTGTTATTTATACCGTTCCCTGCAGTGTTGAAGGTGCATACATCAATATTATTAATAACATATATGAAAATGCAAGTGCAAAGATTCGGCTGTTTGAAAATACCACACTCATAAAAATTAGAAAGGGAGTGAGGCAAGGTGACACCACCATATCTCCCAAGCTCTTCAATGCCCCATTGGAAAATGTATTTCAATCACTGAACTGGGAAAACAAAGAGATAAGGATTAATGGAGATTATCTAACTCACGTTCGTTTTACGGATGGTGTAGTCATTTTTGCAACTACCCCATCAGAGCTACAGAATATGATCCAGGAACTTGCTGACAAGAGTAAAAAAGTGGGATTAAAAATGAACTTTCGGAAGACAAAAGTGATGTACAATGCTTTTACAAGAAATGAAGATTTATCAATTGATGGAGAAAAGCTGGAGATAACAGATGCGTACGTTTATCTTGGAGTCCAGATATCAAGTGAGGGTCACATTGATGAAGCAATTAATCGGTGTATAAAACTTGCCTGCAGAGCCTTTGGAAGAAACTGCATAATTTTCAAGAGAAACATGCCATTATGTCTTAAAAGAAAAGTGTTTGATCAACGATCTTTTAGTTAAGGTCCACGTCTCTACACCAGTGCTTACGTATGGTGCAGAGACGTGGTACTTAACTAAAAGAGACATACAAAGGCTGCAGACAACTCAAAGAAGCATGCAGAGGTGCATGATTTGTGTAAACAGAAGAGATAAGAAGAGGAACTCGTGGATCAGAAAAATGACAAGAGTAGAAGACATCATGATCAGAGTAAAATCCCTGAAATGGCAATGGGCTGGACATACTGCCTGAAGGACAGACCATCGATGGACAGTCGAAATTTTAGATTGGATTCCAAGGGACAGGAAAAGACCAAGAAGACCACATGGACGATCGGTGGATGAAATTCGAAAGTATTAGGAAGTAACATGGAGGAGACTGGCACAAGACAAACCGTTGTTTAAGATGCTTAGACAGACCTTCGTCGAGCAGTGGATTGATAATTGTTGACAATGATGATGACGATGACCTTCACAAACGTCGTCGTTTACCAGCCGTTGCTTCGACGTGCATAAACACGCATTGGTTATAATTTATCGGCTTGTCGGTGTGTATACATATATACTTTGTTTAGATTTGCGCATATGCTTGATTCAATGTTAGTAAATGACAAGGTTATGTTCATCCTACACTTCCGGTGATTGCTTTGTGACGTCACTGTCCAAATCACTATAGTAAGACAACCTAATCACCACGTTTCTTTCTATCTGAGCCACATAGCACCGTGTCGGAATTATCATTCGTAAACCAGCTGGCATAATCTTCGTAAATTCTAGCAGATTTTTTAATGCATAATATTTTCAATTTAAAATATGTGGGGAATGCTGCCGAGATGCTTGTCGCATTCTTCATAAAGAAATCATTTCATAAATCGGATATGGGAGAACACCAAACAATACAAATTTTGAAGATGACAATCCGTTTTTTGGTGTAAATATGACAAGGATGGTAAGTCAGATAATAACCGAAAACTTGAAAATTTCCTCGTCCTGGAACGGGAATCGAGCCCGCGTTTCCCGGATAGCGCCCGGGTATGCTAACCACTACACCACCCAGAACGACCAAGTCTCAAGCTTTCGATTAATTTGAATATAACCATCACAGGATTCGCTAGTCGAAGCAACCGTCATTCATGTTTACCGAATCTGGAAGTTAAGAATCCTTGCCCGGGGGGAGCAGACAAATCACGAGTAGAATACGGGTTACACATACAATAAATACAAACTTTCTAAGTTTTGTACTTAAATACGACGAAATTTTTAAGTTTTCGGATATTATCTGATTTGCCATCCTTTTCGTAATTACACCAAAAAACGGATTGTCATGTTCAAAATTTGTATTGTACGGTGTGATCCCGTATTCCATTTATGATTTGTCTGCTCCTCGGGACAATCACCGTATAGGAATCTTAACCTCCAGATTCGCTAAACATGAATGCCGTTTTGCTTCGACCAGCAAATCCTGTTATGGTTATATTCAAAATAATCGGAAAAGTGACACTTTTTCTTCCTGGGTGGTGTAGTGGTTAGCATACTCGGATGCTCGGGGAGAAGCAGGTTCGATGTCCTCTCCAGGATGACGAAATTTTTAAGTTTTCGGATATTATCGGACTTACCATCCCTGTCATATTTACACCAAAAAAACGGATCAACAAAATTTGTAAGCAATTCTTTATTATATGACAATAATATGGAATTTGAATATGACCTGCTATGCATTTTCACTTCTAAATTTATATAAGGACGGCAAACATTTGTAACGAAGTAAATTTCTCCGTCATTTTTGGTCTACGCCGGGATTCGAAGCCGAGTACGCTTATTCCGGAACAAGTAGCTCTACCAACTGAGCTACGCAGACATGTATTCTGATTCCTATCTGCCTTTATGTCATGTGCGTCCTGCTGGCAGGTACGTCACATCCCCCTCCCGAAAGAGGGCCGGGGGCATGGCCCACGGGTCAGCCGTGACCATGAATCGTTGCAGGCAGACAACCACTGTAGAATGTGCACTTGAGAACTCCCAGTCAATCTGGTGTGTGGAATGCAACGTCACACACATTTATTTTTCGAAGCACTGGAGAAGGGATTCTCTGATTTTTTCTATCTCGCGGTGTGGAAATAACCTCACACCAATGCGAGATTTTGAACGGTCGGGTCATCCGGGCGCCATTATAACGAAGTAAATTTCTCCGTCATTTTTGGTCTACGCCGGGATTCGAACCCGAGTACGCTTATTCCGGAACAAGTCGCTCTACCAACTGAGCTACGCAGACATGTATTCTGATTCCTATCTGCCTTTATGTCATGTGCGCCCTGCTGGCAGGTACGTCACACATTCCCCTTTTAACTAAATTAACGTTTAAAAGTACAACCGTTATCCCGTCCTTCACGTAACAAGAATGTGCGAGAGGTAATTTTGAAATATGCGTTACTAAAATATTCACTTGACTGTGAATTTCTTCTGTATTTAATGTAAATGTGCTTTTGCATAAGCTTTTGTTCTGTGTTTGACTTATAAAAATTGTTGACAAGACATCTTCCTCTATAGCTACAGTTCGGATCTACGATTCACATGTTAGGACGGTGACGTCACGACTATTCGTCTGCGAGGAAAGTGGGATGAGCAAACTTTTCTGTCCATTAAACGAGTGTCTCATTAGCTATTGCTCAAACACTACAGAAACAATACTCAGTGTTGAATGATAAGTGAATTTACACCTTTCCATGAATTGAAACCTTCAAATATGCAAATATTATCGCATTTATTTTCGTTATACCATACATATATTCCGAAAGAAGATAAGGCTTGCAAACTTATTCGAATACATTTTATTTTTGTTAACTTTCAGATGGGAAAACTGGAATTGCAAAATACGCTTATATTTCAAAGATATAAATTGCGACACCAGTGGGATTTTATTGCTGTTTCTTAGGAAGGAGTTGGTCAATGGAAACCGCTGTTTGTCTATCAAGCGTAATCCCTGGCACCTGAGCAAAGACACTGTCACGGATCTTGTCTCTTGTGGATTAGTCGGTCGCGATGGCTTATTTTCGAGAAAAAGCTTAAAGGAGAAATTACAAGAGCTGCAAAATGTAGTTCCGCATTTCATGTCAGGAAATACATAGTGAACTTTGCTTTAACCCATTTGCTTCTGCAAGCATACCCTTTTAGTTTTTCATCCAGTTTCCATCCATATGTTCCTCCTTACATTAATAACTTTTTCTAGATGCCATCACGTATGCTTTTTTAGTTAATCTTCATTACTCAATCTACCGTTGAATTTCAGGAATTAAGATTCTTTCTGAAAACCAATTGGATTTTTCAGACTTGTGCAGTTGGCAAGTAATTTCAGAATTACCGCACTGCGAGATGTCACTTGCGATATTAAATCTAATTCTCTGTAGTTGATGCCTCTAAAGTAATGGTCATTTCGTCAGTGGCATTAGCTCCAAGGGCATTGTGCTACAACGAAGAGATCGATGCGTCAGATGAAATTCTTGCCATTATATTAATCGTCGCAGCCCCGGTTGCGCAGTGGTTTAAGCCATGGCATCTGATCATTCGTCCGAAATTGGTCTTGGTTCGAATTCCGGTGAGGCATGGATGTTGTGTTTGTCTTACGGCACTGGATCTCTCTCTTTCTCTTCCCTGGAACCAGTGACCCTAACTTAGGGACGGGCGACTGCTTATAGCTCATTGAATTGCTCACGGTGGTCGTTAAACTTCTAGTAAAAAAAATATATTGATCTTTGACACCGTATATTTTTTCAAGATAATCGGGCACATGAGGACATCTTCCAAACACATCTTCCCATTACTTGCTAATTTGGGAATTACTAGAATAGCCCTCATACACTATATTATCAAAAATATTCCGCCACCACAATTTTTTGGGGAAAAACAGCTTTATTATCGCAATGAGTAGTTAGTCAGATCCCCTTTTGTTTCTATGACAGCAGCAAAACGTCGAGGCGTACTATTAACCAGTTTCTGGTAGGTCTCGAAAGTATTGGCTCGCCATTCGTCCTGCAAAGCTGCTCCCAGAGTGGTGAGCAAAGGCAGTCGTTGCGGTCGATTTCGTATCGGTCTCTCTAGTTCATCCCAAAGGTGTTCCTTAGGATTAAAATCAGGACTTTTTCAAGAAACCGGCCCTGCACGAGCCATGCCTCCGCACGTGGATCCGACCATCGTGGTGCTGCAGGCAGAAGCCGGATTCGTCCGAGAAGACTATGTCGCGCCATTCCGTAGTCCAGGGGCGGCGTTCAACGGGCCACTGCCTCCGCACTCGCCGGTGGTGTAACGTCAATGGTAATCGGAGCAATGGGCGCCGTGCGACAAGTCCCAGCTCCTGCAGACGACGTCGAACGGTATGTGCTGACACTGGTTGTTGCGTAACACACCCTAATTCCTGCGCTAACGTTCGCGATCCTGCGGTGCGAGCCGTCAATGCCCGCCGCACAACATGCCGGTCCTATCGGTTGGTGGTGTGCCGCGGCTGCGGCAATCGCACACGTCGGTCCGTCCGTCCGTCCGTCCGTCCCTCCTGCACCCACCGAATCGATACTCGCCTCACTGTGGCTGGATGTCGTCCCACACGGGCGCCGATGTCTCGGTACGATAAACCGCTTTCGCAATACGCCACTATTCGTCCTCTGTTGAACTCCGAAACGTGCTGAAATGACTGCCGTATTCTGCTACGAGGCATCAGGAAGCTTCCCACGCACAGGTGCGGTAGCACAAGACACTTCCACTACTTACACCTCGCCTTCTGTGCACCCTTCTTATAGTGCTTCTCGGTGGCGTGCCGGGCGCATATGATTGGTATATGCCATGCAATACTAATCGTTTGCATGTCATCTCGCGGGCGACGCATGCTGCGAATTCTAGGCGAATCAGATGCTTCCTTCTTGGTGTTGCATTTTGGGTGGCCATAAATGCATAATTGCAAGTCATTGTCAATTGAAAAAGATCTCAAGTACCAATGCATTCTGTCGTTTCGAAAAATCACTGAAAATATTTAATTTGTGATAAGTACTCCTACGAACAAAAATGTTTCATTATAAGCTCCAACAGAAAATGAAATAATTTCATCACCTGCATGAAAGACAAGAAAAAAAATCATCTTCGCGCAATTAGAGTTTTGCCTTGAACGTGAGTGTGACTACTGAGTCAGTCTGTCTCAGTGGTAAAGACCCGCGGTTTCTGTTGTGCCAACCCAAATGACCTCGGTTCGAGTCCTCCGCACGCGAAAGGATTCTCTGGCGCAAGGGTTGTAAAATTCAACGTCTTTGATTTGCAAATTTCCTGTATAAATACAGAAAAAGTTGAACGGGACTTTTCTGAAATAAATGGAATTACTCACTACGGAAAAAATCTGTGAAAATGCGGGTTAAAAAAACGGGTACTTTTAGTAATGTAAAGAGGCCGACACTTACCGAAAACTTTGCTGCAAGTTATTTTAATAAATTTTCAGAGAATTCACATCACTAATTTTTTAGAGCGCAATTAAGTCTGTTTTGCGCCGTATTTTGAGTATTTGAATTTCCTTCAAAATAGAAACTAATGCATTTACGTCTGCTGTGCAGTTGGCCTGTCATGCTATTGGAAAGAACTGACAACTTGACTACTGAAAGAGTATGAATGAATTGTCGCGTACAAGAAGCATTAAGGGAAGTTGAATCCAAGACCACAGAAATGATATTGTTGTACTGAAACTACAAAAAACTCTGAAGCACTGATATACGACGTTGTCCTGATGTTTACCCAGCCACGTCTTCCCTTGGTAGATGAATAAACGAATACATGTTTACGGAAAGCCAAATATGTAACTGGATATTAAATTATGACTTCAAATGTTAATGTTGGTCTGCAGCGGCAGGGCATTTATGAAGTACACCATGCCACAGCTACTCCAAGGTATATTTATGCTTCGTCAATTGTTTTTAATTGCTCATTGACGATTGCAGAGCTTTATGATTCAATTTGTAACGGAGGAATAATATTGTATATCGAAATGAAAGGGTGAAGAAAACCCGAAATTAGCTTTAGACTTTTCATATACCAGCACTAGTCCAAGTGGGATTAACTGATGTCCACTTTAGAAAGTGGACACCAGTTAATCCCACGAGCTATTTAGAATTTCTGAGTGTGTCAGATCTATGGAATCTGACACACTCATATTCCATAGATCTGACACACTCAGAAATTCTAAATAGCTCGCACTTTCAACAAATCCAAAGATTTTACACTATCATAGTCTTCAGACAGTTCATACTTTTAGAATCTTCAGATAGCTCAGGTTCGTAGCAACTCTGGAGAGTCCAACTTCAGAATCCCTAGAACATTCACACTGAAACAATTCTAGATAGCAGTGATTCACACAGCCTGTACAGATCATTCTAGAACGTTCTTCTACATTCTTAGAACCCTAGAAAACATATGCTCTGGTTAATTCCAAAGAGCTCACATTTCTGATACTCCAAAAGTGACGAAAAAATTCACAAAATGTTCAGAGCCCTTTGACCTGCAACTCGCTGAGTCTCAAAATGTTCAGAGCCCTTTGAGACTCAGCGAGTTGCAGGTCAAAGGAGGAATTGAAGGAACAGATGCCCGAACATGCCTTGATAGGAAAGTTCTTTAAGAAAACGAAAAATTAGGAGGAATTGAAGGAACAGATGCAGGAACATGCCTTGATAGGAAAGTTCTTAAAGAAAACGAAAAAGTAGGAGGAATTGAAGGAACAGATGCAGGAACAGATGCAGGAACATGCCTTGATAGGAAAGTTCTTACAGAAAACGAAAAAGTATGGAAATATTAGAGTTTGAAGCTCCAAAGACCTAATACTCTCAGTACTTAAAGAAGACCACACGCTTAGCAAATATAGAAAACTCACACTCTCAGAAATTATAGATAGCCGACACTCTCAAATGACTAAATCTCGCACGCCTAGCAACTCTGAAAGATTTACAATCTCAACAACCCCACATATCTCATGTTCTGAACAGACCTAGAAATAAAACTATCGGAAGCTCAACGTAACCGACATTGTCGGAAATTCTAAACTGCACAAATTTCTCAGCTACTCCAGAATACTTCCTATCTCAGCAAATCCAGACATTTGTATTCTCTGATACACTAGAAAGCTCAAACTTTTTAGAACCCTCGAAGGCTTACGATCTCAGGAATTCCAGAAATAAAACTTTCTTTAACGAATCACTCAACATACACGCGTGCTTTAGTGGAGTTAAAGAACTGGAAACTACTGTAAGATATACATGTATTATCTCTCTTTGTAACGTTATTTTAATCACTGAAAATGATTTACTTCTTAAGATTAAAATCAAATGCTATAATACACTGGATGGAAAAGTCATGACACTAGAAAGTTCCGGTAATAATATTCTACCTACAGCATTAATCAGAATTCAATTTGTAAATGCCAAGCTCCCAAAGCCCTTACGTCAAATGACTATGAAACGTATCTTTATTTTAATTAATTCTGCGTCAAACATAGTTTCAGATACATGAGGGTCCACTGTTGTTCTCTCAAGTTAACTTAGGAAATGAATTCCTCTTGGGAGATTTGCTTCTGCATCAGGAATTCTCTGGACATAAATTTTACTTCCGAAAGAAAGGAGGAATTGGAAGCAAACTGATTAATCGTGAGTAATGTTTAAAGTGGCCTGAGGATACGATCGGTCACACGAATGTCAAATTGCCGAAGGATATGAGTTTCGAACTCTAGTTTCAACATTTTATCGGAAATCATGTTTTCCCCAAGAAACCATGCGAACTCCTGCATTGACCGAAAATACGTTTCATTCACATTTTCTTTCTCACTACGCTTTCCCTTTTCTCTATGGTTGCTCTCTGGGTAAAACTGGATAAGTTTCAAAGTAGAACAATTACTTTCGCTTTGTATTTATTACCCATTCCGAGGGAAAACAATGGCATCAAGGGTACCTAAAACGGGATGTAAATTTTTAAGTTGAGTACCGAATATAAGCCCATAACCATATACGATGGACATACAAAGGTAGCAGTTGTTCTTAAGTGTTCTGGAAATGCAACAGTTCTGCTTAATTTCTTCGGACAACCAGAAAAACATATCACGGAAAAAAAGAGAGATTTAGCTCCTGAGAAATGCAGACAAACCTAGAAACTCTGAGAAGTTTTGAAGTCTTAAAGCACAAAACAGACGGTGTTCAGAAAGTAAAGCTTCTATATTTTATGTACCAGGACAGTAGCAAGGCATCAAATTAAAACAAACCAAGAACAAACCTCAGAATTTCTACTTTACTTCACACATTTTATTTTTCTACATAGTCCGCCCTCATGTTTGATACAGATATGCCAGCGTTTAACACGTTTTTTGAACCCGTCTATGTAAAATTCTTCAGGTTGTTCTCCGAACCATTTCCTCGTAGTGTCTTGAACGTTTTCGTCACAGGTGAACTGAATTCCTTTCAGACGTCTCTTGAAACCCGTCTCTGTAAAAAACTTCAGGTTGTTCTCGGATTCATTTCCTCTTAGCGGCTTGAGCATCTTCGTCACAGGTGAACTGAATTCCTTTCAGATATCTCTTGAAACCAGTCTCTCGGAAATATTTCCTCGTAGCTGCTTGGACATCTTCGTCACAGATGAACTGAATTCCTGTCCGATGTCTCTTGACACCCGTATCTGTACAAATGTTCAAGTTGTTCTCGGAACCATTTCCTCGTAGCGGTTTGAACATCGTTACAGCTGAATTGAATTACTTTTAGATGTCTCTTGAACCCAGTCTCTGTAAAAATCTTCAGATTGTTCTCGGAATCATTTCTTCGAGGCGGTTTGAACATCTTCGTAACGAGTGAACTGAATTCCTTTTAGATGTCTCTTGAAACCCGTCTCTGTAAAAATTTTCAGGTTGTTCTCGGAACCATTTCTTCGTTGCGGCTTGGACAGCTTCGTCACAGCTGAACTGAATTCCTTTCAGATGTCTCTTGAAACCCGTATCTGTAAAACTGTTCAAGTTGTTCTCCGAACCGTTTCCTCGTAGCGGCTTAAACAACTTCATCACAGGTGAATTCAATATCTTTCAGACGTCTCTTGAGAGCAGAAAACGACCCGAAGCTGGACGGCGCCAAATCTGCGCTAGAGGTAGGGTGCTTAACAATTTCAAACCCTATTTTCTGTATAGCCACTGAAGTGAAAGTACTCGCGTCGGATTTGGCGGTGTCATTTTTTTTTTTTTTTTGGATTGGAGGTTTAACGACCACCGTGAGCAACTCAATGGGCTATAAGCAGTCGCCCGTCCCTAATTTAGGGTCACTGGTTCCAGGGAAGGGAGAGAGCCAGTGCCGTAAGACAAACACAACATCCATGCCTGACCGGGATTCGAACGCTGACCCCTTTGGAATGAATGATCAGAGGCCATCGCTTAGACCACTGCGCCACCGGGGCGGCTGGTGTCATATTGCTAAGTCATTGGTTTTATTTCCCACGTGCGCGGTTTGTTCTTTGCTTTAAGTTCTTTTGAGGTATGAACATAGCTGTCAGATTTGATATTCGCACGTTTGACCACGTGCTCTTGATGAATAATGCCTCTGTAGATCTAGAACACAGAGATCATGGACTTATCGGCAGAATTTTGAGTTTTTGATTTTTTTCGCTCGAGGAGTAGATGAGTGTCGGCGTTCCAGGAATTGATTTTTTATTTCAGTGTCATAACGGCGAAACCAGTTCACATCAGCGGTCACAATGCTTTGGAGAAAAGCACTTCCATTTTTCCACAAGCAAGCAAGCAACCTTTAGTATGTTTCAAGACTTGATTTTTTTCATTTCAGTCGCTAGGTGTCACGGTACCCATCGAGCACAAACTTTGTGGTATCCTAAAACGTTTATAATGTTACTGTCCAAAGTTCCAAAACCGCAAATTGCCACTAATCTGGCTATAATTTCTTTAGGAGGTACATTTTCATGAGTTAAAAATTCTATAAGTGATCGTTACTTGACATCCGTCGACACAGCTGTGAAATATTTATCCATTTTCAACACAATGAAATACAAAAAATAGATATACGGTGTTCTATTACGCAGGCAGGTGAAGCTAATAGCACAAGGAATCATTTGCAGTTTGACTGGTTGCTAGGCAACACGTCATACGCGTGGCACTTTCACGTGGGCACTACGTATTGAATACGTCTCGTACTAAGCAATATTTTCGATGCAACAACTTCATTGGCTATGATATCTTCCTCTTAGAACGCAGGTCGGAAATCTCTAGGATTTTTGACTCACAAAACGGATATCCTAACTGTATTATTTCAAGAACAGTTCATAAAATATACGTTATGTGGGATAAACTACATTTATTCCAGAAATCGTCAATGTTCTAAAGAACAGCTGTCAAAAGGAACACTTTGATTTGGGCATACTCACTACTAATATTTATCCAGAGTTAAGAATGATAAGGATCGAATCAAGAAAGAAGACGGTTAGGGAGTATATCTCATTCCACTAAAACCGATAACCCCCACTGCAACAGAAAAAGTTTATGTCGGATCTACTATGAGGACCCTTAGGACTAGATTCACAGAACATCGATATAACCTTAAGACTGGTTCCCAGACGACCGCATTATCTCGAATATATAGTAAGGGCACTCACTATCCACACTAGAATGAGTCTAAACTTTTGACCACACCATATAATAAGTTCCAGACGCTTTTTGCTGAGAGCCTTTACATTCTCACTTTCAAAGACAAAGATGGCAAGGATGACACCCCTTGTCAAATCCTGCTGCCTTGGTAACATATTCTGTGAATATGCACTTTTAAGTACACATTTTATTATTTTTTTTATAATAGTAATGCTCTTGTATCTCACTCAGTTGTTACTTCCATATTAACTGTTTTAATGTTGTAATTCTATGTTGTTTTTGCTCTCTGTCTTACAGTATTTTAAGGGAGGTGGGGTGAGGGCTTTGGGGAGAAGGGGGATATAATACTTGGTTTGTTTTTACTGTTTAGGACTATATTTTGTCGGGAGTTTCTTGGGGGGGGGGGATGGGGATGGTAAGATATTCTTGGTTTGACTCACGCACGTGTTCTGCGCAGAACTATCTACGCCTCACACTTGTATTTACGTCACTTAAACTCTTACCTTGACAGTATTTATAACGAAGTTCCTCGTAAATATCTTTTAATGGTACCTGTATCTGAAGATGACCTTAACGTAAGGTTGAAAGATCTCATGGTTTTAATTGTAAATATGTTTTTAACCGATCATTTTTAACAAATAAACATCTCATCTAAGATCACTTAGTGTCGTCTTGTGTATAGATCATGCAAATACGGTAGATTTCGAATTTAGTAGTTCCTCTTAGGAAAAGGGCACTTATGTACAGTCATTGAATGAAGAGCATAGAGCTATCACTCTGGACTTTGTAATTCACACGCTTTGGTGGAGTTGACTTAAAGAAAAGAGAGAATACAGAAATCGTTCAGAAAATCTTTATAGATCTGTACATCGTAAAGAAAGAAAAGAGAACGATGAAACAGCTGTCCCCGTAAGCGAGCCGTCTAAGGCGTTTTCCTCGGTTCATTTCGCATGTCATTATCGTTCTTACGGTGCCGTATTTTTACTACATCTCATATAGCCAACTGTTCAGGAAAATTAAAAATGATATCGCCCTAGGACGAAAATCAAGGTGCAATTTTCATGTGTTCCAACAAGATGGCTACATGGGGAAAAAATGAAAACACCGCCCCTTTGAGCCCATAATGGCATTTGTATTACCTTCCACAAACTTCTGGAGAATCATTTCTTCGAAAGAATTCGTTTCCTATTGATATCTTATATCTTCTCTGAAGCACTGCAGCTTGTGACATTCAGTAAATTAGGAATATTTCTTCAATACCGGGTTGGACCTGCTTTAGACCGCATTACAGTACGCATGCGTTGTGGCATGGATACCACGTGTTAAAGATCGTCTACGTCTACATCGTAGCACTCGTTCCCCTGACAGTCCTTTAACTGATGGAAGAAGACTTTACTTCTGGATACGTTTTCCTAGCGTGTCACATATACACTGTCGAGTAATATTATTGTGACCACCTCCTATTTTTGACGTCCACAGCGCGTAGCCAATCAAAGAAAGCACGTGTCGTGATCTGGCTTGGAGGGTACACAAGATATGCTGTAGGCATTCTGAAAGCATATCACTCATTGTTGTCATGGATAAAAGGAGCAACTTGTCAGATTTGCGAAAAAGGATGATTATCGTCTTTCCAGTATTTCTGAAACAACGCAGTTTATGAACTGTTCGCGTGCTGCGGTGGTTAAAGTGTATCGTGATTGGAGAAATGGCACCATTGCCAGTAAGCGACGTGGAGACTGTGGAGCACCACATGCCACTGATGTAAGAGGTGAACGTCGGCTTCGAAGGTGCGTGAGGTTCGATCGACACGCCACAGTGGTGCATCTCACTGGCCGAATCAGCCAGGGGGCTACCGTAAGTGTGTCTAAAACGACAGCTCAGCCAACCGTGCTACGTATGAGGCTACCACGCAGACGGATGGCCACCGCACTTATGCTAACGAAAGTGCATCGGCTGAAACGGCTTGCATTTGCACGAAGGAATCGGAATTGGACCTCCGCTGATTGGCAAAGGATTGCCTTCTCCGATGAGTCGCGTTTTCTGCTTCATCGAACGGATGGGCGTTAGTGTATAAGGCAAGAAACATCGGAAAACAAACACTCTTTAGCCATTGATGAAAGAACACAAGCTGGTGGGGGCAGCGTTATGGCTTGGAGAATATTTTCGTAGCAATGTCTGGGTCCACTCATACCTGTGGAAGGCACTATGGACCGAATTCGTTATGAATTTATCCTTGAAGACCACGTACACTCATACATGCTGAATGTATTCCCTGGTGCGGATGGGATCTTCCAGCACGACAATGCGACATGTCAAACAGCTAGAAATGTCCGAAAGTGGTAGGAAGCACACGATAAAGACTTCAAGGTACCTTCATGGCCCCCTAATTCCTCAGATTTAAACCGAATTGAGCATCTGTTGGACTACCCCGATCGCGTTCTTCGCTCTATGAATTCTCCACCACGCACCCTCTACACCAGCTGCCAGATGCACTGTGGTCAAGCATGGCTCCACATACCTGCGAACACGTTCCAGCACATTATTTTGTCACTCCCAGCCCGTCTACCTACTGTCCGCACTGCACACGGCTGTTACTCCGGATATTATGCCGGTCACAATAATGTGACTCGACCGTGTATTATTTCTGGGATTTAGATTCGGCCTTTGTGGTAACTGGAGAACGTGGTGGAAGTCGCTTTTATGTTCGCTCAACCCCTTGTGAACGTATCTTCCGTGATGGATAGTATCGTTGCTGTTCATGAAGCAGACGTCACCTGCTGGATAAAACATCGACACTGCAGGATGTATTGCATCGTTAACGATATTCGGGTAATGCTACCCAACTTCCCAGAAATACTAAAAGTCCCGTTCCGTACCAACAGAGCGTGTCCTTCAGCATGGCACTTCCTCCAGAACTTTGAGACTTTTTCCGAAGGCAAGCTGGGCCCATTGCTGCATTCTGCTGCACACTCTCATCTCATCTGTACCGATCACAAACATGTCACTGATAAGCACCTATTTTTACTCCTTTATTCTCTACTCCATGAGCTAATGCATGATGGGGAAGGGATCGTCCCGCTGACACTCACATCGTGCCACCTTTATTGTCTACTCCATGAGCTAATGCATGATTGGGGAAGGGATCGTGCCGCTGACACTCACATCGTGCCACCTATATTCTCTACTCCATGAGCTAATGCATGAAGGGGAAAGGGATCATCCTGCTGACACTCACATCGTGCCACTTGGTAGAAACAATTGACCCAAACATTTTCTCTTTGCATTCTTAGGTTCGTCCCCATTGTCTTAAACCATTTAGCGGGTAATCTTCTATAAGGATTTTTACTGTGAGTACTATTTTGAGAGAACGGCTGAACGTAAAGAAATGGTTGAGGTATCGAAATAAAGGTCTTACCATGTAGATATACCCGTCAAAGAGAAAAATGAGGTCGGAGCAACTGTTTTGGCGTTGTGGTGCGGCAAAGTTCCCATGTAAAGTCTATGGGAGGGCGTTGCGGTTGACATTCGATCGCCTGCGGTTGACCCACCCGCTGTTGAAGGCGAAAGCATGGAGAGACCGAGATAGTCCAAAGTCCGAAGTCTTCTCTTTTCTGAGCCAACCCTTGCGCAAAGCAACGCTAGCAAGCATTTGTATCAAATATCTACTCATCGGAATAGGGAACACTCTCAAATACCTGATTACGTTATGCCGTTGGACTATGTGATGTATATATAAAATTTTATATTCATTCAATCCAGTTTATTCAAGTAGGTAAGGCGTTTCCCATCATGTAAAAATGTAAATAAACATTCCGTTGACCATTGTTAGTGAAAATATTTAGAATGTACATATTGAGTTGGGCGATCTATACAGATTTATTCTATAAGGTTTTTTACTGTGAGAAATATCTTGAGAGAACAGCTGAACGTAAGAACATGGTTCAGGTATCAAAATAAAGGTGTTACCATGTAGATGTACCAATCGAAGAAAAAACTGAGATTGGAATATGAGTTTATTCTAAAAAAAAAAAAACTTTGTCGATTCTAACGGATGAAGAGTGTTCGCAACGTGAATCTCATTCCAACAGCATTTAGAAACACAGTTGTCACTGAAGATGAAAGTGAAAGAGCGCGCTATCCAGTTGAATGTTTGCACACACTCGAGATGGTTGGACTGCCGCCTCACATTTTACGACTGAAAAAGGGTGCAGTCCTGATGCTCATCACGAACCTGGCCGCTCCGGTGGCGTAGTGTCCGGGTTCGAATCCCGTGAAGCATGGATGCTGTATCTGCCTTACGGCACTGGCTCTCTCCTTTCTCTGGAACCAGTTACCCTAAATTAAGGACGGGCGATTGCTTATAGCGCATTGAGTTGCTCACAATTGTCGGTAAACCATCATTCAAAAAAAAAATTGCGAACCCCGTCTTTACTGAAGTGGTTGAATTAATTTGTCAATCAAATAAAATTTGCATTTGTTGTTTCATATGAGTTTATTCTATTCAAAAAAAAAAAAAAAAAAAAAGACTAACCGTCGACTCCGACAGGTTTCGTCTATTCATTCATTTAAAAGAATACTTTGATTAAAAATGCTAAGCAATGCTTTCTGATGTGCAGGTTCATTTGTTAGAGCCGCATTTGGACCACTTCTTGGACAACGTATACCTACGTTCGAGATTATTTCAGCTCATTTTGATAACCCAAGACAATTCCTTCTAATTGGTTAAAGGAATAAGAATGTTGCATGCTCATTGCATTCTGAAGATCAAATGTACGTGCACACAATATATACACGTATCCTCCATTTAAGAGAAACTGGTACTAGATTATGAAGTTATTCATAACACTACATTCTGCCCCTCCCAGGGTTTAACAGGATTATCTGCAGGTAAGACTTTGTTTATATTAGAGATTCCGTGTGTTTCTCTTGTAAAGGAAATAAATTAATGAAGTGGTGTCGTTAATACCTTTCTCAGTTAAGCGCTGTAATGCGAAAGTTCTAATCCCTCAGCAGAAACAAGCTAATACATACAGTTCAACTGTGGTAAAGTAGGATAAAAGCGATAAAACAATTTCTCTTTCAGCGGATAGGACAGAATATGGTCGAGTCGTTCGTTTGATGTGATAATATCGCAAGCAATGTTATACATTGAAGCAGTGTTTAAAATAGCTGTCATGCCAACAGTAAAAAATGTTTCAGGAAAGTAACTTTCACGTTTCGGATATGTTCAAAGTTTTCAAGATGAAAATTAATTATTGTTAAACTAGAACAATTGTTATTTAAAACACGTTTATTTTTCACATTTGCTTTATTTATTATCAGGAGATACAGTTACTGACATAAATGTTTATAAAATGTTTTTATATTTTTTTTAATTTGACCTGATGTTGGAAGGAGCATAACCCAACATTAACTCTGAAAATGCAATCTTTCGTTCAAAGAATTCCTACGAGTTGCTATTCCTTGGATGCATACTACACTGGCGAGCAAAAATTAAGGACGAGACGTTTTTCGAATGTAACGTCGTACAGAAGTGCTCCACATCGACTCAAATCATACCATAAGATCCCCAAGATGAACGAATATGTGACAAGTGAGCAAAACCATCCAAACAAGGAATCCAAAGGATACAAAGGCACTTTATTGAAAAAGTAGCTTCGAGCACATCTGTACAGAAGACAGAAACGTCCATGTGACAGGCGGCTGTCACAAGGACGTTTGAAGAATCCAGTCTTTAGTAGAGGATGTGATCACCCCTGACTGCGATGCAGGATTTACAACGTTTGTCCATGCTGAGGACGTTGTTGTCAAGGAGCTGTTGAGGCATCGCGGCCCATTCCTCTTGTAGCGCGAATCGCAGCTGCGGAATCGTTGCTGGCGGCTGATGAAGTGCTGCCAAGCGTCTCCCGAGAAGGTTCCACACGTGTTCGATTTTTGCGTTGAATATCTTTACTCTACAACAGCTCTGCGACAGACACTGCACGTTGAGGTGTAGCGTAGTCGTCCATGAAGAGGAACTCAGGACCCACAGCACCTCTAAACAGACGCACGTGAGACAGGAGAAATTCGGTACAATAGCGGACACCAGTGACTGAACCTCCTTGGAAGATGTGTAGGTCAGTACGGCTACCAAGTATGATACCATCCCAAACGAGAACTCCGCCACCTCCAAACCGGTCCCTTTCGATGATGTTGAAGGTGTGATTGCGTGTTCCCTGCTCTCTCCACATGTGTATACGTCCATAATCGCTCGTCAGACTAAATCGGCTCTCATCCGTAAAGAGAACTCGACCCCATTGCTGATGTGTCCAGTTCTTTTGTTCCTGCGCCACAGAAACCGCCGTCTCCGATGAGCAGGCGTTAATGGCCCACACCGTACTTGTCGTCGTGCAAATAGACCACCTTTGTGCAGCCTCCTGGCCACAGTAAAACGCGATAACGGACACCCAGTTGTCTGTTGCATGTGCCTTGCGATTTCTCCCGCTGTCTGCCTTCTCTCTCTTCTCGCCTGCAGGACAATATACCGGTCGTCCGCCGCCCTGGTTGCTCGTGGACGACCACTGCTAAACTCTCGGACAGCTGTTCCTGTTGTTTGAAATGCTCTCCAAACTCGTGAAACGTTGCTGTGAGCGATCCCGAACTCCTCGGCTACACTAGTCACACTTCGACCTTCTTCCAACTTCCCAATGACGCGACATCGGGTAAAGTCATCCAGATGTTGTCTACTGGATTGCCTGTTGGTCATATCACACGGTAGCAGCAACTCGACGTCGTTCAAACCGATGTACACTGTGCAATAGCTTTCACCGAATTTCTAAGCGTACACCGCCCGTGTGCTTTATACCCTTCCGACAATCCTCCCTCCTACGTCATGCTGCATATATGCGCATGCCCTACCGTACCGGTCTCTAGTCTATCTCCTGAGTGGTCTTTCGGTCCGTTCTGCCTGCTCGTTCCGCTGTTATGCACATTTCTCCTCTTCGTCCTTAATTTTTGCACACCAGATCTACTCTTTAATTATAATCCTTACAAAATCAGAGAACAATTTTCCTGATTGAAAGTGAAATCCCACAGCTGTGAAGCAATTAAAACTATTTTTAACAACACAAAAATGCGTAATCTAACGTAAGAGAAAACAGTCATACGGTCTGGCTAATCGACAAATTTCAGGTTCTCCATGAATTTTCCAGCCGAAGCCAAACCCAGCAAACAATAGTGACCGAAATGTTCGTCGTATAATCCGTGTATTATCTGCTAAAAACCTTTATAAGTTTAGTTTCTGTAATTTATACCCTGACATCGATAATACGCGGTTTTAAAAACAAAACAATGGTTTTGAAGAACTTTGGTTTTTAAAAAAATCGGCGTAGTTCTTTGGAAAGAAAATATAGTTGTTCTGCAAAGGAAATAATGTAATGAAATGATTTCGGGGAGATAGTATTATACATACACACAGTGTTTACTTATTATAAAACACAGAATGTCAGGAGAGGTCGTATATTTGTAAAATTACAAAAATTCCGTTGATAAAAAGGAAAACGTAATGCAATACGAAAATATAAATTCACAGTGAGTTGGAAAGAAGTTTTTTGACAGGTAATATAGTTCAGCAAAAGCTGTATTATTTGTTTACGCGGAAGATTAAGTGCTCTGATGAGCTTAGCATTACACATGTTCATACGTGTCGCTGTTCAAACTACGGAACTATCTGGTCTAACTACAGAATAGCACACTACATAATCTAAGGAACTGTCTGGTCGAACAATGCTGTACGGCTGGAAAACCTCGTGATTTTTGCTCATCATTTACGGAAACTAATACAAAAGCACTTGAAATGAGATATTTCTTTTTTAATAAAATGTTATTTCTCTATTTATTTGGACTGCTGGGTCATACTGTATACCGCGAATTTTTTGCAGGAAATTACGGTATGGAACCAACATCACAGGTGCGGATTGTAGCACATTTATTTTATTCTGAATTTCACGCTCTGCGGAGTACGGATTACATAAAGGTTTTTTTGTTTTTCACCGTCTCTTGATTATACGATAAAAAAAACTGTAATTCCTTAGAAGCGAGCCAAGGACAATGATAATTTTTTTCATACAAACATTTTAGCAGAAATAACAGTGCTCTTTTACATCAACAAAAATGGAAGAAATCTGAACTTGCATTTTTTTTTATTGCTTTACGAAATCGCACTTAGTGCAGAAATTTTGGAATTACTCGGTTCCAGTTACGGGAGAGGAATAAAAAAAATTATAATCAAAGAGTAGATCTTTTTCTCAACGCTATGGTTGTGAGAAATTAAATCCTGTAGAACAGAAGCGAGAGGAATAATTCTGCCGTGTGAGAGTTGAATAAAAAAAATATGCGGAAGCAAAACTTAATGCTTTTATCGGATCAAGATTGTTTTTTCAGACTATCGCTTATTAAAATATTTTGCTTATCACAAGTACTTACATAGAAATGTTGTTGTTACCAAACATAGTAGGAATTTCCTATCCTCCAACACACGCGAACTTCTGTGACATGGAATCGAAAAGTACCAGGCCGCCTCGGTGGCGCAGTGGTCTAAGGCGTTGGCCTCTGATCATTCGTCCGTAAGGGGTCCGGGTTCGAATCCCGGTGAGGCATGGATGTTGTGTTTGTCTTACGGCACTGGCTCTCTCCCTTCCCTGGAACCAGTGACCCTAAATTAGGGACGGGCGACTGCTTATAGCCCATTGAGTTGCTCACGGTGGTCGTTAAACCTCAAAAAAAAAAAAAAAAAAAAAAAAGAAAAGAAAAGTACCAAAAAAAGATAACTTTGCAAGCGATCACATTGGTGATTAAAAATTAAGAATTCTTTGAAAAAGAAAGTAATGTTTACTCAAATTTAAACGATATTACATTCCTGAGTAAAGCTACTTATTACGGGCGGATTATTTGTTATTCGAAATGCTTAGGATCTAAAACTTTTCGGATTTCGGAATTTTTCGGATTTTATAATGAGTAAACAGTCTGCGATTAGCTTCATCCGTTATTGTAATTCTTCAATCTGCACTTACGGTGCTATGTTTCGTATGAGCCAAAGTCGATTTCGTATTTTTTCCCATTAAATTCAATTAGAGTTGAATGCAATAAAAATAAATTACAGTAAATTCAACATATTTTGAGGAACCAGTAAAGTTGCCCGTTCCTCGTATGGGGACACTGGTACCAGGAAAGATACAGAGCCAATGCCGTAAGACAGTACAAAACGCATTTCCCGTCTCAGACACCAAATAGGGTGATTGGTCACAAACCTGACTGTTAATACTTGGATAACTAAGAGGCCGCAGATATTTGTGGGACTGAAAAGAGTCCAGTGTTATCCGGAAATACTATTACTATACGTAGCAACACTTGGTCCGAAGCAGTGCTTAAGTAGAATGCCGAGATTAGGGTAAGTTCACTATTGCTATGCAGATAGCCATTTGGTCCGAAGAAATGCCTATGCTGAATGTGGAGATTAGGGTATGTTAACCATTACTATGCATAACACCACTTAGTCCGAAGCAATGCCTAATGTAGGATAAGAATATTATTGAATTTGAATTGAATTGAATTTTAATTTTTGCCACATTACACCATTCACCACACAATTAAATCAGGTACAATTTCTGTACCAAAAAAAAAAACATGGACACAATACAAATCGCACCATATGCAAACACAAATGAAATGCAGTAGATATATGTAAAAAAAGAATTAATACAACACATAAATGCAAAAATATTGAATAATAATTATGAACATGGAAAGAGCGAAGACCTTTGTTTGAATTTCCTGGTCCACGTTAAATGTCTGTATTAATTATTCATTCGCCTTCTAATTATTTCTTCAGTTGCTGCTTACCATCTTTCGTGAATCCCCAGCATTGTGCGGGGCTCCAAGAAGCAACCTGCCATCTTGACTTGGCAGTTAGCGTGTGTGAGTCCGGAGAAATTCGAGGCCGCTGTGGTGTAGCGGAAGCATATCCGGCGCGTAACTGGAAGACCCTGGGTTCGACTCCCGGTGGCGGCCAATGAGAATTTTTCCGTGACTCACTTATGAACGTGGAAAGAGCGAAGACCTTTGTTTGAATTTCCTGGTCCACGTTAAATGTCTGTATTAATACAACTAATACAAACACATAAAACACCAAACATGCAAATACAAATATTATATATTGAAAAGTATAAATGAAGTAATAAAAAATAAAAAAAAAACGTATAATAATATGAATAATTTTGTTTTTAGTTTAAGTAAATTGAAGCACTAAAACAGGTTCTTAAAAACAAATCAGTGCGAGGCATTGTGGCAAGGGACCCAGGGAAAAAGGCTAACAATAGCCTGACGAGCCCCTTACCCTCCCTCCCTCCCAAATAATCTAAATAGTCAAGCCAAAGAACAATTTAACCATTATGAAGGAAATTAAAGTAATAATACGTAATATATATTTTAGATTGGATTCCAAGGGACAGGAAAAGACCCAGAAAAAGACCACATGGGAGATGGGTGGATGAAATTCGTAAATATGCGGGAGTGACATGGAGGAGACTGGCACAAGACAGACCGTTGTGGAGGAAACTTGGGGAGACCTTCGTCCAGCAGTGGATTGATAATGGTTGACAATGATGATGATGATGATATAACCAAATGTTAGTCAACCATTAATGTTGAAAGTCTTTAGCTCTTTTTTGAATACCGAAAAATGTGTCGTCGTCTTCATTCTAAGCGGCAACCCATTCCAGTACCTAGTGCAGGTCAAGTTAATATTATTAAATAATAAACTAGTACGCGCTCTAGGCATTAAAAAAACTAGTATTTCCACGAGTGTCATGATAATGGGAACGGAAATGCAAGGTCATTAGATCTGAACATTTATTAGTATATATACACTGATGAGCAATTGAATTAGAGATACCTTTCTAGTAACGTGTAGCACCACCTTCCGCCCTCATGACGGCGGCGATTCGTCTCGGAATGGACTCGACAAGACACCGGAAGCGCTGGGAAACCATACGGATCCACGACTTCTGAACAAGCTCTCACAGTTCTCGAAGATTTGATAGAGGGGGTGTCAGAGCCTCGAACATATCTCTTGATGGCATCCCAGATGTGCTCGATGGGATTGAGGTCAGGTGACCTAGCTGCCAAGGAAGCGAGGTCACGTCGGTGGAGAGTTCCTCCAGCCATTCGGATACAATTCGGGAGCGATGGCACGGTGCATTCTCTTGTTGCAGGATGAGGTCCCCAGTGCGATGTTGAAGACGCAGAAACGGTAGCAAATGGTCGTCCAGGATATCCCGGTAACGTTGACCTGTGAAGGACGATGTCACACGTACCAGGGGTCCTATTTCAGTCCACGTAATAATTCCCCAGACGAGAATGCCACTCCCACTATCTTGAAGAGTACCATGCTGGTAACCTAGGCTGATGACTTTACCTGCACCGTCTTAGAGTAGACCTCGCAGGGAAATGCGTAACTCTCTCAAATAGTTTGGGATTAATAGGATCCCTGACGGCGTTCCGATAGCTAGACCGTCAGCCACCGGAAACCACAGTCTTCCACTCGGACAGAATCGGTCTAGAGACCTGTGGGGATCTGCCTCCCCCACGGGACCGGTACCTTACACCCTTCTGTCACAACCCGTGTGTGCGACGTGCTATGGGCAGTTGGGGCAAGCAACTTTTTCAAAAATATCTCATCTCGTGGCCGGGAGATCGCCCGCCAACGCGTGTTTTTGCGACAAAAGTCCTTTATTCGGTATCAATAGTGACAAAATACATGCACATTACTCTGAGGGTCCCATGCACCCCTCTCACAAATATTCAAACACTGAGAAATAAAAACACATCACAAAAACATCATGGTCCACAGCGCTAGTGCCAGTGCTGTGGTGATGACCTCGAGCCAGGGTCATCAAAAATACCTTGGTCAATAGACCCAAAAGCTTAATATCGAGAGCGAAGTACCTCCGAGGGTACTTCCATCTGTCAACCATAGTTGACCCGGCTTTTCCTTTGTTCAAGTTCCCTGATAAGACTAGGACATGTCTTACTGAAGCTGGAGTGAGCGACGTCCAACTTCAGGCGGAACTTGGCATTCGCAGAAGTGCAGTTGCTGCACTTTGGTGCGGCTGCACACTGGTGGTGCTGGTGCCCAACTTCACCGCAATTACCGCACCTTGCTTCTGACTCGGGGAAGTTGCCTCGGAAATGACCGAAGCCATTACCCCGAAAGCACCTGACCTCCCTCAAAAATTCCTTTAGGCGGAGCACTGACCAACCCAAGTTCAGTGTCTTCCGCCTCACCAAGTGCTTGAAGGCCTTGGGCTCCACGTCTGCCACGCAGTGGACCCTACCTCCCTTGCCCTTGATGGGGAAACAGGCTTTGAACCCGTTCTCGAGCTCTAGGTTCTGCCCGCAAACCGCCTGCTCGAACTCTTTCCCTGAGAGATCCCCGTCGACCCCATAAACTATCAACCGGAAGTGTCTCTTTCGTGGGGCCGTGGGGAGTGTGCAATCCTTGGTCAGCGGATTGCTTCTCAACTCCTGGGCAAGGCGGTTGAGCTCCCCGGGATGGGAACACTCCACCGCGACCACTCCTTTCCTTATGCTCCGAAAGCTCTTGACCCCTATCTGCAGTTTAGTTGGGTTGAATGCAGTTTTCAGGGTCTTCTTCGTGTCCTCTGAGGACGCACTCTCGACTTTCGGGTAAACCAAGAGCACGTGTCTCCCGTCTCTCGACTTTTTCTTCTTCTTTTTAATCTCAATCGGGGCGGGCGAAGACCCTTTCGCCGTGCTAACCCGTTTCCTAGCCACTTCGGCGTAGGAAACCACTTTCACGTCGGCTTCGCAGCCCAACCCCTGCCGAAAGGACAGCTTGCCTTCCACATAGGCTACCCGATCAGCTTGCTCGTAACAAGCCTTCTGAATACTGCTCATTGCCGCTTTCACCTTTTCTCTCCCTGAGGAAGTGACCCGTGAGTCCAAGAGAACGGACTCAACTTCCCAAGTGAGGGCGAGAATGCAGCTCATGAAAGCCTCAGGTGTAAGCACCGGGGGTGTCCTGGGATGCTTGTATCCCACCAAAGTTTCCTCTGGGCGACCAGCGGATGACCCCTCAGGTGCCCGATAGGGTTCGGGCTGGGGTGGTGTTTTACCCTTCTATGCCATGGGCGGAACTGGCAAGGTCGTGCTTACACCACTAGCTAACTGCGAAGGCTCAGTCGAGGCTCCCTTCGTGGGTGTAGCGGCTGTAGAGCCCTTTGCTGGGGGAAGCGTTTTTGACGGTTTCCCCCTGGCATTGGGCTCTACCTTCCGGCTGTTTTCGGAAGGAGGGCTAAGCCCTTTAGCACTGCCGACAGGGCTTGGTAGTGCTTCTGCCGCTACCTTCTGCGTCCGGGTTGACCCGGACGATTTGGGGACTGACCCCTTAGGTTTCGCTTTACCCTTCTGGGTAGCTGACATATCTGTGAGAGAGATGCAAAACACAAATTTCTTCTAAGTACTGAGTGGGCACCCTGAGGTTCTCCCACTCTAGTCAAACCTTAGAAGCCGGGCGCTCGGGCTTTGGGCGGGCGAGGGATCAAAGGGTCCCTTCGTCCGCGGGACCAGAACGGCCACGACGTACCCGAAACTGATGCCAGGGTCTCTATGCGGGCTGAACGGAACTTCATCCTCACAAGGGCGTTTTCACTAAGTCCCGTCACTGCTCTAATTGAGAGGCAACATGAAGTTCACCTTTTCAAAAAAAAGAAAACAGTTCTACGTGACAGCGCAGAATAGCTCAACCAAATCTCACACAGAAACTCTCACCCGGTCGGCATCAGAGTGACCGGTCATCCTGCTGGTAAGAAGAATCCATCACTTCATGTGGTTTGCGCCGTACTCGTATCATGCCATCCGCGTGTAAACGTGAATCTCGACTCATCAGTCCAGGCAACATTTTTCCGCATGTCTAGGGTCCATTGGCGATGTTTCCGCGCCCATGCTAATCTTTGCACCCTGTGATGTGCGGTGAGCAGCGGTAGCCTCGTGGTACGATGGTTTCTGTACCCCATAGCGAGGAGATGGTTCTGGATCGTGTGGCTGCTTACACGTTTTTGTGCACCAGCGTTAAATTGCCGAGTGATTTCTTGCACTGTGGCCCGTCTATCCGCGGTTACAATGCAAGCTTGCTGACGATGACTCAGCTCATCCACACGCTGCTGTCCACGGCAGTTGGCCCTTGCAGGGATGGTTTTACCGGATTCGATGTACTCACGGTTCACCTGTGACACAGTGGCTCGTGAAAATTCCAGTACTTGCACGGCTTCCGAGATGGAGTGACTCATTCGTCGGACCCCGACAATTTGCCCACGATCAAATGCGCTTAGATCCTTTGTCATACCCATACTGCGTCTGGCTCTTACTGATTTCTGTCGCATCACTCCTTATATTGTCAGATCGCTGCATACGTCATGTCTTTTCCGTTTACAGGGCCGCCCACAGCGTCATATTTGCATAACGCCAGCTGTCTCCAATTCAATTGCTCTTCAGTGTACGTTTATGCATAAACAGTAATAATCGAAAACTATATAATTTATCAAGTAACATTATCTGATAACTGAGGAAAAGAGGATGTACCTGTAAAGACGGATTCACGAAACTTAAAAATTAGGGTATGTTCACCATTACTATGCATCGCAACGCTTGATTCGAAGCAGTGCCTAAGTAGGATGTCGAGATTAGGGTATATTTACTATTGCTATGCACGTAGCCATTTGGTCCGAAGAAATGTCTATGTACGATGTAGAGATTAAGGTATGTTAGTTATTACTATGCATAGCAACACCTAGTTCAAAGCAATGCCTACGTAGGATGTGGAAATTGGGGTATATTCAACATTACTATGCATCGCAACACTTGATCCGAAGCAGTGCGTATGTAGGATGTGAAGATTGTGGTATGTTCACCATTACCACGCATAGTACCACTTGGTCCGAATCAGTGTCTATGTAGGATAAAAAGATTAGGATATGTCCACCATTACTATACATAGTACCATTTGGTTCGAAGCAATGCCTATGTAGGATGTGGAGATTAGGGTATGTTTACCATTACTATGCATAGCAACACTTGGTCCGAAGCAATGTATATTGAATATGTGGAGATCAGTGTAAGTTCAACGGATGTAAGGGGAATTAAGTGATGTTCATTAAAACATACCCTTATACGCACATACCGTTACACGCACGTACCGCTATACCGCTGCCGTCTGGTTTCCATCTAACTCTGCAGCTGGTAGCAGGAGTTCACTTACGCTGCTTCGAACACTATCTCTTTAACCGGCCTGTTAGAGATAGTAACGAGACATATCGGACCGAGTGATATCTATCCAGTCGTCCAATGTCTAGTCAAAATTTATCCGTGCCCACTACAAGCTGAGATGTTGACGAAATTTTGCCAACCTAGACACTTGAACGGGCTGCCGTCTCCTTTGAGTCATCAGCAATATTGAGCCCTAAACTACGAACTCGGAAACGTTTCCATGTGTACCCAAGTTATAGTTTGCGTGAGTTGAGGGATCGTGATCGTTCTCTTTTTCCTGACAGCAAGTGTCCAGCGTTCACCCATATTTATACCAGTGGTGGTATGTCCTTTCTTGCACGTTGGGTACATTCCTGCTCTTCTTCTGATCATTATCTTCATACCATCCTGACGATTGGTCGTTGAACACCCAATAATAATTCCTGTTGTCAGGATGGTGGCCGTGGTCCTCCACGGGCAGTGAGTCCGTGCGTTATTGGATTGGATCGCACTGAAGACCTAACGCTGACTGAAACGCTTTCCTACAGAGTTATACAGGACGTACAGTAAATGACACGTCAGCCTTTTAGAGGCAAACGGAGGCCCATAATGGTGCGCAAACAACGCAATTAGTGTAAATGCCACAGGGGTCATCCCATCAGCTGTAATTCAGAGGTAAATTTGAAACTTTAACTCAGAAAATATGATCCAGAAAGCAAAAATGTGAATCGCAAAGCTGAAGCGTCTTACTTATTTTCTACAAATTGGTTATTGAATGTGGGAGTTTAACTCTCAATATTAATCTGTGCGTTGAGGTGGCAAAAGTATCCCAGTCATTTCTAACCAGTGCAGTAGCATTGGACTGCTGTCTAGAGATGACAGGACCCTTACACAGGATAGATCATAATATCAGAATCCTCCCTTCCAGTTTGTACAAAACTATGATTGCAGATTGAGAGCTGATGGAATTGCATTGGACGAAAATGACTCGGCAGTTTCGTACAAACAGGGCTGGAAGATCCATGTATTCCATCTCTCTATCTCACTACTGTTAATTTAGGGGTTTTCCATGTAGAAGAGAGCAACACAATAATATTACCCACCATCGAAATGCTCTTGGATGCTTTTAGTGGATAGAATAAATTTCAAAGCAAATTTATTCTAAACACTAAAGACACAGTTCAAATCAGACGAATGGGGATCTCCAATTTTGCTATTGACATTTCTGTTCAGTCTGTCATACTTTGGGAGTTCGGGGAGCTAAGTTTGCAAATCCTGCGCTAGGGGCGCTGCCTTCAGCACTTACATGAATCTGGTGTGTTTCAGATACTAATGGTCCTGCGTTCACCTGCAAAGCGGCTGCTGCGTGAATTTACTATACATCCTGTGCACGGTTTTACCAAAATAAGGGTGTTGTGAATATCTACACTAGCGGAAAGTGAAAAAAGAACACCAATAAGGAGACGTCTGATACCAAAGAAATTTATACAGCATAATAACGGAATACAGAGGATAACGTGATCAAAACATTATGGCAAAATACAGCTGCATTTGCTAGTAAACTAAAAAATAACATTTCCATGTAACATGGTTAGTACTAGGTTGAACCGCTACGAACTGCGTCACACTGTGCAATTCTGGCATGCAGTCTGTCGTACAGATGTTGGATGTAAGATTGGGGTATTGAGTTCCAAGCATTCTCAACCTGGACGCGTAAATCGGGGATGGTCGTGGCTGGCCGTGGAGACCGGATAAGTCGTTTTCCCATAAAATCCTCCACGTGCTAAATGGGGGACAAATCCGGTGATCGTGCGGGCCATGAAAGTTGTCTCACACCCTGAAGTGCATGTTGCGTTGCACGTGCCGTGTGTGGGTGTGCGTTATCTTGCTGGAAAACACCACGATAGACCGACCTTACAAATGGCACAACAACGGGCTGAATGATGTTGTTGATGTAGAAGGTGCTGTTTAACGTACTCGGTACAAACACTGTGTGCGGGAGTGATAGCTGATCGCTCCCCACACCAGGAGACCAGGTGTAGGCCCTGTGTGTCGCTGGCGGATGCAAGAAGGGTGGAGAAGCTGCCCTGTGCGTCTGCGAACACGCATACGGCCATCGGAGGCTCCCAAGCAGAATCTCCTTTCATCGCTGAACACGACAGATCGCCATTGCGTTCTCCAGTGCAGACGTTAACGACCCCTTTGCAGCCGTTCCTGACGGTGGACTGGAGTCAGATGTACACATGCCAAAGGCACACGTACACGTAGTCCTGCATCCAGTAGACGGTTGCCGATTGTTCGCACAGTCACCTCAGGTGCAACGGCAGCTCGGATTTGCGTCGCAGTGGATGTTCTGCTTGACAACGCCGCTCTTCTTATGCCTCGATCTGTCCGCTCATCAGTCCGTCTGTGACTCCCGGTTCCACGTCTTCTCGTGTGGGAATGATCTTCGGACCATCAACGCCACCATCATACCACCACCGATACTTCCCGTCCAATTCGCTTCGCAATACGACGATAAGACCACCCGGCCTCGCGGAGTCCGACTAGACGACCTCGCTCAAAGTCCGATAACTGCTGAAATCGTACACGTCTTTCATGTATAGGCATTGTAGCTTCTTCAGGGTCTTCGCACGTGTCCGTACGCCGACGACTGATTACATTCACTTCGCCGTACTCCTTAAATACCACCTACGATAATTTGCATATTATGCCGTGCTGTGGCGTAAGCGCTCACCAGTTGGTCCCGAAATTAACATCACAAATACGTAAACTTGGCCCCATTGACACATGTAAATTTCATGATCGTCCGCCATTTCCTTCTTGGTGTTCTTTTTTCACTTTACGCCAGTGCATTTGTAAATGAATATTCTTAGCTTTTTGAGGAGTCACTCCAACAAATAAGAAGCGACGAGAACGATATTTCTAATACATTTATAAGCACAAATAAACATACACACAAAGACGCTAACTCCCACAAAAATATTAATACAAAAAATCCCAAACTTCTTATTCAATTCTAAATTCGCAATTATCCATCTGTCTATGTTCGCACTTAGTTTCTTTCCAGCTCATCGAGACTCAATCAGAACCAAAACCATCGGAGCAAGGTAGTTGCGGTCTTTGCCTTACCCACTAACAATAAACAGCTGCCAAGGGCTGTGCTGTCTCTGCTATGTCCGGGGCTCAACCAGAACTAAAACCATCAGCGCATGACAGTTGCGGTTCTTGCGTCACCCACTAACAATAAACAATCGCCAGCGGCTGGGCTGCCTCTGCTATTTCCGGGGCTCAACCAGAACCAAAACCATCAGCGCATGACAGTTGCGGTTCTTGCGTCACCCACTAACAATAAACAATTGCCAGCGGCTGGGCTGCCTCTGCTATGTCCGGGGCTCAACCAGAACTAAAATCATCAGCGCATGACAGTTGCGGTTCTTGCGCCACCCACTAACAATAAACAATTGCCAGCGGCTGGGCTGCCTCTGCTATGTCCGGGGCTCAACCAGAACTAAAACCATCAGCGCATGACAGTTGCGGTTCTTGCGTCACCCACTAACAATAAACAATTGCCAGCGGCTGGGCTGCCTCTGCTATGTCCGGGGCTCAACCAGAACTAAAATCATCAGCGCATGACAGTTGCGGTTCTTGCGCCACCCACTAACAATAAACAATTGCCAGCGGCTGGGCTGCCTCTGCTATGTCCGGGGCTCAACCAGAACCAAAACCATCAGCGCATGACAGTTGCGGTTCTTGCGTCACCCACTAACAATAAACAATTGCCAGCGGCTGGGCTGCCTCTGCTATGTCCGGGGCTCAACCAGAACTAAAATCATCAGCGCATGACAGTTGCGGTTCTTGCGCCACCCACTAACAATAAACAATTGCCAGCGGCTGGGCTGCCTCTGCTATGTCCGGGGCTCAACCAGAACTAAAATCATCAGCGCATGACAGTTGCGGTTCTTGCGCCACCCACTAACAATAAACAATTGCCAGCGGCTGGGCTGCCTCTGCTATGTCCGGGGCTCAACCAGAACTAAAATCATCAGCGCATGACAGTTGCGGTTCTTGCGCCACCCACTAACAATAAACAATTGCCAGCGGCTGGGCTGCCTCTGCTATGTCCGGGGCTCAACCAGAACTAAAATCATCAGCGCATGACAGTTGCGGTTCTTGCGCCACCCACTAACAATAAACAATTGCCAGCGGCTGGGCTGCCTCTGCTATGTCCGGGGCTCAACCAGAACTAAAATCATCAGCGCATGACAGTTGCGGTTCTTGCGTCACCCACTAACAATAAACAATTGCCAGCGGCTGGGCTGCCTCTGCTATGTCCGGGGCTCAACCAGAACCAAAACCATCAGCGCATGACAGTTGCGGTTCTTGCGCCACCCACTAACAACAAACAATTTGCCAGCTTCGGTCTGCCTCTGCTAAGTCCAAGTTCCAAGAAATGGAAGCGTTTATTGCTTGTGGATAACCTCTTATGAATAAACTGCCAGCCCACGTCACCTGCCCGAGTAGAGCAGTGGGACTAAGCGCTGGATTCTGGTCTAAGGATGGTTTACGCGATGGGTCCGGGTTCAAATCTCGGTGTGACATGAATGAAGTTTTTGCCCTATTGCGTTTGAACTCACCCTTCCCTGGAACTAGTGATTCTAAATTAGGGTCGGGCGAATGCTTATAGTACATCGAGTTGCTGACGGTGGTCGTTAAACTCGGAATAAAAAAAAACAAAAAAAAATCCACCTCGGCCTTTCATAACGAAAGAAATTCGACTTGGAATAGACTAAAACAAGTCATGCACATACGATAATCGAAATTGGGACAATTCTTCCTGTCAAATATGTCCGAAATGTGCCAGGGATTTTGGAGTTAGAGAGTGTAACCTGACATGTCATTCTAGATACTCGCACAAATGTTCAATAGTATTGAGATATGGAGTTCAGATGGCTGGATTAACTGCTGTACCTCATCCTTATGCTATGTAAACCACGACCAGACATCTTTCTTATAATGCACAGATGTGTTATTTGCTTGAAACCTGGGACAGTCATTAGGGAACAATGCCTGTAACATTGGGTGTGGGTGTGTCCCCAAAATGGATTCGCACTTGGAAGATGTAACACGACTATACATAATAACCAATGGCCCAAAGAGAAGCTCCCCACACCATTAGAGATTCATCTCCGTGATTTACCGGAGCCAAATAGTCGGGATGGCACGTTTCTGCAGATTTTTCCTGACCTACACTCTACAAGTGGTTGGAAACAATGTAAAGCAGGATTTCATCAGAACACGTTGCTAGTCTCTAGCATTCCAGTTGTTTTATGTGCTTTACACCACCTTACACTTTGTGTTGCATTAATGTTGTTAATCAGAGGTTTGTGGATTGCATCCATGCCAAACATACAGGTTGATTCACTCTGGACTGAGCACTTATCATGTGGAATATATGAGATGGGGTGTATACGATGAGAGTGAAACCCGAACGCAGTAGTTCTTTATTCTCTGACGAAGCAGTCGACATGCATAACCTGTGAATAAAATGTCTCCCCGGCAGCTGAGTGGCGCCGCACTGATCCGCCATCTATTTAATATTGGTAGGGGAATAGCGTGTCTCCGCAGACAACTTAAGCGAGGAGGTTGAATGAAGATGGTGTACTCAATTGAAGAGCGTGTGTTCGTTGGGAGTCAGTACTGGGACACCGGTTCCTTCAAACAATGTCAGAAGGAGATTCTGAGGAAATCTGGTGTGCGTAAACCACCCAACGCCATATCATTAGGTCAATCTTTTTAAATACACTGTGAATACCAACCGATACTTGAAAATATTTAATGAGTTTCTGAATCAGCTGGATGATCAGGAACTTGCAGATGGTTACTTTCAACAGGACGATTTAACGTGCCACACATTCAATAAGAGCATGGCAGAGATTCGCAACTTTTTCCAGGACAGGATTATCTCCAAAGATTTGTGAACGTCTAGGTCTCCCGACCTGACACCCTCAGATTCGCAACTTTTTCCAGGACAGGATTATCTCCAAAGATTTGTGAACGTCTAGGTCTCCCGACCTGACACCCTCAGATTTCTTTATCTGGGGACTTCCAAATAGCAAAGTTTATGCCAACAAGCCGAGGTCGACTGAGAAACTGAAAGACAACATCAACGCGAAATTGCTGAAGTGACGTCGCTACACGCACATGGCCAATATGGAGTGACGGGTGAATATGCTCCTGGACGCTGGCGGCGGGCAGTTCCTGCATCTTCTGTGAGACACTCCTTTTTGTCATGGATCAAAGTATGTTTCACATTAATTAAATTCAGACGTGCCTTTGCAATCGTGAGTTAATTAAAAAAATAAGTTTTCAGCCCCGAGTGAAAAACCCTGTACCTGGTTTGATGGAATTCCTGACGAACTGTTAAGACGAAAATGGGATCATTTCTCCTGGTGTTCAAATCTGCTGCAGTTTCCGGTGCCATGGTCTGGTGCTTCCGGTTATCCGTACTAACATTCGCTTATTCCCGTTTTACATCTTTATTGGCGTCCACAATTTGCACATTTTGGCGTTTGGAAGCAACGTCGTGTCATTTTTGATAGAGAATCGTAATCTTGTTGCACCTAATATTTCTAGTAACTGAAACTCTAGTAAGACGATCACCGATGATGTCCAGGTCATTGAGATCTCACATTGTTGGCAATTATTAAACAACAGCTGTTTCACCTGTGACTGTGTCGTACTGCATCCGTTTATCACATTGCCGGTGACGTCGTCCTTATAATTTGCATTCGGCATTTCATTTACTCCAGTAGTAGTAGTTACTTCCATTATTTTTATAAAACCCTGTATAGCTCTGTGTGAAAACGTTTTCGTACATGTGTTTATGTGAACCTTTTTCATCAAAATGGGCGGTAGAATAAGTTTCCGAAGTTTGACCAAACATTTTAGGAACACTGTATATTACTCGCCGGTTGATGAAATTGGTATCAATTGCTGTGGTATGTTCCCACTCGTAAATAAATCGGTGGTCACATAAAGATATGACCAATGTGCATTGAACTGAAAGAAATCGTAATCTCTAGAATGCAGAAAGAAGCGAAATAAATGAGAATTTCAGAGATCAAGAAGCAGGATGGAATCCGCCTTGACCGAAACAATGGCTTGCATTTTATAAGTTCATTTAACTGATGTGTATGGCATTTTGGAATGCATTTATTGACGTATGTCAATCTATTATAATGAGAATATAATGCCTAAAAAGATGAGAGAAATACAGAAAGATGACTGTCTATTTCAGGTACCTATGCTATCCGTTCAAACGAATATCCTCAGCTAAGGTTGTTCTAAACCATGACAATGATAAAAGGTAAGCACGTCAGCATAAAAACTGAAAGAGCAGCGAAAAATTCAGAATAGCATTTTGCATTTCGTAAATGGTGGAAAAAAAGAGTTCACAACTCCTCTATTTCGGGAGCATAAAGGAAAGAAAACGTAGACTGAGTCTAAATGACATGCAATTCCTTCACAATTGTTGTGTTGCTTGCATCGCTTTATCATATAACGATTACCAAAGAAGGAATGAAATGCAAGAAATATTTTGGGTATTCCGCGTAGACGCCAAGTGAAGGCGAAACTAGATACGGAAAATCAGTGTTCTATAGGGAATTACAAAAACATTTTTCCGTTCAGTAATGGGATAAAAAAGGAGAACAAAGACTTCATAGAAACCCTACTCCGTCGGAACAAGGCACCACACATGGATAGGCCAAAAATAGAAAGCACAAAAATAAGCAAAGGATGTTCCTTTTCCAACCAATCAGAAATAGGAAGCACATTTCTGCCATTTAACTGTCAACGAACACAGCTATTGATATTTGATATCATGTTTTATGGAACTAATTGGGACCGGCTGTACCTGAAAATATGGCCAAGTATTTTTTTTAATATTAATAACATCTGTGAAAATGCAAGAGCAAAGGTTCGGATATTTGAGGGGACAGCACAAATAAAAATAGGAAAGGAAGTGACACCGCATCTTCAAAACTCTTTAATGCCATATTGCAAAATGTCCTTCAATCATTGAACTGGGAAAACAAGGGAATAAAGGTTAATGGAGATTATTTAACTCACCTTCGTTTCGCTGATCACGTAGTCATTTTTGCACCTATCCCTTTCTGACTAGAGTAAAGAAGTGGAATGAAAAATTAACTTTCAGAATACAAAAGCGATGTACAATGCTTTTACAAGAAACGAAGGTTTGTCGATTGATGGAGCAAAGCTTGAGATAACCGATAGCTAACATTTATCTTGGGCAGCAGACATTAAAGTGAGGGTTACGTTGATGAAGAAATTAGTCGGCGAATATAACTTGGATGGCGAGCTTTTGGAAGAAACAGTGCTATTATTAAGAGCAGTATGCCATCATGTCTTAAAAGAAAAGGGTTTAACCATATTGTCCAGTCACTGTTTACGTATGGAGCACATACATGGACCTTAAGGCTCTACGAGACCCGCCGTCTTGTATTGCTGCCTTCTCTTATTAGCCAACAGGCAAGCGTACTTCATAAATTGCTCTGGCAATTTTGCACATTTTGGAACACCGTTTGTGGCTAACGCAAGATATATGATAAATAAAGTGTTCCTTGGTTTCAGAGTTTTTATTGACCTTTCCCTTCATTTTTTATCTGCAGCTAAAGTCGTACCACAGCGTCTTCCATAGTTTTATTAATTAATAAAAAATACTTAAAGTGTTCAAAATGAAAATCTGAAACCAGGAAACTCTTTATTTATCTTACACTATCTACCAACAAGTAATTTGACCCCTGTAATCGACGATATTTGCGGTCATGATACACGTCACGGCCGCCGCCGTTAAATATCGTGCGAGAAACAACAACGCAACCAGTCGCATGCAAGATGCCACGCAGTTCGGAGCTCTCTGATTTCGAGAAAGGTGAAATCGTCGGGTAGCACAGAAATGGCCGATCCATACGTGACATATCCAGCGAGTTGAAGTACTCAAAATCGACAGTGGCCTACGTGATTGGCAACTGGAAGATGAGATGTGACTGTCGAAATGTGCACCGACCCGGCGGACCCACAAAACTGGGAGTTAGAGACCGACAGGTGCTGGCCAGAGAAATTCGGAAGAACCGCACTAAATCGATGGGCCACATCCGCGAGGAGTTTCAACAGTCATCCGGGAGTGTTCTTTCGATGAATACAATCCGTAAGAAAGCCCATCTGCTCGGTTATCATGGACGTGCGACCGCCCACAAGCGTTTGAGCACCGTGTCCAATAGCGCTGCTCGGCTAATGTGGTGCAAAGAAAGTCGACAGTAGACCGTTGAACAGTGGAAACAGGTCCTATGGAGCGACGAATCAAGTTTCACCCTCTACCGTCTGGATGGCAGTGTTTGAGTTTGGTGTCTGCCTGGAGAACGCTTCCTGCCGAAATGTATTATGCCAAATGTGAAGTTCGGCCGCGGTAGAATTATGCAATGGGGGTGTTTCTCCGAGTATTGCACAGGACCCTTGGTCGCAATTTCTGGTAGACTGAACGCCGAAACCTACTGCACCATTTTGGATGACCATGCGCTTCCTACGTTGTGGCAGTTTTACGGGGTGGACCCATGTTACTTTCAGGATGATAATGCCACCTGTCATGTTACGAGGTGCACCATGGCTTGGTATGGTGACAATGGGGTTAATCGAATGGACTGGCCTGCGCAGAGCCCGGACCTTAACCCTATCGAGCACCTCTGAGACGAGTTGGAGCGTCGACTTAAGGGGTGTCCCCGCCGTCCGAAATCGGTGAAGGAACTGACCTGTCTTCTCCAAGCCGAGTGAAAGAAAATAGCGCAAGCTGTCGTACAACGCCTGGTTCAGAGTATGCCCCGGAGTGTCACAGCTGTTTTCGCCGATCGTGGAGGATCTACCAACTATTGAAGGTGAATAAACTTCGTTTTCTTTTGCTATCACAGGTGTGCATTTACTTGTTGGTAGATAGTGTATATCTTGCGTTAGTCACAAACGGTGTTCCAAAATGTGCAACACTGCCCGAGCAGTTTGTGAAATACGCTTACTCGTTGGTTAATAAGAGAAGGCAGCAATACAAGGTTGTGGGCCTCGTAGAGCCTTAACTAAAAAAGATATACAAAGACTGCAGTCAACTCAAGGAACCATGGAAAGATCCATGCCCAGAGTTGAAATCACTGAAATGGCAATTGGCTCGACATATTGCCAGAAGAATGGACAACCAAAAGTTTAGACTGGATTCCGAGGGACAGAAAAAGACCCAGAAGAAGACCTTATGGGAGATAGATGGATGAAATTGGAAAGCATGCCGGAGTGACATGGAGGAGACAGGCTCAAGACAGACAATTGTGAAAGAAACTTGGGGAGACCTTATTTAGCCGTGGATTGATATAGATTGACAATGATGATGACGATTTTTTAATATTATGTATCCTTGAAACGAAATGGTGCAGCGGTCTAAGTGCTGGCTTCTCCTCCGAGATGAGTCCGAGTTTGAATCCTGTAGAGGCATGAATAGTGTGTTTGTATTACCGCACTGTATACTTACATTTCTTGGAACCAGTGGAACTGAATTAGGGACGGGCGACTGTTTATATCCTATTGAGTTGCTCACTGTGGGCGTTAAACCTCCAAACAAACAAAAAATAATCAATAAAAGCCATCATGTGACTTAGTCTCGTCCAAAACTGTTAATCAATGAATCATCACATGCGCTTCGTGGGAATGTTTCAAGGCACATACTGGTCAAAAAGAAATACGACCTTTTATTTGTATCGAGGGACACCACGTTTTACGCCAATGACTGGAAGTATGCGACGCGACATGGTTTATGTAATGTTCTTCGTAACATTCTAGCTCAAGAATGGCCATTTCTGCAGCAAAAATATCGCTCATCTCTGTCAGTTTTGAAAACACAAATATGCCTGTGACTAGGATTGAACCCCCGCCCCTTCACTTCGCAGACGTTGCTCTACCAACGAAGCTACACGGACGGAATGTATTTCTGCACGTTTGTCCTCTTGACACGTGCTTTACCTCTGTAGTACGTCACACAGGGTGACGGGAGAGTACATGGCATTCGATAAGATCTTTCCAGCATGTTTCACACATTTTCAATGGTATTCAGATCAGGAGACTTTGTACGCCAGACGAGATTATAAAAGTCCTAACTGTATTCGTTCAACCATTCTTTCACGACGGTGACATGATGTGCTACTAAAGTGTAACACATACAGATGCCATCACATACAGAAGGCTAGTGGGATATTGCAGGGCGCAACTGATCAGCTTACGACCCTCAGGTATTCCTTTGGTGAGATCTTACCTTCGACTGGTATCAGTGGATATATTCCATTGCATGTAGTCACCTGCAGATATCTGGATTGTGCTCACGAGACATGCAAGGTCCTTCGCTTCATTTCCTTGTCTTTCCCTGCATCAAGGCAAATATTAATGCATAGCGTGCTTTGACCACATCACTTTTTCCATTGTTCAGCACCAGCGGTCTCGGCACCTATAAAAGTGAATTTATTTTATTTTCACCAAGGCAACTGACTTCCGAGTGATCAGGTGACATTGGATGTACATTTCGATTACCACCTATGGGTGGTTCGGGTCAAAGTGAGCTGCTCCTCGCCTTGATTCATTCCAGCAGTCAGTTGTTGAACTGTGGAAGACCGGTTTTTATGTTCAATCCCCGTCATAAAACAACGGTTGAGCATTTTATTTCTAATTTTATTACTGCACTTATGCCTTTCAGATATGAAAGATCATCTCGTGCTCCTGCTTGTAAGCATCTTCCAGTTGGTTGCTTTTAGGAAACCAGTAGTTTTTACTCTTTAAAAATGGCTTCTCTGATTAAGCCAACGTAATAAATGAGTTACTATGGGTATGTGAACGAAGCGAGGCCGAAATCCGAGCGGAGCTCCCTTACGAGACTCGAGACAATTAGTTGTTCTGGCATAAGTACGACATGACACATCCGATCACCGTGATGTTTGACATGCCATTGGACATCGTCCATGGTCAGGTTTTGACGCCTTCTGATTTCTGAAATTCCGCATCATTCAGGAATAATCGTTCAAAAACTTGCATTTTTTAGGGGTTTTTCCGGGTTTTGAGAAGGGGTCGTTTGTTACTTATCTCTTCCAAAGACCGTCAGCTGATCGCGGCGACACTTGCTACAGAGAAAGCGAAAATCACGGTAATCGGATGTGCCATGTCGTAGCTATGCCCGAACACCTAATTGTCCTGAATCCGATGGGTGACAAGGGGTTGGTATCATGATGCTTGGTCGTGTCGTATAAAAATAATGACCATTACAAAAACTGACCAATTTTAATAATAATTGAAAAATGCCGTTCTCTATACCAGACTCGAAACAATTAGTTGTTCGGGCATAGCTGCGACATGACACATCCGATCACCGTGATTTTTGGCATGCGATTGGACATCGTCCATGGTCAGGTTTTAAGGCCTTCCGATTTTGCAATAGCTTTGTTTAAAATTTGTGAACTGTACCCGAGTTATCGGTTACCGTTGGCGGCTTGTTCTAGTTATAGAAAACAAAACAAAAGCAGAAGATAATTTTACTATCTCAAATTTTCGAATGAACCCTCATTCGTAGTTAGGAGAGTTTCCTGACCTAGATCTTCTTTGGAATCCATAATGACGACGAATAAGGGAAGGTATTTCGAAAACTTTGAAACAATAAAATAATATAATGGTTTGTGTGTTTCCTGTAAATACGCATAGTGACATTTATTAAATCAATCGCTTTTGTTTTGCAAAATGTGGTTCCCCCTAAACGTGCTCGTAAGTTTACATCTCTTCAAAATCCGACAAATCCAGGGTTTGTCCGTTGTTTACGTGAGTCCCTGCAGCCGAATAATCTGTACGATCTTCACGAAGGAGCAGGTAAAATATCATCAGTCTATGTGAGAATTAAATTATCATATACACTTTTCGGGAAATAAATTGTCCCACCCAGAATGAGGTTTGCTACAAACGTACAAATCGCAGGGCAGTTGTACAAACTCGAGGTAAACGAATGATCTTTAACCGGAGCCGATGATATCACACGTTCGGGGAATAAAGGTGCCAGCGGCAACAGGGATGGTATTGTGTGATCGCTGGTAGAAGTGTCGCGGACGTTTCAGATTGGTTGTATGTGTTGGTAAACTGTTCAGCGAAGACCGAGAATGTCAGGCACATGCCGTCGGCAGGTTTATTGCCATTTGGATGCGTTCCAGAGAGGAAGAATTATATAGGCATGTGTGAAGCGGGCTGGTCTACACGTCGTATCTCGGCGCATGTGCAACGGAATGCGCGAGCTGTTGGACTCTGTTGGCACCAGTGGCTACAGAAATGTTCGTACGTGTGTCTGAGCGACAGTGGTGCAGTCCAACACATATCAGCACGCCTGGTCCGGCACGCTCGTTAGTCACCAGAAAGCACCGCATCCGATATTCGGCGTGCTGTGTCATCGGCCGTTGGCGTCGCCATAACGACCCGAACTGTAAACCGAAGGTTACATGTGGCAAACCTGCGCAGTAGGTAACAGTTACGTCGACTACCATTGAAGGCCAGCCATTGTAGCGCTTGTCAGCCTTGGTGCCGACGTTATGCAAACTGGGGTCACTAATGGACTACTGTGGTGTTCTATGCTGAATCCCGTTTCTGTCTGCGTGCTGAAGATGAACGGATCCGTGACTGGCGACACCCTGGTGAGCGAACGGATTCCGGTTTCGTTCGCGACCGCCATACCAACCGTCGCGCAGGCATCATGGTGTTTGGTGCGATTGCGAATGACAGCAGGTCACCTCTTCTCCGCATCACTGGCACACAGACAGCTGCACGATACGCGAGCAAGGTTCTTCTGCCCATTTTGATACCGTTTGTGATTATTATCAAATGCGCTGCAAAATCTCCCATTCTGATACCGTTCATCAAATCATGGACGGCCGACAGTTTGCGTTTCTTCCGGTTACACATTGTGACCAATAACCCCATTTTTCTAGAAAGCAGCCACTCATCGATGCCGTTTATAGTTTCCTGTTATCATGCTCACATACTTCTAAACCATTCATAAAATCTATTCTCAGCCATTTGGGTTGGTTCGTTTACGTTGGAAACACATAGATATATCTTTGAAGAATTTCTTTCTACTAGTATGAGCTGCCAGTCGAATCAATCCTGAGGCATATCGTAGACAGATAACATGCAGTATTTCTCACAGTCGGAAGGAGGGCACGATTTATGACCATGCCAAACTAGGACCTGGCCTAAGGCCACCGGTCGGGTGGGGCAAAGCGAATTCTTAAAATTGCTTCGTAAGAAGCATTTAACTTCACTCTGTCCTAAACTGGACAATGTGTTAGAAATCTCTTTAGTACGATGACTTCTAATGCATCTGGTAAAAGGTGCTATAGTGTTCTTAAAAGAGTTAAGATCTATCTTCGGAATTCCTCAACTGATCTTTTTTTTTTTTTTTTGGTTGAAGGTTTTAACGACCACCGTGAGCAACTCAATGGGCTATAAGCAGTCGCCCGTCCATACTTTAAGGCCACTGGTTAAAGGGAAGGGAGAGAGCCAGTGCCGTAAGACAAACGCAACATCCACGCCTCACCGGTATTCGAACCCGGACCACTCCCAAACGAATAATCATAAGCCATCGTTTAGACCACTGTGCCACCAGGGCGTCTCACTGATTTGAAACTCCGCAGTTTGGGTAATTTCGTTGCAAATGCTAAACTTGTAAATATAACTTAACTTTGAATATAAACTCTGTTGCTATGAAATCATGACGACTGGACTTGCAAAAAGGCATACTTGGTAAAAGGTATATAATAAAAAGCTCATTTTTAATTATCAATAATAATAAGATAATTTTAAAGCTTTAATGTAGTCAGACTTTTCAAATCATTTATCTATAGTTTGTAGTTGATTTGTTTTAGCACTTTACTAAGAGAAGAAAAGAAAGGTAAATATTTTTAATTTCGTCTCAGTGCTTTCTATTTGTTATGATAAAACACATTTAGATCAATCAATTTTAAAGAAAGGCAAGCAAAAATTAATTGCAAATATTCTAAATGATTAATGATGCACTTCTTCATGTTAAATATTTTGGGAAGGTAAGCAGGCCTTTAAGCAAGGCTAGACTAAGGCCACAAACATTTAAAATACTCCGGGGAGTAAGATTTTTGTGCCCAAGAACGTTTTGCAGCCTAAGAGAGCGTCAATAGTTTGTATACATATATATATAGTGCGCACTATGATTAAGTAAAAACATGCATAAATATTCTGTATCAGGACATTCAAGTGTGCTTCACATTCTTGATTTCCCATTTGATTCTAAAATGAATGAATAAATGAGAAAGAGAGATTAATCCTTGTAACACAAAATTGAAGTTTTATTTACGGGACCATATTTTCCAATTAAGAGCTTGAAGCTGTCAGCGCACGATATTTCACATGTTAGGGAATCAAATCTTCACAAGGATTAAAAGTTTTAATATGATAAAAATACAATTTATAGAATATGTACGAGATCTTTTGTGTAGGCTACCTACACGTCCTCAGGTACGAACTAGAGGGTGAACACAGGCCAACAATCCAATTTAAAAGTTCACGACGCATTGGATTGTTATTGGATTTTTTGGCCTGTGTTCACCCTCCACTTCGTACCTGATGATGTGTAGGCAGCCTACACGGAAGATCTCGAACATATTCTTTAAATTATATTTTTATCTTATTTTAACACCAAAAATTTATTTGGCAAAGTTAATGTGCCGAAAGATATCTAAATTGAAGGTACATAAATACACTTCAAAACTCTATGCACATTTTCATCACTTGTGGCAAAATGAAGGTAATACACGAGGGAGAGTGACAAATGAACTTTTGAATAAATAAACCAACTTTCCTTTTAATCTATGAAACGCGCAGTTATCACAATTATACTGTACATGATACATAGACACATACACTGAAGAGCAATTGAATCAGAGACAGCTGGCGTTATGCAAATGTGGCACTGTGGGCGGCCCTGTAAACGGAAACGACATGACGTATGCAGCGATCCGACAATATAATGAGTGATGCGACGGGAATCAGTAAGAGTCGGACACAGTATGGGTAAGACAAAGGATCTAAGCGCATTTGATCGTGGGTAAATTGTCGAGGCCCGACGAATGGGTCACTACATCACGGAAGTCGTGCAGGCACTGGGATTTTCACGAGCCACTGTGTTACGGGTGCTCCGGGAGTACATCGAATCCGGTAAAATCATCCCTGCAACGGCCATCTGCCGTGATCAACAGCGTGTGGATGAGCGGGGTCATCGTCGGCTAGCTCGCATTGTAACAGCGGATAGACGGGCCACAGTGCAAGAAATCACTCGACAATTTAACGCTGGTGCACAAAAACGTGCAAGCAGCCACACCATCCAGAACCAACTAATCGCTATGGGGTACAGAAGCCATCGTCCCTCGAAGGTACCGCTGCTGACCGCACATCACAGGGTGCAAAGATTAGCATGGGCGCGGGAACATCGCCACTGGACCCTGACATGTGGAAAAACGTTGACTGGATTGATGGGTCGAGATTCACGTTGGTACATGAGGATGGCAGGATACCATTACGGCGCAAACCACTTGAAGCGATGGATCCTTCTTGCCAGCAAGGTACTCTTCAAGCTAGTGGGGGAGTGACATTCTCGTCTAGGAACTGTTTCCGTGGACTGAAATGGGACCCCTTGTGCGTGTGACATCGTCCATCACAGGTCAACGTTACCGAGATATCCTGGACGAACATTTGCTCCGGTTTGTACGCCATCAACATCCCACTGAGGACCTCATCCTGCAACAAGACAATGTAACATGCCATCCCTCCCGAATTGTATCCGAATGCTTGGATGAACAGTACACCGACGTGGCCTCGCATCCTTGGCCAGCTAGGTCACCTGACCTCAATCCCATCGAGCACATATGGGATGCCATCGAGAAAGATGTTCGAGGCTCTGACACTCCCTCTATTAAATCTTCGAGAACTGTGAGAGCTTGTTCAGAAGTCGTAGATCCGTATGGTTTCCCAGCGCTTCCGGTGTCTTGTCGAGTCCATTCCGAGACGAATCGCCGCCGTCATCAGGGCGGAAGGTGGTGCTACACGTTACTAGACAGGTATCTCTAATTAAATTTGCTCTTCGGTGTATAAAAACCTTGTTCTTCTGGTATCTGATGAACTTTCCGTATCTGAAATCAGGCACTATATAGTAGGTCTTCCAGTCTCTTGTTCAATAGGTAATCTGTGAATTTCAATCGTATAGTTGAAGTATATTGAAGAAATAACATCACACACTGTCAACGACACTACCATAGCACTCCGTCACAAACATATTCGTCTGGTCGTCTGATACGCGCGATGCATTTTGGTATATCTTCTATACCATTATCAACCGGTTCTTAGTATTGCTATTGAAGTTTTGGGTATTTATAACCTCTCAATGCATATCAGTGGCTGTCATGTCCTATCAACGCCACCTGTGATGTAATAAAGTTGATTCGTCATAGTGAGGGGCTTCGTTGACAATTTCCTGTAAGCCAATTGGTGAATGTAATTCAGAATTACAGTTCGGCGGTTAGATCCAAATTTCTCAATTATTTCTTAAGTTATATTGAAATCTCTTAGTGTTGGCTTATTTTGAGTTTCTTTTTCCAATATGAGCTTCCATGTGTATCACTTGTGGCACAATGAAGATAATACACGAGTGACAGTGTATTTTTATCATATTAAATTTTTTAATCTATGTGTAATATCGTGCAGTGGCAGCTTCTAACTTGTAATTGATGCACTTCGGCGCGAAATATATTCTAGTGACATATTTTGTAGTTCCTCATTTCTTGTAACACTTATGCGCTCTGTTGTTCCATCGAATAGCAAACGCTCCCTTTATGTGCTTTATGAGATTAAGGCGGTTCGGCCCGGAACAATTCAGACGTTGTCGTAATTTTGGCTATTTCGTCATTTTTTCCGTTACCACATTTTTTATTCATACACTGCAAAATAAGATTGTTGTGAATTCACAAAAAATTCCTAAAAAATTACTTACAACAAACTTTGCCAGAATTTTGGCTGTGTTTCTAGGCGAACCACCACAACCCGATGGAGTGCATGAAGTGAGTAGAAAAATATCGTTTTTTAACAAAATTTCGGTGTTCCATTTTCTTTTAACTTTAGTAATTTTTAAAACATTATTAGTAGTCAGCAGTTCCTTTTATTTCAGAAACATCCCTTTCGAAATTTTTCCGTATTTATACAGAAATTTCGTAAAATTTTCGATTTTGACTTTTCCAGATCCCTTTCCTCTGCCCAGGTGGGGGATTGAGCCATTCTCGATCGGGTTGCGTCTTGTTTTGTTGTTGTTGTTGTTGATTGGAGGTTTAACGACCACCGTGAGCAACTCAATGGGCTATAAGCAGTCACCCGTCCCTAATTTAGGGTCACTGGTTCCAGGGAAGGGAGAGAGCCAGTGCCGTAAGACAAACACAACATCCATGCCTCACCGGGATTCGAACCCGGACTCCGTTCGGACGAATGATCAGAGGCCATCGCTTAGACCACTGCGCCACCGGGGCGGCCGGGTTGCGTCTTCAATTGCAACCGCGCGAGCTACAGCTGGACCAGAAAAGTCAGTGAAATACAGTCATGTAGCAGGTAGTTTAATCGCGCAATTATGAACTGCTTTTTGCTATTAATGAGGGTGAATTAGTCATTTTAATTTTTTTTTCTTTTTTGCTAATAATGCATGTGATTTTAATTTATTTATTTTTTGGCTATTAATGCGGAGAATTAATCATTTTATTTTCTGTTGGGCAGCCCCGGTGGCGCAGTGTTCTAAGCGATGGCCTCTGATCATTTGTCCGAAAGTGGTATGGGTCCGAATCCCGTGAGGCATTGATGTTGCGTTTGTCTTACAGCACTGGCTCTCTCCCTTCCCTGGAACCAGTGGCCCTAAATTAGAGACGGGCGACTGCTTATAGCCCATTGAGTTGCTCACGGTGGTCGTTAAGCCTCCAATCAAAACAAGCAAAAATAACTTTCTGTTGGAGCTCATTGTTTTCCTGAATAGGTTTGTAGTAATTTTATTTCTTCTATAGGAGGATTTATTACAAATTACGTATATTTTGTATCGTGATTTTTCGAAGCAACATAATACTTTGGAACTTGAGATCTTTTTTACTGACAATGACTTTCAATTTTCATTAAGGATAGCCGAGATGTACTGCTTCATACTATTTTTTAGCAAAACGCCCATATAAGAAAATCGCTTTTGATAGTTATAATAGTTTTTGTGTTAAGGGTACACAAACTAATACATATAAAGGCATCGCACAATCACCTATAAAATAATTTAAATATCCGATTTCTTAAGGTAACACAATATTCAATATTTGGTGCACAAAATGGTATAGAGCGGGAGGAATTCCTGATTCCACAGTACTCAAAATTTCCTGCGATATGCTACAGAACTTCAAAAACAGATCCTACGACAGACGAATAAAATTTAATAGTTAAACAAGTAATTTTGCGAATCCACCTATTACCAGAAATTCTTCTTCACACAACATACAATAACTGGTGCACAAAGTATGGGAGAGCCGCCCCGGTGGCGCAGTGGTCTAAGGCGTTGGCCTCTGATCATTCGTCCGTTAGGGGTCCGGGTTCGAATCCCGGTCAGGCATGGATGTTGTGTTTGTCTTACGGCACTGGCTCTCTCCCTTCCCTCGAACCAGTGACCCTAAATTAGGGACGGGCGACTGCTTATAGCCCATTGAGTTGCTCACGGCGGTCGTTAAACCTCCAATCAAAAAATAATAAAAAATAAAAAAGTATGGGAGACGGGAAGGAATATCTGATGCCATAATAAGCAAAATTTTATGCAATATGCTATTCACAGTATCATGTCTTGCAACAGAACTTCAAATCAAACCGTCGTCAGACAGACCATTAAAATTAAATAATTATCAAACCTCGAGTATTCCAGCTAATCGCTTCTTTAATTACAATATTTTGTCATACGGATAATGAAAAAAATGGAAGCAGAATTTTCCGTTAATATACTAACGACTGCGGAAAGTATCTGAAAGAATTCCTAATTTTTCTGGCTTAGGGAAATACCGCGAAATTGAGGTTTTTATTTCGTGATTTCACCGAAAAGGCTGTATCAGGAATATGCTTCATTAATTCACGAAAAGGATCACAAGAAATGGTTAGTCAACTTCAGAAAAGGTTTTATTCCGTACCGTTCTGCTCTGTCCAAAGATCCATACCTCAACAAGTAGTTTCCAGATGCTGATGAAATAAACTAAACTTTCCAATATTAGGTGTATAAATAAATTTAAAAGCGTTTCTTGTGTGACGTATACCGCTAATTCACATATACGACATTCCCCCGCGTTGTTGTCATGTGACCGTAACTGGTCCAGAGTATAAAATGTGACACAGAAGTTTGCTCAACAGTCAAACGCACTTGCACATCGGTTGATGAAAGATGGCAAGTAAAACTGCGTTTATTTGACACTGCATTCCTTACGAATTTCATCAAGGAAAAAGTGCTGTAAAAGCTTGTGCATCGATCTGTTCTGTTCTAGGAGAGAATACTGTATCGAAAAGCACGTGCGAGTTTTGGTTTAAACGGTTTAAAGTAGGTGATTTTGATGTTAGTGATCGAGAACGTAGCCGAAGGTCGCATACGAGGAACTGCAATCACTGCCGAATGAAGATTCGTCTCAAACGCAAAAAGAACTAGCTGGAAAACTGGAGGTAACTCAATAAACCATTTGCAATTATTTACGCGCAATAGGAAAGATTCAGAAAGAAGAAAAAAATGGGTGTAAGAGGAACAAGGATGGGCGTGTCATGAAATTGTTCGAATCGGTTGAATAAAACAACACAGAAAGTCTTTCCTGTGGAAAATATTTACGGGTGATGAAAAGTGGATATGGTACAACAATCCCAAACGCAAGAAACACTGAGTAGACCCCGATCAAGTAATGACTTCGACACCGAAACTCACTTCAAGAAAGTTCTGCTGTACATCTGGTGGAATATGAAGGGAGTGCTCTAATACGAACCATTGGAACAGTGTCCGACTGTGACTGCTAATTGGTACAAGCAACATTGCTGCGATTGAAGCAGGAAATATATCGGAAACCCCCAATTACAGGCAAAGGATTACGTCCCATGAAATTACTGCGTGACAACGCTAGGCCGCGTGTCTCGAAATCGATCACGTTATTGACGCTTGGCTGGGTAGGTTTTGAGCACATTGCGTATAGTTTCGACATAGTCCCTTCAGACTATCGTTTGTTCTGATCGATGCAATATGGTTTGTCTGCTGTACGGTTGCGGACATGTGACGAAGAGCAAAAATGGGTTGACGACTTCATCGCGTCACACGACGAAGTAAATGGACGATGTCATCGCTCTTTCCACGTTATTTTTTAAACAACGCATAGAGACTGAATAATTGTATTCCGGCACAGCTGGGATCGAACCACAGAACTCTCGATAACTAGTCGAGTGCGTTCGAATTTACGCTGAGACTATCAATACGTATTCGTGTAGTCAGATGCTGACTGATAAACCACGCATGGCGCTGAGAATTGTTGGCGCCGTAGGGTAAATTTGAACGCACTCGACTAGTTATCGAGAGTTCTGGGGTTCGATCCCAGCGGTGCCGGAATACAATTTTTCAGTCGCTAAGCGTTCTTTAAAAAATAACGTGGAAAGAGCGATGACATCGTCCATTTACATTATCTCCACGTATTTGATATATATTAACCATTTCTATCGCCGTTTGAATTTATCAGCTACAATTAAATAGCTGTTGCGTTAAATGCCACCAGATGACGACATCTCAGTTGCTGAGACCATCAATACGTATTCGTGTAGTCAGATGCTGACTGATAAACCACGCATAGCGCTGAGAATTGTTGGCGCCGTAGCGTAAATTCAAACGCACTCGACTAGTTGTCGAGAGTTCTGTGGTTCGATCCCAGCGGTGCCGGAATACAATTTTTCAATCGCTAACCGTTCTTTAAAAAATAACGTGGAAAGAGCGATGACATCATCCATTTACATTATCTACACATATTTGATATATATTAACCATTTCTATCGCCCTTTGAATTTATCAGCTACAATTAAATATCTGTTGCGTTAAATGCCACCAGATGACGACATCTCAGTTGCTGAGACCATCAATACGTATTCGTGTAGTCAGATGCTGACTGATAAACCACGCATGGCGCTGAGAATTGTTGGCGCAGTAGCGTAAATTCGAACGCACTCGACTAGTTATCGAGAGTTCTGGGGTTCGATCCCAGCGGTGCCGGAATACAATTTTTCAGTCGCTATGCGTTCTTTAAAAAATAACGTGGAAAGAGCGATGACATCGTCCATTTACATTATCTCCACGTATTTGATATATATTAACCATTTCCATCGCCCTTGGAATTTATCAGCTACAATTAAATAGCTGTTGCGTTAAATGCCACCAGATGACGACATCTCAGTTGCTGAGACCATCAATACGTATTCGTGTAGTCAGATGCTGACTGATAAACCACGCATGGCGCTGAGAATTGTTGGCACCATAGCGTAAATTCGAACGCACTCGACTAGTTATCGAGAGTTCTGGGGTTCGATCCCAGCGGTGCCGGAATACAATTTTTCAGTCGCTATGCGTTCTTTAAAAAATAACGTGGAAAGAGCGATGACATCGTCCATTTACATTATCTCCACGTATTTGATATATATTAACACGACGAAGTATTCTTCATTACTGAGCATCCGTCATCTGCTCGACCGATGATAGATAATGATGGCGCATATTTTGATTCGTAAAGGTATTGTTGTTTTCTCCCGAATTGAATTTTGCTTTGTCTTAAAACGCTTTAAAATTTATTTGTACACCTAATATTTCTCTCCAAATGAAAGAGATTAGTACATAAATTCTGTTCTGGATACACTATATTTTAATCACACATTCCTTCCTTGGGCCTAAATTATTAGAGCATACTGAGGAGCTGGCAATCCTACTTTTGGCTCACGCGCGATGTGCGTAGAAAATAATTTTATGATAACTATTATCATACGTACCACATTTTTTGTAAATCCAAAATTATGATTTCTTTACCGAATCTGTTACTACAAGCACTGAACTCACCCACAATGTGATTATATTCTAACCTTCGTCTATTCGCTTTATAATTACGAAATTTAGACAATAGGATTCATTGCTTGATCGTGTCTCATTATTCCAAAATCCACATGAGTTTCAGAATAAATTATTCCCATATGAGTGAATATTTAGGGACTCCAAAACTGTTTAATTGGTCTTATATTATATTTAAATGCATACGTTTACAATAGAATAATTGAATTATTGGATATCGGCGTCAGAATCAATGTAAATCATGGATAGAGGGGCTGATAATAACTCACGATGATTAGCGCCATACGAAGCCGTCCTTAATGATAATTGGACCTTTTGTATAAATTTACGCTTCAAACCATTTCACATTAACGCCAGAAGACGCCCGTAATTGCTGAAGGAATACAATTATGTGCAATGCAACATTACATGAAATTAGGTTTTATCAATATTTCACACGTGTGTGCTCTTAATAATAGGAGAGGAAATTTATTTAAATTTGAAAACAAACAGTGCGTTAAAATAAGTGAAAACCAAATCAAAAGACGTATTTCAGATTTATTTTACATCTCTTCATATGATGATGCTATTGAGACATGAATGAATCTCGGAACAAAGGTTAGTTCGGGAGGGGAGGGGAGGGGAGGGGGGAGGGCAGGCCCACTGAACCACGTACGGTGAGAATGCTATTAAATCTTCTATCCAGGCTTTTGACGTAAACACTTATTGGGTAAACAAAAACAGGTGACATATTTCAGAGCAGCAGAGTATGACCTACGAACTTGCACAGTTGAGAGGTGGGATATACACTAAGAAGGGCTTAATAGAAAACAAAATCTGTTTCCGACGATTTTACGGGACCTGAAGATTGAGTGATTAATCAGGAAAATTGATGCCACAGACGACACAAGCAACAACATGGAAGAAATCTTTAGGCGCATAGAACTTGACTGGAGTGCATTTGGAAAAAGCAGTACAGTCTTCACGAGCATTTCACCTTATTGCCTTAAAAGAGAAATGTTTAATCAATGCATCAAATGATCCAAACTTTCTAAACACAGCAATAACTGGCGATGAAACATGAGTCCACAATTTCGTCCTTCTCAGGAAGCACGCAACGATTGTCTGGAAACGCACAGGCTCGCCTCCTCTGGAAAAAGTCTGCCAAACCAAATCGACTGGGAAGGTGAAAATTTTCTTCGATAAAAAAAGGTGTAGTCTACCAGCTTGTCGATCATTCATAAATTACTGTATTATTGGGTTGTCGGAAAAGTCATGACGTATCTTGCCACCCGATGGCGGTTGGGCGGTTTTGGAAGTACTCGAGGCATGCGCGGTTTTATTATCGCTATGGCATTCGACAGATGCCAGTTCTAGCTGCTGTCTAAAACGAATAGTGAGCGATTTGGTTGATTTGTGGAGATCTGACAACAAGTTGTAGATGGAAGACCAAACTGTGCATTTTCGCCATATTTTACTGTTTTACTTCCCTTCAGCTGGTGAAAAGTTGCGTAAAGTGTATGGTGATAATGCTCTACAAGAATGTCAGTGCCAGTGGTGGTTCGCAAAATTCCGTGCTGGTGATTTTGACTTCAACGATGCTCCTCGGTCCGGGAGGCCACCGAGGTTGATGACGACCAAATCAAGGCATTGGTCGAGTTAAACCCACGTTACACGGCACGAGAGATTGCAGACACATTGCACATCCATCATTCAAGCGTTGACGACCACCTGAAGAAGCTGGAATACGTAAGCAAGCTCGATGTGTGGGTTCCTCATGAACTCAAAGAAGCTCAATCGACGGCACGTATAAATATATGCGATACGCTCATTAAACGTGAGAAAAACGATCCTTTTTTGAAGCGACTGATAACCGGTGACGAAAAGTGGATTGTGTACAATAATATGATGCGCAAACGGTCTTGGTCCCGACGTGCTGCTTCGCCTCAAACGACATCCAAAGCGGACATTCATCAGTGGAAGGTTCTGGTCTCAGTGTGGTTGGGATTTTAAAGGTGTCGTGATTTTCGAGCTCCTGCCACGGAACCAAACAATCGATTCATATGTGTACTATCAGCGATTGGAGCGTTTTAACGAATCCATCATCCAGAAACGTCCAGAGCTCGTTCATCGTAAAGGTGTTGTGTTCCATCACGACAACACGAGACCACACACAAGTTCGATCACCCGCTTAAAATTATTGGAGCTTGGGTGGGATGTGTTACCACACCCAGCATACTCGTTTGACCTTGCGCCGTCAGACTTCCACTTGTTTCGCTCTTTTCAACAGTCCTTGCGTGATATAACGTTCAATTCAGATGAGGCTGTAAATCAGCACCTTGTATAGTTTTTCGCCACGAAAGACAGGTCCTTCTATGAAGGAGGCATTCTTCAGGTCACTAAAAGATGGCAAAAAGTTATCGAACAAAACGAGTATTATATCATTGATTGATCTTTGTTCTTTCTATCGATAAATGACCTTTGCAAAACACGGCTAAAATACGTCATGACTTTTCCGACAACCCAATACATTGCAGTCTTGAAGCGTCAACGACGACAAATATAGATTAAGCGACCGGAACTGGTAGGCAAGTGAATCCTACACCATGTTAACGCCCGCCCACATGTGGCTGCCGCTGTTCAACATTTTCTAACGAAATGCAGTATTAAAATCGTGCCACAGCCTGTCTACAATCCTGAGCTTGCCCCGTGAGATTTCTTGGTAGTTTCCATCAATAAAGAAGAATTTCCGTGGCCCAACATTCAACACGGATGCTGACGTTATTCAAGCTGTAAAGGAGTCGCTAAAGTAGCTTCCACAAAATGCCTTCTCCACATCTTTTCAAATGTGGACTGAAACGATGAGACCATTGCGTGTCATACAAGGGAAGATACTTTGAGAAAGAATAATATATATTTTGCTGTACCTATATTTCTTCATTTTGTGTGATTTTACTCTCTGTTTTTATGGAACGGCCGTTATACATCACGGAGCTTACTACTTCCTTACATTAATACGCGGATTCTTTACAGCCTGTAATAGCACCTTGGCGAAACCTTGGAGTGATTCACAAATAAAGTGAAACTAGGATCCTATGAGATTTCCTTTTCATAAATTTTATTTTCCCAAAAAGAACTCATCGCAAAACTCTATTAATATAATTTTCAACAAACCCAAGCATAAAACGCTTCCGTATATAATTACTCTTCAGGTTGTCAAGGAAATACCAAGGGCCGCTTTGAATTTTTCCAGATATCATTACACTTCTGGGAATGTAAACCTCAATAGTAATAGTAAGAAGAAAAATCGCCTCTCCTTAAATGTGCTCGCAACTCGAGTTGATCCGGCGATCTCTTTATTATACCTTTTTATTCGTAAGATGACGTGTGTTGACATCCTAAATGCAGCCGAAACGACGCAGACGAATGGGGGTTAGAGAGAACTGTACTTTGGCTGTCAGGGTAATAAGAGTTTCTGGCATGATTAATTCATGGTTACATAATGCCCCCACTTGATCACGTATCGCGAAAATTCGGTATATCCATTAGTACACAGAAAAACAACCCAATAAGCTCTAGAATCGAGAATAAATTTTCCAGGAAGCTGTGTGATTTTCATTTCATTTTACTATTTTTATTTTCATTCTCGCCAGCAGAGCAGAGCAGTTTCTTTGGTGAACTCTAGGATTAGCATTCCGCTCCTGGTGATTCATGGTTGTAGAGTGAGCCGTTGTACAGCAATTTATCACTTTCAGCCTTTTCAAAAAATGGACAAGGAAATGAAAGAAAAGAGGAAACAATACACGGTGGAACAAAAATAGCTAAAAAATATATCTTCCATTCTCATGTCTTTATTTTGGTTAGCGGAAGGGAGGTAACGTCTTAAAATTTATTCCATCGCTTGAAAGAAAGAGATATTTTTGATTTTGGAGCTCATAACGAAATACATTTGCTTTTATGAAAAAAGACCCCACGAAAGTTTAAAAAACAGGAAATTTTGGAAATAGATATGAGAAAGAAGCTAATCACGAAACAAGAATTTTTTTCTTTTCGTTTTTTCTTTTTATGTTGCCTCCACACATGGTGTTTAAATGCGTCATATTCAGATAGTTTTTGAAATGTTTATCACCGAAATGGCCGTATATAGTTATTATTATAACACAAAAACCAATAAATCCTTTTTCAAAGGGAGCGGTGAAAACACAAGGAGATTAAAGTTGAATGTTTCAACTTACTGCTTTCTTACATACACAAATTTAAAATTTGCAGTTGAAATTCCTTTTCGAATTAAAATTCGCAGACGGAATTTAAGATTTGCGAATGATTTTTTTTTTTAAATTTTGCAGATGAAATTCGTTTAGGAATTTAAACTTTGCAGATGAAATTCGTTTGGGAATTTAATAAGAATTGCAGATGAAATTCTTTCGGGAATTTAAACTTTGCAGATGAAATCGATTTGGGCGTTTGAAATTTGCAGAGAAAATCTGTTTTATAAATTTCCAAATGAAATTCATTTAGGAATTTAAAATTTGCAGGTGAAATACGTTTCGCAATTTAAAATTTGCAAGTGAAATTCATTGAATAAAATTTGCAGTTGGATTTCGTTTTGGAAAAGATTTCCTCGAAGGCATTTTCGAATACAGAAGTTACGTCCCTTTTAAATATCGGAATTGTTTCAAGGATAATTAATTATGAAAATGAACTAGCGATTGTTAGGCAGGCCATAGATGCCTTGAAAGCAAACCATCACGGAAGAAATTAAGGCAGTTACGGTGGTCGTACTGGCAAGGACTTTACACAATATCGTGCGCCGGGTTCAATGCTGTCTGGACGCAAATGGTGGCAACTTCCAGCACATGTTGTGATGTCATCACATTTTGCATGAAATGAGGTAAGTCCACTTCAAATTTCGTTGCAATATCTTCATTGGTGTTAATATTATTACAGATATGCCGGGTTCGGTAGTGAGTGGGACACACCGTATAAGTACCGAAAAGTCAATACAAACCGTTCTAAACAAACAAAATGTTTTACAGTATAGCGTTTCCCATTAACGTTTTTCTATTCAAATCTCAAGCATAGTTTCCATCCGAATTTCTGACAACTAAATCTCTAAGAAAGAGCATGTTAACATTTAGATAGCGAAAAGTTAATACAAACCTTTTTTTTTTTTTTTGTTTTTTATGTCTATCCGACTTTCTGGTAACTAAAGTGCTAGGAATGAACACGCAGTACCGAAAAGTCAATAAAAACCGTGTTTTAGTTCTACAGAGAAGATAAGACAATTCATTGTTATGCACCTTAACTTCCTTAAATGTTTAAATACGGTGGATTCAATCAATAACAATAGCGATTCGTGTCGTATTCTAGAGGACAACACCAATTGGGGAGATTCTGTTTCCCATCTGACAGGCTCCCTCCAATGAGGTTACGCTTTGGAGAGCTAGTAGTCTACAATGAGACATTACTGATGCACCTGAACCAAATGCTATCCAAAATTTTCTGCGCTCAGCAAACAGAAATGTTCACATAGTGACCTAGTTTTCCGAAAGTTTCAGCAAAATAATTCCCTTTCTCCAACATATTTCAATACCCCCAACCATATAGTGATAAATGCTCCCTGATAGTGCTCTATTCTCTGCTCCATAACCTGAGATGCAACAGAGAATGGTTAGTCTCTCATGACACAGGCATCACGTCAGGTGGTTGAAAATGTGACTGAAAGATCTCTCTCCTTTCTTATGTTCATCTCCATTGCTATAGCTCTTTCAGCAATTAATGATTTCCCAAAGCCAAGAGGGAAATATCGCTTTCTGAAGAGCTGGTTCATTCGTTCCAGTCGCATTCGATCCACATACACAGCGATTATGTCCGTTCGAACTGATTTCATGCCCTTTTGCTAATCCGGAATTAATTTGTTCCCAACCTATTAAATAATTAATCACTGTAGAAAGCTTGTTTAGAGTTGCCCATACTGGTCATTAAACCCGCGAACGAAAAATTTTGCTTCACACTATACCGTGCAAATTAATTGGGACAAGCTATTTTATTCTCAGAATTGTAATGTGATCGCCAGTTGATGTCGGAAACCCACGTAAACCGGTTTTATCAGCTGTGAGGTGGTGTGGCTGTTAGACCTTGCTACTAAGAATGTAGTTTGATCGGTTTTAAACAGGAAATAGGCACTTCAGCTTCAGTTGTGAGCTTTCGTGTGTGACAGGTGGATGTTAGTTTTTGCTCTCTGTGAGTACGTGTTGCTTTCGAGTATTGAAAAATGGATATTTCCCCAAGGAAGCGTGCAAAAATAATTGCTCTGAAAGATCACACTTCTATGACAGTGAGAGATATCGCTTCTGCAGTTGTTGTAGGCAAATCAAGTGTATCCAGACTGCTTACGCGATACAATGCATCTTGATCATCGTCTCCAAAAATGAGAGGTAAATGTAGAAGAAAATGAAAAACAACCTCACGAACTGATAAATATCTAATCAGAAATAGTAAAATGAATAAAAAAACAAAACAAATACCGACCTTCAAAGAGATTTATTGACTAGTGGTTGTGATGTTAGTGATTCAACTGTACGCCGTAGGCTTCTGGAAGCAGGCCGGAAGGCAAGAAGACCAACGAAAAAACAATATTTGAATGCAAAAATGAAGGTAAAACGTTTAGCATGGGCCAAAAAATATAAATCATGGACTGCTGACGACTGGAAAAAGGTAATTTTCAGTGATGAAACTCAATTATTTGTGCAGGGTTACCAAGAAAATGTCGTTAGATGAAGCAACTGTGAACCCTTAAGACCTGAGCATGTCAAACAAACTGTAAAACACCCTCTGAAACAGATGTTTTGGATTTTTTCACATCAAATGGCACTGGAAGCTTATTTCCTGTTAAAGGTATGATGAATTCAGCCAAGTACGTAGAAATATTACAACGTAGGATTGTTCCATTCTTGCAAACTTTTGACGGGACATTTCAACATGACTTGGCCCCATGTCACAATTCGAAATTGGTCAAGAATTTCATGCTGGAAAATCAACATCATTTGCTTGATTTGCCTGGAAATTCACCAGACTTAAATCCTATAAAAAAATGTGTGGAATATTTTGAAGAGACGTTTAGGTAAAATGGACTGTTCAACCAAAAAAAGAATGATAACGAATGCTATAAAAGTGTGGTTCCTCAATTATGAAGTCAAACATATATGTACTCAATTAGTGGAGTCAATGCCAAAACGAATTCAGAAGGTCATTTCTGCTAACGGAGGACATACCTCATACTAATACAGGTATTATTTATCAGTGGATATCAAGGCTTAGAATGATAAAAGCATAGCATTAGAAAAAAAGAGTGATTTTTTACTTTGTCCCAATTAATTTGCACAGTAGTTCGACTTTAGCTACACTTGTTAGAAAAATAACGAATTAAAATAAAACTGCCTACTGAAGGAAACATCAGCATATCTTACGATGTGTGCAGTTATTTAAATGCATCTTTAGCTGTCCGCGGTATGAAATAATAATTTTATATTAAATCTCATGCGGTTTTGTGAGGTCATTGTAGGCTTTTTACTTTTTCCTACCGTAGTTTGAAGAAGCTTATATGCTCCAGCTTTAGCTGTCTGCCTGTCCGCACGAACACCCGCGTAAAAATGGTTCGATTGCGATGAAATTTTAGTATGTGGTAGGAGACAACCTGCGGAGGAAACCTAGTGAAAATGGATGAAATGTGGTCAAAAGTCATTACATAGGAGCGGGATCCATTCCATCGCCCTTATGCGTCGTAACTTGAGTAAAAATGTTTCTATTGCGATAAAACTTTAGTATGTTGTTCCAGAAGTATAGTGAACCAATTTTTCGTTATATCATCGACATGGGGTCAAAAGTCATGGCACAGCAGCGAGATGTATTCCACAGCCATTATCCTCATAACTTGAGTAATAACTTGAGTGAGTAAAAATGCTTCTATTGCGACAAAACTTTAGTATGCTGTTCCGGAGGTACACTGACCGAATCAACAGTCAGGGTAGAGAGGAGGGTTTGTCTGCGCGCGAATTCCGGTATGTTAGAGAGCGTACCAGAATTAATGCATTGCATGATTTTACTAACTTGTTTTTCTTTCAAATTGGTTGGCATTCTGTTTCCACTAATCAAATGATTCACTGCACCAGAAATTCTGGAATAAGAAAACTAGTCCTTTGCAAACTTTGAACCTAGAGACTGGATAGACTGGAAAGCATCCAGACATCTTTCTCTGAAGTCCATTCCTTGAAACGTGTGTTTCCATAGTAATCGAGCAAAGCTGTTTACAACTGAGACAAGCGCTTTCTGATGTCCGAAACTTTCCGCGAAATCACTTTGTCGCCCTACTTTCCCCTCAGTTAAAAGTTCATTCAAGCAGATTAGAAAGTTTTGGAAAATCTTCAGTTCTCACGTTACACGAATTGCAGCGGCGCTTTGTCAAAGTACTAAAACTTGCCGCCCTCAGTCGTTATAATTAATTACTTAATGAAGACCACTTTCGTATGTTCGTGATTTATTCACAGAATTTGGGTAGTGTTTGATTATTATTTGCTGTAAACGCGTGCTGAGTATTCTACCATTTTACCCATAATTTTCTCAGCCACGTCAATGCGACTCTTGAATTCGGAATATCATCATGTTTTGTGAGAAAATGTGTTCCGTATGTCCTGAAGACTGACAGAGTCGGTATTAAACATGAAAATGAAAAATTCAATTTTAAATGCCTTACTCTGTTTTTTAGTAACAATTCGATATTCCATCTCTACTCACTGCGCTCAGCAATAATTAGGAATTGTTTCCGCGGCGCATGTTATAAGAATGCAATGTTTTGGCTACTGGAATTATGAAAGTTTAAATTGTTTCTTGAAAATTCAACAGGTAACTTAAACTTCATTAACTCTTGCTTGCAGAAGTTTGCAAATTGAAAGATTCCAAGCTTAACTATACACTTGCCATTCGCTTTAACTAAACATTCTTAAGCATGAAATGTTATGAAACGATCTAGAATCAGCGGATCAATAAACTGTACTTACAATTGCAATGTCCCAGCTTTATTCCTCCTGTTCGCACATCATTGAAGAGCAAAGTTGATTTTTAATCATTTCACAATAGCACATGCTGCTATCAATATGCAGTTCAAAATACTAATCGTTATTTTGCCTTAAGCACACAATAGCAAGATGTTGTGACCTTCTGTTCAACAAAACGCTATCTCAACTCTGGTCCTAAAAAATATTTAACGACTCCAAGATACTATTGAACAAATCACTAACATTGCAAGACTGCTCGTAGCTACACTAATCTCTTATCTTTAACAAGAATCTTCCCAAAAGAAACTGTACACTGCTTACATTTCACTGACCTCTGACTCACTGCCAGTGGTGCCAATTTAGATACACTTGAGAGAAAATAATGTGTCGTTAAGTCATAAAACGCATAAAGAAAAGGAAACTAAATTTTCGTAAGGACACATAAAACCAGAAGACTATGCTCGTAACAAATATTTGACATCACCAAGCTGCTCGTTTACAAATAATTAACTCTGTTAGTAGCCATTATTTGATATCTCTAAGCTTCTAGTTTACAAATCATTAACATTAAATGGCTGTTCGTAATCCCGCACGCCAATTAATTGTTCGGGCATAGGTACGAGATGGCACATTCGATCACCGTGATTTTTTGCATGCGTTTGGCAATCATTAATGGTCAGGTTTTGACGCCTTCCGATTCCCGAAATTCCGTTTCAATTAGGAATAATCGTCCAAAAACTTGAATTTTCAGGATGTTTTCCGGGGGTTAGGAAGGGGTCGTTTGTTACCTATTTCCTCCAAAGATCTTCAGCCGATCGCGGTGACACTTGCCACAGAGAAAGGGAGGGACATTATTGAGTGACGTGGGGTTGGTATCATGGTGATTGGTAGTGTCTTGTAAAAATAATGACCATTAAAAAACTGACCAATTTTAACGATAATTGAAAACATCCGCTCTCTATACGAGACTCGGGACAATTAGTTGTTCGGGTATAGCTACGACATGTTACATCCGATCACCGTGGTTTTTGGTATGCGATTGGACATCGTCCATGGTCAAGTTTTGACGCCTTCTGATGCCCGGAATACCGTATCATTGAGGAATTACAATTGAAAAGATTAAAATTGGTCCGTTTTTTAATGGTCATTAGTACTATAGGACACGACCAATCACCATGATGCCAACCCCATGTCACTAATTATTTATTTTTTTCAATTAAACAAATACACGCGCGAGCATTCCATTACGTTTGTTTACATTCGATAGTCGCAATTTTTCACGACGCGATTTGCTTGAGTTTTATAGTTCTTTTGCCGTCAATTTGAAATTATTTTTGCTCAGACTGATGAAAATGGAAGCGGAGCACATTGTAGGCACAAGAAAAACGTTAGAGTTGACACCGATAAGCTTTTTTTCTTGTTTTTGTTTTGCTTTTGTTTCGTTTATAACTGTAACTGCTGAAGTCGCGGTCGAGGTTAGCAATAGGGCGTCAATGCCGTTGCGGTCGAGGTTAGCAATGTGGCGTCAATGCCGTCGCTTGTCGCTTCGGTGAGTCTTGATGAAAAACGTGGTTCCCGATCTGAGTGTGTCTTCACGCTTTATTTACATGCAACCTGATCACAACCAACGTGATGCAAAACAGTCCATGATAAATTTTAGGCATTTCTTGTTTAGAATATTTCGTACTTTTGTTCTGGAAGTCATAAATTTTATGCGTTCGGTGTTTAGAATTTGTTATAATAGACGCCTTAATGAGCTTAGATTTTTCAACAATTTTGCTCAAAATTTGCCAACTATACCGGAGTTATATGTTACCGTTGGCGGCTTATCCTAGTCGCTAACCAGGTCAAGTCGCCAACAGTAACCGATAGCGCGGGTACATTTGGCGAATTTTGACCGACGCTGTTGCAAAATCGGAAGACGTCAAAACCTGACCATGGACGATGTCCAATCGCAGGCCAAAAAACACGGTGATCGGATGTGTCATGTCGTAGCTATGCCCGAACAACTAATTGTCTCGTATAGAGAGCGATTTTTTTCAATTATTATTATAATTTGTCGGTTTTTTAATGGTCATTATTTTTATACGACAAGACCAATCAGCATGATATCACCCCCATGTTACTCATCACGTCATTCCCTTTCTCTATGGCAAGTGTCACCGCGATCGGCTGAAGATCTTTGGAGGAGATAGGTAACAAACGACCCTTTTTCAAAATCCGGAAAAAACCCCTAAAACTGTAAGTTTTTGGACGATAATTCCTCAAGGACACGGAATTTTGGGAATCAGAAGGCGTCAAAACCTGACCATGGACGATGTCCAATCGCATGCTAAAAATCACGGTGATCGGGTGTATCATCTCGTACCTATGCCCGAACAACTGATTGTCTCGAGTCTCGCAAAGAGAGCTCCCCTCGGCTTTCGGCCTCGCTTCGCTCAAACGAGAATCTTCCCTAAAAAAACTGCACACTGCTTGCATTGCGCCTTACTCTTTATTGACCCCTGACTCACTGTTAGTGATGCCAATTTAGAAAACCCTAGGGTGGAAGTCAAGGGTTTTCTAAATTGGCCGTTTAGCGTCAGAAAACGTTGGACGAGAAGAAACCAAATTTTTTTTTTTTTTTTGATTGGAGGTTTAACGACCACCTTGAGCAACTCAATGGGCTACAAGCAGTCGCCCGTCCTTAATTTTGGGTCACTGGTTCCAGGGAAGGGAAAGAGCCAGTGCCGTAAGACAAACACAACATCCATGCCTCACCGAGATTCGAACCCGGACCCCTTACGGACGAATGATCAGAGGCCATCGCTTAGACCACTGCGCCACCGGGGTGGCAAAACCAAATTTACACAAGAACACAGAAAGTCAAAAGATTCTGCTAACAGATATTTCACATTTCCAAATTGCGCGTTTACAAATCTTTAACTCTGCTCGTAACAAATATTGACATCTCCAAGCTTCTAGTTTATACATCACTTGCTAAATACCCGTTCTTTAAACGTGATGATATTAAACATATTTCTGTAATACAGTATTTCATACCATACCATAATATAATTTGTAACATAAATTAATATAATAATAATAATAATACACTTGGTCGGTTTGTTCTATAACTTTACTATATCACATCGGTAATAAAATGGATTCAAATACATATTATTTATAACATGAATTTCTGCATCCTTATAAGATGCGAAGTGTTGTCATTTGCAATTAACCATTTTTGTAGCGATGAACGAATGAAAAAATAAAAAGAATATATTGACTTATGTTAGTGCGTCTTTGTACCCTGCGTTGGATGTTCTGGAATCATCCGCCAGTACTACCAAACTGTGTTTTTGAAAGAGATTTCGTTTGAAGGAAATAGTCCAGAAAACTGATACACAATTTCTATACATAACACTGCACAGTTCAAATTAACAGTAGGGATAATATCTTCAATAGAAAGAAAAGGCAGTCTTACTTGATTAAAAGTTTTGCGCTCCATGTAAAACTGGTCACCTCTAATTAAAACAAAATTTATTTGGTCTACTGAGAAAAAAGATTTTGATAAACCTACACCATAGCAAATTGCGTCAGTTAAAATGGCCATACACAGCATATTTCTTCGCTCTTTTGGGAAACACATGTCTGCCTGACTTATTCTGCCAGACGACACATACGCAATTTCGTTCATAATTGTAAATTTAAAACTTCAAGCTTACACGAAACAAATCAAAATACGTCGTTACTCTTCACTTTCATCGTTAAAATATTAATAGACAACATAACAAATAGTAATAGAAAACAGAACAAATACGTTGTTACTTTTATTATAAATGTACAATTTCGTTCGAAAATGTACATTTAAAATAAATGAAAAATAACCTTATAAACAATTGTGTTCGAAACTATACATTTAAAACCTAGCAAGTCAGATGTTTTTGGAAGCGTGAGCGGAATTGTGTTGCCATCGCTATTATCTCAAGGGGGAAACTTTTTTTTTCAAATTTTAATTACTGTAAAAATCTACCCGCATATTTGTATTTATTGCAGTCACCTTACCACTTATATGACATCACCGTTGCTTCGGTGAAAACGTATGTTGGTAATTTGATTTTGACTAAAAAAACCTTGACATTCGATATATCAAACGATAATATAAATGTTTAAAAGCAAAGCATAATATGATATAACGCTTATTATGTGATATTTTTAAGGTTTGTTTTGTTAAATAGATTTAGAACAAGTAAAAAAACCCTTGCCTTGACATTTGATATGTAGAATGATAATAAATGTTAAAATGCAAAGCATATAATGCTATAGCGCTTTTTACGTGATTTTTAAGATTTTTTGTTAAATACATTCAGAACAAAATATATACTGAGCAGGTCAACTCCAGTCATTCAAAACTTAGGGCTGGGCTTCAGTTGCTGAGCAACAATCATTGCAAAAAGGTCCTAGCGTTATCAAAGCTGGGTAATTTAAAAAACTCATTTCGACCCACTTAAATTTTCGTAGGAAAAACTCCTTTCTTAGTGCGCCTTTCTGTTGTAAAAGGAACATTCCTGCCAAATATGAAAGCTCTAAGTTAAGTAGTTTCTGAGATTCGGTGATGAGTCAGTAAGGGCTTTCAATTCTATATATGCAGATTAACATTAAAACACTGTTCGCAATCACGCACACCTCTTATTTGAAACAAAACCATCTCCAAAAAAACTGCTTATATCTATATTTAACACACTACTTATTTCTATATCTCACACACTGTTTATATCTATACTTAACACACTGCTTTATTTTATATTTAACAAAGAAGACGGAAGCTGAATTCTTGGTTATGTTACCTAAAAAGGAACCAACGTATTATAACGAAGTAAATTTCTCCGTCACTTTTGGTCTACGCCGGGATTCGAACCCGAGGCCGCTTATTCCGGAACAAGTCGCTCTACCAACTGAGCTACGCAGACGTTTTATTCTGATTCCTATCTGCCTTTATGTCGTGTGCGTCCTTCTGGCAGGTACGTCACATCTCCCCCTCCCCCGAAAGAGGGCCGGGGGCATGGCCCACGGGTCAGCCGTGACCATGAATCGTTGCAGGCAGCCATCCACTGTAGAACGTGCACTTGAGAACTCCCAGTCAAGCTGCTGTGTGGAATGCAACATCACACATTTTTATTTTTCGAAGCGCTGGAGAAGGAATTCTCTGATTTTTCCTGTCTCGCGGTGTGCAAATAACATCACACCAATGCGAGATTTTGAACGGCCGGGTCATCCGGATAGTTCGGGCGCCATTATAACGAAGTAAATTTCTCCGTCACTTTTGGTCTACGCCGGGATTCGAACCCGAGGCCGCTTATTCCGGAACAAGTCACTCTACCAACTGAGCTACGCAGACGTTTTATTCTGATTCCTATCTGCCTTTATGTCGTGTGCGTCCTTCTGGCAGGTACGTCACAGTATCAATTTATATTTAACAGATCGACGAATACTGAATTTCTGGAAGTGATATTATGTAAGAGCAGCTTAGAGCTAATCGGCGTATCATTTTACATTTAAAATAGAAGATGGATGGTATCAAATTCTACGGTGCAATTCTCAGGTCTGTGAAAACGCATTTCACACATCAACAATACCAGTTTCAAAATTATTTTTCCTCTTCGCCATTTACAATTGTTAGTGATATACAAAACATCGTAATTACGTTACCTAATGCAAACACCTCGCATTAAGGACCTGGAAATCCTATGGAAACTCCTGGTCAGGGTAACAAGCAAAATACAGAACCTATTTTCGAAATGGATTTTCGGAAACGTAGAGTTTGCGGGGAAAAAACAACAACAAAGCTCTGCCATGCCCCAATGGATTAATAATACAACTAGAAAACACGGAGGCACGTGGAATGGAAGATGCTGGTCATTCGTAGAATTAAATTACGCTAAACTAATTTTTCTAATCGAAGACATATAATGAAGTTTCCAGAGATAAATGTTTTATCCGGAACTCAGAGAGCCTTGCATTTTATTATATACAGTAAAGAAAATAAAACTATATGGAAATACATTTTTAACAGGACAGTCAGAAATAGAGATACCACTGAACCTCATATCAGTTAACTGCATTTTTCAGCAATAAATGTTCGAAATTGGGTGAAATATTCATTTCCGACCGTCAGATGGCAGGCTCAGAAAAAAAAAATATTTGTTAAAAATGACTTGTTAAAGCTGAGGGGCATATACGAAAATATAATTTAACTGCATAATTAAACAAGAATCATAGCTTTCTTTGACCAAAAATCAATATAGTTAGTTTTCCTAGAAAACTTAGAGGAAATTTTTGCAAATAACTTCAATTGTAGAATGCAGAAAGAATTTATCTAGCCCAACGTTTAGGATGTAGATATTGGACATCAAATAAAAATGTTTCCCATGTCATTTTGAAGGGAAATTTTAAATAATTGAAATTTGCAAGTGCATGCTACCTAACCCAGTATTATTTTTTATTGGGGGTTTAACGACCACCGTGAGCAACTCAATGGGATGTAAGCTGCAGTCTCCCATCCCTAATTTAGGTTTATTGGTTTCAGGGAAGGAAAAGAGCCAGTGCCGTAAGAGAAACACAACATCCATGCCTCACTGGATTCGAACCCGCACCCATCTCGGAATAATGGTAAAAAGCCAGCACACTATGCTACCCGGGTGGGACGGCTTGGTGTTATTCTTCACAAAATTATTTTTTCGAATCGGATTAAGAATTTCTTTGTGTGTTTGTGAATTTCGGTGTTTAACAACCAGAGCTATGTCCGGTGTCAATTTTAAGAGCCCAAGCCCGAAGCATCTCAGCCCGGGCCCAAAAACTATGACAAACCTGTTTCGGCACTACTTCCCTGTATAATTAACCGATGCCTTTCTCAGCTGTGGAGTGGGAAAGGGATGTTCAACTATTTCTATAGTTTCTTTGACCATTCATTTCTTTCTGAAATGCTTTTGGTTGCCAGGAATCAGGAAAAATAGGGAGGCACAACAATCTACGTTGTTCAACAGAATTAGCAGGGAGCTACCCCCTTGAGATAGGGTAGCAAAATTTCGTCAGCATGCTATCTACTATCTACAGTTCTTAAAGACACTTTTCCTTCGCCGAAATTTAGTAGTCCATGGCCTATGGTATTTGTTACCCAAGCCCGGAATGAATAGTCATGCCGAGTTCCCATCTAGACCCAGTTGCCGAAAAATTCTATTTAATAATTGGAAAGTGTAAATGAAAGTCTCGTGTGATAAATCATACAAAAACAGATTTTTTTAAAAGAGGAAGAAAATTCTGCCCCTTTCTTAGAGCCCGACCTCCAGAAAGCATTATGCACTCCCAAGCCCGGTTTGGGTCCGGGCTCAACTTCGGACTTGGGCTCTGCCCGTTTTAGCACTGTTAACAACCACTATTAGCGGCTGCAAAGGCTGTAGGTTGTCACCTATTCCTAATTCAAGGTCACTGGTTTGGGTGAGTGGACACATAAAAGATTCTTTCGAATTCGATTCAGATTTACTGTGTCTGTGTGTCTGATTCAGGATTTGACAATCACCATGACAGCTTGAATATCTGTAGGCATTTTAGAATTTCTGATTCAGGACCAACGGTTTCGACGAGGGAAAGTATAAACAAGTTAGTAAAATCATGCCATGCATTGATTATGATACGCTTTCCAACATACCAGAAATTATTACTCAAGTTATGAGGATAATGACTGTGGAATAAATCTCGCTCCTGTGTCCTGACCTTTGACCCCATTTCGATGATATTCAACAGAACCGGTTCAGTACACCTCAAGAATAACATACTAAAGTTTTGTCGCAATAGAAGCAGCTTTACGCAAGTTATGAGAATAATGGCTGTGGAATAAATCTGGCTTTTGTGCAATGACCTTTGACCCCAATTTGCCAATTTTCAATAGGGTTCGTGCCCAGGTAGTTTCCTACCACATACTGATATTTCATCGAAATCGAACCATATTTACGCATGTTATAACGCATAAAGGCAATGAAATGGATCCCGCTCTTATGGCGTGACCTTTGGCCCCACTTCACCTATTTTCAATAAGATTCGTCCCCTTGTGGTCCCCTACCACATACTAAAATTTCATCGAAATCGAACCATATTTACGCAAGTTATGACGCATAAGGGCAATTGAATGGATCCTGCTCTTATGGCGTGACCTTTGACCCCACTTCAATCATTTTCAATAGGGTTCGTCCCCTGGTGATCCCCTACCACATACTAAAATTTCATCGAAATCGAACCATTTTTGCGTGAGTTATCGTGGCGACAGACAGACGGACAGACAGACGGACGGACAAAGCTGTCGCATATACGCTTCTTCAACCTACGGTTGGAAGGCGTAAATAATCGAATTGGATTCATATTTGTGTGTGTGCGTGAGATTCAAGCTTAATAACCACCATAATCATATACCAACGCGGTAGGCAGTCGGTCATTTCTAATTCAGGGGCACTGGTTTCGGTGATGCGACCGACAAAAGATTATTTCGAATATTATTCATATTTTGTGTGTGTGTGTGTGTGTGTGAGAGAGAGAGAGAGAGAGAGAGAGAGAGAGAGAGAGAGAGAGAGAGAGATTTAGGATTTAACGATCCCCACGATCAGTTTCAAAGGCTCTCGATTATTTACCCATCTCTTATTCAGAGCCACTACTGTCGGTAGGGGGAAAATAAAATATTTTTTTCGAATCGGATTCATATTCTTTGTGTATGTATGTATGTATGTATGTATGTATGTATGTATGTATGTATGTATGTATGTATGTATGTATGTGATTCAAGTTTTAACGATCATCTTGATCACTTTCAAATGCTGTAGGCAGTAGCCGATTTCTAATAGAGGCTAAACCAAAATATTTTTTATAGGCTATACAAGACGCTCCCTCGATACGAGAATTTGTGAACACAAATACGACTTAAAATGCGGTCGTATGATTACAACTTGGACTCAGTTGGTTAGTGAGGGTATGTATGTATCTTGCTGGGATGACTCTCATATCCTGTTATCACCCAGCACTAATTTTCTAATGTTTTTCACTGAGAGCCTTGCTATCTTTTCCCATGGATTGACTTGTTGTGACGACAGTTCTCCACAATATATTTGCAATCAATGGAAACATTTCATGAATAAAATACTTCAATCATCCCCTACCGGAACCTTACCATTGCTGAGACCTGAGGGCATAAATTTTAATAATTAATCACGTTGTAAAATCTAATACTATTTGATTTTGTATCATGTTTGATATTTGCCAGATTACATTTGTTACTGTATTTACACTATATTACACTGCTGGACAATTGCTAAGGACGGATCATAAACGGCTATATAGCGCATAAAAAAGTATGTGTGGTTGGATGCCAAGTGAAATAAAATAATGTCAGAATACCAGGGCATTACAAGAAAGACAATTTATTGTGCTCTGAAATCCAGAAGGCTTTAGAACGTGTTCAAGGGACAAACAGGCCATTTTGTGCAGAATACGTAAACGTGAAAAAAATGCAATTACCGTCCGTAGGCGTTCCGGCGTAAGATGTCAATACGGGATATGGCCACCATGGAGGGCGATGCAAGATTCCACACGTCGTGTCGTGCTTTGCACAACATTGTCAAGCAGCTGTTGGGGTAATTAATCCCATTCCTCTGTCAGTGCACGGATGAGGGTGTCCTTGTTTAATGGAGGTCATTGGCGACCAGCAAGACTCCTTCCCAAAGCATCCCAAACATTTTCAATGGGATTCAGATCTGGAGAACGTGCTGGCCATACGAGGCGTTGAATATCCTCGCTCTCAAGACACTCATGGACAGCGACTGTTCGATGACATGTTGCGTTGTCGTCCATGAAAATGAATCTAATACCGACAGCACCACGGAACATGCGAACCTGAGGTAGCAGAACATCATTAATATATCGTTGGCCAGCCATAGTCCCAGTTGGAAGCACATAGAGGGACGTACGGCCATTGATCATGATGCCAGCCCATACCATGACACTACATGTTGGATATCGGTCCCTTTCCTGTATGTTTGCTGGACATTATGCAGTACCACTATCACGCAAGATCAGTTGTCGTCGACAATCAGACGATAGACTGTATCTACTCTCATCTGAGAAGAGGACAGCAGACCAGTCGTTATCAGTCCAAATGCAATGTTGATGGCACCATTGCAAACGGGCGGTACGGTGACGTCTGGACGATTGGATGCACACAACACGACGGCTGGCGTATAGTCCTCCTTCATGCAAACGTCTGGCGACTGTTTTTCGGGAGATCCGCTTGTCAGTAGCAGGCATAAATTGATTTGCTACCTCACTAGCTGTGCTGCGCCGGTGTCTTTTTGTTGATAGCACTATGTACCGATCTTCTGCAGGTGTCGTACGGCGAACACGACCTCCCCCGTGACGTTTGCTACACTCTCCATTTGTTTGAAATGATTTCCAAAGCCTTGAAACAACACTGTGGCTGACGTCGAACTCCCTGGCAACATCTGTTATTTTTCGCCCTTCTTCAGTCTTGCCAATAATACGGCCACGCGTAAAATTATCTAAGTGATGTCGGGAAGACATACTGAAAATTGCAAGTTCGTCAATTTATTCTTTCCCTTTCAACTTTGCGTTTGAACAACAACGGTCAACACGCGTCAAATCCTTTATATCTCTTATCAGCGCTATGACGTCACGAACAAGTTCGGCAATCCAAAATTTGCATACGCACAACACGTCTTACTGTATCCCGCACTTATGCTAATTTCACATTTTCCTGCCTTCCATTTTATGGTTGCTATCGTTGCTATTGTCATCCGTCATTAGCAATTGTCCGGCAGTGTATAATGTCTTAGATGTTCGATGTTCTCTTATTTTAGGTCTTTCTTTTATTTTTTAGGTTCAGTTTGCGTTTATGCTCTGTATATAATCATTATATCCTTTATTATTTGATTTCCCTTCTTATATTAATATGATTTCACTACTTCATTTATATTTATATTTTTTTCCATCTACTTTTACGTTTACTATTTTGTGTATGGCACCCCTCCCTTCTTACTTAACAATACTTTTCATGGTTACTAATCTTTTTGCGCACCCACATTGCCGCTGTCAATGTATATCGTATCTGTATATATGGCTCCATCTTTTACCCGAACGTCCATACATCTGAGGATGGGTCCAAGGTGGACCAGAAAGATCTAATATGTTTTACCTGTGTCTAATATATCATCTAGTTTTAAGATATCGTGCATCAAGGACGACTACCTTGGACTTTGCTTACACACTATAATGGAAAAAGTCACGGGACACCAATTCAAAAGCAAATGAATAGATCCGCTGCGTTGTTAAAATGCGTGGTACAGCTGTGAACGGTATAAAACCAAGCCTGCAGCTGACCGCGATCATATCGCACTGTGAGGTCGAGTAAAATCGTCCCGGGGGAGAGAACTGACTTTTAGAAAGGAAAGAATGTTGGGTGTTATATTAGTGAGTTGCCCTTAAAAGAAACCGAGAGGCGTTTATATATACCCAAGTCAACTGTTTTGGAGGTACTGAATACGTGGACGGCACATGACGTGCCTGAAGCAGCAATACGTACCAGCAGACCAAAGAAAATCAGAGATAGTGGACGTTGAAGCCTCAGGAGAGTCGTTACAGCTAATTGACGGAGTATTGCACAAGACGTCAGTTTACAGGTGAGTAAAAATGCTGGAACCTCGGTATGTACACGTACCATTCGTAGAGAACTTCATCCATGGGTTGCCGTCATCGTGTGGCTGCTCATAAGCCTTTCATCTCCACTGAGAATGCTACTCGTCGTTTAGCATGGTGTAAAGAACATTTATCGTGGACCATAGATCACTGGAAACGTGTCCAATGGACTGATGAATCTAGATACATGATCCATTAGTCTGATGGCCGTGTGTGGTTTGGCGGCATCAAGGGGAACGCTATTTACCACAGTGTAATGTTCCTACGGTCAAGTTTGGAGTTGACAGTGTACTCGTGTGGGGGTGTTTTTCTTGGTATGGTCCCGACCCATTGGTTATCGTGGACAAACCTGTTAGCCATCACGTCTACCTCGATATTCTGGATAATTATGCTCTACCAAATCTGTGGCAATACTATGAAACCGAGCCTTATTGGTACCAGCAGAATAATGCACCGAGCCACAAAGCAAGAACTGTTACGGCCTGGTTTGACGATAATTTCAAATCGTATGTGGACTGGCCAGAACAGAGCCCTGATCTTAATCCCATAGAGCATCTATGGGATGAATTAGAAGACGGCAAAAGATGTTTGGAACCAAGGCCTACTACTAAGCAAGAGTATGAAATGGAAGCGCATACCTATCGCTGTGTTCCAAAACCTTGTCGAAACCATGTCTCGAAGTGTCAGTGCATGCATTAAGGTCAAAGGTGGACCGACACCGTACTAATGTATGTCAATAAATGCTATGTTGTGTTTCTCTTCTAGGTGTTCGGTGACTGTTGTCAATTTAGTGTACATTCTAATTCAGGGCCACTTGTTTCGTGAGGGGACATATAAAAGATGCTTTCGAACTGGTTTCATATTTTCTGTGTGGCTACAAATTCTGTAGGCATTTGCCCATTTCCAATTCAGAGCCAGTGGTTTTGGTGATGGAAAAGGTTAAAGATTTTTCGAATCTTCTTCATATTTGTGCGTGTGTGTGTGTGATTAGGGCTTGAACTCCTACCGCAACCAACTACATAGGCTGTACGCAGTCGTAATTAAGGGTCATTGATTTCAGTGGGGGGGACAGATAAAATATATTTTTCATATCAGATTCATATTTCCTTTGTGTGAGTGTGATTCGAGCTTCAACGACTCATACACCTCATACACGCGTCAACAAATACTCTAGGCAGTATCCCTTCCCAAATTCATTGCCAATAGTTCCTAGGAGGGTACAGATCCACAGCCACTTCATAGTCTCACCACCCATACATCATCAGGGGACACGAACTCCATCCTAACAGGGGCCATGTAACCATGGAGAAACTATAACCATCGACCACAGGGTGACCGGATTCATAAATGCAGCTATATCACGTATATAAGTTATGCTATAGGCTCGCATTTGTTTTGCAAAATGCATTTTGTTTCGAAATGCGTACTGAAAATAAGACTTCTGCCACAGGGTGACCGGATTCATAAATGTGAGAGCCTGGAACTATAGAAAACTATAACTATAGCCTTCGACAACACGGAACTATAGAAAACTGAAACTGTAGCCTACGACCACACGGAACTATAGAAAACTGAAATTATACCCTTCGACCACACGGTATTATAGAAAACTGAAACTATGGCCTTTGACTACACTGCTACCGGATTCATAAATGCAGCTATATCACGTATATACGTTGTGCTATATGACTGGACATATTGCCAGAAGAACGGACCACCGATTGACAACCGAAAGTTTAGACTGAATTCCGAGGAACAGGAAATGACCCAGAAGGAGACCCCATACACCTCATACACGCGTCATCAAATACTCTAGGCAGTATCCCTTCCCAAATTCATTGCCAATAGTTCCTAGGAGGGTACAGATCCACAGCCACTTCATAGTCTCACCACCCATACATCATCAGGGGACACGAACTCCATCCTAACAGGGGCCATGTAACCATGGAGAAACTATAACCATCGACCACAGGGTGACCGGATTCATAAATGCAGCTATATCACGTATATAAGTTATGCTATAGGCTCGCATTTGTTTTGCAAAATGCATTTTGTTTCGAAATGCGTACTGAAAATAAGACTTCTGCCACAGGGTGACCGGATTCATAAATGTGAGAGCCTGGAACTATAGAAAACTATAACTATAGCCTTCGACAACACGGAACTATAGAAAACTGAAACTGTAGCCTACGACCACACGGAACTATAGAAAACTGAAATTATACCCTTCGACCACACGGTATTATAGAAAACTGAAACTATGGCCTTTGACTACACTGCTACCGGATTCATAAATGCAGCTATATCACGTATATACGTTGTGCTATATGACTGGACATATTGCCAGAAGAACGGACCACCGATTGACAACCGAAAGTTTAGACTGAATTCCGAGGAACAGGAAAAGACCCAGAAGGAGACCCCATGGGAGATGAATGGATGATATCGAAAGTATGCTGGAGTGACGTGGGGGAGACAGGCTCAAAACAGACAATTGTGGAAGAATCTTGGGGAGACCTTCATCCAGCAGTGGATTGATAATGGTTGTTGTTGATGATGATATAACGTATATAAGTTATGCTATGTCCGGTATATAAGTTACGCTATATAACGTATATGAGTTATGCTATAGGCACGCATTTTTTTTAAATGCATTTGGTTTCGAAATGCGTACTGAAAACAAGCCTTCTGCCACACGATGACCGGATTCACAAATGTGAGAGCCCGGAACTATAGAAAACTATAACTATAGCCTTCAAAAACACGGAACTACAGAAAACTGAAACTATAGCCTTCGACCACACAGAACTATAGAAAACTGAAATTATACCCTTCGACCACACGGAACTATAGAAAACTGAAACTATAGCCTTCGACTACAAGGAACTATAGAAAACTGAAACTATAGCCTTCGACTACAAGGAACTATATAAAACTAAAACTATAGCTTTCGACCACATGGAATTATAGAAAACTGAAACTATATAGCCTTCGACCATACTGCGACCGGATTCATTAACGCATCTATATCACGTATATCATCATCATGATCGTCAACCATTATTAATCCACTGCTGGACGATAGTCTCCCCAAGTTTCCTCCACAACGGTCTGTCTTGTGCCAGTCTCCTCCATGTCACTCCCGCATACTTTCGAATTTCATCCACTCATCTCACATGTGGTCTTCTTCTGGGTCTTTTCCTGTCCCTTGGAATCCAATCTAAAATTTCGCCTGTCCATCGATGGTCTGTCCTTCTGGCAGTATGTCCAGCCCATTGCCATTTCAGGGATTTAACTCTGATCATGATGTCTTCCACTCTCGTCATTTTTCGGATCCACGAGTTCCTCTTCTTATCTCTCCTTGTTACACCAAGCATGCACCTCTCCATGCTGCTTTGACTTGTCTGCAGCCTTTGTATGTCTCTTTTAGTTAAGGTCTACGTCTCTGCACCATACGTAAGCACTGGAAGGATGCATTGATCAAACACTTTTCTTTTAAGACATAATGGCTTATTGCTCTTGAAAAGTATGCTTTTTCTTCCAAAAGCTCTCAAGGCAAGTTTTGTACGCCGATTAATTTTTTCATCAATGTGATCCTCACTTGATATCTGCTGTCCAAGAGAAACGTAAGTGTCTGTTATCTCCAGCTTTTCTCCATCAATTGATAAAACTTCATTTCTTGTAAAAGCATTGCACATCACATTTGTCTTCTGAAAGTTCATTTTTAATCCCACTTCTTTACTCTTGTCAGCAAGTTCCTGGATCATACTCTGCAGCTCTGATGGGGTAGTTGCAAAGATGACTATGTCATCAGCAAAACGAAGGTGGGTTAGATAATCTCCATTAATCTTTATCTCTTTGTTTTCCCAGTTCAGTGATTGAAAGACATTTTCCAATGTGGCATTAAAGAGCTTCGGAGATATGGTGTCATCTTGTCGTACTCCCTTTCCAATTTTTATTTGTGTTGTAGTTTCAAACAGCCGAATCTTTGCACTTGCATTTTCATAGATGTTATTAATAATATTAATGTATGCATCTTCAATACCGCAGGATTTATATACGTTGTGCTATATGACTGGACATGTTGCCAGAAGAACGGGCCACCGACTGACAACCGAAAATTTAGACTGAATTCCGAGGGACAGGAAAAGACCCAGAAGGAGACCCATGGGAGATGGATGGATGAAATCGAAAGTATGGTGGAGTGACGTGAAGGAGACAGGCTCAAGACAGAAAAGTGTGGAAGAATCTTGGGGATACCTTCATCCAACAGTGGATTGATAATTTTTTATGGTGATAGGACGTATATAAGTTATGCTATAGGCACGCATTTTTTGCAAAATACATTTTGTTTCAAAATGCGTACTGGAGATAAAAACAAATATCCTTCCAAGGAAGTGAAATTTATGCTAAACATTTTGAACACATGATCTTCAAAATAAATGCGTAAAAATGTTCTAAGCAGGCACAAACTAATTTCTATACGCTATAATGGAAACTTTATACATTTCTAAAACTCGAGTTCTGGTATCAGAAAACAAATTGATATCACGTTCAGTAGCATTTCGAAATATATTTCGTAACTGAAGCTCAGGTAAATTAATGTACATTAACTTCAATAAAAAAAGCGATTATTGATATATATTATTGGCAAGAAACACGGAACGTAAATAATCGCTTACTGACACTGCACTGATAGATACAGGGGCTTGCTCTCTCCGATTCCTTCGCTGTTGGAGGCTGTACAAGTATAGTGACCTCGACTCGCCCTCTGAACCTTCTGGAGCACGAGGGATTGGTTGCTGATGATGACTCCAGCTGAGACATTAGTATGCAGTTCCCTGCCTTCGAAAGTCCACCCGGTCTCTGTAACCCAAGGATTGGCTCGGATGTCACATTCGAGGTAGACATCGTTCTGCTCTTGAATGTGGTAATGACGGAGCTTGCTGCCGAGACGGAGGACAAGCTGGGGAGCATCTAAAACAAAATAAGTCACAAAAGTTCAACAGAAGTTTTCTAAGGCGGACAAATGCAATACAAAATTAAAAAGAACTGCATTTAACAATGAGTAAATTGATTATATTATCGGCTTCAGCTCTAGTACTCTGAATAATGTTTTTATTACCAGTGTTTCACAATTCTAATTTATTTCAGTAACACTGGTAATCAAAACAGCATACAGAGTTGGAAAAGGGTCAAAAATGTTGGACCCGGAAGTCACATAATTGGACCCAAACCAGACTTGACCCGGAAAAATATGCTTTGAACTATAAATTGGAAACTCAGTTTATAATTGTACATAATCATGAATATGTATATATGATTATGTATAATTCTACATATAGTGTAAAATTCTGTATATACGGGGTTCGATTAAAATGTTCCGAGACTAACCGATATACAACAAAGACTTGCGTTACTTAAGTCTGACTATGATTTCCCTCAAGGTAGTCTCCTTGGGCAGCGATAAACCGCTGCCAGCGTTTTTGCCACTGTTGGAACGTTCCCTGGAAGTCGTGTTTGCGAATCGTGTTAAGCGCCGTCTGCGACTCGCGCTGTATCTCGTCCACGGTTTCAAAACGGCGACCGCTTCAGCTTCGGGAACAGAAAGAAGTCGCAGAGGGCCAAATCTGGCGAGTAAGGCGGGTGAGGAAGGGTAGTCCATGCTGTTGCGGCTGCAAAACTGGTTTGTTGCTAACGCTCTGTGAGCTGATGCATTGTCGTGATGGAGCAGGAAATCGCCCCTGAGCAACATTTCAGGTAGTTTGCGGCGAATGTTCTCTCCAAGACGCCGCAGAACATCGCAGTAGTGATCGTCTGGACCCGGGGGACGAATTCACGGTGCACAACCCTACGAATGTCGGGGACCACGATGAGCATGCTTTTGGTTGCGGGCCTTCTTCGGTCGTAGTAGAGATGCCGGTCTCTTCCACTGCGACGACTGTTGTTTGGTCTCCGAGTCGTAACCGTGGACTAAAGTCTCGTCCCCAGTGATAAACCCGCGACAGGAACATTTCATGCGTCTCCGTTCCCGATTTGCTTTGTTTTACGCAGAATTTGATGTTCACTCTCTGCTGTAGTTTGCAGCCCATACCGAAATCGCAGCGGTGTTCTGCACGTGGTCACCAAATATCGTGTAGGACAGCTACCGATTTTCTCAGAACGGACCCACTCGGCACAATGACTCATGAAGGTCTCTGCCCTCGACCGCTCCTCGCGCATCCGCGTATTGCCATCTGTTGGCGCGCTACGTAACTAGTCTCGGAACTTTTTGATCGCACTACGTATTATGCATGATTTACCCATACACAAACACACAACGTGTTCAAAAAGAATCTTCGCTGTATCGAAAATCTCTAGGTATCGTAGGTTTTATAGAAAGTATACAAATGTATTACGGGAACGTGTAATTTGCTCACTTCCTTACGGAAAGTGTTGAAACTGTCATCCTTCACCTAATCTAACTGTTTTACACATGTTTTCAAACACATCTGCGGGACTTAAAAGGTCCCTCTGCAGTAATGTTAAGGCTGTTCCACTTAATTTTGATAGTGCCACAGTCAAAATTTTTGAAACTTGTTGTACGTTTAATTTCAGTTTTTGCTGTTTTCTTGGTAACATATCAAGCTTCAGCACATGTTTCACAGAAACACCTATTTTCACAAGATTATGATGAGTTGAAAGTTTCCAAAATATGGATGTTGATTTCATCATTGCCCCTCAGAAGGTTGGTGGGTTGATTTTTATTTCGCAAGGGTCATATGTGGCCAAAGAGCGCCAAACACAAGGAAATCAAACAAACAGTATTAAAAACGTGGTAGAATGCTTAAAATCTGGCTGATTCAGTAAAAGTGAAAAATGAAAATGATGGAAGGGCTAAAAACTAGATACGTTTAAAAAAGGCAATTTGTTTTAAAAAAGGAAAGGCAGCGGCAGTATTGCAGTGGTCATTAAGGTGCGGCTGCAGTGTAGCGGTGTCCTCGTCCAACAAAGAAGAATGAAAGAAATGAAAACGCACATCACGAAAACGAACACAACTACACAGAAGATGAGTGACAGTGAGTCTACAATTGCACTTCTCATACATCAGCGCAGTGTCGCCACACAGCAAAAAGCCGTGAGTGAAACTACAATGCCCAATGCAGTGACGCGCAAGCACAACTTCCTCCCTACGGTTCCGACGATTTCCAGATTCCAAGAATAGGTTCAATACGATGCAGTTTATTTTCCACCTGTTGGTCCCACAGACCCTGCCACGTTCGCTTGATATGATCGTGAACAGGAAGGCGGAAATCCCGGTGAAACAGTGGCAAGGGTGTGACTACCAAAGGCTAAGCAGATCTAGCAGCCGCATCAGCACACTCGTTACCTGAAATTCCAACATGGCCGGGAATCCAGCAAATTATTATCTGGAAACCGGCCAGAAGCAAGGGACGCAGCAAACGCCTCACGCCAAAAAAGAAAGGATGGTCAGATATGTCGGCAGAAGAGAGGGCATCCAGTACACTCCAATAATCCAAATATATAATAGCTCGATGATGAGTGCTTGACTGTAGATGACAAAGGGCGAGGTAGACAGCATGCATCTCGGCCGAAAAAACCAAGGCCTCATCTGGGATCCGCGCTACAAAGATGTCATCAACACAGACAGCCACTGATCCAACGACTCCATGCATCTTGGAGCCATCAGTAAAACCCCTCAGAAGGAAGGAACACTCATGAAATCAACATTCACATTTTGAAACTTACATCTCATCACATGCTTGTGAAAATCGGTGTTGCTGTGAAACATATTCTGGTTTCTTAATGAGAAGAAACAACTTCCAGCATTCACTCTTTCCCTTTCTGTTCTCAACCAGCACGTATTTGTTGGCCTCGATGCCTTTTTCAATCTCCTTAACCTTAAATCCATCCATATTAACAAAACACGGCATTAATTCCGACACCACATGCAGTGGAAAATCAATGTTGGCACGTCAAACAAAAACCTCTGAATGCTGAATGCAAAACATGAAATGTGAAAAGTAACTCTCAGTCTTACAATGTGGCACTGGCGGTGTGAGAGAGTGAATCATCAGAGAAAGCAGGCGACAGGCGTTTGCCTGCACCTTACCCCGGACAATCGCTCTGAAAGCAAACGCAAAGGAAGCATCGTCTTACGATTTGGTGCGGTGTATCTAATGTCTGCGCCGTATTGTCGGTATGTGTAAATCTTAGTTGCTTTAAGAAAGAGACGACAATATTTTTGTATGCATGACAAGTCATTTATCACTGCGTGGAGGCCAGTATCGAGCGCAAAAAGATCCACAGTGCCCATTTTTTTTAATACGTTATTTATCATTTCAAAAATGAAACGGAAGTAAATCCGGCTGGAAATCGGGTAAGAAACAGCTTGACCCGACCCGTTTGACCCGCTAGAAATTGTCTACCCGTTGACCCGTGACTCATCTCTATCTCTGGACATGTTGTATATTACACCCTTGCTTTCGTTGGGTCTGAAATCAAAGAATAGTGGGTTGTTTTCGTACAATCCTTCATTGAATCTCGAAAAAGAAACAGCATCTGGGGAATTAAGGCATCCCACTACGTTAAGGCCATTTTTTTTTTGGAAAAATGCAAGAATGGGTAATTATTATTAGGAAGGCTAACACACAAAAATACATAAACGTTGAGAAAAAATAATCTCAATATAAACTTTCAAGAAATTGGGAAATTTGGGAAATAATTTAAGGAAATATGTCATTTACGGTAAACGTTCTAAATAAAAAAGTTACAGATACATGATGGCATTTTTTGCATCAGTATATGCGCATGACTATTATCTATGCAGTGAACTAAAGGGTAAGTGATGTTCCTAAACACTGCTGAGACACACTCATTCCTACATGCATTAGTGTGAATTTTTGACAAATTTCTTCACTATGTTGAATGTAAATAGCTATATTATTAACTATGAACTGGCAACCAGCAAAACGTTTATTTCATGGCATACACAACATTGTATGAAAGTAGTATACCACGTTTCATCAATGTATTTACATACCTTTTGAAGTTATCAGGTTTTCTGTAAAGAGTTCAGGACGAAAATCACATCGTGCAAAAAACGCATTTCAAATGTAACTTCCCGTTCGTTTGACACCTGTGTTTAGATATTCCGATCGCTATAACTCTGTTTCTATTCATCGTAGACAAGAAACAAAGACAGTTTTGTAATCTTAAAGAATGGGGCTTTAAAATGAACGCATTTTTTAAAAAATGTGAAATTTGGCCCAAATCTACCTTTTCAACGTATCCCTTAAAGGTTTTCGTGACGATTCTTTTTATAATCACAGGACTACGTGAAAAGTACGCCGCTGGCCCAGTGGTCTTACAAGCAAGATTATGTCTAATCGTCTAATACGGGTTCGAACCTAAAAAATGGGTGATGTACTTGTTCTACATATCTCGATTTGCCTATTTCCTGGAATCAGTGATCCTAAAGCAAGGATAGGCAAACACTTATATCCCTTAGAGTTGCTCACAGAAGTAAATAACACCTTCTCCCCTAACAACACAAAGGGGAAAAATTCACCTTTAACGTTTCACTTATTTTTACTTTTCACTAGAGAATTAACGACCACTGTGAGCGACTGAATGTGCTATAAGAAGTCACTCATTCCTTATTTAGGATCACTGGTTTCAGGGAAGACAGAGAGCCAGGCCCGTAAAGCAAAGACAACATCTTTGCCTCACCGGGATTCGAACCCGGACCCATCTCGGACGAATGATCAGAAGCCAGCGTCTAGACCATTGCGCCAGCGGATCATCTTCACTTATTCCGAGAACATTTTTAGGTGACTGTTACCAGGGCTTCAGATATTTTTTTTATTTTACTCCAGACGCTTTAAGAATTTATGATATTAACATTCCTGAAAGTTCACATAAGATTTTGCAATCCCCGTTATTAAATATACTGATTTCGTTAGGTGACGAAATGAACTAAGCAGCTTTAAGTGGCTGCAATGAAAAGAACACATTTGTGAGTAGTAGAGACACTTTAAAACTCAGCACGGTTACATTGAGAGAAAAATGTATAGCTTTCAATAATTCTTAATAAGAAATGGAAGTTGTCTAAGCATTGCTTATATATTTTCGAAATCTGAGTTTTAATTTCTAAACTGCTACCATTTTCATACCTTAGGCAATTTTTGTGAACAACGAAATCCAATGACAAATAAATGGGAGTATTTGTGTTGTCATATACACTGAAAAGCAATTGAATTAGAGATACCTGTCAAGTAACGTGTAGCACCACCTTTCGCTCTGATGACGGCGGCGATTCGTCTCGGCATGGACTCGACAAGACACCGAAAGCGTTGGGAAGCCATACGGATTCACGACCCCTGAACAAGCTCCCACAGTTCTCGAAGATTTGATGGAGCGGGGTCAGAGCTTCGAACATCTCTCTCGATGGCATCCTAGGTGTGCTCGATTAGATTGAGGTCAGGTGACCTAGCTGGCCAAGGAAGAGAGGTCACGTCGGAGGAGTGTTCATCCAACCATTCGGATACAAATCGGGAGCGATGGCACGGTGCATTGTCTTGTTGCAGGATGAGGTCCCCAGTGGAATATTGAAGACACACAAACGGGCGCAAACGGTCGCCCAGGATATCCCGGTAACGTTGACATGTGAGGGACGATGTCACACGTACCAGGGGTCCCATTTCAGTCCACTTAAACAGTCCCCAGACGAAAATGCCAGCCCCACCATCTTGAAGAGTACCCTGCTGGCAAGAAGGATTCATCTCTTCATGTTGTTTGCGCCGTACCCGTATCCTGCCATCCGCATGTACCAACGTGAATCTCGACTCGTCAGTCTAGGCAACATTTTGCCACGTGTCTAGGGTCCAGTGGCGATGTTCCCGCGCCCATGCTCATCTTTGCACCCTATGATTTGCGGTCAGCAGCGGTACCCTCGTAGGACGATATCTTCTGTACCCCATAGCGAGGAGTTGGTTCGGGATGGTGTGGCTGCTTGCACGTTTTTGTGCACCAGCGTTAAATTGTCGAGTGATTTCTTGCACTGTGGCCCGTCTATCCGCTGTTACAATGCGAGCTAGCCGACTATGACCCCGCTCATCCACACACTGTTGTCCGCGGCAGCTCGCACTTGCAGGGATGGTTTTACCGGATTCGATGTACTCACGGTGCATCCATGACACAGTGGCTCGTGAAAATCCCAGTGCTTGCACGACTTCTGACATGGAGTAACCCATTTGTTGGGCCCCGACAATTTGCTCACGGTCAAATGCACTTAGATCCTTCGTCTTACCCATACTGCGTACGACTCTTACTGATTCCCGTCGCATTACTCCTTATATTGTCTGATCGCTGCATACGTCATGTAGTTTCCGTTTACAGGGCTGCCCACAGCGCCACATTTGCATAACGCCAGCTGTCTCTAATTCAATTGCTCTTCAGTGTATGCCACAATAGCAGCTCTTTGGCTAAAACCTGTCAAAAAATTCCAGTTTAAGGCCGACTAAAATAACTAAACAAATTGAAAGGATAAAAACAAATTCAATGAAAGTGACTATAAAAGCATTCTCACTCCTAAGCTACTGACATATAAAGCCCATGCTTCAATAACATCCGCCGCAACTACTCTCCAGGTAACGTCGAAACCAGTTGTAGATATTAAAACGTAAAGATTTAGTAATCAGGACATTCTAGGCGGAAAATTGTAACCATTCGACTGAAAATTTCAATAATTCGTTGATGTTAAAAAAAAACACAAAACAAAACTATGAACCGAAATATCTTTCTCCTTTGTTTCAAACACTCAAAATATTAAACCATATTAATTACTGTTAGATAATTTTTGTGCGAGAATTTTGCCATTTTTACTAAATTGGCCATGTGGAATGTCTGCTGGTTGATCAATCTCTGGTTAGTAAGACTTTCACTGAAGTTAAATTTTTATCAATTACCCTCATTCAGAATTTTTCGCTATTTTTGTGATCACTCAAGCTATATAAAAGTGCAAACATTTTTTAACGTGAAAACGTAAAAATAAGTGATAGTCCGACGGTGCAAGTTCTTCCAAACATGGTGGCTTCAGTATTATTTAACAACCAAGTTCTTTGATTTTTTGTTCCGTTTTAAATTGTCTCCGAAAGGCTCACACTGCTTTGAACGAAATGAAGCACCATTTATAAGACATAAAGCGATTCTTTTATCAATGTAGCACTCAGAATTTATTTGAAGATTCTTACACCAAACATTGACTGTGATCATTTCGAAATCCGGCTTATGGCACAAAGAAAAGTTTTGAAATACGCTTCTCTCCTAGGTTAAACTATGGTCAAATCGCCAATGTTGAGAAATGTTCGATGATATTTATAGTGTTAAATAAGATAACAATTTCTCGTCTTCAGTAGTCTTCAGTATAGAAAATAACAGCTTGAATTTGGCAAAAAAAAAAAGTGAAGTGAAAATTCGAACCCAATACTAAAGACTGTCTGAAACAATTCCTGTGAACATGATAACATTTGAGATAACTTTTGAGTCATGATAACTTTTGGTGTCCGTTGAAATAACGATGCATGACTGATATAATGAAACATTTCTTCAGGCTGTAACTAAACACACGAACTTTCTGGGTTAAGACTATCTGAAGAAATTCATGTAGATCACTTCACATTACCATTATTTTCTTCCATCGTCATCCCGATGTCCAGCAGATGAAAGACTCAAATTTCAGGCTAATTGTCCGAAATAAGTATTCCAGGTGAATCTGTGGCCCTAAGTTTCGATTAGAGCTTGAGCTTTCCGTACTATATTGTTTAAAGGATTCTTTTTTTTTTTTTTTTGATTGGAGGTTTAACGACCACCGTGAGCAACTCAATGGGCTATAAGCAGTCGCCCGTCCCTAATTTAGGGTCACTGGTTTCAGGGAAGGGAGAGAGCCAGTGCCGTAAGACAAACACAACATCCATGCCTCACCGGGATTCGAACCCGGACCCCTTACGGACGAACAATCAGAGGCCAGCGCCTTAGACCACTGCGCTGGCCTCTGATTGTTCGGCGGCGTTTAAAGGATTCGTCGACTGCAGAATTGAGTCAGACTGATCAGCAAATTTTTAAGTTTTCTAATATAATCAGATCTGTTCATAATGGCAATATGATTCGACTTGTCGGTTAGGGTATAATCGATAATACTGTTGCTCTAAACTTGCAACTTTCGACTTCTTCTAGCTTTAGGTGCTTACTAGAAGTGCACTTAACAGTGATTTTTATATGACATTGACAAAGGTAACACTTCCAATGAAGTGACAGTAAACTTACACGCCAATACAGCACAAAAATGTGTCGGATATGTATCAATAATGCTGCAATCTCTCATTTTCGTTACACTATCAGAGATATCTTACAATTACGTTTCAGCAACATCTATTTTGGAACATAACTCTTTGTACATATTACGGTTACGTTAAAAATAACATTTACCGATACTACTGTTTTATAGTTTCCATTGTACATAATTGCTGTCTTGATGTTACAATTCCGGCGATATTTTAGATTTTTGGTTTGACAACGGCGTGGATGCGCATGCGCATTTATGCTATTTCACCAAAGCACTCTCGTAGTCACATTTCCACGTGCTACTGGGATATTCTTTGATGATACTGTCTTACTGGAGTTAGCTATTAGTTGATTTAATATTTCAGCTTTTTTTATTGTGATTCAAACTCATCTGAAAGTAAGCAATTGATTTCATTATTATAATTTTTAAATTCCAAAAAGCATTTTATAAAATCTAAGTAGATGGTTGTGTTGTTCTATTAGTATACTATATCAGCATATTTTTACTTGAAGCTGAGACATTTCATATTGGAAGGTATTTAGAGAAATGACGAATTTTGTTTTCTTTCTTTTTTCGCTGAAATATAGTCTATTCCACATGCATAATAGAAATCTGACACCCTCATTAGGGACCGATTTTTATATCTTTTGTCATCAATATATAAACGCCGCCACTTTTCCCAATGGACAGCGGACTGCGTTGAACCTGTGAAGCGTAAATAACTCGTAATATGACTGTTGTTGCTTTTGAAACAGCTGTTGAGTGAAATATTTTTAATGTGATTTTACAAAGTTTATTAAAACTATAATGTTCCACGTAGTAAATACGTAACACTAATGTAGCGAAGTTATAAATATCTGGATGACTGCTTAAGACCCTATGAGTTGATCACAGTTGTAGTTAACACGGCGATTGAGCCAGCACCTCAATCGCCTCTTTTAGAAAGACGACTCATATTAATAAACTGAACTAACCTAGATGTTTGATTGGTCATCTTATAACCTCCTACCATGTACCCTCCATCGTTTCGAACCTTCCGTATAACAACTTTCCGACAGGCTGAGAAAAATGCTTATTCCGGATTTTATGCGAGAGTATTTTACGTTGTGCTGATAGATTGCGGATGAAAGTATTAATAACTCCTCTTATTGGACGTTTTAGTTTGAATGCTCCACTCTCGAATCGCCGGCCAACATTACATTCTCATACACAGCGGAACAGTAAAAAGTTTTGACACAGCAGAACAGTGAAAAGTTTTTACTCTTATGGCGTTAGGTTTACCTTAACATTAGCCATCGCCGCCCCGGTGGCGCAGTGGTCTAAGCGATGGCCTCTGATCATTCTTCCGTAAGGGGTCCGGGTTCGAATCCCGGTGAGGCATGAATGTTGTGTTTGTCTTACGGCACTGGCTCTCTCCCTTCCCTGGAACCAGTGACCCTAAATTAGGGACGGGCGACTGCTTATAGCCCATTGAGTTGCTCACGGTGGTCGTTAAACCTCCAATCAAAAAAAAAAAAAAAAAACATTAGCCATCAGCATCACTTTTATACTCTTATGACTTTAGGTTTACGTTAACATATATGTTGATACGTTATTCAAACTTCTGCGTTTCGTGAAGGAATCTCTAAAAAAATCGTATTCATTTTTTACGATTCCATGTTGTTTTACGATTTCATTTCTGTCCATTTCAGCTATTATTCAAGATATTGTTTTCGCATGCTGCTTTTTTCCACGCTCGATAAAAACAGAAATAAAAATATATTTCCATTCCCAGAATAACGTGTTTTTCTATGCTGTCCAGCTTTGGAAAAGAGAATCCTTATATATTTTTTTAATTATTTTTCGATATTGCCTGTGCTTACGTTATAGAATAAGGAGAGAAGACTCTCGACCTTTTCCTCCATACGAAGTTCAAAAGGAATTATTTTACGCCACGCTATAAAAAATTCCGTCTGAAGCTTCGTCTGCTCTGTTTACCAATTGCAGAACACTGCAAGAAGATATTTTCTTTTGTCACGAGACGCTGCGAATTTCCACTCTATTTCATACAGCCATGTACACAACAAAAAATCTGTCTTCCAACTCTCCTCAAATACTTAGCTGTGAGAATCGATATATATATATTTTTAAATGCTAATGTTAAGAAAAACTGCGAATAAAAACAAATATTGAGGAACGACGAAGGTGCATATGCTTTGGTGCAGGAAAAACAAAAAATAAAACTGAAGACTCACCTACTTCCAAGAACAATCGGATAATTCATTGGCAGTTGCAAAACCAAATTTGGAGCTTAAAAATAATTCACGAGCTACTACATTTCAAAGTTCAATCAACAGGATTGTAATACTGTTTAATACGTTTTTTTTCTGTAGCTTAAAATCTGAAACCTCAGCGCATACGCAAGTGCAAGCTTTATGCTCTATAGTAATAGTTAAATTAAAACTATTATCTTAACATGAAATTTGTTTCCTTGTAAGACACTAACTCTGACCTTGTTAGGCTTACGTGAACGTCAGTTATCAGCTTCCCTCTAATACTCTTATGGCGTTGGGTTTACGTTAACATAAGCCATCATCTTCACTTTAATACTCTTATGACTTTAGGTTTACGTTAACGTCAGCTATTAGCTTTACTGTACGTTAACGTTAGCCATTCGCTTCACTACAATATGCATATAGCTTTAGGTTTACGTTAACGTCATCTATTAGTTTCACTGTAATACTCTTAGGGCCTTAGGTAAACGTTAACGACCACTGTTAGTTTCATTGCAATACTCTTTTGACTTTACGTTTACGTCAGGATCAGCTGCACTGTAATAGATTTATGGCTTTAGGTTTACGTCAACGACAGCTATTAGCTTCGTTATAACACTCTTATGGCTTTAGGTTAAAGTTAACGACAGTTGTTAGTTTCATTGTAACACTTATTGCTTTAGGTTTACGATAACCTCAACTATCAGCTTCACTGTAATACTGTTATGGCTTTAGGTTTACGCGAACGACAGCTGTTAGCTTCACTGTAATACTGTTACGGCTTTACGTTTACGTTAACGTCAGCTATTTACGTTACTGTAATATCTTTATAGCTTTAGGTTTAGGTTAATGACTCCTATTAGCTTCATTATAATACTCTTAGGTCTTTAGGTTAACGTAAACGACAGCTGTTAGTTTCACTGTAATACTGCTATAGCTTTAGGTTTGCCTTAACGTCAGCTATTAGCTTCACTGCAATATTCTTACAGCTTATTGCCTTAGCTGGATGGCTTAGAATTTCTTTTTCGTTACACCCTAATAGCTTCACAGTTCGTGCAGATGAAAGTCCCAATTATATATGAAACAGCTAATTAGGCACTTCACGAATAACGTTTAGGGAGAATTATTAGACAGTGGTTGCAAAGCCTACTTCTTAATTGACTCTAGTCATACAGTATATCACTTTTCAGACATTCACTCAATCAACGCAAACTTGTTCATACTAAATACACAGCTGGCCACCCAAAATGCAACACCAAGAAGAACACGAGATAGCAAAGCCAGATTTACTGGACACATAACAACAGATACAAAGATGAAACGATTGAGCTTAACAGGCCCGTGCGACTTGCGGAACACGCAAACATCAATAGTTCGTGTTGCCCCCATATCTGGCAATAACTGCCGCTACACGCCGCGTCATCGAACAAAAGAGGCTTTGGATGTGGGATTCGGGTATGTCGGTCCAGGCTGCTTCCACACGTTGCCACAGTTCATCAGGCGTAGCCAAGGGTGGTCTTTGCCGGGCCACTCAGTTACAGATCAGCGACCAGACGTGTTCGATGGCTGACATATCGAGAGAACAGGCGGTCCACGGCAGCAGTGATACCTGGTGGGCCGTGAAAAATTGTTGCACGATGCGTGCCACGTACGGGCGCGCATTGTCCTTTTGAAACGTGACCGCTGGCAGGTCCTGCAGGTAAGGGATGACTACAGGCTCCAGAACGTCGGAGATGTACCGGTGGCTGTTGAGTGTACCGGCGATGCGTACCAGAGGGGTGCGGGTGTCATATCCAATTGCGCCCCAAGCCATAACGCCAGGCGACGGACCGGTATGGCGGTGCATAATGCAGGCGTCATACAGTCTCTCGCCGCGGTGCCGCCACACGCTGATCCGACCATCGTGGTGTTGGAGGCAGAAGTGAGATTCGTCAGAGAAGACAATGTCGAGCCATTCCGTAGTCCAGGTGCGGCGTTCAATGGCCCACTGCCGCCGCACTCGCCGGCGGTGCAATCTGTCCGTCCCTCCTGCACCAACCGAATACATACTCGCCTCACTGTGGCTGGATGTCGTCCCACACGGGCACCGATGTCTCGGTACGATAAACCGCTGTCGCGATAAGCCACTATTCGTCCTCCGTCGAACTTCGAAGCGTGCTGGAATGACTGTCGTATTCTGCGTCGAGACATCAGGAAGATTCCCACGCACAGGTCCGGCAGCACAACACACACTTCCACTACTTACACTCCGCCTTCTGTGCACCCTTCTTATAGTGTTTCTCGGTGGCGTGCCGGGCGCACATGATTTGCATATGCCCTGCAATGCTAATCGTTTGCATGTCCTCTCGCGGGCGACGCATGCTGCGAATTTTAGGCCAATCGGATGCTTCCTTCTTGGTGTTGCATTTTGAATGGCCAGCACTGTATATTCAAGTATAACAGTCCTTTCTGCTCTTTAACAATCAGCAGTATACATGCACTTCTGCGAGAGCTTTTCGACAATGATAAGTAGCAAAATGTTGAGCGTGATATTTAGAACTCCAAACACGTAGTGTATTCGAAAACGTCGTTAACATTACAGTGGGACTAAAACATTCAAAACAGCAGCTCTTATCTCTAACTTGAGCATGTGTCATTGAATTCTAAGGCATTGCCAGGGTTGTCAAACCCAAATTCTTCGAGAGAGGAAACTGTGGAGTTAAGATTATAAAAGTGTTTAAAGTGAATAAACCAAATGTACATAAGAAAAGAGGAATACAAAAGGAAGGCTAAATTAGAATATACCTAACAACACATACAATGTGTATATGTGTGTTTGTGCTCCTGAACCTAGTTTATGAGTAACTCACCTACAACCCAATTGAGCGTTAATGAATTTTGCAAAGATTAAGCAAAGAACTCTGCCTTTTTTCTTTGCTTAGCATTTGTAAAGCTGATTGACAATAAGCTAAAAAACTACTAAAGATTGAAAATTAAAGATTGCATTCCAGAGGCCAAGATGTCTGAAGCATTGTGTTTTGACCTTTCGCCCAAGATGGACCTGGCTTCGAGTGTTCGTTTAGCAACATTGACTCAGTATTTCCTTGAAGCCACTGGTCCCATTAAGAATGAGAGATAGCCTGTAGTCTTAAAATGTGTTCATAATGGCAGTTAAACCACCTAAACAAACAAGCAAAAAATGCTAAAGGTAAAAAGTTCTCTAAATTCATTTTTATCGGTATGGAGGAAATGCTACTATTTTGAAATTCCATACCTGCAAAGACTCAAATCCTTTTCATAATGTTTTATACAAATGAATTCGTATTGTTTTTATACAAATGAATTCGTATTTTTGTTTATTATAAGTTTGAGCTGTCGAGAAAAATACCAGTGAAGAATGATCATGGTAGTAATTGTAGAAGAAGACTGAAGAATATAGTTGTTCTGTCCCTGTGGCAGAGTGGTCAGAGGCGTTGGCTTCTGATCATTCCTCTGAGATTGGCTAGCATTCTAGTCTCGGATGAGGTGTGTGTGGAGTGCTTGTCTGAAGGCTCTTACTTTACACGTTCTTTGAAACCACTGGTTCAAAATTATGGGGGTTGATTGCTTATAGAATTATAAATTGTTCACAGTGAACGTTAAACCACAATTTACGTACTTAACTTACAATTTGAATTTCTGTTCTGTTACGTACATTACTTACATCTCGTTACAAAATTTTCTCACTGAACGGCACATCGTCTCCGAAAATAGCTTTTTACGCTTTCCAACCGTAGGTTGAAGAAGCGTATATGCTCCAGCTTTGTGCGTCCGTTCGTCTGTTTGTCCGCACGATAACTTGCGTAAATATGGTTCGATTGCAATGAGATTTTACTATGTGATAGGGGACCGCTGGGGACGAACCCTAGTCAAAATGGGTGAATTGGGGTCAAAGGTCAGGACAGTAGAGCGGGAAATAATTCCATTGCCTTTATGAGTCATAACGTGAGTAACAATGGTTCGATTTCGATGAAATTTCAGTATGTGGTAGGGAACCACCTGGGGACGAACCCTATTAAAAATGGATGAAATGGGGTGAAAGGTCAGGACATAGGATTGTGATCCATTTCCATCGCCCTTATCCCATATTATTAAGGTGGACCGTCAAGTAATTTTGCTTCCTATACTTCCAATGGAAAAACATTTGTACACATTTCCTTTACAAATTAATGTTTTCCCAAGGATGAAAATTTGAACATCGATTAAATTAACTTCATATTATAACTTGGAATACTTAATATTTTCTAAAACATAACCATAATTATATTAAAAATGAATAACTTTTCCTTTGGTGGTGTTGATGTTCTTACGTTCAAGTTTGGATCTGGCAGTGTACTCGTGTGGAAGTGTTTTTCGTGGTATGGTCCGGGCCCATTGGTTATCGTGGACAAACCTGTTAACCAGCACGTCTACCTTGATGTTATAGACAATTATGCCCTACCAACTTTGCCGTGATACTATGGAGTTGAGCCTTGTTGGTACCAGCAGGATAATGCACCGAGCCATAAAGCAAGGATTGTTACGGCGTCGTTTGAGAATAATTCCGTATCGTGTGCGGACTGGCCAGCAGAGAGCCCTGGTCGTTATCCCATAGAGCACCTATGAGATGAATTAGAGCGCCGCATAAGAAGTTTGGAACTACGGTCTACTACTAAGCAACAGTTAGCGGCAGTATTATGTACTATCGTGTATTCCAAAACCTTGTCGAAACCATGTCTTGAAGGGTCAGTGCATGCATTAAAGCCAAAGGTGGATGAACACCGTACTAATGTATGTCAATAAATGCTATGTTGTGTTTCTCTTCTAGGTGTCCGGTGACTTTTGTCAATGTAGTGTGCGTGTAGCCAATTATATAGCACGTCACTCCCATGTTACGTTTAGTAGATTCTCTAAAGGAAACTGTGACAAAGCAAAAAGTTCGAAATCATAAACTCCTTTCCTATAGCAAAAAAACACTTCAGGTTACCAACGTGGAAAAGGAAGAGGAACACTTGAAGTTTTACTTTACTTCAAATTATGACTACCCTTGTCTTAATCAAAGTGGTAGTGGTATATCCAGGAGCGTGAAACTCGGCTTATAGGTTTTCCAGTTCTGTGACACACAGAAAAAGAAACGCATGTACTTACGAAAGAACAAAATATTCTGACATATAACGGGTTACAATAGACTTTGCCTGAACCTAGATTTTTGAAGACTTAAAACAGGATGCTCTCTCTTGCCCTCTTTCCCAGAGACTCCCACTCCATCAGAATTTTAGGAAGTCTCTCCGACTATACATTCTCCTTACATTACCGAACCATTGCAATCTTCGCATCTCAATAGTTTCAAGAATGTATACTTTAACACATATGATATCTCGAATTTTTGTATGACGCACCTTTTCACATCTGGAGTTTCTAGCAGAAGGCTACCAAAAGTCCATCTATGTAGCGAATAATCTTTGTTGATGTCTTTTATTCAGTGTCCACGTCTCCACACCATATAAAATGATAGGTTACTCTGTAAAATTGCAGAAAAAGTGTCTTTTTACATTTAGACATTGACATTGCTTCTCCAATGAACAGGATTCAAAGCAGAAGTAGCTTTCCTGTCCTCTGCAATTCTCCGATCAATGTCCTGATGACATGTGTCATCCTCATGTATTATGGATCCGAGATATTTAAATCCCTCAGCTGTTCTCAATGTAATACACTGGCTTGCAAAAATTAAGGACGAAGAAGAGGAACTAGCATAACAGCGGATTGAGCAGTCAGAACGGACCGAAAGACCACTCAGAAGATAGACTAGGGTCCGGTACGGTAGGGCATGCGCATATATGCAGCATGACGTAGGTGTGGTAGTGTCGGAAGGGTATAAAGCACACGGGCAATGTACGCTCAGCAATTCGGTGAAAGTTATTGCACGGTGTACATCGGTTTTAACGACGTCGAGTTGCTGCCACCGTGTGATATGGCCAACAGGTAATCCAGTAGACAACATCTGGATGACTTTACCCGAGATCGCGTCATTGGGAATTTGGAAGAAGGTCGAAGTCTGACTAGTAAGGCCGAGGAGTTCTGGATCGCTCACAGCATCATTTCACGAGCTTGTAAGGCATTTCAAACGACAGGAACAGCTGTCCGAGAGTTTAGTAGTGTTCGTCCACAAGCAACCACGGCGGCGGACGACCGGTATATTATCCTACAGGCGAGAAGAGACAGACGGCAGACACCGGGAGAAATCGCAAGGCACATGCAACAGACAACTGAACTCCGTTATCGCGTTTTACCGTGGCAAGCAGGCTGCACAAAGGGGGTCTATTTGCACGACGATCAGTGCGGTGTGTGCCATTAACGCCTGCTCATCGGAGACGGCAGTTTCTCTGGTGCCAGGAACACAAGAACTGGACACATCAGCAATGGGGTCGTGTTCTCTTTACGGATGAGAGCCGATTTAGTCTGACGAGCGATTCGGGACGTATACACATCTGGAGAGAGCAGGGAACACGCAATCACACCTCCAATATAATTTAAAATGACCATTTTGGAGGTGGCGGAGTTCTCGTTTGGGGCGGTATCATGCTTGGTAGCCGTACTGACCTCCACACCTTCTAAGGAGGTTCAGTCACTGGTGTCCGCTATTGTACCGAGGTACTCCTGCCTCACGCGCGTCTGTTTACAGGTGCTGTGGGTCCTGAGTTCTTCTTCATGGATGACAACGCTACACCTTATCGTACAGTGGTTCTGTCGCAGAGCTGTTGGATAGTGAATATATTAAACGCATGGATTGGCCCGCAAGGTACCCGAACCTAAATCCAATCGAACACGTGTGGGACCTTCTCGGGAGACGCCTGCCAGCACGTCACCAGCCGCCAGCAACGTTTCCGCAGCTGCGATTGGCGCTACAAGAGGAATGGGCCGCGATGCCTGAACAGATCCTTGACAACCTCGTCCTCAGCATGGACAGACGTTGTAAATCCTGCAACGCAGTCAGAGGTGATCATATCCCCTACTAAAGACTGGATTTTTCTTGGAAGCCGCCTGTGACAGGAACGTGTGTGTCTTCTGTCCAGTTGTGCTCGAAGCTACCTTTTCAATAAAGTGCCTTTGAATCCTTTGGATTCCTTGTTTGGAACGTTTTGCTCACTTGTCCCATGTTCTTACATCTTAGGGATCTTATGGTATGATTTGAGTCGATGTGGAGCACTTCTGTACGACGTTACATTCGAAAAACCGTCTGGTCCCTAATTTTTGCACGCCAGTGTATTATAGATAATTTCAATGACATCTCTGGGATCATAGGGTAAGTGCTCAGTTTTGTTTTCCTTAATTTCAAGTCCCGAACGGTCATATTCAGAGATCCGTTTACGAAACATATAAGCTACGTCATCCTTATTTTCTGCCAAGATGACTTGATCATCCGCAAAAAGCAAAAAGTATACGAAGTCATTCTGAATCCGAAATATTAAATTTCCGCACTTCGCTGACCATTCTGTGAGACAAACCTCAGTATAGATCTTAAATAATGTAAGGACATACAGCATCCCTGTGAAAGACCTTTACTACTCACAAAACCCTCTGATAGTTGTTGTCCACATTTGATAATACATTTATCGTCCCTATATGTATATTTCTTGAAAAGCTCTGATTGTTTCTTCACCAGTATTTGCCATCCTCGAAGCCTTCCAAAGTAGTTTTCGAGGAACACTATCATAAATCTTTTTCCAAGTCAATGAATATTAATTCCACGCCTCTCAATTTCTCTCTTTGTCTTTCCAGGATCTGTGTCATTGTAATAATATGATCTATACATGATCTACCAGCCGTCAATCCATTCTGTTCCTCAATTCCTTCATACTGTTCTTCAATCCATCTTCGAATAATTCTTCCAAATTCTTTTATAAATGGATTTGTTACAAATGTCTCTGGAAGCAGTGCCAAGGAGAAAAAGGATGGAGGAGAATAAATCAAGTTTAAAAAATACAGGACTGGATTAAGTGATGGCCTTGGATAGAGAACAGTTGAGATAGACTAAGGCTGAACTATATGGTCGAGGAAATCCGCTTAGCAGTGTAAATTCCTGATGCTCTAGAATATGATATAGAAAACGATGTAAAGATAACTATCGCACGCACGGTCTCGCACACATTTGTTCTTTTTTTCTAGCATTATTCGGCGATACTCTAACTTTAGGGCAGCAAATTTGATTGTTCTGCTGAAAATAGCTATTTAGCCATCGTATTGTTCAATATCTGAAATTAAATACGCCAATTTGACATAGTGAACATACAGCATATAATTTACATATAATGCGGGTGCTTCGTTTGCGTTAACACTTTTTTTTTCTTTTGGAGGGTGCCGCTGTGTTTCTCTATTCTATATAAAAACTCAGAGCTGCCCCTACTAAATGGCACAAGTATGTATAGTTGGATAATGTAGGATTCCATATCCACAATATGAAAGCAAAGGTCTCACCGAAAATTCAAATTTAAGTCATGTTTTTCACTCAATTAGGCAGGAGTCTCCTATTCCTTACTTGTGACGGATATCTCTAATTCAACTTTCCTTTTGAGTTCCTGTTTTTTATGCAAAATTTGCAACTTCATATTATTTCCTCTAACTACTTATACGTTTGGGTAACGTTCACAAGAAGTAAAAATGAAAATGCGAATCTACGTCCGGGATATTGTGGATGGAGAGGTAAAAATCGCGGAAAGGCAGAAAATTTAGATACACTATGTAATCAAAAGTATCTCGGCACCAATTTTATTTTGATAATTTCCACATATACGCCACATACAAGTAATATAAAAAGACAAATGTTGCCAGTAAAACATCACAGACAAGCACGAACAGCAGAATAGGCCGTACAGCAGAGACAAGCATGAACAGCAGAATGGGCCGTACGACAGGTTAGTTGTTTGGTTGATTTTTATGGCGCAAAGGCCATATTTGGCCAAAGAGCGGCAGACACAAGACAATCAAACAAACAGTATTAAAAACGTTGTATAATGCTTAAAATCTGGCTGATTCAGTAAAAGTGAAAAATGAGAATGATGGAAGGGCTAAAATCTAGATACGTTTAAAAAAGTCCACTTGCTGTAAAAATGAAAAGACAGCGACAGTATCGCAGTGGTCATCTAGGAGACGCTGCAGCGTAGCGGCGTCCTCGGTCAACAAATGAGAATGAAATCAGTGAGAGCGCACATCACGAAAACGAACACAGCTACACTGAAGATGAGTAACAGTGAGTCGGCAATTGCACGTCTCATACATCGGCGCAGTGTCGCCACACAGCAAAAAGCTGTGAGTGAAACGACAATGCCCAATGCAGAGACGCGCAAGCACCACTTCCTCCCTACTGTTCCGACGATATGGAGATTTTCAGATTCCAAGAATAGGTTTAATACAATGCAGTTTATTTTCCACCTGTTGGTCCCACAGACCCTGTCACGTTCGCTTGATATGATCCTGAACAGGAAAGCGGAAATCACGACGAAACCGTGGCAAGGGTGTGACGACCAAAGAGGAAGCGGATCGAGCACACTCGTTTCCCGAGATTCCAAAATGCCCAGGAATCCAGCAAAAAAACCTGAAAACCGGCCTCGACCAAACAACGTAGCAACCGTCTCATATCCAAGAGAAAAGGATGGTCACGGCAATGCACAGATGACAAAGACTGAAAGACACTTAGGGAATCCGTATAGACCATAGTACGGTGATGATAACTCGACTGAACATGGAGAAGGGCGAGATACACAGCATGCATCTCCGCTGAAAACACCGTGGCAACAGCTGGGATCCGCGCTAAAGAAACATCATCTACACAGACAGCCGGGGATCCAACGACTCCATGCATCTTGGAGCCATCAGTGATAATAGGAGTGTAGTCAGAATTGAGGGCACAGTGTTCAGCAAAGAGCTGCTAGTACACGGAAGCAGGGGTTAATGACTTATCAAAGGACTTATCAAAAGTACGACAGATGAACTATGAACAGCAGAACGGACCGTGCGGCAGAGACAAGCATGAACCGCAAAATGTGCCGTATGGAAGAGACAAGCATGAACAGCAGATTGAACCGTGCGGCAGAGACACGCATGAACAGTAGAATGGCCCGTACGGCAGAGACAAGCATGAACAGCAGAATGGGTTGTACGGCAGAGACAAGCACGAACAGCAAAATGGGTCGTACGACATATCTCGGGGACTTTCAGCGTGGCAGAGCCATAGGATGCGATCTTAGCAACAAGTCAATTCAGAAACACTACCTTCCTGCTGCTGCACCGATAAAATGTAAATGATACTATCTTGAAGTGGGAACACCTTTGGGCAACAACAACGTTATTTCTATCTTTTAAGGCACGAAAAAAGACAAAGCCTGGTGGTGAAGTGAGATGGTACGACAAAATATCCTGTCCATTGTTGAAACATTCACTACCGAGTTCCAAAATGCCTCTATAAGCGACACCAGTAAATTTCGTCAAAAGCTCAAGGTGTCCACGGTCGAGTTGTCGCACACAAATTTAACATCAGCAAAATCAACCCCAAGCGTCGGTGTGGGTGATGTAAAGCTCAACTTGTAATCTGGACCTGTTGAAACACATTCTCTGCAGTGACATCACCAACTTAAAGCAGAGCACGAGCCTTATATTTGGGCCTGTGCCGGCTCAAGCCCGTGCGTTCAAGGCTCGGCCCGGCTTAAGCCCGTGCTTTTAAGACCCAGCCTCTCACTTACAGCTATTATTTACGCCCGGCCCGGTCAGGGATGTGCAATTTTTTGTATTATTTTGCCTTTCTGTAGGATTTTATTAAATTGTGGAAAGTAAATGAAATGAGATATTATTGAAAATATTTAGTTGAATGTAAACTTAAAAATATGAAAGAAACTTCAGCAATTATCGAAGAATCTAAGAATATAAGATTATTATAAGCAATTATAGAGAAAAAACACTAAGCGCTTTCAAAATCTCCCTTTGTTTGAACTAGTTAGCGGTAACACTACAAAAGTCAGTCCCTATACGGATTAGAGATGGGGAAAAAATCGATGTCGTCCTACTCTCTCATACAAACACACTCCACACCCCACTGCAGACGCCCCCGGTCTCCCATTCCACTCAAAAAACACACAGGCTCGGGATCAAATATTTTTCCTGTCAACAAGCCCCAAGCTGATTTTACAATCTTAATACCTACGAATGATGAAAACACTGTGCGTGCCTCACCTAGTCTTTGTGGTTACGTCCTGGGCTATGTCAAGGAAGTACATAAAGTTAGAAAAACAGTTAAATAGCATTGGAAATCGGTAAACACTGTTTTTTTATTTTTTTACCATTGCAATGAAAATAATAGGTCGACTTAGCACGGACGTAAGTGTCTGGGGAAAAGCACGGCCCGGCCCGGCCCTTGTAGACCTCGAACTGGAAGTCCCATGGATGAGTCTGCGTGTGCAGAACTCCAGGTGAACATTACCTGCCTGACTGTCTTGTGCAAACCTTGAAGTTTCGTGGAGAAGGCATCATGCTATAGAACAGTTTTTTACAGCTTGGGCTGAGGCCCCCTAGTTCCAGTGAAAGAGAATACTAAACGCCGCCACCCAAAATGGCGTTCCCATCCATGTTTGTGCTCCCATCATAAGGGCAACAGTTCAGTGAAGACACTTACATCTACAAAAAGAACAATGCCCCCCGTCTGCAAAGCAAAGTCCGTGCGGGTGTGGTTTGGTGAGATAGGTGTAGAGAAACCTGACTGTTCTGCATAGAACCCCGATCTCAATGCCCTGGAGAACCTGTGGGATGAATTGGAACGACGACTGTTCCAGTTTATCCCAAAGGTGTTCCATAGCCGAACCGCCGGACATCGGTGACTGACCTGACTAATGCTCTTGTGGCAGAATGGAAGGAATGACAAATACTCTTGTGTCAGAATGGAAGGAATTACAAATACTCTTGTGGCAAGATGGAAGGAATGAAAAATACTGTTCTGGCAGAATGGAAGGAATGACAAATACTCTTGTGGCAGAATGGAAGGAATAACAAATACTCTTGTGGCAGAATGGAAGGAATGACAAGTACTCTTGTGGCAGGATGGAAGGACTAACTAATGCTCTTTTTCCAGTATGGAAATAATGACTAATTCCCTTGTGCTAGAATAGAAGGAATTACTAACGCTCTTGTGTCAGAATGGAAGGAATGTCTCATGCTCTCGTAGCAGAATGGAAGGAATGACAAATACTCTTGTGGCAGAATGGAAGGAATGACAAATACTCTTGTGGCAGAATGGAAGGAATGACAAATACTCTTGTGGCAGAATGGAAGGAATGAAAAATACTCTTGTGGCAGGATGGAAGGAATGACAAATACTCTTGTGGCAGGATGGAAGGAATGACAAATACTCTTGTGGCAGGATGGAAGGAATGACAAATACTCTTGTTGCAGAATAGAAGGAATGACAAATACTCTTGTAGCAGAATGAAAGGACTAACAATTGCTCTTTCTCCAGTATGGAAATAATGACTAATTCCCTTGTGCTAGAATAGAAGGAATTACTAACGCTCTTGTGTCAGAATGAAAGGAATGTCTAATGCTCTTGTAGCAGAATGGAAGGAATGACAAATGCTCTTGTGGCAGAATGGAAGGAATGACAAATACTCTTGTGGCAGAATGGAAGGAATGGTAAATACTCTTGTGGCAGAATGGAAGGAATGACAAATACTCTTGTGGCAGAATGGAAGGAATGGTAAATACTCTTGTGACTGAATGGTAGGAATGACAAATACTCTTGTGGCAGGATGGAAGGAATGACAAATACTCTTGTGGCAGAATGGAAGGAATGACAAATACTCTTGTGGCAGAATGGAAGGAATGACAAATACTCTTGTGGCAGAATGGAAGGAATGACAAATACTCTTGTGGCAGAATGGAAGGAATGACAAATACTCTTGTGACTGAATGGAAGGAATGGTAAATACTCTTGTGGCAGAATGGAAGGAATGACAAATACTCTTGTGGCAGAATGGAAGGAATGGTAAATACTCTTGTGGCAGGATGGTAGGAATGACAAATACTCTTGTGGCAGAATGGAAGGAATGACAAATACTCTTGTGGCAGAATGGAAGGAATGACAAATACTCTTGTGGCAGAATGGAAGGAATGACAAATACTCTTGTGGCAGAATGGAAGGAATGACAAATACTCTTGTGGCAGAATGGAAGGAATGACAAATACTCTTGTGGCAGAATGGAAGGAATGACAAATGCTCTTGTGGCAGAATGGACGGAATGACAAATACTCTTGTGGCAGAATGGACGGAATGACAAATGCTCTTGTGGCAGAATGGAAGGAATGACAAATACTCTTGTGGCAGAATGGAAGGAATGACAAATACTCTTGTGGCAGAATGGAAGGAATGACAAATGCTCTTGTGGCAGGATGGAAGGAATGACAAATACTCTTGTGGCAGAATGGAAGGAATGACAAATGCTCTTGTGGCAGGATGGAAGGAATGACAAATATTCTTGTGGCAGAATGGAAGGAATGACAAATGTTCTTGTGGCAGGATGGAAGGAATGACAAATACTCTTGTGGCAGAATGGAAGGAATGACAAATGTTCTTGTGGCAGGATGGAAGGAATGACAAATACTCTTGTGGCAGAATGGAAGGAATGACAAATACTCTTGTGGCAGAATGGACGGAATGACAAATACTCTTGTGGCAGAATGGAAGGAATGACAAATACTCTTGTGGCAGAATGGAAGGAATGACAAATACTCTTGTGGCAGAATGGAAGGAATGACAAATACTCTTGTGACTGAATGGTAGGAATGACAAATACTCTTGTGGCAGAATGGAAGGAATGACAAATACTCTTGTGGCAGAATGGAAGGAATGACAAATGCTCTTGTGGAATGATGGAAGGAATGACAAATACTCTTGTGGCAGAATGGAAGGAATGACAAATACTCTTGTGGCAGAATGGAAGGAATGGTAAATACTCTTGTGACTGAATGGAAGGAATGACAAATGCTCTTGTGGCAGGATGGAAGGAATGACAAATAATACTCTTGTGGCAGAATGGAAGGAATGACAAATACTCTTGTGGCAGAATGGAACGAATGACAAATACTCTTGTGGCAGAATGGAAGGAATGACAAGTACTCTTGTGGCAGAATGAAAGTACTAACTAAGGCTCTTTTTCCAGTAGGGAAATAATGACTAATTCTCTTGTGTTAGAATAGAAGGAATTACTAACGCTCTTGTGTCAGAATGGAAGGAATGACAAATACTCTTGTAGCAGAATGGAAAGAACGACAAATTCTCTTCTGGCAGAATGGAAGCAATGACTAATGCTCTTGTGTCAGAATGGAAGGCAGTTGCGTACCAAAAGTCTAGAGTAAAGCATACCCAGTAGAGTGGAAGCTGTAACAGCTGCAAAGTTTGGACAAAATCGATATTAATTTCATTCCTATTACAAGGAGTTTTTTGATAGGCAAGTGTCTGGATACTTTTAATCAGATAGTGAATATTGTGGAGACTACAAAAAAATTTAAAATAATAAAACTTGTCATTATCATCAGACGATTTTCGACTGATGAATGTCAACTAAAACCTAAAGAAAGGTAAAGTTCATTTCTGGTTACTATTAATACTCCATGTCGCGTGTCTGCCACCGTTTGGAGGAAAAATACGTGCTTTTGTTAGGCAACCTTGTTGTTCCTTTAGATCTATGGCCGTTATGTCACTTACGTACACCACCTAAAATCTGTTTTTGGGCATATGACCTCGTTATTGAGAGTGTCACAAAATATGAAGGAAACAATGATTTTAATTTTCATTGTATCGTCCCTTTCTTTCATTTAAATCATATATCTTGCTATGAAGGAGTACCACTATCCAGAAGTTGTTGTATATTTAATTATATGTAAGTAAGGAAAATATAACTGCAATGAAATGCAAAATGTACAGAACATAAATTGGAACCTATTGGAGCTACCAAAATTAGGATATATAATTCCTTAAAGTAGTATGAACCGCGATTTTTTGCTAACGAAAGCAGTTTTCCAAATGTAAAGAGAAAGACGGCTTCCGAAAAATCTAATGCTTCAGCTGTTCAATTTTAAGGCAAGGAAAATTTTCTGGTTTTATTAGGAAAACCTACTGGAGAAAGAGTCACAAAAACCGGTTTTTATTGCTCCTTTGTGAATCAGTTTGTCGCTGAAGAATTATTTTTCTTTTTGAAGGGCTTAATTAAGTTCTTGATGTCCTTGTCCATTTAAAAAAATCCAGTTCATTACCATGAACTACTACCATTTCTTTCAGAATTGATGCAATAAAATCCCAAACTAATATTTGCTTACTTAGTTAAACAGGAGAGATTAAAGTTTTACGCACAGTATTTTTTTTATCAAATATTTTCCTTTTCATAATTTAGAGATTAAAAGTTTTGCGAAAGAAGTTTGAAAAAGTCGTTCTCTAAATCCTTTACAGAACAAAGACTGAATGAATTGCAAATCTGTAAACAATCTCTTAAGCTCCAAATATATTTCAATATAACATAAACGAGTAATTCCTAATAAAGCAAGCATTTCATCTTCACAATGATTCTAACTATTTTCGTTGTACCGGGAATGGCAATTCAGATGAAAAGATAGGTGACTGCAAAGCGTTACTTTATTCAAGCTTATTTATTTAATTTTACGGCCAGTCCATTTGAGGGAATTAAACCCTTTTCCAGCCTTAATTAACATCATGTTAGCTAGCATTTATTCTTTAGCCTTCTCTCTCTCTTTCTTTCTCCCTCTCTACAGCCATTTCTCAACAATATTATGCATTACTCCCATAGGTTCCAATTTATGTTCTGTACCTTTTAATGATTTATCTACAATATTATACATAACAATTCGGGTGTGGACGGAAGACCTATTTGAACTGTAACGGGATTATTAGTATACTTAGAGGTTAATTGTTTCAGATCATACACTAAACCTTAACATGTTCAATACCTTTAAAAAAGATTTCCATTAGGATTTTATTTACAGAACGGACCACTCTATACTTTTATCTGCAAATACGATACATATTGTAAACATACAATATATTGAAAAACGTCACCGAACACTTAGAAGTGAAACATAACGCAGCATTTATTGACATATATTAGTACGGTGTCGGTTCACCTTTGGCCTTAATGCAAACACTGACCCTTCCAGACATGCTTTCGGCAAGGTTTTGGAACACAGCGATAGGTATGCTTTTCCATTCAGTACATAATGCTGCCGCTAACTGTTGCTTAGTAGTGGGCCTTGGTTCCAAACTTCTTACGCGGCGCTCTAATTCATTGCATAGGTGCTCTATAGGATTAAGATAAGGGCTCTGTGCTGGCCAGTCCACACACGATTCGGAATTATCGTCAACATACGCCGTAACAGTCCTTGCTTTTTGCCTCGATGCGTTATCCTGCTGGTACCAACAAGGCTCTGTTCCATAGTATTGCCACAGAGTTGGTAGGGCATATTTGTCCAGAATATCGAGGTAGACGTGCTGGTTAACAGCTTGTCCACGATAACCAATGGGCCCGAACCATACCACGAAAAACACTCCCACACGAGAACACTGCCAGCACCAAACTTGAAAGTAGGAACAGTAAACTGAGTAAAATAGCGTTCCCCCAGATGCCGCCATACCTACACACGACCATCAGACTGATGGATCGTTTATCTGGATTCATCAGTCCATTGGAACCGTTTTCATTGATCTACGGTTCACGATAAATGTTCTTTACACAATGATAAACGACGAGTAGCATTTCGAGTGGAGATGAAAGGCTTATGAGCAGCCGCACACGACCAGGGTAACCCATGGAATGAAATTCTCTGCGAATGGTACGTGTACATACCGAGGTTTCAGCATTTTTACTCACCTGTACACTGAGGTATTGGGCAATACTCCGTCGATTAGCTGTGACGACTCTCCTGAGGCTTCAACATCCTCCTTTACTGATTTTCGTTGGTTTGCCGGTATGTTTTGCAGCTTCAGGCACGCCATGTGTCTTCCACTTATTAAGTACATCCAAAACAGTTGTCTTGTGTATGTTTAAACGCCTCTCGATTTCTCTCATGGACAACCAACTAATATGACACGCAACAATCTTTCCTTTCTCAAAGTCAGTTGTCTCTCGCAGCGACATTTTCACTCGACCTCACAGTGCGATATGATCGCAGTCAGCTGCATTCTTGTTTTTATGCCCCTTGAAGCTGTACCGCGCATCCTGAACACCGCAACAGGTCGGTTCATTTGGTTTTGAAGGGGTGTCCGGTGGATTTTGTGAACAGTGTGTGTGCGTTAATCAGCTACAGTTCAGTACTCTTAGGAAGAAAATAAATCACAGAACTGCATTTATCAAGAGAGCATCAGTTCTGTTATGGAAGCGGCTTTTCTGGTGTCAGGAAAGCACCGGAGTATCTCGAAGGTAGTCTAACCATGCTCCTGACGGCACAAAACCACGCTGAATTTGATGTTGGAAGCAACATGTAAAACAAACAACACAATTGTGTTCTGTTATATAAAATTAACTGAAATTGTCGTGAGCAGTGACCGGTCTTGCAAAGCCCTAAATACATATAAATAAACACACATATACAAATTAATATACAGTATATAGGTATTTTAAATTTAGCTTTCGTCCTTTTTTTTATGGATGCAGTTGCCACCCCTCCCCACCGTTCCTCTCCTCTGGTTCAGCCTTTGCCCTCGATAAGATAAAACGTCAACCTACAGGATTTGAGTTTCACACGTGATGCAACCCAATGGCAAAATTAACCTTTTTACTGGAAATCTTCGGATTTTCAGGTAATTATTAACGAATCTTGAATAATCTAGATAGCTTTTAGAGCTCTTAATTTGCAGATTTTCCTGAGAATTGCTTCTTTAAGAAAAAAAGAAAACATTTTGAAAAAAAATCATTGTAAATAAAAAAAGAACAAGGTACTGAATTTGAGATTTTTTTCAATTTTTTTTTTGGCGAAAATTCCGAAACTAATTACTGTAGCTGGCATAGTTGCCATTGAAGCTTTCATTTGCCTCAGTTTTCTTTATCTTTTTCTTTTATTTTTCACGTTTTGCTTCTTACTAAAGTAAACATTTTCATGCATTCCATTAGCGAAATCATGTTAGACATTCAACCTATATAAAATATTTATTGCTCTGAAAGGAATTATTCAATAACAAGTTCTGCTGTTGATGAGCGAAGTTCTACAAGTCGTCTTATTTTAATTACTAAAAAATAAAATAACACATCTGTAGTTTCTGTCTTTTACTGTTTATGAATATTTTCGAACAAGCGTCAACAAAGTAAAATGTACAGGTTTATATCTTCTTTCCTAATATACCAGGTTAACTTCTCACGATGATTTATCACACCATAGTTTGAGTTTAAGTACAGGAAAAATGTTCAAAATGTCCCAATCCTAATACAGCTTTCAGCAGCATAACATCACCTAGTCGAAAAACAAAAAAAAGATCTCTAAACGGCTGCGTGAAGCCACCTATCAATTCCTGTTCAAGAGCCTTGTTTTTACGGTAATCTTCTTCTTAAGGGCATCTTCCGTCCCATAAAGTTAAGAAGATGGATACCTAATGTAAACATCACTAAATGAGCCGTGCTCACCGCGGCAAAATAAGAAAAAAAAAAACCAGTACCTTAAAGTGCATTCTGTAATAAGCTCACAAGTATCGAATTTTCTTAACTTTTAATAAGTGAAATCTTACGGAAATTTTAATTAAAAGAAAAATGTTGCACTACTTTTTTTATCGCAAGATGCTCCTAAAGTAATTCGGCGCACGCGGCACGTTGAAACAAGACACATAAGAAATCGTTTTAACGTCCATCAACGATGTTTCGTGAGGTGAAACTTTGTAATTGAGGTTTCTTTTTTGCTGTTGTTTCTTACGGAAACTATAATAGAATGGCTACTGCGGTGGTGCGAGGGGATCAACCTGCGGTTTTGTTTTTTATTTCGCACTTAAAAGCAGGATAGTTCCGGCATTCCGCAGCGCTATTTTAGCCGTGAGAACCTCTTTGTTTTGTTACATAATTTCTTTTTTTTTCCATTCTTGCGTACATATTCTTTTTTAAAGAATAAATGAAAGCTTGCATCTCTTAATACGCGTCATCAGTCATTGTTCCGTAAATCAACTGAAAAAAAAAAAGGAATGGCTCCGAATTCGCAAGAGTAATGAACAAACCGTTTGACAAAAGTTTTAGAGGCGCTTTGCTATATCATTTCAAGTTCTTTTTTTATTTCAATATGCGCGAACAGTACCATATGTAACACAAGAACAGCGGCAGTGGTCAGTCTAACGGCTGTCTACGTATGAGTAATTTCCCTATTATTGTTGCCGGTTTGTCCGTCCGTCTGTAAACACGATATCTCTGCAACTAATAATCCGATTTGAAAACATTTTTTTTTTTGCATCAGAAAGCTTGAAATGTGCGAATGATGATCCTTTATTTCGTTTTTTTTTACAACGCACAATTTTGCCTCTAGAGGGCGTAAATGCAGGTGATATAGAATTCAAAATACATTTTATTCCATATATTTGCTTCTAAACATCCAATTCAAAAAAATATTTTACCTTTCGATTCCATTCATGTCGAAGACTATTTTAGGTATAGTCACCTGCTCAAGTTACGTATAGATTCTCCGCTAGGGGGCGTAAAAGTAAATTGAGTTTTCCCCGATATTTCTGCTTTTAAAGTTCCGATTTGAAAAATGTTTTCTGCAGCGGATACACCTCCTGATGGGAAATATTTTTCATATAAATTCTGATTTTTGCTATAAAACGGTTTGGCCACCAGATGGCGTAGATGTATATCTTATTTTTGTCAATGTCTCTGCTTCTAATGGTCCGACTTGAAAAAATTTCTTCTTTGTTGGATAGGGTTTCCAGTGCGACATGTTGTTCATATAATTTTAAAATTTTCAAGTAATTCATTGACTTTCCGCAAGGGGGAGAATGGGTAAATTGCGCTTTCTCCGGTATCTCTGCTTCTAAAGCTCCAATTTGAAAATTTCTTCCTGCACCTGATACAGCACCTGGTGGAAAATATTTTGATTACAATTTCTATTTTTTTGTAGAATATGGTTTGCCCACAATGTGGCGTAAGCGTTAATTTCTGCTTCTTGGGTATTTGAAGCAAAATCTGAGCTTCTAAAAACTCGATTGAAAACATTCTTTCGTGGACTGATACTGCTCATGTCGATACACATTTGAGAATATTTTATTCTTAAAATAATGCATGGTTTCTTCGCCAGGGGCGTAGACGTATATCTTATTTCTGTCAATATCTCTGCCTCTAAAACTCGGATTTGAAAAATTCCTTCTTTGTTAGATAGCGTTTCCGGTGTAAAATGTTTCAATTTCAAAATATTCAAGTAATGCATAGAATTTCCGCTAAGAGGCGTAAAGGTTGATTTCGTTTTCCTCGATACCTCTGTTTCTAAAACTCCGATCTGAAAAGTTCTTTCTCCACTGCATACAGCTCCTGAGAGGAAACTCCTTGCATACAATTTCTAACATTTGATAAAGAATGGTTTGGCTACCAGGGTGCGTAAGTGTTAATTTCTGTGTCTGATGTATTTGCAGCAAAATCTGAGCTCCTGAAAACTCGGTTGAAAAAATTATTTTGTGAACCGATACCGCTCACATCGAAAAACCTTTTGACAATACTTTCTTCTTAAAATAATGCATGGTTTTTCCAACAAAGGGTGTAAAATAATATCTTATATTTGTCAATATCTCTGCTTCTAAAAGTCCGATTTGAAAATTTTGTTTTGTTGTAGAGCGTTTCCGTGGGGAATGTTTCTTACATAATTTCAAACTTTTCTTAGTGCACAGGTCTTGCACCGCAGGGCGTAAGTTCACCTTTCCGTTTGCAGCAATATTTGCGGGACTAAAAACCCGATTGCAAAACTTCTTTCTTCGGTCAGATACCACTAACTATGCAAACTCTATGTGTGTATTTTCCTTCCAAAATAGTGCACACTTTCGCCGCTAGGGGCCCAAATGCTTATTCTGTTTTTCTCAATATCACTGCTTTTACATGTACCACTTAAAAAACTGCTTTAACACCGGATGCCATTTTTCTTGTAAAACACTTTAGGGTAGTACATGAGGAATTTTGTACTTCACAGTTCTGTCGGTAGGTGGTGTTTCGGCAGTTGGCAGATGTTTCGCCGCTTCTGAAAACGCTATTGGGAAATTTCTTCTTTACTCTATGCCATTCGCTACAACAAAGATGTGGAAAATTATCGCCATTAAATAACGCAAAGATTTCCCGCTAGCTGCGTAAAGGTCGAAACCTTTTTATTTTTGCTATATCTGCTTCCCGGGGACGTATTTGAAAAGTTATTTTCCATTAGCACAGTTTTTTCCATGACGAATAGTTTTCGCCCATTTTCAACTTTTCTGTTATGCAAAATTTTTCCGCTAGCAGACGCATACTTATATCATGTTTCCTTCTTTATTTTTCCTCTTAACTGTTCGAATTGAAAATCACTTTCTCACTGATACCTTCCTTGTATTATGTGTAATTTTTTGTTCGCCATTTGTTAATTTTCGTAACATGCTTTTTAGCCGCTGGTGGAACTAAGTTCACTGCTGGCCACCCCAAATGCAACACCAAGAAGGAAGCATCCGATTGGCCTGAAATTCGCAGCATGCGTCTCCCGCGAGAGAATATTCAAGCGATTAGCTTTGCAGGGCATATGCAAATCATGTGCCCCCGGTACGCCACCGAAAAGCACTATATAAGAAGGGTGCACAGAAGGCGGGGTGTAAGTAGTGGAAGTGTGTTTGTGCTGCCGGACCTGTGCGTGGGAAGCTTCCCGATGCCTCGTCGCAGAATACAGCAGTCATTCCAGCACGTTTCGGTGTTCGACAGAGGACGAATAGCGGCTTATCGTGACAGCGGTTTATCGTACCGAGACATCGGCGCCCGTGTGAGATCGCATCCAGCTACAGTGAAGCGAGTATGGATTCGGTGGGTGCAGCAGGAACGGGTGGACCGACGTGTGCGATTGCCTCAGCCGCGGCACACCACCGAACGAGAGGACCGGCATGTTGTGCGGAGAACATTGACAGCTCCCACCGCCACATCACGAACGTTAGCGTAGGAATTAGGGTGCGTTGCGAAACAACCTGTATCAGCACCGTGTTGACGCCGTCTGCAGGAGCGGGGACATGTCGCACATCGCCCATTGCTCCGATTACCATTGACGTTACACAACCGGCGAGTGCGGCGGCAGCTGGCCGTTGAACGCCGCACCTGGACTACGGAATGCACGACATTGTCTTCTCCGATGAATCCTGCTTCTGCCTGCAACACCACGATGGTCGGATCCGCGTGTGGCGGCACCGAGGCGAGAGACTGTGTGACGCCTGCATTATGCATCGCCATACCGGTCCGTCGCCTGGCGTTATGGTATGGGGTGCAATTGGATATGACACCCGCATCCCTCTGGTACGCATCGCCGGTAAACTCAACAGCCACTGCACCATCTACGACGTTTTGGAGCCTGTAGTCCTCCCTTACCTGCAGGACCTGCCAGCGACCACGTTTCAACAGGACAATGTGCACCCGCACGTGGCACGCATCGTGCAACAATTCTTCACGGCCCACCAGGTGTCATTACTGCCGTGGTCCGCCTGTTCTTCCGATATGTCGCCCATCGAACACGTCTGGTCGCTGATCGGCAATCGAGTGTCCCAGCAATCACCACCCTTGGCTACGCCTGATGAACCGTGGTAACGTGTGGAAGCAGCCTCGACCGACATACCCCAAGCCCACATCCAAGCAACTTTTGTTCGAAGCCGCAGCGTGTAGCGGCCGTTATTGCCAGCCATGGGGACCACACGAACTATTGGTGTCTGCGTGTTCCGCCAGTCACACGGGCCTGTAAGCTCAATCGTTTGATCTTTGTATGTGTTGTTATGTGTCTAGTAAATCTGGTTTTGCTATCTCGTGTTCTTCTTAGTGTTACATTTTGGGTGGCGAGCAGTTTAGATGTTTCTAATTCTGGATGTTTTATCGATTGTAGGAACCAGTTGATTTTTTCGAAACCGGTTCCATTGACTTTGAGAATAGCTTTCATAAATCATAAAAGAAATGCGGAATTACACCCTATAATACAAATTTTCAAGATGACAATTCGGTTTTTGGTGTAATGTGACAAAGATAGTAAGTATTGTCAACATATCCCAAAACTTGGAAATTTCATCGTGCTGGAGCGATGAAATTTTCAAGTTTTAATCCGCGTCTCCCAGATAGCGCCCGGGTATGCTAACCAGTACACCACCCAGAACGACCAAGTCTCAAATTTCCGATTAATTTGAATATAACCATCACAGGATTCGCTATGCGAAGCAACCGGCATTCATGTTTAGCGACTCTGGAGATTAAGAATCCTATCCCGTGATTGCCCGGAGGAGCATATAAAGCATGAAAAAAATGCGGGATTACACCATATATTACAAATTTTGAAGATGAAAATGAGATATTATTTGACTTACTTTGTCACATCAACACCGAAAATCGGATTGTCAGCTTTCATAAATTGAATTCGCATCAGAACGGATCAAAAGACGTGCTTATTACATCCGAAAATTCGGTGACATCTTTCTTGTTCAAACTGCTGTTACTTCATTCATTTTTGAAATGTGATGCAGCAGAGACACTCTTTGCCAAAAAAAAAAAAAAAAAATCATCCCGAAGAATTCGTTCGATCATGATGAAACTCCGCGTGCAAGTACCTCAGGGCTAAATACGCGAACAATTAAAAAATCATGACCAGTTACTAAACAGTGACACCCACCAAGCGCGTGAGAGCCACGCGTCGAGGGGAGAATATCAAGAGTGAAGCCCACACACAGGAAAATTGCGACAAAGGATTACTCAAGTTACGAGGATAATGGCAGTGGAATAAATATCGCTCCTGTGCACTGACCTTTAACCCCCATTTCGATGATATTAAATAAAATTGGTTCAGTATATCTCCGGAAAAGCATACAAAAGTTTTGTCGTAATAGAATCATTTTTAGTCAAGCTATGAGGATAACAGCTGTGGAATATATCTCGCTCCTGTGCCCTGACCTTTACTTACATTTCGATGATATTAAAAGAATTGGTTCAGTATACTTCCGGAACAATGCACTAACGTTTTGTCGCAATAGATGCATTTTAAATAAAATTATAAGGATAATGGCTGAGGAATAAATCTCGCTCCTGAGCTCTGACCTTTGACCCCATTTTGATGATATTAAACAGAATTGGTTCAGTGTACCTCCGGAACAACATGATAACGTTTTGTCGCAAAGGAAGCGTTTTTACGTAAGTTATGACGCCGCATAACGGCGATGGAATGGATCCCGCTCCTATGTTCTGAACTTTGACCCCATTTCGTCCATTTTCAATAGGGTTCGCCCCCAGGTTATCTCATACCACATACTAAAATATCTTCGAAATCGAACCATTTTTACGCGAGTTACCTTGCGGAAAGGCGGACTGACAGACATAGAGACGGGCAAAACTGGAGCATATGCGCTTCTTCAAACTATGGTTGGAAAGCGTAAAAAAACCATTCACGCAAGAGATACGATTGCTAAACCTTTGATCAAAGAAACCAACGTTACAATGTAGAAAAGGCGGGGCCATATGTATAACACCTGGACAGCTGATAATTAGAAATGTGAGTTCTGGTCCGATGTAGTGGCGCATCGTCATGGGGGTTTAACGGGTCCGCACCTCCACCTGCCTCCCTTAAAAAGAAAAAATAATTAATTCATGCATACTATTAGGGGTATGCAAACGTTTTCCACGCCCCCACTAGCGCCCGCTGTAGAGGTCTAACCGTACGGCGACCCTTTGCTGTCAGTTCGTACATGAAGCCAAGCCTGGCGGTAGATAAAGGTCATTGGCGGCAATGTGTGTTATTCATGTTTAATTTAGAGAAAAGTGCGAGTGAAGCATGCGGTTCAATATGTCAGGCGTATGGCGAAACGGTTATGGGTGAGCGGACGTGTCGAGAATGGTTTGCCACGTTTAAGAAAGGTGATCTAAGCTTGGAAGACAAGCCGCGTGCAGGTAGACCGCAGGAACGCGAAACACGAGGAGCTGGAATCGCTGTTGCAAGAGGACACCCCACAATCGACCATGCAACTGGCGAAACGTTTGAAAGTGGCTCAATTGACTGTGGTCAGGCCTTGAGAAAAATGCAGGAGATTGGTAAGTGGGTTCGGCATAATTTAACGGAGCGTAACATTGGTCTACGTTTGAGCATCTGCATGTCGTTGCTGAAGAGGTTTCAAGGGAAGAATTTCTTGTGGAAAGTTGTCACCGGGGATGAAAAATGGGTCTATTGTGAGAACCCCGTACGCAAGCGATCCTGGGTGGACCCAGGCCAGCCATCAACATCCACTGCAAAACAGGATATCCACGAGCAAAAGGAGCTGCTGTGTGTGTGTGTGGTGGGATATGCATGGAGCGCTGTGCTTGAACTGTTTGCAACCGGGCGAAACAGTCACTGCACAACGATATAGTGATCAGTTGATGAAACTGAACGCCGCAATCGAACAAAATTGCTCACGGACAGGTAAAAGACGCGGGCCAGTCATCCTGTTACACGATAATGCCAGACCACATGTGGGTGCCACCACGTATTCAACCGCTGAACAGTTACACTGGGAGGTTTAACCGAACGCGGCTTACTACCCGGACATTGACCCTCAAACTTTCATCTGTTTCGCTCTATGCAAGATGCCCTAGCCCAACAGTGGTTCACCACAGTTCCAGAGGTAAAAAATTTCGTCACTGCGTTCTTCAGCTCAAGACCCGAGTCTTTCTATCACAGGGACATTCATTTGTTACCTGAAAAATGGCAAAAGGTCATTGATGCTAACGGCCAATATTTCGTTGAATAAATGTGTACTGGTTTCCTGAATATCCTTGTCTCTTTTCTCCTTAAAACGGCGGAAACTTTTGCATACCCCTAATATATTGCATGCACACGCAAAATAGGTTCTTTTAATTAAGAAACAAAAAAGAGTTAAATCATGTGTATCCTTTCGATCCTTCTTGAGAGAAGTTGCTCCTGGGAAAACATGAGCTTCAGCTAGAAGCTGAGTGTTGGTTCTACATCTACGTGGAGGTGTGGCAGTGGGATAGTGAATTTCGCGGTATCTTAGTTGTGCTGTTGCTTTAATCGGTCGGGGGGTATGCGGTAGAGGAAGTGTAACACTGTTGATACATCTGCTCGGTAAAAGGGCCTATGACATTGCTGAAGGCTGCGGTGACCCCTGACCCTTCACCCTTCGGACATAGTTACTTCAGGTTCCTAATGACTATCCATTAATTTTCTTGTTTTCATATCAAACTGCTCCCTAGATATTCATCTAAAACATAGGATAGACTGACGGGCGAGCAGACACACAAAGTGCAAACATGTTGTGAGGGTAATGCGCAGTCTGTAAAAACCATTTACAAAATTTCAAATCTATCTCCAACGGTTAACAAGATATTTATCGAAAACAGCCGGACGTACAGACAGACGGACAAAAAAATTGCTAACCTGGTGTCAGGTGTAAGAGTTGCTTTCTGACCTTAGAGTCATCCTGTGAATTTCAAGTCTACGATCAAGGAGGTTTAACGAAGTAATAGGTAAATGTCCAATCCATGTTAATGTTTCTAGTGTTAGTATTTGTCTATACGAGGTCAGCACACCCACAAACACACACACACACACATAAACGTCCGCGCATTGTTTTCTAGGTCAGGTTTACGGATGGGGAACCAACTAGAAAGCGTGCAATTTGGAATGTCTTGTTCTGGCTGTCAAACATCGGCATGTATCCAGGAGGATTTGGAAGGCTATATCTTAGTATTCGACAGGCCTTATCATTACCCTTCATGGTTCAGTTATTTCCAGAGAGTACTTAGTATTTAGAGTACTTAGTATTTTCTAGTTGATCAGATACATCCTTTGGTCCAAAAGTTCTTTAGCAAGAATGATATCATTTTTCAAGATAACAAAGTTCCCATACACACAGATAGAATAGTACAGCCTTGGTTTGAGGAGCACCAAGCTGGACTTCAGCATCTGCTCAGGCCTGCTCGATCACCTGATTTGAATGTCATAGAACCACTATGGGAAGTTTCGGAGAGCAGAGTGCGCATCAGTTTCCCTCTTGCAATATCTCTGAAGCAATTGGCTAATGTCGCTATAGATGAATGGTACAACATGTAACTGGAGACTATTCAAAATCTGTATGAATCTATTCTAAAAAATTTGGAAGCTATATTAAAGGCAAATAATAGCCCAACACCTTATCAATAAAGATATATCGCTTATGTCCCGAAGTGGTCACGTTAGTTTGCCCATCCCACTATATATAACACTTCAGAGTCTTTTGTTAAATGAACAAAACGTTTTGTCATGATAATAATACATTTTGCTGAATCAACAATAATTTTCAGCAAAATACATTTGTAAATTCAACGAACATTTTTGTTGACTGGATATCGACAAACATTTTTCCTTCATTCAACACTTTTTTGGCGGAATTAACAAAACGTTTTTCTCAGTGTATGCCTTTATTTATTCTTAAGAACAAAAGCTTGTGAAAGAAATCGAAGGTGACTTTTAACTTCTTCGCATGATCGTTTACAAGCATGGAGACATTTCTTGAAAGAAAAGGGGGAAAAAAATAAAACAGGTGAAGGGGAAAAATCTTCGTTCTTAATGGTTGACTCGTTGACGATCCTGTCACTATTACTTTACGAAGCATAAGAACTTTGTAGATGGATGATTACCTCTCGAGCATGGCTCTTTCCCGTGAATTGATAGCTGTATTTACACGTTTCCCTGTGGTATTTTAAGGGTCACTTTCCCCTTGAACACCACAAGTTTAATCTCATGAAAGCCAATTTAATGCCTCTTTGGAAAAGCTTTAGAGAATTTTCCGTTGTTTTCTTAAAGGCAGGAGCGAATAAAGTGCTGTAAAAGGTTTTAATGCATTGCTCAAGCGATGGGCAATTAAGAGGCTGTCATAAGATGATTCCTTGAATGTTTAAAATTCTACAGCACGATTTTAAAGAAAACAATATATATCATGGATGTAGCTCTGAGGCTTGTAGTTGCTCAATATAGTATTTATTTTATTTACTGATAACGGCATTTCTTTATCCGGATGCAACTGTTTTGGGTATCGTGCAAATTTAAGGTGTGAAACAAGTGTCTTTGCCGCTTTTCTCAGTATCGTTTTCAACCGGATTCTGCAGCAGTGGGAGACTCCGTTTGGAGTGCCCGTCAAAAAAATTTCAATTTATTTTGAGTGCAGGACAAAAAATCGTTCTTTTGGCCAACGATTTATTGAGAATCATTTTTCAAGTTTGTTTCGGGAAGGTGTAAGCACGCGAATAGTAGGAAATATCCGGAATCAAAAAAGCAAGGGGATGGGTGTGGCGCTAAAGAAAACCAGAAAGATGTCACCTAATTTTCGGATGTAATAAGCACGCCTTTTGAATCCGTTCTGACGCGAATTAAATTTTACAAAGCTATTCAAAATCAATAGAACCCGTTTGGGAAACAATCAACCGGTTTCTACAATCCACAAGACATCCATGAAATAGAAACATCTACTTAGTTCCAACAGCGGCTAAAAAGCATGTTACGAATATTTTCAAATGGCGAACAAGAAATTTCTCATAGCACAAGGAAGACACCAGAGACAGAGATTTTCAAATCGAAGAGTTAAGTTGGTTCCTCCTAAAACTTCTGCCTTATATTTCCAATTGTAAAACTTCTTTACATATTTTCTTCGCAATTAATGGATTACCAAGGATGAAAATTTGCAAATTCATAAAACTAACTTTAAGTTATAGCATGGGATACTTAATACTTGCGAAAACATAACCATAATTATATTAAAAACCAATAATTTTTCTTTGAGTAAAGTTTAGACCTGTTAACAGATGGCGCTGCCTGTACATTGATGACGTCAGTAGACAAGCAAATGTTGGATTGCTTAACTACGGTTATGTTTTAGCAAGTATTAAGTATCCCATGCTCTAACTTAAAGTTAGTTTTATTCATGTGCAAATTTTCATCCTTGGAAATACATTAATTGCGAAGAAAATATGTAAAGAAACTTTACCATTGGAAATAAAAGACAGAGATTTTAGGTGGAACTAGGAGGAAACGTGATATAAGTCTACGTCTGCTAGCGGAAAAATTTTGTAAAACGGAAAAGTTGAAAATAGGCGAAACTTATTCTTCATGGAAAAAGCTATGTTAAGCGAAAATTATTCTTCATGTAAAAAGCTATGTTAAGCGAAAATTGCTCTTCATGGAAAAAGCTATCTATGTTAAGCGAAAAGAACTTTTGAAATACGTCTCACGGGTGGGTTGGTTGGTTGGTTGGTTGGTTGGTGTATTTTAATAGCGCAAGGGCCAGTTCTGGCCAAAGAGCGCCAATCACAGGTACGTCTCACGGGAGCAGCAGAGTTAGGGGAGAGAAAAAAAAGGTTTCTACCATTATGCAGCCAGCGGGAAATATTTGCGTTATCTAAAAAGGATAATGATCTGCATCTGTGTTGTAGCGAATGACACACAGTAAAGGAGAAATTACTCAATAGCATTTTTAGAGCGGCGATACAGCTGCAAACTGAAGTACACAAATACCGCCTACCGACAGAACTGTGAACTACAAAATTTCTCATATACTAGCCTAAAGTGTTCGCCAAGTCTAATGGCATCCGGTGTTGAAATAATTTCTTAAATCACACATGTAAAAACAGTGATATTGAGAAAAATATATTAAGACCCTTCCAGCGGATTTTGCACTATTTTAGAAGGAAAATACACACACAGAATTTTCATAGTTAGTGGTATCTGACCGAAGAAAGAAGATTTTAAATCGGGTATTTAGCCAGCAGATATTTTCGTAAACGCAAACGTGAACGAGTGTACGCCCTGTCGTGGCACACTTGTGCGCTAAAGAAAATTTTAAATTATATGAGGAACATTTTACAACGGAAACACTATTTAACAAAGAAGTAATTTTTTCAAATCCGACTCTTAGAAGCAGATATATTAACAGAAATAATATACACATCAACGCCCCTTGGCGGAGAAACCATGCATTATTTTAAGAAGAAAATATTCTCAAATGTTTTTTGACATGAACGTTATCGGTTCACGAAAAGGTTTTTTCAATCGAGCTTTTAGAAGCTCAGATCTTGCCGCAAAAACCTACAAAACAAAACTTAATGGTTAGGCTCCCTGGAGGCAAAACCATATTTTATAAAAAATTAGAAATTACAATGAAAACATTTCCCACCAGGTGCTGTATCCGGTGAAGGAAGAATTTTACAAATCGGAGTTTTAGAAGCCGAGATATCTGGGAAAACGCAATTTACCGTAACGCACCCTAGCAGAATATCTATGAATTACTTGAAATTTTTGAAATTATATGAGAAACATGTCGCACCGGAAACTATATCCAACAAAGAAATTTTTCAAATCGGATCATTAGAAGCAGAGGTATGATATACACATACGCCCCCTGGCGAAGAAATCATGCAATATTTTAAAAAGAAAATATCCAGAAAATATTTATCGACATGAGTAGCATCGGTCCACAAAAACTTTTTCAATCGAGATTTCAGAAGCTCACATTTTGCTGCAAATACATCTGAAACAGAAATGAACTCTTACGCCTCTTGTTGGCCAAACCATTTTACACCAAAAATCAAAATATTGTATGTAAAATGTTTCCCATCAGAAGCTGTATACGCTGCAGAAATAATTTTTCAAATCGGAGTTTTAAAAGCAGAGATGTCACGGAAAACGCAATTTATTTTTACACCCCCTAGCGGAGAATCTATGCGTAACTTGTAAAAGTTAATATACCTAAAATAATCTTCGAGATGAATGGAATCGAAAGGCAAAATATTTTTTTAATTGGTTGTTTAGAAGCAAATACATGGAATAAAATGTATTCTGGTTGCAGAAATATGGTGTCTACAGTCGGGAGGACAGACGCACAAACCAGTAACATAAGCACGATCATTTTTTACAAAAGACGTGGTAATAAAAGTGTCAAACATAATAAGCTGTAGTAGTTCCTAGTTATATAGATAGAATAAAATAAATGACAAACATGTGGCATTGGGGAAAAGGCTCTACAATTTAAAATTATTGTCACTTACTATTGGCGCGATATCTACCGAGGCAGGGATTTTTGTCCCCGTAGAAATGTTGTTGGAAAATTCGTGCCTTCCATTTTTCTAAAAATTTTTGTTAAAAGAGAGAAAATTTTAAGATTTTAAATTACGTATGAAAAACACAATCGATTTCCTCCTTGAATACTAATCCAGAAACTTAGATGTCCCACCCAATATCTTTTTAAAAATAGCTCCAATTGCTACTGATCTACCTGCACTAATCGCCAGACAAAAAAAAAAAACTTTGGCGAGTTAACCCGTTTAATGAATACCGCAAAGCTCAATGCACCAGTAACATAAGCACGATCATTTTTTACAAAAGACGTGGAAATAAAAGTGTCAAATGTGCAGCCAGCCACGACCGCCGGAATCGCCTATCTACACTGAAGAGCAATTGAATTAGAGATACCTGTCTAGCAACGTGCAGCACCACCTTTCGCCCTGATGACGACGGCATTTCGTCTCGGCATGGACTCGACAAGACACCGAAAGCGTTGGGAAGCCATACGGATCCACGACCCCTGAACAAGCTCCCACAGTTCAGGAAGAATTGATAGAGGAGGTCAGAGCCTCGAACATCTCTCTCGATGGCATCCCAGATGGGCTCGATCAGATGGAGTTCAGGCGACCTAGCTGGCCAAGAAAGCGAGGTCACACCGGTGGTGTGTTCATCCAACCTTTCGGATACAATTCGGGAGCGATAGCACGGTGCATTGTTTTGTTGCACGATGAGGTCCCCAGTGGGATGTTGAAGACGCACAAACGGGAGCAAATGCTCATCCAGGAAATCCCGGTAACGTTGACCTGTGAGGGACGATGTCACACGTTCAGTGGTCCCATTTCAGTGCACGTAAACAGTCCCCAGATTAGAATGCCACCCCCACCTGCTGGCAAGAAGGATCCATAGCTTCATGTGGTTTGCGCCGTACTCGTATCCTGTAATCCGCATGTACCAACGTGAATCTCGACTCACCAGTCCAGGCAACATTTTTCCACATGTCTCGGGTCCAGTGGCGATGTTCCCGCGCCCATGCTAATCTTTGCACTCTGTGATGTGCGGTCAGCAGCGGTACCCTCGTGGGCGATGGCTGCTGTGCCCCATAGCGAGGAGATGGTTCTTGATGGTGTGGCTGCTTACACGTTTTTGTGCACCAGCGTTAAATTGCCGAGTGATTTCTTGCACTGTGGCCCCGTCTATCCGCTGTTAAAATGCGAGCTACCCGACGATGACCCCGCTCATCCACACGCTGTTGTCCACGGCAGTTGGCCCTTGTAGGGATGGTTTTACCGGATTTGATGTACTCACGGTGCACCCATGGCACAGTGGGTCGTGAAAATCCCAGTCCTCGCACGACTTCCGAGATGGAAGGACCCATTAGGATGGCTCCTGAAATTGGCCCACAATCAAATTCGCTGAGATATTTCGTCATACTCATATGCGTCCGAATCTTACTGATTCCTCTAATTCAATTGCTCTTCAGTATCGAATGAGTAAAATTTCCTATCTCCACATGTTCTTAGAATTTGCCGGATTAACATAAGTCATTGTCATTTAAAATTATTGATTTAAGATAAAGAAGTGGTGCACAAGGAGTCGGTTTTTTCCGGGACGATATCATTCACTCTCATGACATAGTACTTCCTCCAGGGTTTCGGGTGGTGGTTATGAACTAATCCTTATTTAGTTAACCTGTAAAAGGGGCGATTGAAATCAGAAATATCGAAACAAATTTGGACGTATTGGTATTCCGGGCGACACACTATATAAGAGTCCTGGTCGTTAAAGTTTTAAAGACGTTAGAGTTTATATTATGGGTGATCGAAAAAACTTTTATTTTTCGAAAGTTGTGTTTCACTAGAGCAAAAGAGTTCTGCTAAATGTTCCTTATAATGTAAAAAAAACTGAGTCATAGGTAACAACAACCCGTGACTTCTCCCGGATGGTGTAAACGCCGCTACTTCTGATATTTCGATTTTGTATGAGTAATATGATAATATCAACAAGTTAATAAAATCATGCAATCATTGATTACGATACGCTTTCCAACATACCAGAAACCATTACTCAAATGTTCACTCAAGTTATGAGGAAAATTGCTGTGGAAAAAATATCGGTCCTGTGCCCTGACCTTTGATCTCATTTCGATTATATTCAACAGAACCGGTTTAGTATACCTCTGAAATGCCGTAATAACGTTTTGTCGCAATCGAAGCATTTTTACGTAAGTTATGATGCATAAGGGCTATGGAATAGATCCCGATCCTGTGTCCGAACCTTTGACTCCATTCCGCCCATTTCCAAAAGGATTTGTTTCCAGGTAGGCTCCAACAACATACAAATAGTTCATCCAAATCGAAGCATTTTTACGTAAGTTATGACGCATAATGGCGATGCAAGTAATTCCGTTATTTTGTCCTGACCTTTGACCCCATTTCGCCCATTTTCAACAGGGTTTGTTCCCAGGTAGTTCCCTACCACATACTAAATTTTCATTGAGATCGAACATTTGTTGCGTTAGTTATGACGCATAAAAGCAGTGAAATTGATCCAGCTCCTATGTCCCGACCTTTGACCCCATTTCGTTCACTTTCTTTAGGGTTCCTTCCCAGTGTTCCCCTACCACATACTAAAATTTAATCAAAATAGAACGATTTTTACTCGAGTTATCGTGCGGTTATTTTTACTCGAGTTATTGTACGTACGCACACAACGTGTGACGTAATGAGGCAGATAGGAATCGCGACCATCCGTTCGCAAGAGTGTGACGTCATAAAGCTTTAATAGGATCCACAGACAACGCGTACGTAATGGAACAGATGGCGTGACCGCGCGCCAATATTCTCAATCGCGAGATTGTGACGTCATAAGATTTCTAAGCATGGGTAACATTAAAGAAATACGGGATTACGTCATATAATACAAATTTTGAAGATGACAATCCGATTTTTGGCGTAACTGTGGCAAGGATGGTAAGTCAGATAATATCCGAAAACTTGAAAGTTTTTATCGTCCAGGAGCGGGACTCGAACCCGCATCTCCCAGATAGCGCCCGGGTATGTTAACCACTACACCACTCAGGACGACCAAGTTTCCAGTTTCCGATCAATTTGAATATAATTTTCAAGTTTTCGGATATTATCTGACTCACCATCCTTGTCACAAATACGCCAAAATTCGGATTGTCATCTTCAAAATTTCTAGGGGTTACATTAATGGGACGACGCCATGACACTAAAAACGTTATAATTTGGGGTGGCTATTTAACCCACTAAACGAATTTTCCTAAAGTCGAGATCAAGCTAAATCAATTTCTAGTACCACAAAACGGTAGGTAAACGACTTTCATCAAAATCCTTAGAGCCGTTTTCAAAATAAAATTTACATACATACAAGAAGTGCTCTTTTAATAGTATGGGATAAGGGGGATGCAATGGATCCCGATCCTATTTCCTGACCTTTAACACCATTTCGTCCATTTTCAATAGGGTTCGTCCCCAGGTGGTCCCCTACGACATACTACAATTACATCGAAATCGAACGATACTTACGCAAGTTATGACACATAAGAGCAATGGAATGCATCCCGCTCCTATGTCCTAACCTTTAACCCCACTTCACCCATTTTGAATAGGGTTCCTTTCCACGTGGTCCCCTACCACATATAAACATTTCATCGAGATCGAACCCTATTTACACAAGTTATGATACATAAGGGCATTGGAATGGATCACGCTTCTATGTCGTAACTTTTGACCCCATTTCGTCCATATTCAACAGGGTGCGTCCCCAGGTGATCTCCTACGACATACTAAAATTTCATCGAAATCGAACCATTTTTACGCGAGTTATCATGCCGATAGATAGACAGACGGGCGGACAGACAGACAGCCAGCCAGACAGACGGACGGACGGACAAAGAGCTGGAGCATATACGCTTCTTCAACCTACGGTTGGAAAGCGTAAAAAAGCCTCAATGGGGTTTTCTCTTACTTTCAGCATCTTTTTCCCCCCTTAAATGGACTAAAAATTAAAAATTGTGTGACCTTCTGGGCAATACAACCGTAAGTATACACTTTTACACTAAACTCTGAAAGAAAGGCCTTTATACGTTTTCTTTGTAGTTAGGTAGAAATGAGGATTCTTATTGCATTTCTGGCCCATCTAGAGTAAGGGGGTGTTCCTACTGGTTTCTCCGGCAAGATGCAGACTTTCCAGCATTGTCACCCTTCTTGCAGGGAAGAAAACATTATAGGTGTGCTGCCAGATAACTTTGTTTCAAAATATATTTTTTATCATTCATCCGATTTGGACGATATTTAAGATTTAGGGGTTTTTCCATGTGCTGAAAAGAATGCACATAAAATAACATATTTCTTATATGGAAAAATTCAGAGATAGAGAGCTAATTAGCGTGTTCATTAGCTTAATTAGCATTTTATTCACATCACGTAATAGTTCCCTTGAAGTGTTTACGAACGGTACCTAACGTACATGCGGCAACTTGTTCCAAAGTAAAGTGGGGTGGCTCGGGTTTTTTTTTTTTAGGTCCGTACCTACAAATTTTATATCCTCAATAACGTGAATGAAGTGTGAAAGACGTAAAGTTACTTCGTGAAATATTAAAGGCAGTTTTTATGTATAGCCGTCAAGACTATACCATTAAATAATGAAAATAAGTGACTTAAAACAGGATTACATGCATCCGGGAATGTTGTTTTAGCGAAGTCACGGTCATAGCAAGTAAGGTTAAATACAGACTTGGCTCTTGTTTTCAAAAGCTTCTCTTTTTTTCATTCTATTTCTTATGAGATTAGCTCGAATATTCCATTTATGTATTTCTGTATCTTCTCGGGGTCATTGTTCCTATAAACTCCATCTTGATCAGTCAATATAGCTTATAGAACTACTTTTGATGTAGCTATGTACACACATATACAGGGGTTGGCCAGAATAATGTGAACACCAATTATAAGAAGGCTTTACTTACCTAACAGGGTGTGAGACCACCTTTGGAGTTCAAAACCGCCTGAATCCTCCTTGTAATGGACACACACAAATCCTGGATCGTGGTTAGTGGGGTGTTACACCATTCTTAATGCAGAAACTGTTTCAGGTCCTTGAGATAAGCAGGAGGAGAATAACGGGATCTTACTCTGTTTTCCTACACAGACCACAATGGCTTGCTGATGTTTAAGTCTGGTGATTGGAGAGACCAAGGAAGGTATGAAAGTTCGTCCTCGTGTTCCTCAAACCATGATTGGTCATTCCGAGCTCTGTGAATTGGGGCGTTATCATCTTGATAAATGGCATCCCCTGCAGGTAACAATGCTTGAGCCATTAGATAGATTTGGTTGGCAAAAATGGTTCTTTCAGTTATCCGTTATTTCAGGGTGATCAGAAGACCTGCTGACAACCACGATATGACCACCTAGAGCATGAGAGAACCACCATCATGCTCACTGTTCGGGAATTATAGTCTGGGTTGTACGCTTCTGACGATGTTCTCTACACGTAAACACGTCCTGCGGTGGGGAATAGTGTGAATGTGGAATCATCCGACTACATTATACACTGAAGAGCAATTCAATTAGAGACAGCTGGCGTTATGCAAATGTGGCGCTGTGGGCGGCCCTGTAAACGGAAACGACATGACATATGCAGCGATCCGACAACATAAGGAGTGATGCGACGGGAATCAGTAAGAGTCGGACGCAGTATGGGTAAGACGAAGGATCTAAACGAATTTGATCGTGGGCCAATTTCAGGAGCCATCCTGATGGGTCCTTCCAGTTCGGAAGTCATGCTGGCACTGGGGTTTTCATGAGCCACTGTGTTACGGGTGCACCGTGAGTACATGAAATCCGGTAAAACCATCCCTGCAAGGGCCAACTGCAGTGGGAAACAGCGTATGGATGGGCGGGTACATCGTCGGCTATCTCGCATTGTAACAGCGGATAGACGGGCCACAGTGCAAGACATCACTCGGCAATTTAACACTGGTGCACAAAAACGTGTAAGCAGCCACACCATCAAGAACCATCTCCTCGCTATGGGGTACAGAAGCCATCGTCCCACGAGGGTACCGCTGCTGACCGCACATCACATGGTGCAAAGATTTGCATGGGCGCGGGAACATTGCCATTGGACCCGAGACATGTGGGAAAATGTTCCCTGGACTAATGAATCCAGATTCACGTTGGTACATGCGGATGACAGGATACGAGTACGGCGCAAACCACATGAAGCTATGGATCCTTCTTGCCAGCAGGGTACTCTTCAAGCTGGTGGGGTAGCATTCTCGTCTTGGGACTGTTTACGTGCACTGAAATGGGACCACTGGTACGTGTGACATCGTCCCTCACAGGTCAACGTTACCGGGATATCCTGGACAACCATTTGCTCCCGTTTGTGCGTCTTCAACATCTCATTGGGGACCTCATTCTGCAACAAGACAATGCACCGTGCCATCGCTACCTAGTTGTATCCGAATGGTTGGATGAACACTTCATCGACGTGACCTCGGTTTCTTGGCCAGCTAGGCCACCTGACCTCACTCTCATCGAGCTCATCTGGGATGCCATCAAGAGAGATGTTCGAGGCTCTGACCCTCCTCCATTAAATCTTCGTGAACTGTGGGAGCTTGTTCAGGGGTCGTGGATCCGTATGGCTTCCCAACGCTTCCGGTGTCTTGTCGAGTCCATGCCGAGACGAATCGTTGCCGTCTTCAGGGCGAAAGGTGGTGCTACACGTTGCTAGACAAGTATCTCTAATTTAATTGCTCTTCGGCGTACATGCTTCCATGCATCGGCAGTCACCATTGTATAGTTCTGGCACCAATGCCTTCGCCGTTCTGCATTCACCCGGGTCATCAGATGTTTTGCAATGGCAGACCTTCCATGAATAACTTTTCTATGAACACAGTTGACATGAAATAGGGACATCAACCATAAGTCATCGCTCTTTCCACGTTTATAAGTGAGTCAGGGAAAAATTATCATTTCCCGCCACCGGGAATCGAACCCAGTGTCTTCCATTTACGCACCGGACATGCTACAACTGCACCACAGCGGCCTCGAATTCTCCAGACTCACATACACCTACCTATCAAACCACTCAGTTGCTGCTTACCATCTTTGGTGAATCTCCAGCATTGTGCGGGGTTTCAAGAAGCAGCCTGCCATGTGGTTTGGCAGTTAGTCGTATGTGAGTCTGGAGAATTCGAGGCCGTTGTGGTGTAGTCGTAGCATGTCCGGCGCGTAACTGGAAGACCCTGGGTTCGATCTTGACTCATTTATAAACGTGGAAAGAATCTTCCCGTGACTCACTTATAAACGTGGAAAGATCGATGAATTCTGTTTGTTGTCTATGCGGTTCCCTGCGCACTGTTTTCGTTAATACTGAGGTCTAGAGATGTAGATTGAGCTCCGCACTAATTGCTTGCGCCGTGGACTTCTTATTACGGGGGACAATCCATTTTAATGCTCTCCTGTCTCTATTAGTCAGGGTTGTTTACGGGCTGTTCTCTATTAGTCAGGGTTGTTTACGGGCTGTTCTCTATTAGTCAGGGTTGTTTACGGGCTGTTCTTGTGCTTCGCAGATGAGGTTTTGCAGCAAACACGGCAAAACCTCATTTGCTGTTATGAGACTAGACACAGCAGCTCTCGATACACCCTCAACCCTGGCACCTGTTACCACGGAGGTACAAGCTAACCGGCCGCCAACAATTAGCCACCTTTTGAAGTCCGTTAGGTCGTTCATTTCGTCATTACCCAGAAATAAATTTTGCAACAAAACACTTTAAATGCACTTAAACAGAGCCTTGAGGTCCTAAAAAAGCTATTACAACGAAAAATGGTGGATACTTTTACGTATTGCGACGCACGCAGCTGCATTAAAGGTCACGTCTCAATGAGTGTGGTGTTTGCATTATTCTGCCCAACACCTGTACATGTGAAATGACATTTCAAGAAACACAGCATTTAAAAGATTTGAATTCATTTTTTTCTTTTAAACTCATTTTATTTTGCATGTGCATATTTCATCACCGACGCCTGTAGAAAGTTTAGCGTAAAAAAATTCTATTTCAGGAAGGAATGTTTCTTCCTGAGATTCTTCATGAATGGGAAAAAAGCTTTTCAGGACAAACAATGTGCAGTTCTGAGGAGGTGTTCCGTCTTTGTCGCCAAGTATATGAATTATTTATTTTCAATAGAGAGGGCAGTATATTTTATACCGTATATTCCGAGAATAAACTTTTCCTTGGATTAGTTTTTTGAGAGGTTCTTACTGTTCCGCAGTTTGTTCGAAAGAAAATCATTCGCTTGAACATAGCTTCATTTTCTTATTCTGAACGATTAAGCTTTAGTTATTTTAGAACATATTTGGGAAAAGAATAATTAGATGCTTACAGAATCGCTTTTCCTGTATATCCGTTCTAATTGTGGAACTTAACGACTTGAAAACAATTTTCTTTGTAGTTAGAAAATCTTCAATTGAGAAGACGATAATCGATGTTTTCTGGTTATGCTATGCACAAAACTGCCACCAGATGTAAGTTCATAGGATCATTTTCCTATGTATTATAAGAGTTTGTTTAAATCCAATTCAGTAAATTCTTCATTTCCGCGGACATCATATAGTGCGAAGAACATTTTCCACGGTCCTTTTGCTTTAAATAATGAACATGTTGCATATACACTCTATTGAAAAAAGTCACCGGACACGCCTTCAAAAGCAAGTGAACGGATTATCTGCGTCGTTAAGATGCGCTGCACAGCTGCAAACGGTATAAAACAAGCCTGCAGGTGACCGCGATAATATCGCACTGTGAGGTTGAGTGAAAATATCGCAGCGGGAGAGAACTGACTTTGAGAAAGGAAAGATTGTTGGGTGTTATACTAGTGGGTTGTCCATAAGAGAAACCGAGAGGCGTTTAAACATACCTAAGTCAATTGTTTTAGATGCTCTAAATAAGTGGATGGCACATGGCGCGCCTGAAGCACCAAAACATATCGGCAGACAAAGAAAATCAGTCATAGAAGACGTCGAAATCTCAGGAGAGTCGTTACAGCTAATCGGCGGAGTACTGCACAAGACCTAAGTGTACAGGTGAGTAAAAATGCTGGAACCTCGGTATGTACACGTACCACTCGCAGAGAACTTCATTCCATGGGTTACCGAGGTCGTGTGGATGCTCATAAGCCTTTCATCTCACCTAGGAATGCTACTCGTCGTTTAGCGTGAAGTAAATGACATTTATCGTGGACCGTAGATCAATGGAAAAGGGTCCTATGGACTGATGAATCCAGATACACGATGAATCAGTCTGATGGCCGTGTGTGGGTATGGCGACATCCGGGGGATCGCTATTTACCACAGTGTAGTTTTCCTACGGTCAAGTCTGGAGCTGACAGTGCACTCGTGCCGGGGTGTTTTTTGTGGTACGGTCCCGGCCCATTGGTTATCGTGGACTAAGATGTTAACCTCCACGTCTACTTTGATATTCTGGACAATTATGCCCTACCAACTCTGTGGTAATACTATGGAACCGAGCCTTGTTGGTATCAGCAGGATTATTCACAGAATCATAAAGGAAGGATTGTTACGGCTTGGTTTGCCGATAATTCCGTATCGTGTGCGGACTGGCCAGCACAGAACCTTAATCTTAATCCCATTGAGCACCGATGGGATGAATTAGAGCGCCGCATAAGAAGTTTGGAACCAAGGTCTACTACTAAGCAACAGTTAGCGGCAGCATTGTGTACTGAATGGAAGCGCATACCTATCGCTGTGTTTCAAAGACCTTGGCCGCCCCGGTGGCGCAGTGGTTTAAGCGATGGCCTCTGATCATCCGTCCGAAAGGGGTCCGGGTTTGAATCCTATTGAGGCATGGATGTTGTGTTTGCCTTAGGGCACTGGCTCTCTCCCTTCCCTGGAACCAGTGACCCTAAATTAGGGACGGGCGACTGTTTATAGCCCATTGAGTTGCTCACGGTGGTCGTTAAACTTCCAATCAAAAAAAAAAAAGACCTTGTCGAAAGCATGTCTCGAAGGGACATGCTTTCGACAAGGTCTTGAAACAGTGAGTATTGTTGCTATGTGATTAAGACCAGGGCTCTGTGCTGGCCAGTTCACACACGATACGGAATTATGAACAAACTACGCCATAACAGTCCTTGCTTTAGGGCTCGGTGCATTATCCTGCTGGTACCAACAAGGCACAGTTCGATAGTATTGCCACAGAGTTGGTAGGGCATAATTGTCCAGAATATCGAGGTAGACGTGCTGGTTAACAGGTTGCTCCACGATAACCAAAGGGCCAGGTACATACCATGAAATACACCCCCCACACACACACACACACACGAGTATAACGCCAGCTCCAAATATGACTTCAGGAACAGTACACTGTGGTAAATAGCGTTACCCCGGATGCCGCCATACATGACTGATGGATTGTGTATTTGCATCCATCAGTCCATAGGACCTATTCCCATTGATCTACGGTTCAGGATAAATGTTCTTTACACGATGCTAAACGCGAACGCCATTCCGCGTGGAGATGAAAGCGTTATGAGCAGCCGCACGACCACGGTAACCTACGGAATGAAGTTCTCTGCGAAAATTACATGGAAATACTGAAGTTCCAGCATGTTTACTCACCTGTACTCTGAGGTCTTGGGCAGTACTCCGTCGATTAGCTGCAACGACTCTCCTGAGTCATTGACGTCCTCTATCACTGATTTTCTTTGGTCTGCCGGCACGTTTTGCTGCTTCAGGCAGGCCTTGTATCTTCCACTTATTCAGTACATCCAAACAGTTCACTTGGGTATGTTTAAACGCCTCTCGGTTTCTCTTATGGACAGCCCACTAACATAACGCCCAAAAATCTTTCCTTTCTCAAAGTCACTTCTCTCCCACCGCGTCATTTTAACGCAACCTCACAGTGTGATATGATCGCGGCCAGCTGCAGGTTTGTTTTTATACCGTCTGCAGCTGTACCCGCGAAACTTAAACCAGCGGATCCGTTCATTTGCTGTTAAATGGGTGTCCGCTGATTTTTGTCAATATAGTACATATATGTATGTATATACAGTATATATGTATATATAGTATATATATATTTTTTACTTAATTATTTCTATATACTGAACCGGAAGTTCATATCCCGGAGGGTCTTGTAGATTTATTTTCTTTATGCTTGACAGTAAACATATTGTGGAACGTGGGGGTGTCAAACAAGTGTCTGTTGCTGTCTTCGTATTAAGTAGCAGCGAAATGAACTCATCGATTTCTAATTCAAAAGAGAGACGTAGAGCATGAATAAAGCATTTTCTTGACAATCCCCTGTTTACTTCATAGTGAATAATGCATTTCCATCACAGCAGCAAATAGGAAAATTTGTTAAATCTGCAATACTCTCGAAAAGACGATTATGATGTTCCTCGAAATTTGTTAATAACAATGGGAAAGCATTTCGAAAATTTTCGGTTTGGCTGCTGCTTTGCGAGCGCATTTAGATGGGATAAATAATTGCAAACAGCGTGAGAAAACGAAAGACTGAAATTGCCTCAATTACCTAACATTAAAGTGATCGAAACCACTATTGCGTCTAAATAGAAATCCAATACAACCGAGCCAGCCATACTGCTAGAAAATTAAATGTTTGAAAGAGACGCGAGCCATCTTTAAAAAGCTTTTATCGTATTCACATTACGGATATCTTTCTGCGCTGTTAAATTCATGAAGCAAGAATGGAACAACATATGGGACAACTCCAATAAAAAATTCTTCAAGCGCCTCTGTTTTGAATATTATTCTAGTGAAATCAAATTTCGTGCCGAAAAAGATTATAACTTTGCAGTTTCGTGTTTTCCAACGCATTGCTGAGAATTCACACATTTTGCGCCTAAAATAAAGCATATCGTATACCATAAGCAAAACGTATAATAACTTATGCTCAAAATGTGCAAAAGGTTTGTATTTTAAATCCATTAGATATATTAAAAGTCAATATGAAAAACAGGGAAATATTATACTTAGCATTTAAATACTAAATATAACATTGTACTTTTTTGTATTTTCAGTATAAACCAGATTGTGTGGCATAATGCTGTCGATCAATTGGTTAACAATCAATCAATCGACCAACCATTACCCCTTCTTTGAAAAACAAAATCAGGTCTTTGGTGATTCTCACTAGAGTTCAACAAACCAGTGAATTACTTTGGGGCCATTTTTGGTACTCTAAAATGAAAACTAAAAAACTGAAAATTGTCATCTCATCACAATGTGCATTTATTGCTTGCGGAAACAAAATTAATGTATTTAATATAATGGATTTTATCGTTAAATCCATGACATCAAAGACATCCATTTCTGCTGCAGTAAAATTATTAAAGGTGTTATCTGCTATCTATTAAACCATCTCTTTAATGTTACAATACCTACATGGCATATTATTTCACCCATACACATCAGTATATGCAGATTTGTGTAGGATACATATTCATTTTTCGGTAAGATACTTTTTACTATGAAGAATGTTTTGAAATCTACTTTCTTCTTTAAGTAATGCAAAGATATTCCGCTTGAAGGGTGTAAATTTATATCGAATTTTCCCCTGTATCTCTTCTTCTAACTGTTGAATGTGAAATCCCGTTGTCTCTGCTATCTTTATTCCGCCATTAGAAACATTCTGTGCACATTTGTTTAATTTCGTAACGTACATCTTGTCCACTAATAGGTGTAAGAACCTATTTCTGTTTCATAATGTTTTATTGGTTGCAGAAATAAATCCAGTTTATTTTTTAAATCGGTTCCATTGACTATGAATAATCCTGCTTGCAGTACACACCCACGTGCTCGCGCACACATATTGAACGTGTTTTCTTTTTCCCTAGTAAGCGTATTTTTTTTTTTTTTTGCTTGAATTTTTAGCACGTCTTTTGTAAAAAAGATAGTGCTTATGTTATCGGTTTGTCCGTCAGTCCTTCTGTGCCCACGACATCTCTGCAACCATCAGTCCGATTTGAAAAATTTATTTTGCATTGGGAAGCTTGAAATATGCGAATGATGATCCTTTATTTCGTTTTTTTTACGATGCAAAATTTTTCCGCTAGAGGGCGTAAATGCAGATGATATCGAATTAAAAAATACGTTTTATTCCACACATTTGATTCTAAACATCCGATTGAAAAAATTTTATTATTTTTAAATTCCATTTATATCGAACAGTATTTTAGATATAGTTACTTTTTCAAATTACGCATAGATTTTCCGCTAGGGGGCGTAAAATTAAATTACATTTTTCCCGATAACTGTTCTTCTAAAACTCCGATTTGAAAAAAAAATTCTTCAGCGGATACATCTCCTGAGGGAAAATCTTTTGCATATAATTTCAAATTTTTGATAAGGAATACTTTGGCCACCAGGGGGCGTAAGCTTTAATTTTTGCTTCTGATGTATTTGCCATAAAATCTGATCTTCTAAAATATCGATTAAAAAAATTATTTCGTGGATTGATGCCATTCATATTGATACATTTTTTTGGAATATTTTTTTCCTAAAATATTCCACAGTTTCTCCGCCAGAGGGCGTAGATGTACATCTTATTTTTGTCCATGTCTCTACTTCTAGGAGCCCGATTTGTAAAATGCCTTCTTTGCTGGATAGTGTTTCCAGTGTGACATGTGTTTCATATAATTTCAAAATTTTCAAGTAATTCATAGACTTTCCGCTAGGGGGCGTAAATGTAAATTGCGTTTACCCTATATCTCTGCTTCTAAATCTCCGATTTGAAAAATTCTTTTGCACCGCATACAGCTCCTAATGGGAAATTGTTTGCACATCATTTCTAATTTATATAAAAAATGGTTTGGCCACCAGGTGGCGTAAGTCTTAATTTCCGCTTCTGATGTATTTGCAGCAAAATATGAGCTTCTAAAATCTCGGTTGAAAAAAGTCTTTTGCTGACCGATACTACTCATGTCGATAAACCTTTTAGGAACATTTTCTTCTTGAAATAATGCATGGTTTCTACACCAGGGGGCGTAGATGTATATCTTATTTTTGTCAATATCTCTACTTCTAAGGGTTTAATTTGAAAAATTCCTTATTTGTTGGATAGTGTTTCCGATGCGAAATGTTTTTCCTATAAATTCAAAATTTACAAGTAAATCATAGACTTTCCGCAGTGGGGTAAAAAGGTAAATTGCGTTTTCTGAGTTATTTTTGCTCCTAAAGCTCCGATTTGAAAAATTCTTCCGGTATCACATACAAGACCTGATGTAAAATATTTTTCACATAATTCCTAATGTTTGGTAAAGAATGGTTTGGCCACCAGGGTCATAAGTGTTAATCTCTGCTTCTGATGTATTTGCAACAAAATCTGGGCTCCTAAAAACTCGAGTTTTTTTTTTCTTGGACCGATACCGCTTACATGGATAAACCTTTTGAGAATACTTTCTTCCTAAAATAATGCATGGTTTTCCCACCAGCTGACTTAAAGTCACATCTTATTTTTGTCGATATCTCTGTTTCTAAGAGTTCGTAAGCTCACGATTTCGTTCACAGCAATATCTGAGGGATTAAAAACCCGATTGAAAATCTTCTTTCTTTCGTCAGATCTATTGTTTTCCATACCGGTTTCATTGGCTTTGAATAGGTTTGATACATTTAATTTCCGTCAGAACGGATTCAAAAGACGTGCTTATTACACCTGAAAATTCGGTGTCATCTTTCTTGTTAGATATTCTAAACGTCAGCATTTCTTTTGTCGTGCAGGATTCAGAAGAAATGCTCATCACAACTTAAAATTCAGTGCCATCTTTCCTTTTCAACTCCAAAGTAGAAGTCCCAATATCGACAAGAAACTCTAATAGTGCCACTGTAGGAAACCTAAATTACTTTGCATATGTTAAAGATAACCGCATTAGTAAATTGAAAATAGAATCATGGATGAAAAAAAAACGTCGTTGGTTATAGCGCTGGGCATTCAAAAATGTATAGGTTCTGCGAATAAATTCCCACGGATGATTCGCGTGAAAACCATAATTTAGATTTTGTCGAGAGAACACGGAACTTGTTTTTTATGATCAGAAGGGATCCTGATCCTGTTGCGACCATTAACTGACACGGTGTGTACTTCATACCGTTAAAGGCAAATAACCCCGTAGATGTGGACAGAATCTATATCGGCGCTACCTCACGTACATTCGAAACTAGTTTATCCGAACATAAATATGACGTGAGAACAGGATCGGCAGCAACAGCTTTACCTCGACTTTTTTAACGAAGGGGCTCATACTCCAACCTGGTGTCTGCTCCATTTTTAGCAAAACCAACTATTGCCGCACCGATGGCGTAGTGGTCTAAGCGATGGCCTCTGATCATTCGTCTGAAAGGGGTCCGGGTTCGAATCCCAGTGAGGCATAGATGTTGTGTTTCTCTTACGGCACTGGCTCTCTCCATTTCTTAGAACCAGTGGACCTAAATTAGGGACAGGCAACCGCTAATAGCCCATTGAGTTGCTCACGGTGGTCGTTAAGCCTCTAATTAAAAAAATACTAAAGCATCTACTCTGCTCACAGGGAGCTTGCTTGTCTATAACTTTGGATTTAGTTGTTGTAATGATAATTATCCATGTGTTTTCCTCGAACCATGGAAGGTGCAAATTGGGAGGACAGGTGAGGGATGTGTGTTGACACACTTCGATCCCATTCCCCCCAACATGACCTCAACTTTGCCATTGCATTGATGTCTTACCTTGATAATGTTAGAAAAATTACCAAGATGTGTCTGTACGCAGTTTTAGAGGACGCTAGATGTCGCTGCCGCACTGGGCGAAACTCTATCACTAACTCCTACAGGCGAAGTGAAGCTGCTGCTGCTTCTGTTTTCCCTCCTCTCTCGTCGGCAACCAAAAGGTTAACGTGGCGGTGTGTGTGGTTGTCTTTTTGTAAAACCAATGTCAACTTATGTGTGTGTTAAATCTAACTGCAGTTATCAGTGAAATATCATGGTGTTCTGATTCAACTTACTGTGAATAAATTTGGATTACTTAATGAATGGTGGTAAGTACTCTCTCTCTCTCTCTCTCTATTTACGGTCTACCATTCAGCGAGTTGGAAAATTCTAGTTCTTTCGTTATTCGTCATTTGAGATCAATGTGTAAAGCGTTATTGAGTGCACATTATAGAGTATTAAATCACTAGCAGATACACGTCATACTTGTTTCATCATTGACACGTAAGTTCCTGAGTAAGTTGTTATAAATACTGACCCCCTGTATAAGACTGTAACAGTGCAACTGAAGATGGACCAGTAGCTGGTCGGAAAGATCTTGTGGAATTTTTAATATCTTTAATATTGTAAATAAATCTTTTAAACTTGGTGCTTTTAGCATTGTGGCGTTTTAATCATGTGTTAGACAGCTGTATTGTGTGGATCGGACGTTTTGGTGCACGAGGATTTTTATTTAGTTTTTGTATTCTATTATTTCTTTTATGTAAAGACACGATTGTTTAAAACCAAAAAGAAACAATTTTCAATATATTTTGCACCGCATTGGATATGAGGCCTGGTGAAACCAAAATCGCCAACGAAACAAAATACGTACTACAGAAATAATTTTTTGGTTACGAGAGGCCAGAGAATCAAAGTTAGAAAAAATAAGGAAAATGATGTTATCAGTGGTTTAATCAAAATTTTATGGAACGTATGAAAATAAAAAACAACAACAGTGGTGGTATGAACCTGTTAGTCGCTCGGTTGAACTAGTGGTATGCTGCTCTGGCTTCTGACCATTCGTCGAAAATGAACTCAGTTTCGAGTCCAGGACGAGGCCCAGTTGGTGAGCTTTTTAGAGGGCGTTGAATCAGCCCTTTTCCCCCGATTCACGGTCCCTAAATTAGTAAATTGCGATCAATTGTAGCCATGGGAGTTGTTTACAGTGGTGGTTAAACCACTTAAACAAAACAATATAATAGGCATGTTCCATGTATGAATTGGGTAAGATTGTTTTAGATGAACCGGCAGTATACTAACTGAACGAGGTACATAAACAAATCTCCAGTGAGGTTTCCTATAAAATAAGGTTTTCAAAATAAGGGCGGTGAAAACAAGAACCAAAGGAGGAAAGGAACTTAAATAAAATCAGGATTTGTTACAAATAGCTATGTGGAATTCTCAGAGAGAAAGTAACAGTGTTCATATTTACTGATGTATTATATTTGTACGAATGTCGGAGAAAAATATTGATGTGAGTAGTTATAATATTTGTCGGAATTACGAACGAGAAGTACCTTGGAATAAGATCAGAAACACAAATTCCTTTTTTCATGATGAACAGGATTCTGCCATTCTGGATATCCCTGCAGCATTAATAAAAGCTGTTCTTCTAAGAAAATAAATTTTTCTTGTGACATTTTCCGATATAGTTCCGAAGGTCTACTGCGTCCCTCTTTATTTACTCCAGGTAAAAATTCATCATGTATGCAGACTCGCAGAACTACCCACGAATTTATTTCGCTAGTTATCAATTGCAGTTTTTGGACACACACAATATAACTTCTGGGACGAAGCAGTAAATAACCGCTGTTACTATCCATACTCAAGCAAAATTTACTTTGTAAGCATGAAATGTTGTATCAAGAGAATTTCTCGAAATATTCAGAAAAAGACAACATGGTTTGCTAACCTTATCGAGAAATAGCAGCAGTGTTTTATGATAAAGAACTTCCACTGGTTTTATGTCTCTAAATGTGGTCAGAACTAAAGCTTTTTATCCTTTTCTTTCAAAATAAATTTCGCTCACATTCCACTGGAGAGTTAAAGCGGAAAGCTTCTTCAAATAAATCCGCTTTGCTTAGCTTAGGTCGTGCCGCATTTTTTTTAATAACATCACACAAGAAAACAAAATGCGAGTGCCTTATCTCGAATACTTCCAAAATTACCTGAGAATAATTTCGGCTGAGAGAGTTTCATAGATAATGCCCGATTAACCTTGTGATCTCATAACCTGGTGAATTATGTATGATATATTAGACAGAGTGAGAAAAGAAGAATGCTTAATTAACTTTGTTTTTTTCATCCATTTTTTTTCTGCATTTAGTTTTATTTAAAGTATCATGACCCTCACTTGCTCATTGAAGCAACACAATTTCGCCTGATGATATTGCTTTAAGAATCACGGCTAATGCCTTCTCAGCTTTTCTTGCTTCTGCTTTGGAGATTTCTCTGAGCAAAAATAAAACGCAGACACAGCAGAGAACAGGGCACAATAACACTGATTTATTGGTATCTGACAGCAACGCAATTCAGGCGGCAAGAAATAATCTTGGTAATTTTGCAATTAACCGCATTTCTTCCCAATTAAAATAGCAGATAGGAAAAGTCAAGGCTATTACGTAATTTTTGTTGTGCTACACTTTAGAAGGGAAAGAGTGCTATGATTAGCTTTGTTAAAAATTATATATGAAGCGGAACACACCAATAAAGAAATTGCAAAATAAAAATAAATTATCAAATGTACAAAACAGATTCGTAAAAACTAACAACAGTATTTAATTGATTAACCCGAGGTTTGTCGCGCTGTGAGCATTTCTCACACGCTTTGCATGTGAAGTTCCCCATTTTCCTGGAAATGACCCTGGGGATACCATCCTCGCTCTAGCTGACTTTTACAATCTTCTCAACAGTCTGTTATCAGTTCCGATGAAGATTGGCGCGTCTTTGACCAACATATGGTATGCTGCTTGTTTCCGTGTGGTTTGTATGAACATTTATCTCATAAAGTGACCGCTGGCGTTTGCGTCACGTGAGAGCTTTTCTCATCAAGCGACCACTGGCATTTCGGTTTTATATTTTTATAGAAAACTCGAGAGTGTTTTTATAGCCTAATTTGATTTGTAACTTTGTATATAGGGTAATTCAAAATGTTTCATGTGATTTCAGAAGTGCACAACTCCATACCTATCAAACCTGTATGGTCTGGGCATACACCAAATAAAAGAGTAAATCTCCGAGTTTTTAGTTGGTCACCATGTTAGTGCTCCACTGTCCCTGTGGGGCCGCTTCATTGAGATTATACTGTACGCCGTTTCCTCAACGAAGTGCTTCCTTGCCATTGGATTAGTCGCAGTATAGACCCCATGACTTGGTGGTATACAGCTGGCCACTTAGGTTAACCGGAACTTACACCGTGCAACTTCTTCTTTTGGGGGTGTGTTAACCCTTTAACCGGCTGGAACGAATTAACTCGGGGTTAGCAAAATAAGTTGAAATCAACTCAAATGAATATGTTCACTGTCTAAGATGTGGGCCAAAGATCGTAACGACTGAGCCTTCATATCAGAAAGCGTTTGTTATCCTAAAGGGTCATTTAGGGGGAAGATCAGGAAGCGTTTGTTATTAGCTTTGTTATTCCAAATGCTCATTATGGGGATAATTAATACGGATCCTCTTTGACTGATTACCTGCTAAAATGTATACGAACCTAATACAGGACAGAGATGTCTGAGTCACTTGTTTCTACTCAGTGGCATGATGTCCCTGTCAGTGGGACCCTTCCTTCTCCCATTAGGCCTTGAATCGTGGAAAATAGAATAAAGGATTAGAAGCAAGCACTTACCACTTATTACAGGTTTATGGTCGATACTGCCGAGATAAGAAGGTTTAGGGAAGAAATTGCTTTGCTGTAGCGTTTATTGAACCCGGCCACTACGTGAGCATTCCTATTTGGGGAACGAAGAAAACTTTAAGCACCATTTGGTTCAGGTATGAAAGCCGCTTAAAGGGTTAAGGATACTGTTTGCATGCCATCATTGCCTACAACCCTGGATGAGGGCTGTTGGCAACCTTTCTAATTCGCAGGTTCACTTGTTCCAGCATGTCCGTTTGCACCGACTTCACCTCAGTAACAATGCGTTTCTGAGTTCATCCAGGGTTGTAGACAACACTGGCATGCACACAGTATCTTTAACATATCCCCAAAAAGAAGAAGTTGCACGGTGTAAGTTCCGGTGACTTAAATGGCCAGCTGTAGACCACCAAGTCATGTGGTTAACTGTAGCCAATCCGATGGCAAGGGTCGTTGAGAAACGGTGAACAGCACAATGCAAATGAGCCGGCCCCACAGTGACATTGGAGCCCCATCATGTTGACCTACTAAACCTCAGAGATTTCCTCTTTTATTTGGTGTATTTCCAGGACATACACGTTTGATGGGTATGGAATTATGCTCTTCTGAAATCAGAAGAATCATTTTGAATGACCCTGAATATCTTAACTATATTTTTTTTTTTGCGAAGAAATGATTCTGAAGTGTTATTATTGAGTAGATTACACTAATCTGCCGAAAAGGTGGCGTTCGAAAAAACTCTCACGCGCGACCACTGGCTTTGTTCAACGTGTAGCACCCAACTACGTGTTAAATACGCAAAACATATTAGCAAGAAAGATGAAACCGAATTCTCGGGCGTAACGAGCACTAGATTTAAATATTTTCCGACAAGAAAAGAAAAATATTAAATATTTTAAAATTGACTTTGGAACAAAACATTCAGCGAAAAAGACAATACATTCATGCTTCCTGCAGAAAATCTACGAATAATTTAAAATGAGTAAAATGAACTGGTCAGATCAGATCATATGTAGAGCATTTTAGGCAGGGAGTGTCTGACCCCAGGTCTTAAACAACCCTTATAGAAAGCTATACTGTTAAAAATTGTAGGGTCAAATTATGGTAGATGTACGTGCAGCTAAGTGGCCAGACAATAAACCGTAATTATGCAGTGCCATACCGTAATGTTCATTAACATGTCTAATGACCGGGAAATAAAATCGTCTAATGACCATAATGTCAATAACATGTCTAATGACAAATAAATAATACATGATATATTTATTGGCATTAGATGTTTTTTTTTACGGGAATAAAAACGTCTAATGCCGTAATATCATGTATTATAAATAATACATGATATTACGGCATTAGACGTTTTTATTCCCCATTATAACATGTCTAATGGGGAATAAAAACGTCTAATGCCGTAATGTTCATTAACATGTCTAATGGGAAATAAAAACGTCTAACGCCGTAATGTTCATTAACATGTCTAATGGGAAATAAAAAAGTCTAATGTCATAATTTTCATTAACATATCTAATGAGCGGAAATAAATAATGTATCTATTTATTTAATAATTAATACACACGACTCACGTGGACTAGGAAAATCAATCAGAAGTCATCGCTCTTTCCACGTTTTATAAGAGAGTCACGGAAAAATTTTCATCAGCCGCCACCGGGAATGAGCGGGTGAGGATGACAAGAATCAACCAGACATGTGGTGTGGCAGTTAGTCGTATGTGAGTCTGAAGAATTCGAGGCCGCTGTGGTGCAGTGGTAGCATGTCCGGCGCGTAACTGGGATACCTTGGGTTCCCGGTGGCGGCCGATGAGAATTTTTCCGTGACTCACGTATTAAATGTGGAAAGAGCGATGACTTCTGTTTGATGATACTGTATCTACTGACGAGGAAATAAAAACGTGTTGCCCACAGAGGTGTTGCCAGTCGACTGATTTCTCGTGAAAAAAACAAGTATATAACCACTATAAAAAGAACGTCGCCAGATTGCCAAGGTTAAAATACAGAAGTAGTTCAAACAGTTTAAACACCGTGAACATGTAGTTTATTTACCGAAAATTTTTGGTTGACCGCCAGGTGGCGTGCTTACGATCTGTAAACCGTGTTAATCCGGGTAACACACTGATGTAGGAAATTTGGGCTAGAGTGCCCGATAGAGAAGTAACACGGAGGAGAGGTAGAAAAGGGGAGGAAGACACTCTTATTTATTACCGGTGGAAGGTGGGGGCAGCACCCCGGTTCCGACGGCTTAACGTGTCCATCCGACGCACGGCGGATATTTAGTGGTTCGAGCGTTCGTACTTGCCCGGGATCGAACTTGAGGTTCTTCCGTTACAGTCACGAAAGTTGACCACTAGGCCATCGTGATAGTCACAAAAGTTGACCACTAGGCCATCGTGAGAGTCACGAAAGTTGGCTGTTAGGCCATCCGCGGCCGTAAAATAAACATTCTTCTTCATACTATACTGTTCAAATTAATTGGGACAAAGTAAAAAATCACCCTTTTTTCCAAAACTATGCCTTTATATCATTCTATGCCTTGATATACACTGATAAATACCTGTGTTACTATGAAGTGTGCACTCCTTTAGCAGAAATGACCTCTTGAATTCGTTTTGGCATTGACTCCACTAACTGAGTGCACATATTTTTGACTTCATATTCGTAGAACCACACTTTTATAGCATTCATTATCCTGCGTTCTTTGGTTGTACAGTCCATTTTACCTAAACGTCTCTTCAAAATATTCCACAAGTGTTCTATGGGATTTAATTCTGATGAATTTCCAGGCCAATCAAGCGAATAAATTTGATTTTCCAGCATGAAATCCTTTTCCAATTTCGAATAGTGACATGGGGCCAAGTCATGTTGAAATGTCCCGTTAAAAGTTTGCAAGAATGGAACAATCCTACGTTGTAATATTTTTACGTACTTGGCTGAATTCATCATACCTTGAACAGGAACTAAGCTTCCAGTGCCATTTGATGTGAAAAAAAACCCCAAAAATCTGTTTCAGAGCGTGTTTTGCAGTTTGTTTGCATTGCTCAGGTCTTAAGGGTTCACAGTTGCTTCGTCTAACGACATTTGCTTGGTAATCCTGCACAAATGATTGAGTTTCATCACTGAAAATTACCTTTTTCCAGTCGTCAGCAGTCAATGATTTATATTTTTGGGCCCATGCTAAACGTTTTATCTTCATTTTCGCATACAAATATTGTTCTTTCTTGGTCTTCTTGCCTTCCGGTCAACTTACAGAAGCCTACGGCTTACAGTTGAATCACCAACATCACAACCACTAGCCAATATATCTCTTTGAAAGTCGGTGCTTGTTTTTTTTTTTGGATTCATTTTGCTATTTCTGATTAGATATTTATCGGTTTGTTGAGTTGTTTTTCCTTTTCTTCCACATTTACCTCTTCTTTTTGGAAACGATAATCCAGGTGCCTTGTATCGCGTAAGCAGTTTTGATACACTCGATTTGCCTACACCAACTGCAGAAGCGATATCTCTCACTGTCATAGAAGTGTGATCCTTCAGAGCAATTATTTTTGAACGCTTCTTTGGGGAAATATCCATTTTTCAATACACGAAAGCAACACGTACTCACAGAGAGCAAAAACTAACATCCACCTGTCACACACGAAAGCTCACAACTGAAGCTGAAGTGCATATTTCCTAATTGAAACAGGTCAAACCACATTCTTACTATCAAGTTCTAACAGTCAAACCACCTCACAGCTGATAAAACTGGTTTACGTGGGTTTCCGACATCAACTGACGATCACATTACAATTCTGAAAATAAAATAGCTTGTCTCAATTAATTTCACAATATAGTAGCGTATTTAACCTGTTGCTAAAATAACTATGAGTTTCATATCAACGCAACTGTAAAACACCTACAAACAGAAGCAAGTGCTTTTGACTGCAAGTGGCTGAAATATGGTACTAATCACCAATAGTGCACCAAACATTTCCCATAACGGGAGATACTCAAAACAAAAGGGAATTTTCAAATTTTGTTCATGGAAGCGAAGATACGGTTCCAATATGTTACAAATACTAATGAACTCTTAGATTTCATAAAGGCAAAATTGCGCGTTATAAAATGGGGCAAATTTACACACCGCCCACTGAAATAAAGCCGCCCCGATGGCGCAGTGGTCTAAGCGATGGCCTCTCGTCATTCGTCCGAAAGGGGTCCGGGTTCGAATCCCGGTGAGACATGAATGTTGTGTTTGTCTGATGGCATTGGCTCTCTCCCTTCCCTGGAACCAGTGGCCCTAAATTAGGGACGGGCGACTGCTTATAGCCCATTGAGTTGCTCACGGTGGTCGTTAAACCTCCAATAAAAAAAAGTAAATAAAAAAAATCACTGAATTAGAAAATTTAATGCAGATGCACGTAAGTGTCACTTACTAAGCCTATATACGTATAATTCAATTGAAAAAATCTCAATGATATGGATATTCAAGCAAATCTTCAATTACAAATTTATTCAGAATGGTTAACATAAAATGAACTTATCATAAACTCTGAAAATATTGAGATTGTAAGCAAAACTATATCAAGTTTAACTACTAAGATACTTAAATTTTTATAGTACACACTTATACAATCTCATATTAATTATTGCTTTTCCTCATGGGGACAAACCACTGAAACTAATATCAATAAACTACAAATATGACAGAATAAATACATAAGGTTATTAGACTTTAAAAAAATGTTTGCTTCTCATACCAACTTCCCAGTTAATACTTATCACCATATCCTTGTCAACCCCAACCATTACGGAATTTTATCTGTCAAACAATTATTTGACTTCAAAATTGGTAAACTAATGTTCCAAAGAATAAAACAAAATTTTTACACAGATATCATTGAATTGAATTTTCATATTTATAACTATGAAACAAGACATAGATCATTATTACGGCTCATATATCCAAAACCTCTCATGATGAAACGGAGATTAAATAATATTGGTCCTGAATTTTGGAAAGCACTGCCTGTCGAGTTGACTATAATAAATAACCTAAACTTATTCAAAAATAAACTAAAAAATACTTGTTGAGTTAAATTAAAAAAATATATAATGAGAAACAAATTATTTATTACATAACTAACACTTCAAATTACTGCTGTGCTTGATGAACCTATGTTTGCTTGTCTATATATTTGGGAAATAAGGGCTTTTGTCAGGACTCTGAGGACTTTTCCCGGATTCTCCCTTGCTGGTCTCTATAATACAAAATATTGATGTATATTCATTAATCCTAAATGTAACAGCAAGAATGAAATTTATTAGTATTATTTATTATATGCAAAATTCGTGGTCACTTAACCAAGTGAGCTGGGCAAATATTTAAAGACGGCCACAGACACACACATTTGAACGATACGTCTGTGCGTCACGCCAGCAAATGGAGGGATTTTGTGCCCGAGGCGTGGAATGAAGCTCCTCTGAAATCCTCTTCACTCCACACTACGTGCAGCCTCAGGCACAAAACTTCCCCATTTGCTAGCGTAACAATGAAATGCGTCATTCAAAGGTGTATGTCTTTGGCCACCTTAAGACTGTTGCTTCTCAGCAATTCTCAGTAGTTAATTCCGTAAATTTCCCGGAACTAAGGCGGCGATCGTCCCCCTCCCCCGACCGGGACATGCGCGAGGGCAACACCGCTGAGAATCAAACTCCTCAAATAGTAACCCAATGTGTTCCGCAAGGTTAATAACATCTCGTGTTGAAATAATTTTTTAAATCGCACATTTAGTAGCAAAGATATAAAGAAAAACAGATTAAACATTGGCACCCCCTACCGGCGAAATTGTACATCATTTTAGGAAGAAGAGAAAGTTTTCCCATAGTTAGTAGTATCTAACCGGAAAATAATTTTTAATATCGGGTTTTTAAACCCGCAGATATTGCTATAAACGGAAATGCGAATTTACATCCTCTAGTGACACAGTTGTGTGCTACAAATTTTAATTTTATGTTATTTGAGAAACATCTCGCAACTAAAACGCTCTCTGCCAGCGAAATATTTTTTCAAATCGGACTCTTGCCAGCATATATATCGACAAAAATAAAGCACACATCTACGCCAACTGGTGGAAAGGAAATCAGAAGCAGAAGTAAGTACTTGTGCTTCCTTATGGTCAAACCTTTTTTTTATCCAAAATTATTATCAATTCCGACAGGCTAGTGTGTTAAATGAGAGAGCACACTAAATGGCGCCACCGTACAAGCATACGATTTTGGACATAGAAGGCAGAGAGAAATTAGGTGGAACGTTTAACCTGGAGATTCCTACCCGGGGGCCGTCAATCACATGCTCGTCAGATGTACGGCGGATATTCAGCGATTGTTAGAAATCCACACCAACACGCCATGTTTGAACCTGGAGTCTTTGAATTAGCAGTCTGAATTTCTAACCACTAAGCTATCAGCGGCTCGATTTCAAATTTGGAATACGCGTACTCCATACATACTCATTTATTCATAGAATCAACTGGAAGTATATTATTCGAGGGTACATCTGGGATAATAGATATACTCGTTGTCACATGCTGGGCAAATGGACGATTTTATAACAAATACAGTGATCAAGCGACAATATATTATTTATGAGATTGGCACAAATACAGTTAATGTAAAAACGTACACAAAGATACTTTATGCATAATTAAATTACTTGTGATCAGTGACTTTGTTGAACTAATTACTTATGTGTGTCACTTTACACATTTATTAAACAATTTCTCTTGAAATCTATAATATCTAAAATGAAGAAATATGAGATTATACTGTATTTATATTTATTGATGCAGTTATTTGTAAGTACGTATGGTTACTTATATTTGAGCATGTCGCATGTACTCGTTTACGATAAGATTGTACTTAAAAAAAGCGAGTAGTTTCTGGTTCTCATTTTTAAGTAGATTTTTTTAAACAGTGGATAAATGACATTTTTTTAACAATAAGCGTTTTAACTACTTTGTAGAAAAATATTGGGTGAACCGTAAAGAATTGTTCGGCAAGCCGGAATACGGGCTACGACAGGAGAAACTAATTAACCAATCAGCGAGAGACAGAGGAATATTTAAAAAAGAGACCCACGCAATTATCTTGTACGAAACAGGATTAGAATGTGCATCCTAACAGAACCGCATTTAGGTTAGGAGATGTGATTAGATAATTGCCCCAGAGGGAACGATCATTTTCCAGTTAACCACATGCTCTGACCCGCATTTTGGCCGCCAGGCGATGTGTTCCTTCTATTACAGAAAACATCTTAACGGCGCAATACCTTCTTCTTTTCCATCCTAGTACCCATGATTACAAAGCCAATAAATTGCGGCAATATAATATGCGAAAAGGTTATCATTGCAGTTAAAATATGTGCTAAGCAGATTATTAATATTTTTAAAGGCATTTACTCATTAAAAGCAAAGCATCTTTTTTTAAAAAGGCACAAAATACATATAATCAAATATTTGCAATTCATAAATGAACAGCTAACGACCAATTTAATGACATGTAGCGTAATTATTACGTAAATAAGGGCTTTTGAACAAGAGATTGATTGAAATGAGTTTAGAGGGAGCTTCAGAAGTTCATGGAATTTGATGATTTAGTTTTTGGAATATTGGAAATCATCTAAAGCCAAACACTGTGCAGAGTGTGTGTAAATGAAATACAGGTACAACTTCAGTATGCTATTAAAACTACGATAGAAAAAAGCTTATATTAATCGTCAAGAGACGTGAGAAGTGTTAAAGTTTGTTAAGTCAGATGTTAGATGGCGCCAGGTGTCCCATGTAATGAAAAATCTCGTCAAATATGGAATACAACAGACATCGCTTCTCCAGTGGAGAAAGCAGCGTGTGTGTTTTGATTTGCGGAGTCAAAATCTCTAATAACAGTTCAGCGTAAGTTCAAAACGGAGTACAAGAGAACACCCGCCGACACGAAGGAGCATCTAACAATGGGTAAATAAATTCCAAACGATAGTAAGCCTTTTGAAAGGCAAAAGCACTAGGAGACTTTCCATTTCGGACGGAAAGGCGGAAGACGTGCGTATTGCTTATCTACGGAGCCCGAAGTCCGTCCGCGTAGCCAGTCTTGAACTCGAAATGCCGCAAGCAACGGTTCATTAGGTTATGCATAAACGGCTACGCAGATATGCATATAAAGTGCAGTTAGTGCAAAATCTTCGACCAAATGGTCAACCACGTCGAAAAGCATTTGCGGTAGACATGCTTGATCGCATTGACGAAGACCCCACGCTCGTTTCACGGATCTGTTTCAGCGATGAGTCGATGTTCTATCTTTCTGGCAGAGTGAATAAACATAACTGCCGAATATGGGGCACGAAAAAGACTCATATGTTCGTAGCACACAAGAGGGACAGCCCGAAGGTTAATGTCTGGGCTGGCCAAATGAGAGACAGATCTCTAGGGCCCTTTTTCTTCACTAAACAAACTGCTACTGGCATAGCGTACCACGACATGTTAGAGCAATTCCCAATTCCACAACTCCAGGATATTCAAGACATCATTTGTCAGCAAGATGGAGCGTCTCCGCACTGGTGTTTAGATTTACGCAGATCTTTAGAGCACCATTTTCCAGGGTGTTGGATTGGAGGTGGAGTTCCGACGGTATGACCACCCAGTTCTTTTGTTATCTTATGACATTTTTTTCTTTGGAGCTTTATTAAGGGCAGTGTGTACAAGAAAAAGGTTACACCTATCACTGAGCTCAAAGAACTCATTACAGCAGCCATCCTCCTTGTTACACCTGACATTCTGCAGGGTACGTGGGTGAAACCCGACTACCGTTTAGAAATCCTCCGAGCAACCAACTGAGCACACCCCGGAGACCTACTTACATTTTTTTAAAAATACTTACACTCTTACCATGTGTTTTGACTTTAAAAGTAAGTTGTTATTTAGTGTAGTTTCTTCTCAAAAGCATACTGAAGTCGTATAAGCCGCCCCGGTGGCGCAGTGGTCTAAGCGATGGCCTCTGATGATTTGCTTTTAATGAGTAAATGACATTAAAAATATTAATAATTAATCTGCTTAGCACATATTTTAACTGCAAAGATAACCTTTTCGTATAGTATATAACCTTTTCGCATATTATATTATTCGTCCGAAAGGGGTCCGGGTTCGAATCCCGGTGAGGCATGGACGTTGTATTTGTCTTACGGCACTGGCTCTACCCCTTCCCTGGAACCAGTGACCCTAAATTAGAGACGGGTGATTGCTTATAGCCCATTGAGTTGCTCACGGTGGTCGTTAAACCTTCAATCAAAAAAAAAAAAGTCGTATACTTCATTTATGGACACCTTGTTTATTAACTTTTACTCTTTATTAACAACATTTCATCAAATTCTTCCTGTTAAACATTTTTGGGTAAACTTTTGAGATTTACTGTTATATAGTTTTAGTAGTACTAAAAATATTTTTGTAACGATTTTTTGCTCTTTACCAACGTCAATTATGTCTGTTAGACTCGAAGATATCCCGTTAACCATATGCCTTGTACATATGTATCTATTCCAGTGTTAGTGGTTTATTTTTCAATGTTTTGGTACACTGACATTTTTACGTACTTTGGGTGGACTTGTGTGAGAAAGCGGACACCAGTCAGACCTTATCAGCTACGAAACAATACCTGAAACAAGGCATGAAGAGCAGCATCAGTCCATGTTGTATTTGCGGAGATATGTATACGTATATGTTCGTGGGGATGTAAGGTCAGGTGATGCGTAACATCACAGCCTCTCCTTGACAAATGTCAACCCCGCCTTCTCGTGGTGCATCCTGTTCCCACTAAAGGGGCTCTGACGACCGCAAATATCGGTATAACTATACCATCGGGATCAGAGGAAATGCTATCCCACACTCACCAACCCGCTTGGCCAGCGTGGTGAGTTATGGCCAAACACCTCCAAAATGACTCTACAACTTAAATCTTGGCCCTCAGTCTCCGGCAGCTGGAATGTACCTGGCCAAGGCAGCGGCCAGTGCGACATGAAGGCAGAGGGTGCTAAGAATCCCCGGAGAACCGGACTAGGCTGCCATTTGATGCTGACCTTGGCTACCTACAACGGACGCTCCCTATATTCTGATTCAAGGCTTCTTGAATTGGAAGAGGAACTACAAAGGATCAAGTGGGACATCATCGGGCTGAGTGAGGTAAGGAGAAAAGGAGAAGATCTCATTGAACTGAAAAGTGGACATCTCTTCTATTATCGTGGGACAGATACTGGCAGAACTAGTGGTGTTGGATTTATAATAAACAAGAAACTGAAGGATAAAGTGGGAGAAGTTGAAAGTTCCTCTGACAGAGCTGCACAACTCGTTATCCAACTATCGAGAAGATACCAGGCTCAGATTATTCAAACTTATGCACCCACCACAAGTCATCCTGAAGAAGAAATTGAAGAATTTTATGAGGAAATTCGTCATCTAAATAATAAAGGTAAGCAGCACTTGAAGATAATTATGAGAGATTTCAATGCAAAAATAGGGCACCGGCAACAGAATGAAACTTCAGTAGGTAAATTCGGTCACGGCAACAGAAACCAGCGTGGAAATACTCTCGTTGAGTTTGCAGAGGCAGAAGGACTTTTCATCTTGAATTCCTTTTTCAAGAAAAAGCCACACAGGAAATGGATATGGAGACATCCAATTGGGACGACAAGTGAAATTGATTTTATTATGTGTAACAAAAAATTCGTCATCGAAGACTGCAGTGTGCTAAACAAGTTCAACACAGGTAGTGACCATAGATTGGTGAGATGTAAGATGCACCTCAACACTAAACTGGAACGTCGCAAGCTCATAAGACAAACAAAATGTATTGACATAACCAACCTTAAAAACACCATAATACTTTCAAGTTGGAACTGAAGAACAGATTCTCTGCTTTAGAAGGCCTAACATCGGAAGAAGTGGATATTTCGGAAGTTAACAGAAAAGTAACCAAAGCTCTTATGGAAACAGCAACAAAATTAGCTGGGTCTAAGAACAAGTTGCATGTAAACAAATTATCAGGAAAAACCAAAATGTTGATGCAAAAAAGAAGAGAGATGAGGACAACTAAAGAAGATGTGACTTCCAAAGTGGAATATATAGAGCTATGCAAGACAGCACGAAAAAGTATCACTGAAGACGTAAGGAAATTCAACTGTGAGCTAGTGAGGAAAGCAATTGAAAACAACCAAAGCCTAAAGATAGCAAAGGGACATCTCAGTAAGGGAAGAAAACAGATTATGGCTCTGAGAAAAGAAGATGGTTCTATAACAAGAAATAGAGGCGAAATTTTGACAAGAGTGAAAGATTTCTACTCCAAATTATATGAAAGGGATGATACATGTACTCCAGACATCATGAAAGGTACCAGAGTTCTTCCAGTCCTCCCAGCAGAAGTTGCTCATGCAATCAAGAACATGAAGCGGGGGAAAGCTCCAGGAGAAGATGCAATTACTATAGACATCATACAAGAAGCAAGTGGAGAAATTGAAACAGTACTCGCCCAAATTTTCACTCGATGCCTTAATGAAGGGAAGATTCCTGAGGATTGGAACAATGCTACAATGATCCTGCTACATACAAAAGGTGACATTGAGGATCTCAGGAACTACAGACCTATCAGTCTCCTATCAGTGGTTTATAAAATCTTCACTAAAGTTCTTTCACACCGCTTGAAGGTAACACTGGACATGGCTCAACCGAGAGAACAAGCTGGATTCAGGAGTGGCTACAGCACAATAGATCATATCCATGTACTGAGAGAACTAATTGATAGAGCAAGGGAATATGAACTTCCATTGTGCATGGCTTTTATCGATTATGAAAAAGCCTTTGATTCGGTGAAACCATCAGCAGTTACCACGGCTCTGAAATCCTGCGGTATTGAAGATGCATACATTAATATTATTAATAACATCTATGAAAATGCAAGTGCAAAGATTCGGCTGTTTGAAAATACAACACACATAAAAATTGGAAAGGGAGTGAGACAATGTGACACCATATCTCCGAAGCTCTTTAATGCCACATTGGAAAATGTCTTTCAATCACTGAACTGGGAAAACAAAGGGATAAAGATTAATGGAGATTATCTAACCCACCTTCGTTTTGCTGATGACGTAGTCATTTTTGCAACTACCCCATCAGAGCTGCAGAGTATGATCCAGGAACTTGCTGACAAGAGTAAAGAAGTGGGATTAAAAATGAACTTTCAGAAGACAAAAGTGATGTTCAATGCTTTTACAAGAAATGAAGATTTATCGATTGATGGAGAAAAACTGGAGTTAACAGATACGTATGTTTATCTTGGACAGCAGATATCAAGTGAGGGTCACATTGATGAAGAAATTAATCGGCGTACAAAACTTGCCTGGAGAGCTTTTGGAAGAAACAGCATAATTTTCAAGAGCAATATGCCATTATGTCTTAAAAGAAAAGTGTTTGATCAATGCATCCTTCCAGTGCTTACGTATGGTGCAGAGACGTGGACCTTAACTAAAAGAGACATACAAAGGCTGCAGACAACTCAAAGAAGCATGGAGAGGTGCATGCTTGGTATAACCAGGAGAGATAAGAAGAGGAACTCGTGGATCCGAAAAATGACGAGAGTGGAAGACATCATGATCAGAGTTAAATCCCTGAAATGGCAATGGACTGGACATACTGCCAGAAGGACAGACCATAGATGGACAGCCGAAATTTTAGATTGGATTCCAAGGGACAGGAAAAGACCCAGAAAAAGACCACATGGGAGATGGGTGGATAAAATTCGTAAATATGCGGGAGTGACATGGAGGAGACTGGCACAAGACAGACCGTTGTGGAGGAAACTTGGGGAGACCTTCGTCCAGCAGTGGATTGATGATGGTTGACAAGGATGATGATGATGATGATGATGTACGTGAAGCCTTGGGTTTTAACACCGAATGTATTGCCAGGCTGTTTCATGTACCGACGGACGGCGATAGTTAGATACGGCGACAAAGAGTTAAAACGTTACAAACAGATTGCTAGCGATGCAGCCGATAACAGCTCAGGAGAGATAAAACACAAGTCACGAGACAACGGACAGTTAGTTTAGGAGAGTCGATTCAAACGAGAAATACCTCTTCGTAGACGCAAGCCGACGTGGGAATTTTATAAAAGGATTTTGGCGGCAAACCTTGTGCGTATTAAGAGAGCTGCATGAAGTGAAAAGCAAGACGCTATCTCTAGGCTGCCTTTCTCGACTAAGAGAAAACGAAGCAGGGTAAAATAATTATTCAGTCCCTACATAGCTTGAAGGTGACATAAGCATTCTATCCGAAACTATATGTAGGCTATAGTTCGCAGAACTTCATAATTGAAGAAAGTTTATTTTTGTTGATCTGGATTGAACTCTTAAATCTTTCCATAACTCTCATTTCAAATTCTTCTGCACAAGGGACTCGAAACCAGACCACATAAAGAAGGTGAAAAAGAGCACTTCGCAGAAACCCAGGCTTTCCGCTGATGGCAGTACATAGCAATACCATTCAATATCCACGATCCTTTTCTGGTATATAACAAATCAAAACATTGATATGATTCTAGTATGTCATTTATAAAATTATTGGTATGGAGTGTGTGGGGTTTTGTTTATTGACATTTATTTTTCTTTTTTTGGGTTTGAGGAACCCCATGGAAATCTAAGGCAATAACGAATGGACTAAATTGTTCGGAGCCGTTCTGCAGGAAAGGAATTGCAACAGCACGGTTCAAAAACTCTAAGATCGTGCCTTGGTCAGTAACCGAACCTGGAACTCACGAAGAAGACCGACTCTTTGATTACACAACCACCGGGGCGGTGATTGGGATTTCATAGGCCCGTTAGCTTTGATTAACCCTTTATACATGGTTTCTTCCCAAAATTTACTGATGATATAAAATAAAGAAAGAGCACCTGGCAGAAGTTCGCATATGAAAGAAGCCCGATAATTTTAAAGATGCCTGGTGTATGCAACCCACTGTCTGCCTCTCAATTGACTCTGGCCACTCTAACTTAAAATAAAAGTCTCTTGTTTACGCTTTCCAACCGTAGGTTGAATAAGCCTATAAGCTCCACCTTCGTCCGTCCGTCGGCACAATAACTCACGTGAAAATGAATAGATTTCGACGAAATATTAGTATGTGGTAGAGGATCACCTTGGGACGAACCCGATTGAAAATGGGCGAAGCAGGGTCAAAGGTCAGGACATAGGAGTTGGATCCATTCCATTGCTCTTATGCGTCATAACTTGCGCAAAAATATTTCGATTTCGATGAAATTTTAGTATGTGGTAGGGAACCACCTGGGGACGATCCCTATTAAAAATGGGTGAAATTCGGTCAAAGGTCAGGACATAGGACCTGCATCCATTCCATTGCCCTTATGCGTCATAACTTGCGTAAAAATGGTTCGATTTCGAAGAAATTCCAGTATGTGATAGGGAACCACCTGGGGACAAACCCTATTGAAAATGAATGAAATAAGACCAAAGGTCAGAACATAGGAGCTTGATCTATTCCATTGCTTTTATGCATCGTAACTTGCGTAAAATTGGTTCGATTTCGATGAAATTTTAGTATGTGGTAGGGAACCACCTAAGCACGAGCCCTATTGAAAATGAGCGGAATGGGGTCAAAGGTCAGGACATAAAAGCGGGATCCATTCCAATGCCTTTATGCGTCATAACATGCGTAAATATAGTTCGACTTCGATGAAATTTTAGTATGAAGTAGGGAAGCACCTGGGCACGAAAATGGGCGAAATAGGGTCAAAGGGCAGGCGAGGCATAAGAGCGGGATATATTCCATTGCCCTTATGCGTCATAACTTGCGTAAAAATGGTTCGATTTCGATGAAATTTTAGTATGTGGTACGGAGCTACTGGCGACAAACCCTATTGAAAATGGGCGAAATGGTGTCAAAGGTCAGGACACTGAAGTGGGATCCATTCCATAGTCTTTGTGCATCATAACTTACCTAAAATGCTTGAATGGCGACAAAACTTTATCATGTTGTTCCGGAGGTATAGTGAAATGGTTCTGTTGAATATCAACGAAATGGGGTCAAAGGTAATTGCACAAAAGCCAGATTTATTCCACAGCCATTATTCTCATAACTTGAGTAATAATTTCTGGTATGTTGGAAAGCGTATCATAATCAATGCATTGCATGATTTTACTAACTTGTGTTAGGTGCGGTTGCTACTAAGCATTTAATTACGCAAAATACGCTCGGTGATCTAAGGAGGGTGAATGGTCTGTTTCTTAAAATTTAGTTGCCTGTGCGTTGACCCATAGCTTAGAATGTTCAGATGGTCAGCAAGTGAATGAACTCTTTGTTCCTTCTAAGAATTCAAGTGTCTTTCTTGGACGTCCGTTTGCCTTTAAGCATCTAACGGAGTAGAACGAATAAACTCGGAGTTAGCAAAATGGGCTAAAGTCGGCTTCAACGATTACATTCGTTGTCTAAAAAATTAGGCGAACGCGGTTAGAACGAGTGAACTTGCGCATCAGATACCGTTGCTTTCTCCATATCTATCTTATTCAAGTTATCTTTTAGCTGGATGATAGATACTAATACTTTCAGTCCCGTTTCGTGCTAAAAGATCTCAAATGTCATCTAACCTATGAAAGGACGCAGAAAATGTTTGAGTCACCTGTTTTTACCCAATGGCATGATGTCAGTGTCAGAGAGGACTAGTTCTTTCCTATCATGCCTTGGGCTATGGAATCGAGAATTGGAAGTGAGAACTTCTCAGTGACAAATTTGCAGACGATACTGCTAAGACGAGAGGCGAAAAGGAATTATTCTGCAGTACCTTTCGTAAAGCATGGCCTTGATATGATAACTTCTGTGTGTAAATCAAAGAAAATTTTGGGAACAATTTGGTTCAGATACACCGGCTTCCGATCACAACTATCTCGAAACCGTTGAAACCTACTTTAGTAGGAGCTGAATATGACAGACTAAAAACGAAATTTTCCTTACTGAATCTGTTACGTATGTATCTAACCTTTTGTGATTATCCTTTTGAGTTCCTGCTCTTATGTATGTCGATTATGTTACTTCTTTGTTAGACTCTCATTCTGAAGGGCACGTCACTTTTCCGAATGTCTTTATACAAGGGTAGTATCAAAAGTTCTGCACACGTTAATATAAAATAGAAGATGATGATGCAATCAAGAAAATGATTGCATCATGTCAGGATCAGACTCACTGCGTCGCAGTGGTGTCAGAACGACGCGCTGTCATTTTCTGTGTGGACGTAGAAGGGTTTAGAAATGGAAGCATGCAACTCTTCAGGTCGAGTCACGGTGTCAGATCAGCACTTCTACGTTAAAATAGAAACTCTGCTGGGAAAAACTCCGACACAGATCCACAGTGCTTTACAAGAAGTTTGTGGGGAATGATCTCCTGATCGAAGCAGCATCGAAGATGATCACCGCTCAGGCCGACCTCAAACCGCGACAGATAAAACATATCTTACCACTGTGGTAATACTTCTCGAAATGAATCGCAGTTTGACAGTTGAGGTTGCTCATCAGGCAAATTTGTCCGCCATGTATGTTCACTGGATTTTGAACGACTCACTGCTGGGGAAAACAAAAATCGCCGCGCGCTGGGTGCCCCATCAACTCACCCCCGAGCAGAAGGCAGCCAGAGTGAACATCTCACAAGATCACTCCACAGGTTCGAAACGGAGGCCGACACCTTCCTGAGCAGAATTGTCGCAATCGGTGTGACTTGGACCCGTGATTTTGATCCGGAGCTGAAGTCATGATCAGCGGAATGGAGGCATCCAAGTTCCTCATGCTCCTCAAAGTGGCGTCGGTAACAATCCAAAGTGAAGCAAATGATGATTTTTGCGTGCAATGCCCAGGGTGTTGTGGTCTCTGATCAAGTGGCGGTAGGGCAAAATGTCAACGCACACTATTCTCGTCACTTTCTGAGGCCAAAGTTGAGACCAAAAATTCGTCAAAATCACCGAAACTTGCTGGAAGCGGGAGCGATCTTGTTGCATGAAAACGCTTCGTGTTATGGTGCAGCTTTGGTATGGGGACTTGTGACGAAATATGGCTGGAAAACATTATCTCACCTCACCCACCATACATCCCTGATCTCAGTCCTGCCAACTTTAATATTTTCCCAGCTGAACTAATATGGCGTACTACGGGACATCCCGGACCTACCTCACCGCTGGCAAGCTGTCATTAGCAGCGGAGAAGAGTACATTGAAAAGCAATAAGGTAAGTTTTTTCCGTTAATTCACACTCTTCTCAAAAATGGACAACATGCTCAACTTTTGTTAGGACCCCCGTATGCGCACACACACCGGCCACTGAATTAGAAACCTTTATGGAAATTTACGGAAACGTCTCCTACGCAGCTTATATGCAAAATACGTGCGTCACTGCAAGATTTAGGCAAGCATTTAAAAGATTGCTACTTGCCAGTAATCATGAATAGTGTTGATCGCAATGGGAAAGACAAGGGATCTTTCGGAGTTCCGTAAAGGACTTATAGTGGCTGCTCATCTGGATGGAGCGACAATTTTGAAAGCAGCTGAGCCAACTGGTTTCTCAAAATGTGCAATATCCCTCTTTATTCAGTGAGAAAATAACCGATATTACTTGTGTAAGAGGCGTATCTGTGGCTTGACGACATTCTTTCAGGATCGAGATCGCTGCCGTCTGAGAAGGCTTGTACGGAGAAACGGGACGTCCTGTGTGAAGCAATTAACCGAAGCGTTCAATGAAGGACGTTCCCAACCCATATCGTAGCGAACTGTGCACAAGGAATTGATGAGGATCGTTACCTGCAGTCGTATGTCCACATGCAAACCTCTGATTTTTGCGAAAAATGCACCTGCAGTGTTGACTAGACACTGGAAGACTGGGGAAAAGTCTTCTGGTCCGACGAGTCCGGGTTAACGTTGTTCTGTTCCGACAGCAAGCAGAGAGTTTGGTGGGATCCCAATGAAGCAATGGACTCAGTTTGCATTTTAAAAACCCCTAAAGGTTCTGAAGTTGGTGTTATACTGTAGGATATTTTCTGAGGGTACGGAACGTCTCCCTTGATAATTTCAGAACATCTATTGTTCAACATAGATTATGTGAACATTGTTGCCAATAAAGTTCATCCTGGAATGTTGACTTTTATCAACGCCTGCTTTATGAATGATAATGCTATTGTCCATCGCGCAAGATTTGTTCAGCCAGCATTTGAACAACTTGCACCGTCTTCTCCGTTCACCACACAACACTGATCTGAACCCCACTGAAGATGTGTGGGGCGTATTAGAAAAACTGATCTAGAAAAAGCCCTCTCTGATCGCATACGTGAACGCCTAGTATGCTGTAGATGTATTCCAGCGCCTTCTGGGACCTTTGCCAAACCGCATATGTGCTGTAATTAGGGCAAAAAAAGTCCAACCGGTATTGCACAAAATTTTCTAATTTGTTGGCCGCTAATGTGTATTATTTGAGAATTGCTGATTGCGAGTCAAAGGTAAATAAAATGCCACGACAAGACAAGAGCAAATACGATTTGTTTGTTGAAGCGGGTGTTGGTAAACTGCGGCTAAATAATTCCTTTTAATCCTTAGGCGTTCTATGTCGTTGCAACCCCACAAGAAATTTGCAGCGAAAAGCTGAAGATTCCAAACTTCCATTAAAGAAAATTCTGGCGTTTTGGACATCCTGACAGATTAGAATATTTCTTGTGTTGAAGAAATGTTGAATTGTCAGGTATCAACAGAAAACATCACGTATGCATGCAAGTCTTTTCATGCTCTGTTTGACACCCACTTTTATCATCCCCATCCAAGCATGTAGAACTGTATAGAAGCTCTGAAACTTTTTCAAACTCTAACATATATTAAAATCCAAAGCTCTGGTGATATCACTCGGAGAAATAAATACAAAACTACTATGCAAAGGAAAGAAAATCGATTATACGGTTATAGGGGGATGTATAACCGGACTTGAATTGGTGAAATTTGTATCATATTTTTCAAAATATAAATTTAGAGGGTGATTCCTAAAGAAGAAATGAAATTATCAATATTGTTTTCCTCAAAAGCATAATAAATCATACATATTTACGTTTTGTATTTGTGATGACACTTACTTCATCTTTCTCGCTTCCGTATTTGGTAGGCAAAAGTTGTTTTTTATTCCTCTTATAGTAACCATATTAACAGATATTTACGCGAAATATTAGTTGATCTTCATTACTATAAAGATGTAGGCTATTATGTTTGTGTGTTATCTTCCCTTCCAGTAACCTTTAGCGGCAATTTACCTATGGAGTTGCGGCTAAATCCCCTTCCCTTAGGATATAGCTGCAATTTACCTATGGGGTTTGGCACCACCAGTGGCTCTCGCCTCAATTTACCAACAGCGGTTGAAGCATGATGAAAGATGTTGTACTGGGGGCTCTGCAAATTGAAATAGTCTTATGTATTAATGTGATAATATGATCACAACGAATCCCTACGAAGGGTTAAAAGAGTAGTTTAGAGTACGAGTGTAACTGGACAACAGGAAGCTGACAAGATACACTCACGGAAAATGAAATTTGCGCACCAAAAAGGAAGCACCGGATTGAACTGAAATTTTATGGACGTAACGATACAAATGAATGATACACATGATGGCGAAGACAGAGTTGCAGGACAATTACAGAGGGGTCTGTGTCACGCAGTCCGGTCATCTTCAATAGCGCGTCGCACCGCCTAATGCGGGGATATATGCTGCAATGTGGTCCAACATGGAAGCGAACAGACACCTGATGTTGTCCTGCGGCAGACTGGCCCACACCTGTTGGACAGTGTCCAAACCCCGGATAGTGTGGCACAGAGGCATGTGGCGTTTCAACTGGTCCCACACATGCTCGATAGGAGACATGTCATGAAAGTGTCTGGGCATGACGTAGGCAGTCCTGATCAACACGAGCCTTGTGAGGGCGGGCATTATCCTGCTGTTATAGCGCACATGGAATCCCGGCCAGGAATGGGAGCACATAGGTTCGTAGGATCTCATCCGCATACCGCTGGCTCGTCAATAATACACGTACCACTACTAGAGCTGATCGGATATCGCAGGCAATGGCTCTCCAGACCTTAATGCCTGCAGTAAGGGAGGCGTGGCGCTCGAAAGTGAGGTTGGGATCCTGCCGTTGACTTCTACACCCAGACACGATGATCATCTGTCACCAAACCGAAGCGGCACTCATCGATAAACACCACACGTCGCCAGTCTATGGCGTTCCACGTCGCTCTGGCATGGCACCAATGCACACGGAGCCGGCGATGTACCGGTGTTAATAGCAGCACACGTAAGGGACGCTGGAATCGCTGATTCGCTACCGCGACGCGTAGGGAAACGGTTCGTCGTTACACAGGAGCCTCTACTACTACCTGTATAGTTGACCGGGTGGCCGTGGGATCCTTTCGAGAATGGCGCACGATCCGTCGATGCTCTCAACCGGTGGTCCTCCTGGTCCGTCCGCAGCCTTTCCACAATGTGACAGTACCGTCACGTGTCCACTGCTCCCAACATAGTAGGACGGTATGGTCAGAACGATCTACGTTTTGGGCTATACGTCGCGCCGACCACCCTGCGGTTTACAGCCCGATGATCAGGCCTCTCTCAGAGTCCGTTAGTTGCGTAAATCGAAGTATCTAGCGTCTACCCGGTATATTCTTGCCACTCTGCACTCTTGCTAGCGTCGGTCTGTGCCTTTCGCTTTCATGGGGCATCGACTACACGCCGGTTTATAAGACTGCCGGTTCGTGTTCGAAGCGCCACCACAGGTGTGCGGTCATGCGCAATCGCAGAAAACGTGGATCGTTTGCATACGAGCGCGCACTCTGACTATTTGCAATGTTTCGCGGTTGTGGCATGTTTTCTTTTAGATGCGCAAATTTCATTGTCCGTGAGTGTAAGTCATTATAGGTTTGGTTCATTCCCTTCATTGCTGTATCGTTTCCCTACTACTTTGTCCGCCGTTCACTTTGTCCACATTCATTTCGTCCTCAGAATACACGAAATACAGTGAACATTTCCTGTTCTGATAAAATTTCTGGTCTAGCCAGAAAAAAGGTCATACTTACTAACAATATTTTTTTCCTTCTTAAGTTCTCCGATTAAAATATAGCGATTTTAAAAGTGATTTAAAGTAAAATGAGGAAATGAACTTTTGAAAAGCTTTATGACTCTTATGTGTGGTACGATGTTAATAACTATGACATTAACTAAAGTTTATTCCAATAGTCATAAAGAAGTTGGATTGAAGACAAAAATTTTAGACTCCCTTTCCTCTTTATGTAAAAAGTCTATATTTTCCTTCAGTCACACCGTAATTTCACAGTAAATATTAATCTAAATGTTTTTTTTGCCATTGTACTTTTATGGATTGTTTTCTGTCATATAGAATGACGTTTTCTGATGACGTAGTCATTTTTGCAACTACCCCATCAGAGTAGGATTCAGGAACTCGCTGACAAGAGTAAAGAAGTGGGATTAAAAATGAACTTTCAAAAGACAAAAGTGATGTTCAATGCTTTTACAAGAAATGAAGATTTATCGATTGATGGAGAAAAGCTGGAGATAACAGACACGTACGTTTATCTTGGACAGCAGATATCAAGTGAGGGTCACATTGATGAAGAAATTAATCTGCGAACAAAAAATTGCCCTGGAGAACTTTTGGAAGAAACAGCATAATTCTCAAGAGCAATATACCATTATGTCTTAAAAGAAAAGTGTTTGATCAATGCATCTTTCCAGTGCTTACGTATGGGGCAGAGACGAGGACCTTGACTAAAAAAGACATACAAATGCTGCAGACAACTCAAGGAAGAAGCATGGACAGGTGCATGCTTGGTGTAACCAGGAGAGATAAGAAGAGGAACTCGTGGATCCGAAAAATGGGAAGAGTAGAAGAAATCATGATCAGAGTTAAATCCCTGAAATGACAATGGGCTGGACATACTGCCGGAAGGACATACCATCGATGGACAGCCGAAATTTTAGATTGGATTCCAAGGGACATGAAAGACCCAGAAGAAGACCACATGGGAGATGGGTGGATGAAATTCGAAAGTTTGCAGGAGTGACATGGAGGATACTGGCACAAGACAGACCGTTGTGGAAGAGGCTTGGAGAGACCTGCGTCCAGCAGTGGATAGATAATGGTTGACAATGATGATGATAGTTCATTCGTATGAAAATTATGTATCTACATTTTATCCACAATATCCTACCTCTCTACAGGACTTTAAAATCAAATACTTCGACGGACAACTGAGATTTAGCAGTTAATTAAATCCCCAAGTATTCACGTGATTATATCCTATTACCGGACGTGTTTCGCCATATGGAGACGGAAAAAAGTGAGAACGGGGTTTTTCCGTTAACATAAGAAAGGAATTGCGGAAAGGTTTCTGAAAATTCAGAATTTTCCGTTAAAACATCTTGAAAATGGACATTTACCGTCAATATAAGAAGAGACTTGTGGAAAGGTTTCTGAAAATTCAGAATTTTTCTGGCTTTTACTAAAAATCCGTGAAATTCAGAGGGTTTTTTTTTTATGTCATTTCACGGAAAAAGATGTATCAGAAATATGATTCATTACTTCATGACAAAAATCACGGAAAGTGGCTCGACAATTTCACAAAATGTTTTACAGTGTATTTCAGCACATCTAAAACATCACAATCCCTTGTAGCCAGTAGTACCATGCCGATTTGAAAACTTGTCATTGGGTAGCTTAAACAAAATGCTATATTTAGCTTAAAAAATGCTCTGTTTACATACACAGAACATATAATTAAAGAACTCATAATCATGCCTCCGCTCGAAACAACATCTCTCACTACTATTCTTCTCAAAACCACCCACTTTATTGCAATCCCAAAAAGTGATCATTCAAAAAGAAGAGCTACAACGCCCTCTGAAAGTATTTATATTTTACCCAGAATTACAAACGGCAAATTTATTTTTAATAACAACAAGGGAGGTTGGGGAGGGGAATCTATAAATCCGCTTAACGGAATATCAGTAAAATTAAAAGGGCCAATTTGCAATTTTTAAATCGTTTCCAAAGAATAGAGTATAAGGTGTGTTTAGAATTTCTTGAATCTTGAGATTTTGGAGAACGTTAATGAGACTTTTGTTTTTTGTTCCGCTGAAATAATGCATAGCTTTCTCATATCTTCGACATTATTCATAAAGCTTTGCAATTTATTCAAAAACTATTTGCAGCTTACTATGATGAACAATTTAATTAGTTTTCTTTTAAATAAGTCCTTTTATTGACTACATATTTTGCAACGGGAGTGTGTCACGGATAATATATTCATGCATGCGAGTTCATTATCCTGAGACAAAGTACTAAACCTTGCCCAGAGGGGTTATTTAATATCGTGGGATATTAAAATTCTTAAAAGGGGATCACTCAGAAGTTAAACACAAAAGTGTTTGCTTTGTACATTTGGTGTATTCAATAAAATATATGCGCACATATTTTCTCAACGTGAAGGCATTTTACTTTCGATAATTTAAGAAGTTATGATAGCTTGGGAATATTCACTAAAAAGATAATTAATTGGGGAATATTTAATTATCTCAGCAAGACACAGAGTTTGATATTTACCAGGTAAAAGAAAAAAATATTTGTTTAAAGGTGCAGTGTGCAATGTAGGAAATACGAATCTGAATATGTTATGTTTGAAAGCTGAAAGGATGTAATCATTATTTGAAAAGCATTTATTGAATAAATTTTACACATTAGATTGTATATATCTCTTCTGCCTCCAATTAAAGTCAAAAACAGGCTAAATTAATTAATTTATCACTAAAGAAATACGGGATTACACAATATCATACAAATTTTGAAGATGACAATCTGTTTTTTGGTGTTCAAATTAATCGGAAACTTGAGACTTGGTCATTCTGGGTGGTGTAGTGGTTAGCATACCCGGGCGCTATCTGAGATACGCGGGTTCGAGACCCGCTCCAGGACGATGAAATTTTCAAGTTTTCGGCTATTATCTGACTTACCATCTTGTCACATTTGTACCAAAAATCCTATTTTCATCTTCAAAATTTGTAATTCATTTTTCTTTCTTAGTCGCGTCAAAATGGATAATTTAAATCTAAATGAGCAACAGAAATTCACTACAAATGAGGGCATTTTGCAAGAAAAATGTGTGTAATCAAATCCAGTTCTTTAGCTTTCTGTGCTACGGTGAGCATTATGAAATGTACTGAAATATAGTGGACGTTAAAGTGCTTAACGATTTAGGTACTTTCTTTGAAAAAAAGTAAATTAATTAGAGTTTTTTTTTAATCTGTTTACAGGCTGGAACTAATCAACTGGGAGTTTGCAGATTGGGTTGTAATCAGCTCGAACGAATATATTCGCTGTCCAAGAAGTGTACCGAATTCGACTGGAACGAATGAACCTGAGCATCAGAAAGAAAATCAAACAAAATTAGAAACTATAATGAACACACCACTTGTACAATCTATTTGGAAACAACAAATACAAACAAAATTGGGAACCCACATTCGCGATTTAAATTTTAAATTTCACGTAACACCGTTCCAAATCGTAAATGGCTGAATAAAATTATTTTATACTGACCCATATTGTAAATACTATGGAGTTTCAGAAACCACTGAACACATTCTTACAGAATGCATCTTTGCAAAATATATTTGGGCATGGTTAAAAAATTATTTAAATTTAACAGAGGATTTAAATAGTAAAGAAATTCTTAATCATATACCATTAAAATATAGTAACTTAAAAATAATGTAATTCAGTATTTAATAGCCACAATAAAATATAATATGTGGAATAATAGGAACTTAATGTCTTAGAAACCAAAAATATCGAAATGGAGTACTAATAAAACTAGCAATGAAATGAGATTTTGGACGATTATTAAAATTTGAAACTAGAAAATATGAAGTAAATAATACTTTTAAGAAATAGTGTACAGAAAAGGAATTAATGTTCTCAATAAAATGCTGGAATAAGATAATCCAAATAATAAAAAATAACAAATTTTGAATTTTAAAAGAGGATCCAAAAAATAACTTTTATGTTGTGAATCTTTCATTTTCCTGTGGGCAACTTTGTCTTTGTCGTGGAGATTATATAAAGGACATCGTCTATTTACATTATTTTCATGTATTTGAAATATATTCAACTTTGTCTTTAAATGTTTACGATCTTTATAAATTATTTTTTATTAAATTTTTATTTTTCCCTTTTTTAAAGAATTACTTCAATACGGGACTCTTTTGGTGCTCCCTAAAAGAGTGGTTCTAAATCAATTATACAAAACCTGCTCCAGGTGGTTCTTCCTGGTCAGCCCCTGCCCCCAAAATTGTTGTGAAAGAGTTGTATACCAAAAATAATCGAAAATAATTACAATACATTTTATGGTAATTTTTATTAGATCCATAAGAACTTGGATTTTGTAGTGGATGAAAAGTGTATTCAGTTAGTGTTCTACTTTTTTTTTTTTAACCTGCAACCTTCTATTTTTTAAATACTTATGATAGTTTTATCTAAATGAAAGTAGTTTAAATTACTAAATGAGTAAGTGCTATAAAAGAGTGTAAACGTTGTGTATAAATGTGAAATAGAGAAAAAAAGTATCAAAACCTAACTAATACTTTATTAACTAGCCTATATCCCTTCCTAGAATGGTTGTTTTTAAGCTTTAAATAAATATTAATATATACGGGATGTTGCCCGGCTTATGACGAAGTGAACTTTTTAATTGAAGCAGATTGAAAACAAACCAAATAGACGCCGGGTCTCTGTTAGAAAATATAGGAAAAACTCATTTAGTAAGAACTCATTCATGTGAGATCTGAAAATCATATGCTATTTATTTCCGTTTTTCAAAAGACGCGTTAAATGACTTTTTCGCCGGCACACTTGTTATTCCGTTCACGGCTTGTTTTAGACTGTCCTGTTCGATGGTTCATTTGAAACTTCACATCGAAGCTTTTTCTACAAAATAATGCGACATCTGGTATTACAAATCGGTTCTATCAAAATTCTCGACAGTGTGCTACTGGGGCGACATCTGCTTTTAGATACAATCTTGCTCACTTTGACATCTCAAGATTTCAGTTTTTATTGTAGGTTAGAGCGTTTGGATTAATCGATATTTTGCAAAATGTATAATATAATCTGCACTGAACTCGAAAATTTAGTTACATTAAAAAACGAAAAAGATAATTAAAACGTACAAATTTATATTCGAATAGTGCTAAATCAAATTAATATACAAACGCAACTTGCCGCGATATTAAAATTTCAATTCGAATTTTATAGATCGGAAAAAAAAAACCCTCGAGTAATTGATTATCCAATGTTTTTAAATTAGCACGAGATCACCTTGTCATCTAAAAGTGATCGCGTGTTTTTATATAGCAGGTAATCACTTTGACATCTCGAGAGCACACATGAATAGATCGATACGTGATGCCGCACAATGCGGATATTGATGTGTCGTCAAGCGTTCCAGAGAGAGAGAGAGAGAGAGAGAGAGAGAGAGAGAGAGAGAGATCAGATCATATGTAGGGGGTTTTTCGGAAGGGAGTGTCTGGCCCCAGGTCTTAAACAACCCTTCGAAATAGGAAGCTAGGAGATTTGGGCTAGAGTGCCCGATAGGAAAGTGACACAGGAAGCGAGGTAGAATGCGGGAGGAAGACGCCCTCATTTGTTACCGGGGGTCAGTACCCGGTGTCCTACGGCTTAATGTGCCCATCCGATTCACGGCGAGTATTTAGTGGTTCGAACTTTCGTACCTGCCCAGGATCGAACCTCAGGTTATCTCCATGGCAGTCACAAACAATGATCACTAGGCCACCCGCGGACCCAGAGATAGAGAGAGAGAGAGATCTGAGAGTTTATATGTACAATCCCTCAGGGTCGGCTTTCAATAAAGTCGGGCATGCGAAAAAAAAAATAAAGAAACAGAAAGTGGTCCTTTCACCTCAGCTTTGTTATTGGTTATTTTGGCGGTTGATTGACACTAATCCTTTCTGGGTGATTACCTGCTGAAAGGTTTATAACAATGGCGATGAACCTCATAAAGAAGAGAAAAGATGTTTGAGCCAATTGCTTCTATCCAGTGGCATGAAGTGCGTGTCAGGGAGACTAGCTATTCTCCCATCCTGCCTTTGGGTCATGGAGAAGAGGGTAAAGGACTAAACGCTTGTGCTTATCACTAATGATTGGTTTATGGTCGGTAGTAACGTAATGAGTGGGGGAAACGCATTGTTTTGCTATAGGTTCGTAGAACCCGTTCTGTATGTGACCATTTCTGGTTGGGAACGCAGACATTTTTGGAACCATTTGGTTCAGGCACATCGGCCGCATAATAAATGTTTGGGACCATTTGGCATAGGCACATCGGCCGCTTATTAAATTGTTGGGACCATTTGGTTCAGGCACATCGGCCGCTTAATAAATATTTGGGACCATTTGGTTCAGGCACATCGGCCGCTAATAATAGCTGAATTACAGTAGACGCCGATCAATCGGGAAACATCAGGACTAAAAAACTGGTCCAATAAAGCAGCTGCCGCAGGTATGCGGAGTTTCACTCCAAAGACCAGATCGGGATGCCTTTCAAGGAATATCCCAAATAAATGGCTGCTTCGATTAATAGATGGCCCAATTAACCGAAATGTAATATATTTTCATGAACACAATCTGTTGGCTTGAACATCTACCGGTGCTATTACAGTAGAACACTAATTTAACGAGCAATCAAGATCTCGATTGTTGCTAGCAAAACAGCAATGGAAAGGGTCATTATGGAATCCGGGGACAAGTCCAGCATGAAAATGAAAAACAAAAAATTGTTCTTTTTTTTTTAATTGAAAAAATGCCCAAAGAAAATTTGCATTAGTGAAGAGTCGCCGTATTTCCTGAATACAAAGTGAAGCACTATAGCAGTTGAATAACTTGGTAACACATTACAACCTTCCAAATCCGTTGACTAGGGCGCATTGGATATCGAGTGAATGAGTCAGGCGACTCTCTCCAAGCGAAGCTTCGGAAAACAGCTTCGGAATGAGTCAGGCGACTCTCTTAGCGAAGCTTCGGAAAACAGTAATGCATGAGCAGATGCGCGCTGAACTGCGCATGCGTAAAAGAGTCTTTCGGGCCTGCTCCCTTTCGCGTTGTCAGCCAGTGAGCGACTGATTTCCGTATGTGTAGTTAAATTATAAGGCTCGATCGTGTAAGTATAATGAAGAAATGTTTATTAGAATATCCTTTTAGTTCATGTGTTGAAAAAAAATAACGTTACAGGCTTGGGCCCAAATCGACCAAATATTTGCTTGGTGCAAAGCATAAAAATCAGTCTACAACTTTTAATGTGGAGTGGTAGAGCAAAATATTCTTGTTAAGTGGAAACGAAAGCAAACATACTTGGCTTTGCCTCTATTTTTTTTTATATTATACAGAGCGGCATATACATAAAGCGCAACATATCATAGCCTCTTCTTGATAGATGTCAAACCCGTCTCAACCTGGTGCATCCTGTTCCTACTAAAGCTGCTCTGACAACTGCCAATAGCAGTATAACTATGCCATCAGGATTAGAGGAAATGCTATCTCACACTCACCAACCCGCTTGGCCAGCGTGGTGAGTTATGACCCCCATCCTCCCAAAATGAATACAATGCTTTTTTTTTCATTGGAAGTTTAACGATCACCGTGAGCAATTCAATGTGCTATAAGCAGTCGCCCGTTCCTAATTTAGGGTCACTGCTTCCAGGGAAGGAAGACAGCCAGTGCAGTAAGACAAACACAACATCTATGCTTCACCGAGATTCAAACCCGGACCCCTTTCGGACGAATGATCAGAGGCCATCGCTTAGACCACTGTGCCACCGGCGCGGCATACAATGCATTTACAAGAAATGAAGATTCATCGACTGATAGAGAAAAGATAGAGATATAACCTATACCTACATTTTCCTTGGACAGCAGATATCAACTGAGAGTCATATTGATGAAGAAATTAATTGTCGCATAAAACTTGGCAGGAGACCTTTTGGAAGAAACACTACAATTTTTAAGCGTCATATGCCATTATGTCTTTTAAGAAAAGTCTTTGGCCAATGCATCCTTCAAGTGCTTACGTATGGTGCAGAGACGTGGACCTTAACTAACAAGTTAGTAAAATCATGCAATGCATTGATTATGATACGCTTTCCAACATACCAGAAATCATTACTCAAGTTATGAGGATAATATCTGTAGAATAAATCTCACCCGAACTTTGACCCCATTTCAATGATATAAAAGTAATGCGTAATACACACACAGCGCGTGACGTAATGAGGCAGATGGTCGCGAGAGTGTGACGTCATAAAACTTTAATGGGATCTACAAACAACGCGTGACGTAATAAGGCAGATGGCGTGACCGTGCGCCAACATCTCAATCGCAAGTCGATCGCGAGAGTGCGACGTCATAAGATTTCTAAGAATGAGAACAATAGGACGACGCCATGACACTAAAAACGTGGTATCTCGGGGTGGTTATTTAACCCACTAAACGAATTTTCCCAATGTCGAGATCAAGCTAAATCGATTTCTAGTACCAGAAAACGCTAGGTTAACCACTTTCATCAAACAAATTAGAGCCGTTTTCAAAATAAAATTTTCATATATACAAGAATTGCTCCTTTAATGAAATGTTACGGAATGCATCCCGCTCCTATTTCCTGACCTTTGGCCCCACTTTACCCATTTTCGACAGGGTTCGTCCCCAGATGGTCCTCTACGACATACTAAAATTTCATCGAAATCAAACCATATTTACGCAAGTTATGACGCATAAGTGCAGTGGAATGGATGCTGCTCCTATGTCGTGACCTTTCACCCCATTTCATCCATTTTCAACAAGATTCGTCCCCATGTCGTCCCTACCACATGCTAAAATTTCATCGAAATCGAACCATTTTTACGAGAGTTATGGTGCGGACGGACGGACGGACAGACGTACAGAGCTGGATCATATACGCTTCTTCAACCTACGGTTGGAAAGCGTAAAAAAACATACAAAGGCTGTAGCATGGACACATGCTTGCCCGGTGTAACCGAGAGATAAAAAGAGAAACTCGTGGATGAGGAAAGCGACAAGAGTGGAAGACATCATGATCAGAATAAAATTCCTGGAGATATTGCCAAATAGGCGGGCCACTGATGGACGATCAAAATTCTACACTGGATTCCAATTTACAGGAAAAGACCCAGAAGAAAACAACGTGGGAGATGGGTGAATGAAATTCGAAAGCGTGCAGAAACAACATGGAAGAGACTGACCCAAAACAGACCGTTTTGGAAGAAACTTGGGGAAACCTGCAGCCAGCAGTGGATTGATAATGAATTACGATGATGATACATAAACAAATAACTCATTCTATGTGGTTAAGTAGAATTTCGGCAGGTGGCGATTGGAAACCTCACAATCCAATGAAATTATATTTCACAGTACGGAAGATGGTTGAGAGACATGTTAACGAGAACGATGACACCGAATTTTCGGGAGTAATAAGCACGTCTTTTAAATCCGTTCTGACGCAAATTAAATTTATCAAAGCTATTCAAAGTCAATGGAACCCGTACGGAAAACAATAGTATCTGACGGAAGAAAGAAGTTTTTTAATCGGGTATTTAATCCCTCAGATATTGCTGTAAACGGAATCGTGAGTTCACGCCCTCTGGGTGCAGACTTGTGCGTTAAGGAAAAACATGAATTTATATGAGAAACATTTCGCACTGCATACGCCCTCCAACACAGAAAGAATTTTTCAAATCGAACTCTTAGAAACAGAGATATCGACAAAAAATAAGACGTGACTTTACTTCCCTGGTTGGAAAAACCATGCATTATTTTAAGAAGAAAGTATTCTCAAAGCGGAAATTAAGACTTACGCTACCTGGTGGCCAAACCATTTTTTTACAAACATTAGAAATTACGTGCACACGATTTCCCATCAGGAGCTGTATCCGATGCAGAAAAGAATTTTTCAAATCGGAGATTTAGAAGCGGAGATATAGGGAAAAACCGCAATTTACCTTTACGCCCCCTAGCAGAAAGTCTATGAATTACCGGAAAATGTTGAATATATGTGAAAAACATGGCACACTGAAAACACTATCCAACAAAGAAGGAATTTTTCAAATCGGACACCTAGAAGTAGAGATATTGACAAAAATAAGATAAACATCTACGCCCCTGGCGGAGAAACTGTGGAATATTTTATGAAGAAAATATTCCGAAAAGGTTTATCGATGTGAGTTGCATCAGTCCACAAAATAATTTTTGCAATCGATATTTTAGAAGCTCATATTTTATGGCAAATACATCAGAAGCAAAGTATTCTTTACCAAAAATTATAAATTATATGCAAAAGGTTTTCCAACAGGAGGTATTTCCGCTGAAGAAAAAAAAATTCAAAACGGAGTTTTAGAAGAAGACTTATCGGGACAAATGTAATTCACTTTGACGCCCCCTAGCAGAAAATGTATGCTTAATTTGAAAAAAAGTAAGTATATTTAAACTACTCTTCGACATAAATGGAATTGAAAGGTAAAATATTTTTTTCAATCGGACGTTTAGAAGCAAATATGTGGAATAAAACTTATTTCTGAATTCGACATCATCTGCATTTACACCCTTTAGCGGCGAAATTGCACATCGTGAAAAGGAACGAAATGAAGGATCATCATTCGCATATTTCAGGTTTCTCAATGCAAACAGAATTTTTCAAATCGGACTAATAGTTGCAGAGATATCGTGGGTATAGACGGACGGACGGACGGACAAACCGATAACATAAGCACGATCTTTTTTTACAAAAGACGTGCTAAAAATATTCCGTCCAGTATAAACTTTAGGTCATTCCACTCTACTGTAAAACAGGACAGGTTCTATAGATTAATATTAATTAAAAGCTAGTTTCATTGTTTTAACGAAGAAGGTAATGAAGACTTTAATGAGGCAGAGAAAAGCTAAGGTGATCAATTTTAATAAGCAAAGTAAAAAGAATGAAATTTCATATTTGACGACGCGGAGAAAAATGCTACGCACAACACTGCGATGGAGAAATAGAAATGGTGGCTTACAGGACGAAATTGCAAGAGAGCAATGGAGTTGTGTGCAAGTGGAAGAATGTTGATAGAAAAGCAATGTGTAGGAAGTACATCAAAAGCTAAACAAGCCAGTAATTCAAGATAATATCTTCACCATCCATTCCAATTGGTTGTGACCGCCCCGTTGGCGCAGTGGTCTAAGCGGTGGCTTTCTGCTCATTCGTCCGAAAGGGGTTCGGGTTCGCATCCCGGTGAGGCTTGGTTGTTGTGTTTGTCTTACGTCACTGGCTCTCTCTCCCTTCTCTTGAACCAGTGACCCTAAATTAGATTGTTTTGCTCACGGTGGTCGTTAAATCTCCAATCAAAATAAAAAAAAAGTAAAAAAAGTGCCTGTGTCTTGGTTGTATCGCGTCAGCATAGTTGAAAGCAGGACACCTATAAATATAAAGGCCGTACCATAGAAATTGTGGGTATTTTTCTTGAGTTGGTAACAGTTCAAAGGGGAAATATAACAACGCAGACGGCTAACTGAATTAAGGAAGTATCTATGGCAACAGTTATTAGCCGTGACAGAGGATTCTGGTTTTGTTATCAGTTGTTTAAGGTACGTCTGCATTTCGCTATGCAGCTATGGAGGTGAGTGATTCAGAGTTAAGAAGTGAAATGCGTTGTCTGATAAAATTTTCCTATCGTTTGGGTAAAGCAGCTCCAGAAACAGTTGATTTAATGAAAAACGCTTACAAAGATAATAGTTTTTTTGTTAATCAACGATTTTTAGATGGTATCATGTTTCAAAAAAAGGGCGTTTGTCGGCAGAACTCTCTCCAAGGCCTGGTCATCATGAAAGTGTTGCTACGGGACGTTAACACAGTTTGGGCCATCCTGCAAGATGGTTGACGAGTGACGTTTGAAGACATAGCGGCGTCAACTAATATTTCAAAAACGTAGGCATTCCGCATTCTACGCGACGAATTACTGCTGCATCGTGTGTGTTCCTGATGGGCCCCTCATCACTTGACGAGAGAGCAATTGTTAGCCAGAGTTCAGGTGTGTCATGAGTGGAAACAAACCATTGCATACGATCCAAAATTTCTGAACACAGTAATAACTGGCGATGAAACATGGGTCCACTATTTCGACCGCCTCACGAAGCGCGCAACGAGTGTCTCGAAACATACAGTCTCGTCTCACCCGAAAAAAGTCCGCCAAATTAAATCAGCTGGGAAGGTGATGATAATTTTCCTTGATTATAGAGCTGTAGTCTACCAGCATGCCGTTCCTCCACAAATTACAGTCAATGCTGAGTATTACATTTCAGTTTTGAAGCGTCTGCGATGACACATATCGATTAAGCGACCAGAATTGGTAAGCAAGTGGATCGTACACTGTGATAAAGCCCGCCCACATGTAGCTGCTTGCTTGTGTTCAACAGTTTCTTTCGAAATGCAGTACTGAAATCATGCCACAGCCTGCTTACAGTCATGACCTCGCCCCGTGAGATTTCTGTTTGTTTCCAACAATGAAGGAGAAGTTACGTGCCGCAACATTCAAAACAGATGCTGATGTTATTCAAGCTGTAAATGGTCACTAAAGCAGTTTGCACAAAATGCCTAAGCCACATGCTTTAAAAAGTGGACTGAACGATGGGACTGTTGCATATCATCCGAGGGAAGATACTTTGAGTTAGGATTACATATATTTTGCTGTACCTATATTTCTTCATTTTGTGTGATTTTATTCTCAGTTTTTATGGAACAGCCGTTGTATATATGGCGTATATACACTGAAGAGCAATTGAATTAGAGATATCTGTCTAGTAACGTGTAGCACCACCTTTCGCCCTGATGACGACGGCGATTCGTCTCGGCATGGAATCGAGAACACACCGGAAGCGTTGGGAAGCCATACTGATCCACGACCCCTGAACAAGCTCCCACAGTTCACGAACAGTTGATGGAGGGGTTCAGAGCCTCGAACATATCTCTTGATGACATCCCAGATCTGCTCGATGGGATTGAGGTCAGGTGACCTATCTGGCCAAGGAAGTGAGGTCATGTCGATGGAATGTTCATTTAACCATTCGGATACAATTCCGGAGCGATGGCACGGTGCATTGTCTTGTTGCAAGATGAGGTCCGCAGTGGGATGTTGAAGACGCTCAAACGGGAGAAAATGGCTGTCCAGGATATCCCGGTAACGTTGACCTGTGAGGGACGATGTGACACGTACTAGGGGTCCCATTTCAGTCAACGTAAACAGTCCCCAGATAAGACTGCCACCACCACCAGCTTGAAGGGTACCCTGCTAGGCAGAAGGATCCATCGCTTCATGTGCTTTGCGCCGTACTCGTATCCTGCCATCCGCATGTACCAACGTGAATCTCGACTCAAAAGTCCAGGCAACATTTACCCACATGCCTAGGATCCAGTGGCGATGTTCCCGCGCCCATGCTAATCTTTGCCCCTTGTGATGTGCGGTCAGCAGTGGTACCCTCGTGGGTCAATGGCTTCTGTACCCCATAGCAACGAGATGGTTCTGGATGGTGTGGCTGCTTACACGTTTTTGTGCACAAGCATTAAATTGCCGAGTGATTTCTTGCAGTGTGGCCCGTGTATCCGCTGTTGCAATGCCAGCTAGCCGACGATAACCCCACTCATCCACACACTGTTGTCCACGGCAGTTGGCCCTTGCAGCGATGGTTTTACCGGATTCGATGTACTCACCGTGCACCCATGACACAGTGGCTCGTGAAAATCCCAGTGCCTGCACGACTTCCGAGATGGAGTCACCCATTCGTTGGGCCCGACAATTTGCCCACGATCAAATGCGCTTAGATCCTTCATCTTACACGTACTGCGTTCGACTCTTACTGATTCCCGTCGCATCACTCCTTCTATTGTGGGATCGCTGCATACGTCATGGCGTTTCCGTTAACAGGGCCGCCCACAGCGCCACATTTGCATAACGCCAGCTGTCTCTAATTTAATTGCTCTTCAGTGTATATATATATATATATATGCTTTTTCTTTTTTATTGGAGGTTTAACTAACACCGTGAGCAATTTAATGGGCTATAAGCAGTCACCAGTCCCTAACTTAAAGCAATTGGTTCTAGGGAAGGGAGAGAGCCAGCGCTGTAAGGCAAACACAGCATTCATGCCTCACCGGGATTCGAACCCGGACTCATTTCCGATAAATGATCAAAAGTCATCGTTTAGACCACTGCGCCACCTCCTATATCTGAAATTGATTAACAACAGTGATTGCATAAGCATATTATCCAATTTGGTGTGGAGAATTATTTCTACTATTGTTTCGCTGGAACAATGGTCCAACTTCCTCAGGACTATGACGTGGTGTTTTCTTGGGACAATGGTTATTCGCTGCAGGTGTCCTATGTTAAATGGAGGTTATCAGTTTTGCTGAGTTTATTTCAAGCGTTTAATAGCTATGGCGATCAGGATAATGTGAAATGCTTCTAAAAAGTCAAAATCAGATGCATATCTTGGTCTTTCTAACATTTTTGCATCATTAAACAAAAATTGGTGGCCATTTTCCTAACTGTGCTGGGCTATGGTAGAATAATTGAGCTCACGCTATTTAACATAGGTCTGGTGCTCTTTAACATGAATCTTACGGATCTTCGTGTCTGACCTGTGCACGAGAGGTCACATTGATACCGGATGTGAACGGTGAAAAGCTCTTAATCACGTATTGTTCACAGGAGTGAAAATATCTCATTTCAGGATATCTTGTCACAAGAGTGAAAATATCATAAACAGGTATCTTTCGAGAGAATTGATTTCCAAAGTTGCCGCGTTATACACTATACGAACAGAAGTGATTGCACGGCTCACGCAGGCGCAATGGTGAGCTCTCGCAGCAGACACATATATATAAATACGGCAACAGGAATACGCTCGGATTAATCGCTGATAAAGTAGCTAGCAGGAGCGAGCTCTCCGAATTTGAAAACAGCGTTATCATACCCTGCTCAGTTGGAAGTATGAGCGTAGGAAGCAATGATGACATCAGATATGTCGCTAAGTCGACTGCAGCCTTTGTCATCAAGAACTGGGAGGAGACTGGACACTGCAGGAAATACCATCGCCCTGGACCACCCGCGGAGCTGCAACCCAGGAACCGGAAAGTGCTGCAGATAAAGATCCGGATAAACCAGGTCTCGACCAATGCACATGACTTCTAGATAACCACATAAGTTATGATTTCCACCAAGACACTTCAAAGAGAGGTCCATGCACTTCGGTATCATGTCCTAGCAGCCACCCATAGACTTTTTATTACAAAGACCCATAAAGCAGAGCAACTGGACATTATAGCAATGACGGTAGGCGTTGTGGTACGACAAATCCCACTTCACATTATTTCAATCGGAAGGTCGTGTCTGAGTTTGGCTGTCACCCGGAGAACGTCTGCTTCCAAGGTTGACATTGCCGACTGTGAAGCAAGGAGGCCATGGTGTTATGGTATGGGCCCTTTCAGGTAGTACGGTGTAGGTTGTTATTAATGGCAACACGAACTCTGTGCTGTTTAGGGATATCCTGTATAACACAATGCTCCGAACGCTGTGCCAGTTCTTCGGACACAACGATTGTTTCTTCCAGGACGACAATGCCACTTGTCATATTTCCAAGGCTACAAGGGAGTGGCATGAGCAAAATCAGGTCTCGCAGATGGACTGGCGTGCTGAGAGGCCGTACCTCAATTCTATTGAACACCTATGGGATGAAATCGAACGACGGGTGAAGTCTAGACCAACACGATCTTCTTCACTGACAGAGTTCATCCATGTACTCAAGGCGGAATGGAGGAATATCCCGCTCTTATTACTTTATGGATTTGTGGACATTCTGCCTCAACCGGAGGCTGCTGTAATCTCTGCACACGGAGGACAAACCTGCTACTGATATAAATACAATACAAATTTTCTATAGTGTACAATCACTTATGTCCACATAGTGTACAGTATATATCCTATATGACAAAAAGTATCCAGGAACCTCTTTTGAGTTGTGAATTTGACCATGTAAGTCAGAGACATCCGGCACAGCTCTAAAATGACGCATATGGCTGGAAAAACACCATAAACAAGCATAATCAGTAGAATAGGCAATACGGCAGAGCTCAGTGACAGCAGTAGAATAGGCTGTATGGCAGTCAGTTTGTGAAATTTATTCCCTGCTATAGCTGCTCCGATCAACTGCGACTAATGTTATTATGAATTGGAAACGCTTAAGAGCAACGACATCGCAATCGCGTCTTGCGAGGCACGTAAAATTAGGGAGAAGGACCACCTCGTATTATAGCTAGAGTTGAGAAAAAAGCTCCTGTCTTCGGTTGTAACAGTCACTACTGATTTACAAAATGCTTCTGGACGCATGGAAATTCTGTATTGGCTTGTCAAGAACCCAAGGGAATGAGTTTCCACAGTCGAGCAGCCACACACAAGCCTATCTTCAGCAAGATCAACGCCAAGCGTCGGTTGGATATGTGCAAAACTCGGCGTCAGTAGATTTTGGATCAATGCAAACGCGTCCTGTGAAGTGATGATACACGTTTCACGATCTGGAAGTTAAAAGGACGGGTGTGGGTGTGGAGGAACGCAGGTGAACGCTCCCTGTCCTGCTGTGTTGTGAAAGGTGTAAAAGTGTAGTGGAGAAAGCATCATGATCAGAGGCTAGTTTCCATGGTTTGGGTTGTGCTTCCTAATCCCCACCCCTTATAATATTAACGCTGCTGATTATAAATACATGTGAAAACAGGAATAGAGAATTGCCGGCGTTTCCTCGCTCCGGAGTGAGTTGCGCTAACCGACTGAGCTACGCTGATGGAATGTATCACTGTAGATTTGTCGTCTTATCCACGTGCTTTCCCCTCTGTAGTATGTCACAAGCATTCTTGATAATTATGTGCCCCCTAACATCATGAAAGAAGTTCGGTGGAGGCCATTTCATTTTTCTACATTATGGCAGAAGTTAGGTGAAGGCCACTTCCTTTTTCTCCATCGTGACGGAAGTTCGGTGAAGGCCATTTCTTTTCTTAACATTATGGCAGAAGATAGGTGAAAGCTACTTCCTTTTTCTCCATCGTGGCAGAAGTTCGGTGATAGCCATTTCCTTTTTGACCACGGCAGAACTTTGGTGAAGGCCATTTCCTTTTTCTACATCATGGCAGAAGTTCAGTGAAAGCCATTTCTCTTTTTCTACATAATGGCAGAAGTTCGTTGAATGCCATTTCCTTTTTCTACATCATGGCAGAAGTTCGGTGAAGGCCATTTCTTTTTTCTACATCATGACAGAAGTTCGGTGAAAGTCATTTCCTTTTCCTACATCATAGCAGAAGGTTGGTGAAGATCATTTCCCTTTCTTACATCATCGCAGAAGTTCGGTGAAGGCCATTTCCTTTTTCGACATCATGGCAGAAGTTCGGTGAAGGCCATTTCTTTTTTCTACATCATGGCAGAATTTCGGTGAAAGGCATTTCCTTTTCCTACATCATAGCAGAAGTTCGGTGAAGGCCATTTCCCTTTTCTACATCATGGCAGAAATTAAGTGAAGGCCATTTCCTTTTCGACATCATAGCAGAAGTTCGGTGAAGGATATTTCCTTTTCCAAGATCATGGCAGAAGTTAAGTGAAATACATTTTATTTTTCTACATCATGGCAGAAGTTCAGTGAAAGCCTTTTTCCTTTTTGAGAAGCGTCCACAAATTGAGATTAGTGCAGAGAATGGTTAGATGAGAAGGGTGTGGAATAACTCGATTGGCCTGCACAAAGCCCATAACTCGATTGACGTGCACAAAGCCCTTGGAGCACGTATGGGGTGAATTGTAACACTGACTAAGAGATCCAGTCAGAAATATACGACTTGACTAAGGCCCTTTTCCAAGAATGGAAGAAACTTTCCGCATCAAAGCACCAAAATCGAGATCTAAGATTTCCCAGCACAGTGGAGGTAGCTATAGCAGCAAAGAGGGGCCCAATTCGAAATTAATTCCTTTCCTATTACAGGAATTCTTTGTACAGACAAGTGTCTACATATTTTTGATCAGATAATGTACATCTATTTTCTTCAAAACATTTTTTTGGAGATACATTAATTTACAGGCTACTGACTTTCAAGTGTGCACCTCACATAATTAGTCAATTTTCTTCTCGATGGAATGTTCAAAAAGTATCATTTTGAAACTACACGAGTGTCGAAAGGCATGTTATTTCGAATAGGATTGTTCCAAAGAGCATGAATTCATAACAAAAATTCCAGAGAAGAATGACGAATGAAGGAATTCATAAACAAAGTTGTGAGGTGTACCAGAAAGAATCTTGCTTTGAGATCCTCACTAAATGAATTTGCAATTGCGATAATTCTTCAAAAACCACAAAAATGGAGACACAGGACGTAATAATTCAGAGGAAGAATTTAAAGTACGACAAGCAGCTCTAGCATCCAGCTATTGTTACGTTTTAATTGCATATATATTTAATTTGTTCTTTTCGTTGGCATTTCATTAAACAGGAAATGATCGCGAGAAATGAATTCGCTTATTAGAAAGTTTTCATTGCGAATGATTTTAGAGGTTTCTGAATTGCAATTATTTAGTAAATTGTGTTCGCTTTGTTTCAGGGAGCGGAGTGATATTTCTTACTAGCACTAAGTGTATTATTTCGGAAAACAAAATATTTGCTAAATCACGAAATTCTGGAATGTTTAATCAGTGGAATGACCCTTTACAAAGTGTGCCATACATCCAGTTTCTCCATAAATTCATCAGTAGTTTGCAGGAACGGAAAAGGAGAAATGTGTCACATCATTTTTTCCGCCATTTTAACGGACTAAATAGCGAGAGAAGATCCAAGAAATTTGTGCTTAATCTGTCGTTAATAAATGGCTCGCATTTGCTAAAATCCAACAGTTTATTTATGAGAGAAAAGTTTGTCCGATATTTAGAAAATTGCTTAATTAGGAAGATCAAAATTTAAAAATTTATTCTCGTACGTTTGGTAATGTGAGACTGTTACTCTCATCATTTCCTTCGTGTTGGGGTTCAATTTATAAAAGTATTAAAATCTGAGCATGCGGAAGAGGAACTTAAATGTTTTTTTTACGAAGGTTGATTGATAAGTAAGGTCTCCAATAGTATAAAATAAGTTTCCGACAAAATTAATAATGAAAATGATATCAAAACGAGGGAAATTTATTTCTCTTCAAAATTACAACCTTATTTTTCAACATAGTCGCCATTTATGGCTACCCGTTTTTTCAAACGCGCTATCCACTTTTCATTTCGTCCATGAAGAAAGTTTGTGGTTTGCTTTTGATCCATTTGCGTACAGAAACTTCAATTTCGGCATCCGATAAAAAAATTGACCTTTCAAGATTTCTTTCAATGTTGGGAACGATCAAAAGTCGGACGGTGCTAAATCTGGGCTGTAAGGAGCGTGTGGAACAAGTGTAAATTTCAGGCTTGTCACTGTTTCATTCGTTCCATTGTTTGTGCAAAAGAAAAGTCCTCCTTTCAGACCTGATTCTTTGATGGCCGTTCCCTTAGGTAGAATTTCCGTGTGAATCACGCCCCTAATGTCCCAAAAAATTGTGAACATGACTTTCTGCGCTGAAGGAACTCTTTTGTATTTTTTTAAGCTCGCAGAACACCTGGGTGACTATATTCCATGGATTGCGTTTTGTTTTCTAGGTCGTAATGAGGAATCCAGGATTCGTCTCCAGTGGCAATTTCGATTGGCGAGCAACCTTTTAGTGTCAAAGACTCTGTTTCTGGTCTCTGCGTTATACATAATTACAGGGAGCACTCATGACCAACTAACGCTATTACTCAAGGACGTCAAACAGTGATCGGAAACTAAGCTTGTTTGCACTACACAGTACCGGCTACAGAACACATTCGCAAACGTTTTTATTCCCGAACTACCAGCAACGCCACGCGGTAGGAGACTTTGCTTATCAAGTTTGTTTAATTGATTACTTAGAGGTATTAACTTTTACATACGTAAGTGGGAAATGAATTTCCTTGAAATAAATTATTCTGAAATACATAGAAGGCGATACTAATGTAATCGGTGGCACAAAGGTACTGTATTTTTACTGTAACTGTGTAGCCACTCCTTCAAAAAACTTGAAAATTCCGTTGTCCTGATGCGGGAAACAAACCCGCATCTCCCGATTCCTGATCGAGCATGCTAGCCGTTACACTATTCAGGACAAGGAAGTTCCAAGAAACCTGGAGCTAAGCAGATGTATCAAGTCATCCCAAAAATACTGTCGTTTTTGCAACGTGTGTAGAAAAGAGAGAAAAACGTACCTAGAACAGATGTTTTAATCCATATATTAAGTGCCCCCGGTAATTTGAACCTTCTCCCATCAATCGACAAGGCTTTGAATCCCAGAATTGTAGAATTCCATGGGTCTCGATGCAAAAAAGGCAGAAAGGGTTCGCCGTACCTCCTCCACATTTCGAAGTGTAGTCCCAGCAAGACGGTTTTGCAGACTGCGAAAAAGGTAGTAGTTGGTTGGGGCGATGTCAGGGGAATATGCTGGATGCGGAGGTTTTTCCCATCCGAAGTCCTATAATGTGGCATTGCTCATTTTCGCTGTGTGTGATCTTGCGTTGTCCTGCTGCAGCAGCACGCCTTTACGATTCACGAGTGCTGGACGTTTATCCTGCAAAGCAGTGCGTACACGCTAGAGTTGCTGACAGTAGACTTCCCCTGAAATGGTTTTGTTCGGTGGCAGTAGCTCGTAATGGATTATGCCTTGCATGCATATCCCACCACACAGACATCAAAACCTTTTGTGGGAAACGTCCTGGTTTCATCACTGCTTCAGGCACATTCCCTTTGGTAAGCCACTGACGTTTACGCTTAATGTTGTGATAAACGATCCATTTTCCATCTCCCGTAACAATTCTGTGCAAAAACTGCTCCCCTTTTTTCGCGGTAGAGCAAAGAAGTGCAAATGTCCACACGCTGTTGCAGCTGTTGTGTAGTGAGATCATGGGGTACACACTTATCCAGTTTCGACACATAACCAAGATCCTGCAGGTGCCGGTGAACAATCGAATGGGTTGAATGAACAAGTGTGGGCAACTCCTCGACTGTTGCCAGAGAAGTTCCCTCAACAGCAGCTATCAGCACGTCGTTATCCAGCTTGACAGGCCGTTCGAATCGCTGCGTATCCTTGAAGCTGGTGTGCCCCCTTCGAAATTTCTGGAGCCAGCGTTGACATTTCCTGACCTCCAGGGTACCCAGTCCATATACGGCATTGATGTTGCGTGTTGCTACCGTCTCTGAATGTCGATGGTGGAACTCATACACCATAATGTGCATAATGTGGTCTTCTGACACTGCCATTTCCTCTGCGGTTTAAGTACACAAAGTCTGCACCTAGAACTCCCGTTTGCGGTCTCAAGTGACTTGAAAGTCTGCTCGTTTGATCCCTTGTATACTCACCGTGGTCTACGTCATATTATGGGCACCAGGAGACTCACTACTGTTGGGCTTGCGCAAAAAGACATTACTTCTGGGATGACCTAATAGCTTAGATATCTGCGAATTGTTGAGATTTGCACTGAGCGAAACTGTTCTGTGTTTTCTCATAGCGTCACTACGACCTTTACTCACATTCGGGGTTGGATATACACAATATTAACCAAAGTCACCGGACACCTAGAAGAGAAACACAACATGGCATTTGTTGACATACATTAATACGGTGTCGGACCACCTTTGGACTTAATGCATGCACTGACCCTTCGAGACATGCTTTCGACAAGTATTTGGAAAACAGCGGTATATCAAGAGCAAACCTCGCACGCAGAGACAACTGTGACAGCAGATTGAAATTGGATTAACCTCCATGGACTGTGAGGATACCTCGACGTCGGATCTGTGCACAATACGAGCAGTTCAGCGAATTTCAGTGAGGACGTATAATTGCGCTGAGAGCAGTCGGTTGGTCAATTAGCCGGGTCGCCACGGATTCGAGTCGGATAGACGTGGCAATCTGAAGATGTTGTCGCCAATAGGTTGAGGTGGGCACAACCCAGAGACACGCAGGAAGCGAATGGCCAAATGCAACGTTTGAACGCGAGGATCGAGCAACCGTGGGAGCCGCAAGAATGGAACCAAATTCGTCGCTCTTAACCATCCGTGGCCATTTTGCGTCGTCTACAGGCGCGGAAGTGACCATCACGACCGTTTCCATGACTTGCGGTACGGGGACTGCTCCCGACGGGGCCACTTCGGCGAATGCACTGACCAGTGAGTATAGCCGTCACAGATTGCAGTGATGTTAGATCCGATGAACGTTGAATAGTGTCCAGTGGAGTCATATTTTCTTCAGTGATGTGTCATAGTTTGTACTTGTCGCCGATGACCAGTGGGGAGGTGTCTCGAGAGGGCCGGCTAGCGCCCAGATCCTGCCTTTACCGTCGTACGGCACATGGCTCGCACACCAGGGGTCACTGTCTGAGGAGCCATTTCCTACGATAGCCGAACACTCTTGGTAGTCCTCTGTACCACCCGCACGGGTCAACTCTACGTCGACAACATTCTACGACCTGCTGTGTTGTCATTCCTCTCGCAGCGTCACTGAGTAATTTTTCATCATGATAGTGCCCAGCCAGACACGGCACGGATCTTCCAGGCCTGCCTCTATAATGTCGACGCTCTTCCATGGTCCGCTCGGTCTCCTGACACCTCACCGATCGAACATGTTTCCCGTGGTACCAGTTAGTTGAAGACGTTGAAATTTCAGCGAACTCGTTCGCAATTTAGATATCATCTGGCATGCTAAATTTCAGAACAGTTTCCGTAAACCGTACGCATCTAGGCCACATTATTATATCATATCACAAAATTATTACAAACCTATTCAAAAAAAATAAGCTCTAACAGAAAATAAAATGAATAAGCCATTCGCTTTAACGACAAAGCACCAAAAAAATCATCATCTTGCAAAGAATGTTTTACCTGGAAAGTGAGTGTGGTTTCTGAGTGCTTCTGTTTTAGTGATTAACACGCTGTTTCTTTTGAGGCAACAAAATGGACGTTGGTTTGAGAAACACTAGTGCGACACTTTACTCTAGTGTATGGGATGAAAAACTCAGAGTCCACGACTTAGCGAAATTTCTGTATAAATACGAAAAGACCTGAAACGGAATTTTCTGGAGCAAACGGAATTACTGACAGCAAAAAATCAGTGTAAATTCAGAAGTTTAAAAAATCGGGCAGTTTTGAAAACGGAAATTTTGTTGAAAGTGTGAGACGGGTGACGGATGAGAGTAACGCTTGAGCTGTGTGCCAAGATGGCGGTAAATGGTGACGTTCGATACATCTACAGTAAGTAAAATCTAGTTCCGTTACTTAAATCTTTATCTGGTAGATGGTCTTTCTTTGACGAGCTAACTTCCGAATCTCAGAGAACAGCTTAATGATATGTATGAACGAAAAATCTGTCAAAATGCTGAGATTTGAAAGGGAAACCTTTCAAAACGGAAATTTCGATAAAAGTTGGACACCTAGCAGCGTCTTTTCTTCACGTTATTTTCAGAAACTTGCCGTGAATTCACACCACTTATTGTTTACGGCTTTGCAAATTTAAGGCAGATAACAAGGTGATGTACACTGGCGTGCGCAAATTAAGGACGAGACGCTTTTTCGAATGTAACGTCGTGCAGAACTGCTCCACATCGACTCAAATCATACCATAACATCCCCAAGATGTGAGAATATGGGACAAGTGAGCAAAACCATCCAAACATGGAATCCAAAGAATACAAGGGCACTTTATTGAAAAGGTAGCTTCGAGCACAACTGGACAGAAGACAGAAACGTTCATGTGACAGTCGGCTGCCAAGACAAATTCAGTCTTTAGTCGGGGATATGATCACCCCTGACTGAGTTGCAGGATTTACAACGTCTGTCCATGCTGTGCACGAGGTTGTCAAGGAGCTGTAGAGGCATCGCGCCCATTCCTCTTGTAGCGCCAATCGCAGCGGCGGAATCGTTGCTGGCAGCTCGTGACGTGCTGCCAAGCGTCTCCCGAGAAGGTCTCACGCGTGTTCGATTAGATTTAGGTCCGGGGAACTTGCGGGCCAATCCATGCGTTGAGTATCTTCACTCTCCAACAACTCTGCGACAGCCACTGTACGATGAGGTGTAGCGTTGTCGTCTATGAAGAGGAACTCAGAACCCACAGCACCTATAAACAGATGCACGTGAGGCAGGAGAACCCCGGTACAATAGCGGACACCATTGACTGAACCTGCTTGGAAGATGTGGATATCAGTACGGCTACCAAGCACTATACCGCCTCCAAACCGGTCACTTTCGATGATGTTGGAGGTGTGATTGCGTGTTCCCTGCTCTCTTCAGATGTGTATACGTCCAGAATCGCTCGTCAGACTAAATCCGCTCTCATCCGTAAAGAGAAATCGACCCCGTTGCTGATGTGTCCAGTTCTTGTGTTCCTGGCACCACATAATCGCCGGTAGGACAATATACCGCTCGTTCGCCGCCGTGGTTGCTCGTGGACTACCTCTGCTAAACTCTCGGACAGCTGTTCCTGTCGTTTGAAATGCACTCCAAGCTCGTGAAAGGATGCTGTGAGCGATCCCGAACTGCTCGGCCACACTAGTCACACTTCGACTTTCTTCCAACTTCCCATTGACGCGACCTCTGGTTAAGTCATCCAGATGTCATCTACTGGATTGCGCGTTGGCCATATCACACGGTGGCAGCAACCGATGTACACCGTGCAATAGCTTTCACCGAATTGCTGAGCGTACACCGCCCGTGTGCTTTATACCCTTCCGACACTCCCTCGCATGCTGCATATATGCGCATGCCCTACCGTACTGGATCCTAGTCTATCTCCTGAGTGGTCTTTCGGTTTGTTCTGCCAGCTCGTTCTGCTGTTATGCTAATTTCTCTTCTTCGTCCTTAATTTTTGCACACCAGTGTATGATAGTGGAAGTTTGTGCAATTTTTTTTATTTGGAGGTATAACGACCACCGTGAGCAACTCTATGGGCTATAAGCAGTCACCCGTCCCTTATTTATTAGGTCAGCTGGTTAGTTTTAGGAAAGGAAGGGAGCCAGTGCTGTAAGACAGATACAACATGTATACTTCACCGCGATTCGAACCCGGACCCATCACGGACGAATGGTCATCAGCAAGCGCTTAGACCATTGCACCACTGGGGTGGCAATTTTGAGTACAAACCCTATTGTAAAACTGTCTTTAGAATGACTTACTTTTTCCAAATTCTAGCTTCAAATGAAATTAAATTAAAATACCGTAGGAGTAGTTATATTTGAATTTTTTGTGAAGAGTCAGCTTCTTCATTTCGGAGAAGTCGGAGTTACGTATATGCATCAGAAGAGGTAAATCTCTGCTTAAGGTAAGGCCACCTGAAGTTGTTTACCAGAGATGGAAACGGGTTGATAATTTCTTGCGGGTCCAATGGGTCGGGTCAAGGTGTTCCTGCCCCGATTTTGACCCGGTTTTATTTCCTTTTAATTTTTGGAAAAGAGAAAAATATATTCCAAAGAAAAATGCACGTTGTGGAACTCTGTAGTCGATTCTGGTACCCACGGATTGAAAAATGACTTGCCATGCAAGCGTATTGTCGATTCTATGTTAAAGCAACGATGATTTCCACCGACCGACGTCAGACACACCGACACCATTTCGTAAAAAGGTACTTCCTTTGCGTTCTTTTACAGTGCGATCGTCCAGAACAAGGTGCAGGCGATCTCAGCTCATTCACTCTCTCCGTGCGAAGTTCACTGTATGACTAAGAGTTATTTTCGCCATTGCATCTTTTACATTGAGCATTCAGAGGTTCTCGATTGATGGGCTAAAAGGACCGTGGTAGACTGAAACCTCAAACCTTGGAGGCTTAAGTCCTGATTGCTGAAGGCTTAAGATAATTAAGTAAGCAGTTCTTTTTTTTGGAAGGGGTGGCATTTAAAATATACCGCACACATGTTTTTCACTTCATAAGCTTTAATTTTAGATCAAAACAGAAAAACTTTCCCGGGAAATCCCCCAACCCTAAAAAATTGTGCGCAATTTTTTTATGCACGAAGGATCCGAACCAGAGAGTTTCCGCTATTCATCCACATTTAAACTGGCTTCAATTCGTGGATGAAGAATAGGTTGTAAATTTTTCCCACGGCACTCGTTCTGCTCCTTTCCTGGTACCACTTTCCCTAAATTTGAGACGGGGACGGCGTTTTTCCGCTATATATTCACTGTGGTTGCCAAACCCGAAGAAAAAATCCTTTTTGGAAGGGAAATACAGACAGTGAGTTGAATGTTTTACAATATTTGCATAAACGAATGAGCTTCGGCGGGTATGTCACGTGTTTAAACTTGCTCAAGTCGGACACTGCAGTTAGTTGAAAGGGAAATAAAATGGTAGTCGTTGCTTTGAACAGCATTGCATGTCTTCGTTCTGCTTGTGGTTGGACGCCTAAAAGATGAACAGCCACAACCGGCTTACTAGGTAACTTTGGCTTTACGAGTTTGAATTCTGCCACAGCGCTGCTCAAACAAAACGGAACATTTGTCATGCAAAAGGGGAAGGTTCCGTGGACCACAGCACCGCAATCACAGGGTTCAAGAAATTTCGCTCAGGTGACTGAAACCTCGAAGTTCAGCCAAGTTCAGGTGGGCTGCGAACCGTGGATTCGAAGGCCGTGCGCGCCAGGTTGAAGAGGCAAATCCGACAACCAGCACTCCGAGATTATCGGGCAAGCTGGGAATATGACAGACCACCGTAGTTCTTCCCCTTCAGGACCTCGGTAATGTCTACAGGAGCTTGCGGATTTTCCTTCAGGAACTGACGCCATCTGAAGCAAACCTCCGAGGAAAGTGTGCACCAAACTACTAGAAAACCAGCGCGACGTTCGTTTCATCAAAAGAATCGTTATTTGCGATGAAAAATGGGTAGTTTCGTAATCCTAACACACAGCGGCAGTGCTTGATCCCTGTCCAACTTCCAAAACCTGTTGCCAAACGTGGGCGCTTCGAGTACAAGGTGATTCTCTGCGTCTTGTGGAATTTCGAGGGGATAATCCATTACGAATTTGCTCCAGAGGGTTGGACCCTCAACGCCAACCTCTACGCTGAACAGCTGGAGCGGGTGTATGCCGTTTTGGAGATGAAGTACCCGGCACTTGCGAACTGAAAGCGCGCCCGCGCTCTCCTATAGCATGACAAGAATCGGTCTCATACCGCGCGAGCGACCCTGGAAAAATTCCAGGAATTTGAGGGCATCGAACTGATGTAGCACCCAGCATATAGTCCGAAACTTTCCCTGTTGGATTATTAGCTTTTCCAGTCCATGGCCCACTTCCTTCGCCCGCGGTACTTCAACAACCAGGAGGAAGCGGCATCTGGGGTGAAGGATTTATTCGTCTCGAAGGACAAGAACTGGCAAATAGACGGCAAGAAGGTGCAACACGATGGCCTATGCTGTGAATGCTAGTCAGCTTTCGTCGTAAAGGTACGTATGAAGACATAAAGTGATCCTAATATTGAAAAAGTTTCTATTTATCCTCTGTATACGGACCTTTTTTTTAACAGAATCTTTAGACTCACTGACATCGATACATGTTAACTTTAACTCATCGTATACTTGTACAAATGTGGTGGCATATTTGTCCCATATCATCAGAAACAGTGTAACCGTAATTATTTTGAACACTGTCTTGTGACCTGCAATGCAACCTTTGAGATTTTTTTTGGACTTGACACAAGGTTTCTTCAGACTATGGATGTCAGCTCAAAACCTAAATTTCGGAAAAATCTCATAAAGAAATAAGTTAGTAAAATCATGCATTGCATTGATTATGATACGCTTTCCAACATATCAAAAATCATTACTCAAGTTATAAGGATAACGGCTGTAGAATAAATCTAGCTCCTATGACCTGACCTTTGATCCCATTTCGATGATATTCAAAAGAACCGGTAAAGTATACTTCCGGAACAACATGATAAAGTTTTGTCTCAATCAAAACATTTTTACGTAAGTTATAACGCACAAGGGCGATGGAATGGATCCCTATGCTATGTCCTGAGCTTCGACCTCATTTCATCCATTTTCAATAGGGGTCGTTCCTAGATGGTGTCGTACCACATATTAAAATTCCATCGAAATTGAACCTTTTTTACGCAAGTTACGACACATAAGGGCAATGAAATGCATTCCGCTCCTATGCCCTGACCTTTTACCCCACTTCACCCATTTTCAATAGGGTTCATCTCCAGTGGTCCTCTACCACATACTAAAATTTCATCGAAATCGAACCATTTTTACGCGAGTTATCGTGCGGACGGGCGGTCAAAGCAGGAGCATATGCGCTTGTTCATCATACGGTTGGAAAGTGTAATAAAAGACATGTCACATATTCATTATTTGAAATATCTGTAATAATATTTCCCTATTCATTCTTGTTTTCTCGTACACATTCTCTAAGTTGACGTTTTTCGGCATCTGTAGACTTTAACTCATCGACTGCTAGTTGCAATGTTTTAACGTGTTAGTCGCCTATTATCAGAATAATTGCAACAGCTGTTTATTTATTTTGGGGTCTAATGACCACCGTGAGCAACTCCATGGCCTATAAGCAGCCGCCCGCTTCTAATTTAGGGTCCCTAGGTCCAAGGAAGGGAGACAGACGGTGCTGTAAGACAAACGCAACATCCATGCATCACCGGAATTCGAACGCAAACCCATCTCGGACGAATTGGTCAGAAGCCAGCTCGTAGACCACTAAGCCACCTGGGCTGCTTATTAAGTTCGAATATTGTACACTAAGTGGCCAGATTATTATGACCAGGAGACCATTTTGTGCAAAGTACTTATCCAGCAGATGCTGCTTATTCAAGATGGCTAAATCGGTATAAAAAAGGAACGCTGAAGGCATAAAGAGACAAATGCGGTTCATTGCGCAAGAAATTATGGGTATAAATAGCGATATGACGGACTTTGAACGTGGGTGCTCGAAGCATTGGTGCGAGCATTAGCGAAAAGGTTGCACTTGTAAAATGTAAAGAGCAGTAGTTGTTCAAGTTTACAGATTGTGGACCATCAGTCAAAAGACCGTATCTGAGCTCAAGGTGTATGGTCGTCAACGGCTCTGGATGCTCGAGCTGAGCAGAAAGTAGGCAGACTTGTTCACAGAACAGTTGTCCGTCTGTTGGATTAAACTGTTGCCCGTTTGTTGTTCAGTCCAACAACAGACGGGCAACAGTTCGTCAGATTACAGATAATCTGAATCAAAGACCAAGTCCGATGGCCTCTCAAGCTCAGCGGAGAGTAGGGAGACTTGTTCAGTACAACAGACGGGCAACACTTCGTCAGATTTCAGATAATCTGAATCAGGGACCAAGTCCGATGGCTTCTCAACCTTTCAAGCTGAGCGGAGAGTAGGCAGACTTATTCAGTCCAAAAGACGGGCAACACTTCTTCAGATTACAGATATTCTGAATCAGGGACCAAGTCCGATGGCCTCTCAACCTCTCAAGCTGAGCGGGGTGTAGGCAGATTTGTTCAATCCAACAGACGGGCAACACTTCATCAGATTACAGATAATCTGAATCAAAGACCAAGTCCGATGGCCTCTCAACCTCTCACGCTGAGCGGAGAGTAGGCAGACTTGTTCAGTACAACAGACGGGCAACACTTCGTCAGATTTCAGATAATCTGAATCAGGGACCACGTCCGATGGCCTCTCAACCTCTCAAGCTGAGCGGAGAGTAGGCAGACTTATTCAGTCCAAAAGACGGGCAACACTTCTTCAGATTACAGATATTCTGAATCAGGGACCAAGTCCGATGGCCTCTCAACCTCTCAAGCTGAGCGGGGTGTAGGCAGATTTGTTCAATCCAACAGACGGGCAACACTTCATCAGATTACAGATAATCTGAATCAAAGACCAAGTCCGATGGCCTCTCAACCTCTTACGCTGAGCGGAGAGTAGGCAGACTTGTTCAGTCCAACAGACGGGCAACACTTCGTCAGATTACAGATAATATGAATCAAAGACCAAGTCCGATGGCCTCTCAACCTCTCACGCTGAGCGGAGAGTAGGCAGACTTGTTCAGTCCAACAGACGGGCAACACTTCGTCAGATTACAGATAATCTGAATCAGGGACCACGTCCGATGGCCTCTCAACCTCTCAAGCTGATTGGGGAGTAGGCAAACTTGTTTAGTCCAACAGACGGGCAACACTTCGTCAGATTACAGATAATATGAATAAGGTACCAAGTCCGATGGCCTCTTAACCTCTCAGGCTGAGCGGAGAGTAGGCCAACTTGTTCAATCCAACAGACGGGCAACACTTCTTCAGATTACAGATAATCTGAATCACAGACCAAGTCTGATGGCCTCTTAACATACAGTTCACCGCACATTACAACGTATGTGTTACAGAAGTAGCCAGGCTGTCCCTAAGTCATTGTAATCTGCAGCGAACAAGAACAAACGCCTCTAGTTCGCTCACGAACCCAATAATTGGATAGTAAATGAGTGGAAAATGGTAATGTGCTCTGGCGAATCACGTTTTCAACTACAGTGTGCAGATGGAACGGTTAGGATAGGGAGATCGCAGCATGAAAGCATGGACCCACATTACATCGTCACTACTCTTCAAGATGACGAAGGAAACTTTGTGGTCAGAGGCACGTTTCCGTGATAGTGTTTAGGCCCTTTTATTCGTGCGGAGCAATGTCTGACTATCCAAAGTAACTTATATATCGGTGCTGAGAAAGTCCACCCAGTTATATTGATGGTTTATGCCAACGGAGATGGATATTTCCAGCATGACGAAGCTCCAAGTCATACTGCTTATACTGTACGCTAATGGTTTGTGAAACATCACGGATGCTCTTCCCTGATACATTGAACTCCTCAATCACCAGATCTCAATCCAATGGACCATTTGTGGGATGAAGCTGCAATGGGCGTCAGACTGCTCGATCCTCTACCTTCAGATATTCAAGAGGTGGAGGTTGCGAATTGTTGGAAGATGCTGCGCGTATGTGCCGATACAGCAAAGTAACAAGTAACTCGAGAAATATAAACACAACGCTTTCCCACGATTTTTTCACTCCTTGTAGAACTAAAGCGTGCGCGCGCATCACCACCCAGAGAAAAACATCTGTGGCCTACTTTTGTAGCAGATTGTAAACACTCTTCTTCTGTACCCCTCCATGTGAGGGAAAGTCTTGCGTATTTGAAGTGAACAGAGCGATAAATATCGTCTCAACAAGCCCAGAAAAATAGAGCTTAGTTTCTCACACCATATGATGTGTCAAATAGAATCCTACTTATATTATATTGAGTCATCAGTCCTGCATATTGTTAATATCATCACTTATCCTTCAACCATTAATAAGTGTCATCTTATGTATCTACAAAATGGCGTATCCTTTCATCAAATGCGTTCTTATTTGTACATTCTATTTGCTGAATTATTCCGCCAAAGAAAGTGCATTTGCATTTTTTTCATCTAATCGAAACTTTGCTTGTTTTTCCCTATTGCACTATTGAGGAAGACGGAAACGCTCAATCGCATTGACTCCCGCTTACACGAATCAACGCATTTGGGCTAATATACACAAACCACTTACCGACAGTTAATAAAGTCCAGAGACGAATTCAAGCAGTACGAGGTTCAAAACAAAAGTCCTGCACACGTTAATCTGAAACGGAAGCGGATGATGCAATCGGCAAAATAATTACGTCATGTCAAGGTCAGACTCTCAGCAACGCAGTGGTGTCCGAACGACGCACTATAGTTTCCTGTGTAAACCAGTGAGGGTTGGTTTGAAAATGGAAGCTTGCAGCTCCTCAGGTCGTGTCACGGCGTTAGAATAACGCTCGTACGTGAGAACAGACACTCTGCGGGGGGAAACTCCGACACAGATGCACACTGCCTTCTAAGAAGTTTGTGGGGAATGAACTCCTGATCGAAGCACAATTTCTCACTGGTCATCGCCCTTTCGGGAGGGCCGAAGCAGCACCGAAGATGATCACCGTTTAGGCCGACCTCAAACCGCGACAGACAAAATATCTCTCACCACTGTTGCAATGTTTCTCGAAGAGAATCGTCGTTTGACAGTAGAGGAGATTGCTCATTGGTCAAATTTTGTCCACCATGTCTGTTCACCGGATTTTGACCGACTCACTGGGAAAAACCAAATTCGCAGCGTGCTGGGAGCGCCCCATCAACTGCGGGAGCGAATTTGTTGCATGACAATGCATCGTGTCACGGTGCAGCGTCTGTACGAGAACTTTTGTCGAAATATGGCTGGGAAACTTTATCACATACAGTCCTGATCTCAGTCTACCCGGCTTCGGTCTTTTCCCAAAGATAAAAAATTGTCTCTGTGGCATCCTCTACCAATCACTGAACGAACTGTCATTTGGCGTGACCCGAGTAATTCGACAGTTGAACAGAGATGACGTATTACTGGGCATCTAGAACGTACCTCACTCTGCTGGCAAGCTGTCATCAGCAGCGGACGGCAATACATTGAACGGCAATCAGATAAGTTTTATCCGTTACTTCACACTTTTGTTAAAAAATGGACAGTGTGCAGAAATTTTGTTATGACTCCGGTATTAAAGGCAAAAGGTGGCCAAACAACATGCTAACTAGGAGCTCATAATAATTTATCCACTCTGTGTATATTTTACGATAGAGGCTTTGAGATTCCCCCCCTGATCATTCTTCTTTTTTTTTTTTTTTTTTGATTGAAGGTTTAACGACCACCGTGAGCAACTCAATGGGCTATAAGCAGTCGCCCGTCCCTAATTTAGGGCCACTGGTTCCAGGGAAGGGAGAGAGCCAGTGCCGTAAGACAAACACAACATCCATGCCTCACCGGGATTCGAACCAGGACCCCTTTCGAACGAATGATCAGAGGCCATCGCTTAGACCACTGAGCCACCGGGGCGGCTCATTCTTCTTTGAAAGCATTCTCTAAGTTGATTTATGCCGATAATTATAGACTTCAATTCCGGGGTGATACTAACAAAGTGATGGCAATTTTGTCGCACATGATGAGAAAAATGTAACCGGTATTTATTTGGAATAATATCTTAACACTGTGCAATGCAACTTTGATGCTTTTAGTTATTTTTTTCTCTCTGAGCACATTTTTGTTTTGTAAACATGGAGGGGGATGACGTATTTCGCTCGATACAATACACTTACAGTGGATCTCCAGGTCCCAAGTGTCATCCAGGGCACTACCAACAATGAGTGGGTTTTCCGAGCGGCATGTTAGTTGCTTGCCGTTGTCATCAATGGAAGGTCGAAAGGTGAGCACGCTCGTAGTAGAGTTCCCGTCACCAGATACTGTGTCTTTGTTGTGCTTGAGCCTTGTGTTCCCCATCCACCAGGAGATCACAGCAGGGGGCTTTGATCCTGTCGTTCGGCATACGAGATCGACGGGTTTGTCGGCGGACATGGGTTTCTGTCCTCCATCTAATTTCACGGACACAGGCCGAACTGCAAACAAAGGAAAAACAACATTCAGGGCACAGTACGTATTAAACAAGTATTTCACATACTGAAACAATGTTCGACGTATTAAACAAATCTATGATTCGCTGAATAGAATTTTAAGCCAACCAGAGAACACGTAACATAAATTTCCTAATTAGACTCTACGCTAATAATTGAAATAAACACATTGTAGCATTCTCCCAAAGCTCATCGCGAGCGAACTTGAACAAAGTTAATGTTGTAGACAAACAATAAGGACCATTATAATTTATTATTAAAGACTTTCAAACAAAGATAAAGTTGAAGTTAAAAATTTACTTTTTCTCCCAGGATGCCACTTCAGTAGCTTCGGAAGTTAATGTCGTAAATGAACAATTTATCTTCCAATTAAGAATTTAAAAGAAAATATTTCCTATTACTTAAGAGCGCTGAAGGGAAATTGTTTATCAAGACAACTTTTATAGCAGGAAAATTGACAAAAACAATTGGCCAATAATACTTCATATCCCTTCCATAAGTATCTGGCGAAGACGAACTGTGATATTTTAAAAAGTAAGCATAGACTTTTTATAAAATAACTTTAATTATTCAAACATGAATGTATTACCGCTGAATTATTTTGTCGTAGATTATTTCTTAATTATTAAAAGGCATAATTCCGTTAGTCGTTAAGTTGAATAAAATGCAATTAAACGTTTACTAAACTCATCGCACTAGGAGCATAACCATGAAAAATACACCGTCGAGTCAGATTATTGTGACCACCAGCTAATATCCAGAGTAACCGCCGTGTGCAGCGCGGACAGCTGCTGGAGGGTCGTCGTGAAGGATCCATAGAGCGAACAACAGAATCGAGGTGGTCCCACAGATGCTCAATTGGGTTTAAATCTGAGAAATTAGGGGGCCATGGAAGTACTTTGAAGTCTTCATTGTGCTCTTCCAACAACTCTCGGATATTTCTAGCTGTGTTACACGTCGCGTTGTAGTGCTGGAAGATCACATCCGCCCCAGGGAAGAAAATCAGCATGTGTGGATGCACGTGATCTGCAAGTAGGGATTCATAACAAATTCGGTCCATAGTGATTTCCACAGGAATGAGTGGACCCAGAGAATGCCACGAAAACATTCCTCAGATCATAACGCTGCCTCCAACAGCTTGTGTTCTTCCAGCAATGGTTGAAGACTGTTTGTTCTCCGATGTTTCCCGTCTTGTACCCCAACGTCCATCCGTTCGATGAAGCAGAAAATATGACTCATCGCTGAACGCAATTATTTGCCAATCATTGGAGGTCCAATTCCGATACTGCCGTGCAAATGTAAACCTTTTCCGCCGATGCACCTTCGTTACCTTACGTGCAGTGAATATCCGTCGGCATCGGAGCCCCATACGCAGCAATGTTCGCTGAACTGTCGTTTTAGACACACTTCTGGTGGCCCCCTGATTCATTCGGCCAGTGAGTTGCTCTATTGTAATGTGTCGATCTGCCCTCACGCACCTTCGAAGCCGACGTTCACCTCTCACATCAATGGCACGTGGTGCTCCGCAGTTTGCTTATTCGCAATGGTGCCATTTCTTCAATCGCGATACACTTTAACCACAGGAGCATGCAAACAGTGCACAAACTGCGCTGTTTCAGAAATACTACCACGCTTTTCCCGAAATCCGATAAGCAGCTCTTTTTGCAAATCTGATAAATCGCTTCTTTTATCCATTACAGCAACGAGTGATATGATTTGAAGTTGCCTACAGCACACTTTATGTACCCTCTAAGTCAGCTCACGACACGTGCCTTCTTTCATTGGCTACGCGCTGCTGACGTCAGAAGTAGGAGGTGGTCACAAAAATATGACTCGACTCTGTATCTTTAAAGGCGCAGTTATGAGTCACACTTATTTAAGATATCCATACAAATCTTCAGTTGATTCAGAAGTGGTATTCTTGAAGTCATTACCCATTCAACTTGTAGAGTTTTTCCGTGCTTTGTTGATGTATTGCGTATGGGAAAGCAATATATTCTAAACCTATGGGATACAGCATTTTTATCAAGTTCATTGTTTATGCAAGAACCTGTCCAATGGTAAATAACATAAGCACACTATACAGATGAAGTTAAAATACTGTGACGATAAAAGCAAAGTTACTTTCGTGCAATTTGGTAGCGGAATTCCTTCTGTGCCGTGGTTAGTGCGTGCGATACTTACGCTGCTAGTTTACCTATTGGGCCTAAGTCTTCCGTCAGCACGATGTAAACGTTATATGGAACGGTCGCTGCTACCTACCCTACATACGGCTTAAGTCCTTTTGTATGAGTCTCTTGGATTCTTGTCTGGAAGCCGAAATCAGTAAACCTCCTCTTGGAGCCTTTTTCGCGATGCCCTGGTTTCTTTAGTCTAGGAGTTATAACGAAGTAAATTTCTCCGTCATCATTTGGTCTACGCCGGGAATCGAACCCGAGTCCGCTTATTCCGGAACAGGTCGCTCTACCAACTGAGCTACGCAGACGTTCATCCTGATTGCTATGTGCCTTTATGTCGTGTGCGTCCTGCTAGCAGGTACGTCACATCTCCCCCCCCGAAAGAGGGCCGGGGACATGGCCCACGGGTCAGCCGTGACCATGAATCGTTGCAGGCAGCCATCCACTGTAGAACGTGCACTTGAGAACTCCCATTCAATCTGGTGTGTGGAATGCAACGTCACACACATTTATTTTTCGAAGCACTGGAGAAGGGATTCTCTGATGTTTCCTGTCTCGCGGTGTGGAAATAACATCACACCATTGCGAGATTAAGAACGGTCGGGTCATCCGGATAGTTCGGGCGCCTTTATAACGAAGTAAATTTCTCCGTCATCATTTGGTCTACGCCGGGAATCGAACCTGAGTCCGCTTATTCCGGAACAAGTCGCTCTACCAACTGACTACGCAGACGTTCATCCTGATTGCTATGTGCCTTTATGTCGTGTGCGTCCTGCTAGCAGGTACGTCACAGAGTGAACCATCGTTTTCTTAGGGGCATTTTAGCCAACTAGTGTCTGCAGAAAACTTTGCGCCACGCCTCTGAATACTGCATGGGTCGTCCAAATGAAGAATAGACTCGGGTAGACGGATAACGCTGCAGTATACGTCGAAGCGATGGTGGATCTGGAATAACAACATATAAAAGAGGGATGCAGCCAGCGAAGTATTTAGTTGTTGCAATGTATTAGATGTGAGTAATATCAAAAGAACGTAAACGACCAATCTTCATGAGTACCTCCAAGCAGCCACAGCTGGTTGTGATCCAATTTTTGACAAAAGTGGAGAAGCAAATTGACAAAAATCTTACGACGCATGCAGATGGTACACTATGGATCTGCCAAAACCTATCCGAGCGCCCCCCTCCTAATCACACCGGACACAACCGCAGCAGTGGATGACCAGGTGAGTGTGTACTGCAGAATAACAGCTATGGAGTTAACTGCTGAAATAGTGGTTCCATTGGCACAATCCTCCAACATGGACTTGGGTATTCGAAAGTGTGTGCGCAGTGGGTTCCTAAGCACCTGACAGAGGATCCATATACTTGTAGGGACACCTACCTAAATGTTAGGGCTGCCTATTTCTAGCGTTATCAGCACATGTGTGTTATATGTATACTGTATTTACTTGTGTACATATTCTTATGCTGTAATTAAGTACACTTAACTACAAGAGTTGGTTCGTTTGGACGATCCTTCTATAAGGCAAAAAACAAAAAACACACTGTTCATCTACTATCAATGATATTCTTGTCTGCTCCATCGTTATCGCAACTTCCGCTAGCAGATAGGTTGACGAGAACTGAATCCGCAGTACTTACACGCAATCATTAATCATCGCCGGTGTTTCTTTCTTTCTTTTTTTATTGGGGGTTTAAAAAATTATTTATTTGACCTGGTGGTACAGATACGGTGACAGGATAAACAAACATAGTTGTACAATTATTGTCATGCAGACGTAGACAGTACATTCATTTTACATTAACAATTTACATAGCAAAAATGGTATACAGTATGCCAAATAATTAGGTAATACAGAGGGAGCCAGTGCTACTTATTCAAATAACCCATAGACATAGCGAACATGGTATACAGTATGCCAAACGTTTAAGTAATACTGAGAGAACCAGTGCTGATCAAGTAACATACTGAGACATAACGAACATGGTAGACAGTATGCCAAACGTTTAAGTAATACAGAGAGAGACGGTGCTGATCAAGTAACACATAGAGAGCCAGAGCTGATCAATAACACATAGACATAGTGAACATGGTGTACAGTATGTCAAATGATTAAGTAACGCAGAAAAAAGCTAGTGCTGATCCAGTAAAACATTGAGAATCAGTGCCAAAAGACAAACGCAAACATTCATGTCCTACCCAAGATTCGAACCCAGACCCTTCCCTGAGCGAATGATCAGAAAGCATAGCTTAGACCACTGCGTCACCAGGGCTGCGTCACTTCATTTTTCCGAAATGTATGCCAAAGAAAATATTCGCTAGTTCTCTAATGACCTAATACCTTTCGGATAGAAGGAGGCTCATTTGCATTCTAGGGATAACTTATCTCTTCCTGCATGCCCCTTCCTGGACACGGCCGAGAGTCCTGCAAAATTGGACTATAAAATAGACAATAGTAGTGTTCTTCATCCCCGATGGATGCATTCAAGCATACGAGCTGTGCTCAGAAAGCATTCATACTGGTTGTAAAATGTCGGTATCGCGCGACACAGCTGAAAGCGGTTTGGTACAGGTTGACCCTATAATCTACTACGCATGAGGCATGAGGCACGTCGCCCTGGCTCGTCTGGTCTTTAACAGTAGTGCTTTGTCATTACGTGTGGGGAGCTATTCCTGACATTTGTCATGTCGGAAAAAATCGTTCAACAAATTTGCATCAAATTATATCAAAAACTTGACGGGACAGAAAGCCTATGGAGGAGAATAGTATGAGTTCTGCACAAGTTTATGAAGTGGTACAAACATTTTAAATATGGCTGTTAATGTGTTGAGAGTGATGAACCATCTGGGAAACCCGCAGCCAACAAATGTGAAAACAATGTCGAATTTGTGCCGCACATTTTTCCAGAAACGTAGCCGAATCTCTATTCGTGAATTATCTGAAGACTTCAATGTTAATTTCGGTTCAGTTCAGCAGATTCTTATGTGCGCTTTGGGTACAAGACCGCCGCCCCAGTGGCGCAGTGGTCTAAGGCGCTGGCCTCTGATCATTCGTCCGTGAGGGGTCCGGGTTCGAATCCCGGTGAGGCATGGATGTTGTGTTTGTCTTACGGCACTGGCTCTCTCCCTTCCCTGGAACCAGTGACCCTAAATTAGGGACGGGCGACTGCTTATAGCCCATTGAGTTGCTCACGGTGGTCGTTAAACCTCCAATAAAAAAAAAAAAAAAAGTACAAGACCCGTCTCAGCCGAATGTCCGACAAAATTGCTGCCAGCTGACTGAAAACAGGTCTATGTTTCAGGCGCTAGTGACCTGGTTGAGTGCGTCGAAAAGTATGAAAACCTTTTAAAAAAAATCATAACTGATGATGTATTGCAGGTTTATGGGTATCACCCCGAGACCAGGCCCAGTCTTTAGATTGTAAAACCCAAACTCTCTCAGACCCCCGAAAGCACTAAAAGTCGCAGCAATGTCAAGAAGATGCTGTCTGTTTTTTTTGGTTTTTTTATTGGAGGTTTAACGACCACCGTGAGCAACTCAATGGGCTATAAGCAGTCACCCGTCCCTAATTTAGGGTCACTGGTTCCAGGGAAGGGAGAGAGACAGTGCCGTAAGACAAACACAACATCCATGCCTCACCGGGATTCGAACCCGGGCCCCTTACGGACGAATGATCAGAGGCCATCGCTTAGACCACTGCGTCACCGGGGCGGCCTGTTTTGTTTTTTGTTTTTTTCCAATCATGAGATTATTTTGTATCATGAATACGCTCCATCCCAGCAGACAATCGTCAATCAGTACTACAGTCAAGCTTCGCCGTGCTTGAGGGAAGCAGTTCGTTGCAAAATGCCGGCACTGCACGAGAGTGGGAAGTGGCAACTCCACCATGAAAAACAGGTCTGCACATGTATCGTAACTTGTGCAGCAGTCTCTTGCTAAAAACCACATTGCACATGTCCGACAACTACTCTACTTGCCAGATATGTCTCCCTGCGACTTTTTCTCTTTTCCCCAAACCAGATACCATTTGAAAGAGGGAAAGATTGTGCAGCTTCAAAAAGGGACTTCTTCGAAGGCGATTAATTTTCAAATCTAAAGGCCTTGTACTTAGTATTTCAGTGAATGCCGTCTGGATACATTTTTGATCACACCTTGAACTTGACTCATGTATTAGGTGTACAAACAAGTTTTAAAGCGGTCTTAAACTTAAATACCGCTGATTTACATATCGACATTCCCCCGCGTTTTTGTCATGTGACTGTAACTGGTCCAGAGTATAAAATGTTGCACAGAAGCTTGCTCAACAGTCCAACGCACTTGCACACCGGTAGGGGAGCCGCCCCGGTGGCGCAGTGGTCTAAGGCGTTGGCCTCTGATCGTTCGTCGGAAGGGGTCCGGGTTCGAATCCCGGTGAGGCATGGATGTTGTGTTTGTCTTACGGCACTGGCTCTCTCCCTTCCCTGGAACCAGTGATCCTAAATTAGGGGCGGGCGACTGCTTATAGCCCATTGAGTTGCTCACGGTGGTCGTTAAACCTCCAATCAAAAAAAAAAAAAAAAAAACCGGTAGGGGAAAGATGGCAAGCGATACTGCATTCTTTTGACACTGCAATCGTTACGAATTTGATCAAGGAAAAAGTGCTGCAAAACCATGTGTATCGATCTGTTCAGTTCTGGGGGAGAATATTGTATCGAAAAGCACGTGTGAGTTTTGGTTTAGACGGTTTAAAGCAGGTGATTTTGATGTTAGCGATCGAGAACGTAGCGGAAGATTGCACATGAGAAACTGCAAGCATTGCTGGATGATGATTCGTCTGAAATCCAAAAAGAACTAGCTGAACAACTGAGGGTAACTCAAAAAAGCATTTCAAATCGTTTACGCGCACTGGGAAAGATTCAGAAGGAACGAAATTGGGTGTCCTATGACCTGAGCTAGAAGAACAAGGATGGGCCTGTCATTAAGTGTTTGAATCTATTGAATAAACAACACTGAAGATCTTTCCTGTGGAAAATCGTTACGGGTGATGAAAAGTGGAGATAGTACGACAATCTCAAATGCAAAAAACACTGGATAGACCCCGATGAAGCAACATCGACACCGAAACGTAATATTCACTCCAAGAAAGTTCTGCTGTGCATCTAGTGGGATATGAAGGGTGTGCTCTATTATGAACTATTGGAACAGGGTCAAACTGTTACTGCTGATTCCTACAAGCAACAATTGCTGCGATGGAACCAGGAAATTTGTCGGAAACGTCCTTTTACAGGCGAAGGATTGCGTCCCGTAACGTTACTGCATGACAACGCTAGCCCGCATGTCGCGAAATACGTCAAGCAGACGATATTGACGCTTGACTGGGAAGTCTTGTTGCACCCAGCTTATAGTCCCGACATAGCCCCTTCAGACTATAATTTGCTCCGATCGATGCAAAGTGGTTTATTTGCTGTCCAGCCATGTGACGAAGTGCAAAAATGGGTTGACGACTTCATCGCGTCACACGACGAATTATTCTACATGGCTGGAATCCGTCAAGTGCCCGACCGATTGCGGAAAGTGATATTTAATGACGGAGCATGTTTTGATTCGTAAATGTATTGGTGTTTTCCGTCAAATTACATGCTGCGTTGTCTTAAAACGCTTTAAAACGTATTTGTACACCTAATAGTTTTTATTGACTGTTTGTGCATACTAACGGAAAATGATTGTCATTATATACGTATGAGCAATTACATTATGACCATCCCCAGCCTTGAGAAATGAGCGCGCTTGGAGAACGAATGGTGGCGCAGGTGAAGTTCACAGAGCTGTATATATACAACACGAGGACCGGCTTTCGGTTACTAGAGTGTTTGGAATCAGAATGGGAACAGCTGCCAATTTATCGGAGATTGATAAAGGGCAAATTGTGATGGCATGGCACTTCGTATCAACGAATTCGTTCGGAAACGGCACGGCTTGTGGGTTGTTAGCGTGCCGCTGTAGTGAGTACGTATCAAAAGTGGTGCACAGAGAACGAACCATCGTCCAGCCGTGTATCGTCCGCACCTCATCGATGCCTGAGTGGAGCGGAGACTGTCGCGCATTATTCTCAGCTTCCGCAGGTCCACAGTGCGACAAATCGCTCTTGAAATACAACTGTTGTGATCACGGCAGTGTGTCATAGCACACAGTTTATCGCAGCCTTCTGCGCATGGGCCTGCCTAGCCGAAATCCCAGCCGGGTCACATGCTCACTGCACGTCATCGCCAAAAACGCATGAAATGGGCCCAAGATCATCGAGATTGGACCGTGGGTCATTGGAAGAAAGTGGCCTAGTCTGAAGAATCAAGATTCCTGGTGCATTAGATAGACGGCAGAGTGCAGATTCGCCGATCATCGACGGAGGCTATGGCACGTGGGTACACAGTTGAGCGAAAACAGGCCTGCGGTGGTGGTGTTATGCTGTGGGCTATGTTTTCTTACGACACGTTAGTCCCCTTTACCCCAATAGCACAATCCCCGACAGTTATCAGGTTTCTGAACATTATTGCGGTCCAAATTTACCCCTGTGTTCTCTCTAGGTGATGGCCATTACCAACAGGATGACTCGCCATACCACACTGCCAGAATCGTCAAAGAGTAGTTTGAGGAACATGCTGGTGACTTTCTGTTAAAGCCCTCGCCTCCAAATTCACCTGAAATGAACCCAATCGAACATTTCTTGTTTGACTTGGAAAAGCAATTTCGTGCCAAATCACCACCACCCTGAAATGTATGGGAACTGGAGGGCGAGCTGTTGACATTATGGCACCAAATACCACACGATATTTATTGCCACCTCATCAAATCAATGTCTCGCCGATTGGCCGCTGTTTTTCGGGCCAAAATGGGTCCTGCAGCTTATTAGGTTTATGGTCATGATGTAGTGACTCATCGGTATAGTTGTTAGAGTAAACCGAATACTGGATTTCGCACGGTGGCAGTTAAAAAGGGATCTGATCAACATCTCGGTACATATATTTTTCTTCTCAACACATAGGACAAAGTTCCTAACTTTTACAAGTACACTGACGGAAAAAAAATCTCAACACCAAGAAGGGGTTGTGTTAGATAAACGACAGTTGGTAGGCGGTGAGAGTACATCTGTAAGATGACGTCTATGCAAATTTCGCACTCGGCGCATACGTGTGGCGCTAGTAACGCCCACTCGGAACATGCAAAGCAGGTTTGCTGTAAATACGCGCTGTAACGTTCGTGAGCGTTAGTTATCGTTGAGATTCGACGTAGTGTGTTGATGTTAGTCAAGAATGCTTTCAAGAAGACGAAGAAGCCATTATCAACAGCTCACGGAATTTGAACGAGGTCGTGTAGTAGGGCTACGAGAAGGTGGATTTTCGTTCTTCAGTATTGCAGAACGACTTGGCAGGAATGTAGCCACCATGCATGATTGTTGGCAGCGGTGGTCAAGGGGAAGGAACTGCCTCAAGAAAACCGGGTTCCGGCCTGCCACGTAGCACTACTGAGAGGGAAGACTGCCGTGTACAGCGTATGGCCGTGGTGCATCGTACCGCGTCTGCGGAAGCAATTCGAGCTGCAGTTGCCACCACAGTGGCACAACGAACTGTTACAAATCGGTTACTTGCAGGACAGCTCCGAGCCAGACGCCCTATAGCGTGCATTCCACTTACTCCAAACCACTGCCGTTTGCGACGTCAGTGGTGTCAAGCTAGAACTCATTGGAGGACGGAGTGGAGATCTGTTGTGTTTTCTGATGAAAGCCGGTTCTGCCTGGGTGTCAGTGATGGCCGCGTGTTGGTTAGAAGGAGGCCAGGTGAGCGCCTGCAACCAACCTGTCTGCGGCAGAGACACACTGGACCTACACCTGGAGTTATGGTCTGGGAAGCAATTTCCTATGACAGCAGGAGCCCTCTCGTAGTTATCCCACGCACCCTGACGGCACAGTTGTATGTCGGTCTGGTGATTCAACCTGTTGTGCTGCCATTCATGCACAGCATTCCAGGGGGTGTTTTCCAACAGGATAACGCTCGCCCGCATACCGCTGTTGTAACCCAACATGCTCTACAGAGTGTCGACATGTTGCCGTGGTCTGCTAGATCACCAGATCTTTCACCAATCGAGCACGTATGGGACATCATTGGACGACAACTCCAGCGTCACCCCCAACCAGCATTAACCATCCCTATATTTACCGACCAAGTGCAACAGGCATGGAACTCTATCCCACAAGCTGACATCCAGCACCTGTACGACACAATGCATGAACGTTTGCGTGCTTGCATTCAACATTCTGGCGGTTACACCGGTTATTAATGTACCAGCATTTCACATTTAAAATGGCTCTTCTCTTGCTTACAATAAGCTGTGATCTTGAAACCTTAATCGATTAAATATGTTACCCATACAAATGTATTGCCGCCATTTCATTCCTCTACAACTATTTTTTCGTGGTGTTGGGATTTTGTTTTCCGTCAGTGTATTTTAAACGAAAAAATAATAATTAGCCTACACACATGGATGTATCTAATGATATTGGCGAATGATGTATTTTTGTCCCTGCTCTTATATTTATAGAAAGGTTAAAACAACTGTTAATTTCCCAAGAGTTATATTGATAATTTTTACTTACAATCAACTATAAAGAAAAATGATAAAAGAGCTCTTGTCCGAGATTCTAAGGGCAAGATATTACCCTGAAAAAAAACGTTTATGAGCGTACCTATTTCTCAGTTATCACGCTAAATTTCCCAGAGCAAAAAATGATAAAACCTCGAGAATGGAAGACCAATTTAGTGCTGCAACTTTCCCTTCTTTTAATATCTCCTTCCGCAAGTTTGAATAAAAAACGGAGACACTTGTGTGCCTGCAAATACATTCTCCTTTGTGGAAAATGAAACATATTTCCCTTCAAGCATAAAAAGGGCACAATGCCAGGTTGCAAACCATTTGCCAAGCTTGCGAAGAACATCTCGCACTTTCGCGGAAACTGTATGTGTTAGCGTGAAAAAGCGTTTCAGCGCAGCTTGATATGCTTTTATATATTTGTTCCGACTTGGCGGCGAAGGAGTGAAAGCATACCTCGTACACTTTGGGAGAAAACGCCATTAACAGGAAATAAAAAAAGTCAAACGAAAGAAATTTTCTTCACGCAACAGTTGGGTAATCAAGATTGGTGGTAGAATTTTTCCAGTTTCTGGAATATTCTCCTTTTCTGCATGGCATAGCAAAATAAGAAGTAACTGGGCATTCGCTTGGGAGAGATAAATACTGTTTAAGCAAAAAGAGAGAAAAAAAAAAGGACAAAGCACCTGATGTAAGCAAGGGTACCAAATGCGCTTGCTGGGTGGCCTTTTGATACTTTTCGGGCTGTTTTGATGAGAAGTGCGTATTATTTATTTGTAGCAGGATTTTAAAAAGGTGCCTTGAAAACAATAGCTTACGATCTTATGCAACAGAATAACCTTCAAACTCAAAAGATCGTCATGGAACTATCTTTAAGGTTACGAGTCAGTCGTAAATTGTGACCTTCAGCTTATTCTTTGATATACTGTATGGTTGCTTCAAGGTTGCGAGTCAGTTGTAAATTATGACCTACAGCTTTCTTTGTGATATACACATACGCTGTCGTATCAGAATAATAAGACCACCTACCTAATAATAGGAATAACCACCCTTGGCGCGGATGACAAGGGCGAGACGGCGTGGCATGGAAGGAATGAAGGCCTGGAAGTTTGCCGGAGGCACACCTGCTTATTCAGACTCCAGCAGAGCACGAAGGATCTCTGAGGTGCCGTAGTTGTGGCTCGGTACGTGGAACCTGTGGGCCCAAATAGTCCCACAAGTGCTCTATGGGATTGAGGTCGAGCGATTTCGCCAGCCAAAGGGAGAACGAAGACATCGCTTTCGTGTTGCTGGAACCAGTTACCCACGCTCTCAGCGACGTGGCAGGGCGCATTATATTTTTGTTAGACACCATCACCACCAGGGTAAATGCCCAACATTTTTTTTTTTTTTGATTGGAGGTTTAACGACCACCGTGAGCAACTCAATGGGCTATAAGCAGTCGCCCGTCCCTAATTTAGGGTAACTGGTTCCAAGGAATGGAGAGAGCCAGTGCCGTAAGAAAAACACAACATCCATGCCTCACCGCGATCCGAACCCGGACCCCTTTCGGACGAATGATCAGAGGCCATCGCTTAGACAACTGCACCACCGGGGCCGCTAAATGCCCAACATGAAGGGATGCATGTGGTCAGCGTGGATGTAGAGGTGGCCATTGGCGTCCAGGGACGCATCCAGTTGTACCAGCGGTCCCAGGTCATACAAGGAAAACATCCCACAGACATGCACACTGCCACCGCCGGGCTACACTTGACCAATAAGCGCGTCCAGGTGTTGGATCTCGTGCGTCTGACGCCGTATTAACCACTGCCCGACCCTTCTGAGGAGTAAATATTTTGATCCGTCGGAGAAGGAAACCTTTTTTAATCTTCCACTGTCCAATGACGGTAGTCCCATGCCATCTTTAAGCGTCGTTGCCGATAGACCTGGGTTAACATGAGCGCAGCGTCGACTCCGGAGACCTATAAGTAACAGGGTTTGTTCTACTGGTATCTGGAACACGTACCTGGGTGCTCCAGCTTTCATTTGCGTGGTCAATTGCTGCAGTGTTGCACGTCGGTTGCGCTTCATCAGTCGACGGAGAGGACGTTCTCCTCTGAGGTCGATGTCGTTTAGGGTTCCACAGCTATGACGTCATGAGGTACTCGGTGTGCCAGGGGTCCATTCTTGGTAAACTTTTACTACAGCACCTCGCGAACAGCCCACGAAGTCCGCTGTTTCTGAGATGCTTCCACCCTTGGCGGGGCAGCCGATGATCATTCCTATTTCAACGTCCGTCAAATCAGTACCTCTGCCCATTGTGCTTACGTAACGGACCATGGCTCATCTGTCCTGGCCGGCCGGTTATATCTCCGTGTGGTCGACCTTGTCACGTGCACTCTGTGACGTGCCTGGGCGTGTAAACTGTGACTCCAGGGGTGGTGATATTAATCTGATACGACTGTATTTATCGTCTCAGGAATCCTGATATGAAGTTTGAAGTATTTACGCGCAGATATTTCCTTCTTTAAGAAATGTGAATTTTTGGCCACCCGGTATTATTCTGCTATGCAAAGTAACTTATCCCCAGCAAAACACATGCAATAGTCGTTAGCTTTCGCATTGCGACTGGAGTTCCAGGCCATGATCTTTGTCGCCATTACAGAAATAAAAAAAGCTGCCAGTGTATGATCATTTTCTTTTAAGCCGTTTCAGTTTTTTATTTAGTTTCCCAAAAAGTTCTGTATGCTAAAAGAAAAACTGAATCTGGGTTTAATTTAGTCAGCTGTTCAGTTTGCTTTTGTTTTTAACGAAAGATGTTTTCTTTCTCCGGCGACTGGAAGTTTTCGGAGCTTACATCTCCATGGTGATTTTGCGGCAGCTACATTTACCAGCTCTCTTTTTGATGTTGTCCTTTCAGGGAAAACCGCATCTAATGCAAATAGAGGTAACAGTACCTTCCCTTGGGCAAACGCTTCCTCGTTTCCTCCGCAAAGAGCGTTTCAGGAAGAAATCATCGTTCTTGAAAAAGAAAGACGTTTTCATCTCTGATATATAATATTCCTTTGAAACAATATTTTACCAGTATGACATTATTTATTCCAGCCAAACAGTTTTTATTTATTTATTTATTTATTTATTTATGGGTTTCGTAGAGCATTTTGTATTTTGATTTTTAGCACTGCATAAATTAACGAATTTGAAATGTCAATACGGTATTTCAAATATTTTCTTGAAATTTAGTAACAGATTCAAGCCGCAGACAAAATTTATGTTTCCTGAAAATAATTAATATTTCTAGGTGTACACCTCGTAGAGAAGATTTTTTTATGCTATGCAACTTTCGCGACAGTATTAAATACCAAGGAAATGTTTTGATGTAACGAAAATGGGTAACGGCGCTCCTTGTCTATACCATTGTTGAAATCTGATAGTACGGTACGAAACAATACTTACTTTGGTTTTTACTCAACAATATACACTATATTGTCAAAAGTCGCCAGACACCTAGAAGGGAAACACAACATAGCCTTTATTGACATATATTAGTACGGTGTCGGTCCACCTTTGGCCTTAATGCATGCACTGACCCTTCGAGAGATGCTTTCGACAAGGTTTTGGAGCAGCGATAGGTATGCGCTTCTATTCAGTACATAATGCTGCCACTACTGTTGCTTAGTAGTAGGCCTTGGTCCCAAACTTCTTATGCGGCGCTCTAATTCATCTCACAGATGCTCTATGGGATTAAGATCATTACTGTGCACTGCCCAGTCCCCACACGATACGGAATTATCGTCAAGCCACGCCGTAACAGTCCTTGCTTTTTGGCTCGGTGCATTATCCTGCTAGCAACAACAAGGCTCGGTCCATAGTATTTCCAGAGACTTGGTAGGGCATAATTGTCCAGAATATTGAGGTAGACTTGCTGGTTAACAGGTTTGTCCAAGATAGCCAACGGGCAGGGACCATACCGCGAAATACACCTCAACACGGGTACACTGTCAGCTTCAAAGTTGACCGTAGGAACAGCACATGGTGGTAAATAGCCTTCCCCGGATGCCGCCATACCCACACACGGCCATTAGACTGATGGATCGTGTGTCTGGATTCATCAGTCCATAAAGACCGGTTTCCATTTATGAACGGTCCACGATAAATGTTCTTTGCACCATGCTAAACCACGAGTAGCATTCCGAGGTGAGATGAAAGGCTTATGAGCAGCCGCACGACCAAGGTAACCCATGTAATGAAGTACTCTGCGAATGGTACGTGTACATACCAAGGTTCCAGCATTTTCACTCACCTGTATACCGAGGTCTTGTGCAGTACTCCGTCGATTAGCTGTAACGCCTCCCCTGAGGCTTTGATATCCTCTGTCACTGATTTTCTTTGTTCTGCCGGTACGTTTGGCTGCTTTAGGCACAACATGTGTCTTCCACTTATTCAATACATCCAAAACAGTTGACTTGGGTATGTTTAAACGCCTCTCGGTATCTCTTATGGACAACCAACTAATATAACACCCAACGATCTTTCGTTTTTCATAGTCAGTATCTCTCCCGCCGCGACATTTTCACTCACCCTCACAATGCGATATGGTCGTGGTCAGCTGCAGGCTTGTTTTTGTAACCTTTGCAGCTGTACCGCGCATCTTAACAAAGCAGCGGATAAGTTCATTTGCTTTTGAAGGGGAGTCCGGTGGCTTTTGTCGATATAGTGTATTTTACTAAACTATCGCCGAACATTAAATCATTACCTTTTACATAAACCTAACAATATCTTATTAAAATCTACGTAAGTTACGAGTACCTGATTCTAAATGTGATGAAAGTCATTACATAAAAGTAATTTTGTGCTACAAGAACGGTGCGTCGTAAGAATGTTTGGTTTCTTCTCCACCACCTCCACGGGGCGGGGCGGGATTAACTGCTATTGACGAGATCTTTAAAAAGATGTACCAGGCAATGGGGTGTAACCAGTAGATCTCCTAGAAGAAAAGTTACCATTCCCCCTTAGTTACACATTTTCGATTAAACTTTTCTTTCTATATTGAGGTCAGATACTAGCCTGCGCATGCGTAGATGAACTTTCGTAGTTACATCCCATTTCATCGATGTCCGCGTCGTTTCTTACGCTCGTCTAAATCTGAATATTAAAAATATTATTGAATATTGTTTTTGAGGAACTGAACAGTCGAAATACTTACTATTGTTGACGTCATAGTTTAGCAAAACTTACTTTTATGACTCACTTATCTCCTCTCATTACTTTTACGACAGTAACATTCATCAAACCACCTACCTAAGCATCGCCCAACATAACGAATTAGTAAACCACATTGCTTGCTTTTATGAATTAATTCCACTTAGTACGTACATATATAAAATGTATTTAGTGTTGTCATTCACTACTCGGCCAATTAATGCCCGAATTTACATACACTCATCTACCTGTCATTTTGTGATTACTGCTATCTCTCTCTATATATAAAACAGACTGTGTGTGTGTCTGTCGGTCGGATTTCACATAGAAGTAGGCGACCTAAAGCGACGAAATTTGTTATGAAGGTACTTGTAGACATCTTCTGGTGCACCTCGAAGCGATTTTTTTTTATTTGAATTTTATTTTTAGTTATTTAATGTTACGCGTTTCTACCCGATCGATTTGAGTGTGTCCTTCCGCTTTGTTGACATCAACCTGATCATACCGAACGTTACGGCGTGCAGAAAAGTAGTTCACCCTAAATTTTTGGCGGGTTTTTTTTCAGAATTCCATTACGATTATTTTCTTTCGTAAATACATTTATTACGCCCATTTTTTTAAGCATTGTTTGCCGATTGTATTATGACCTTGAGGGCGGAGAAGAAAAAAAAAAGAAAATAGAACGTTGTTTTTCAATCTGCGTTATTAATTCAAAAGTGTCATACGTCAGAAGGTCATCATACTGTGACGACGTTGTGAGCTAGAAAATAGAACGTTGTTTTAATGAAATTCTAAAAACGAAATGGCTCAAATTTATCGTGAACTGCTTATCTTCGCGCCTTCGCGTTGGGTGTGATCAGGTTGCATGTAAAAAAACGGTAAAGAAAGAGTCTGTCGGTCGGATTTCACGTAGAATTGCAATTTAAACGTCTTCAATTCTCGAATCGTTTAAGTTTCGGCATGAGCATCAATAAGGCACAAGTTGTCTCTAAAAGTTGCTGGACTGGATCTACAAAGTCCATGTTTTTCCCATGGTCAACTGTACGTTGGTTGTTCCAGAGTCGGAAATGGGGAAAATCTTTACATCTTTGCTCCGAAAGGAAGGACTGTTAATATTGTTTATCCCGAGGCTCTACAAGAATAAGGTACTTTTCATCTCAATCAATTTCATTGCATAAGCCTTCTGCTTTCAAACTTTTTGAATTATTTACATTGGACGTGACAACTACTAGATAATTCAAATACATTCTTTTATCCTAATATTCTATTCCGGGAAGTTGTACCACAAACTTGCGTAAGCCTTGATTTACCAGTCTTAATTTAATTTCCGATGTAGCTTTTACTTTATATTATCACTTGCCCGTCAACCACAGGTACAGCAGGCTAGTATATTATATTTTCCTTCTTTCTACTATTTATAGTTTGGCATTGTATATGTATCAAGATTAAATCATTACATGTCTATGATCAGGTGAGTTCTGATTTATACATTTGTATTTACTGAATCATTCCCTTAAAAAGTAATATTCTGTTTATGTATCTATCTGAGACTATCATCGCTGTCGCCAGTTGCACTATCGAGCGAGTGGAAAATTGCACGATCGCGTTGAGTCCCATCATCATCATCATCAACAACATCATCATCATAAATGTTGCAGATGTTCAAAATATATATAAAATCAAAGGTGGCGATCCACGCAAGCCTATTGCTATATGTGTTAGAGATATCAGTGACATTCCAACTGATATCTCTAACACATATAGCAATAGGCTTGCGTGGATCGCCACCTTTGATTTTATATAAGGGGGGGGGGGACTCGTTCTCAAGAAGTTTGCTGAGAGAACTTTTTCCAGGTCAAGTGACATGTTCTATAAGAAGCAACCTACTATAAATTTCAGCATAAATCCTGGAATACCTCATGTTGTTGATCATTCCCTTAAAAAGTAAATTCCCTAAATTTCCTATTCAAGGCCATCATTTTTCTTAAACTGTCTTCCTCCATTTTCTCTATTCAAGGCCATCACTTCATTCAGTCCATTATTTTTTAAACTTGATTTAATCTCCTGCATCCACTTAATCCTGGGTCTCTCCTTCTTGCCCTGCTTCCTGGAGCCTTCCACTCTATCAGAATTTTTGGAAGTCTTTCTGATGACATTCCCTCTTGCATGACCGAATCATTGCAATCACCGCATCTCAATAATTTGAATAATTTCTACTTTGACGCAAATAATACCTCGAATTTTTGTATTAAGCACTTTTTCACGCATGGATTTTCTGACAGGACGCTTCCAAAAGTCCTATTTTTGTTGAATCCTGCTTACACAGATAAAATACGTGAACACTACAAGTAAATTTCAACTGTGCCTTATTATCTCACCGTTTTTACCACACACTCAACCAATAAATTTAATTGGGGAAAAAAAAAAAAAAACGATAAAGGCGTGAATAAATGAATTTAGACAGCATGTTACGGCAATAAAGAAATTTCTTTTTTCTTTTGAGAATTACGCTTTCCGGTAACGCGTGTCCCATACGTGACCCCAACTTTCATTTACTTAATCCGCCAACAAAAAGGACAAAATACCCTCAACACAAAGTTCTGGGGAAAAAAATCAAATGATCTTCCTCCAGCAGTGAATAGCTTCAGAAAACGACGATTTATTTTTCATTACTTAGCCTTTCAAGTTTTTCATATACACTATCTACCAACAAGTAATTGGACACGCCTGCAATCGACGATATCTGCGGTCCTGATACACGTCACGGCCACCGCCGTTAAATATCGTGTGGGAAATAACAACGCAACCAGTCGCATGCAAAATGCCACGCAGTTTGGAGCTCTCTTATTTCGAGAAAGGTGTGATCGTCGGGTATCACAGAAATGGCCGATCCATACGTGACATAACCAGCAAGCTGAAGTACCCAAAATCGGCAGTGGCCTACGTGATTGGAAAGTAGAAGATGAGAGGTGACAATCGGAATGGGCCCCGACCCGGCAGACTCACAAAATTGGGAGTTAGAGAACGATGGGTGCTGGCCAGAGAAGCTCGGAAGAACCGCACCAAATCAATAGACCACATCCGCGAGGAGTTTCAACAGGCATCCGGGAGTGTTCTTTCGATGAATACCATCCGTAAGAAAGCCCATCTGCTCGGTTATCATGGACGTGCTGCCGCCCACAAGACTTTGATCACAAAGTCCAATAGCGCTGCTCGGCTAACATGGTGCAAAGAACGTCGACAGTGGACCGTTCAACAGTGAAAACGGGTTCTCTCAAGCGACCAATCAAGGTTCACCCTCTACCGTTCGGATAGCAGGTTCTAGGTTTGGCGTCTGCCTGGAGAACGCTTCCTGCCGGAATGTATTGTGCCAACTGTGAAGTTCGGCGGCGGTGGAATTATGCTATGATGGTGTTTCTCCTGGTATGACACGGGACCCTTGGTCGCAATTTCTGGTAGACTCAACGCAGAGACATACTTCACCATTTTGGATAGCCATGCGCTTCCTACGTTGCCGCAGTTTTACGGGGTGGACCAATGTTGTTTTCAGGATGACAATGTCACCTGTCATGTAGCGTGGTCCACCAGCTTGGTATGGTGACAATGGGGTTAAGCGAATGGACTGGCCTGCGCAGAGCTCGGACCTTAATCCTAACGAGCACCTCTGGGACGAGTTGGAGCGTAGAATTAAGGGGTGCCCCCATCATCCGAAATCGGTGAAGGAACTGAACTGTCTTCTCCAAGCCGAGTGGAAGAAAATACCGCTAGCCGTCTTACAACGCCTGGTTGAGAGTATGCCCCAGAGGGTCGCAGCTGTAATCGCCGCTCGTGGAGGCTCCACCAACTATTGAAGGTGAATAAACTTCGTTTTCCTTTGCTATCACAGGTGTCCAATTACTTGTTGGTAGATAGTGTATATTTTTAACAGCTGTAACAATGGCGTAACTACCACCCCCGTAGCCCCCGCAGCTGCGGGGGGCGCAGGTAACGAAGGGGCGTATTGCAGCGACCAGTTATATATTTATGAAAAATTTCAAACACGCACAATAATTAACCCGCTATCGTACCGTGAGCGGCATGTTTCAGCAAGCACTGACGCAGCGTTGCCAGCTGGTGGCCAGCAGTTTCCCAACACTTGTGTTTTTTCAGGGAAGATAACATGTCTAATGTCCCTGTGAGTACGAGCGAGAAGCTTCACTCCCCGATGAGGATTCGAACAATGCTACAATGATCCTGCTACATAAAAAAGGTGCCATTTGTTTTCTCTAGCAAACATGCTTCCTGAATATAAAAATTAGCTATGACTTTCGAAGATGAATTTACTCGCCTACTAATTTCTGTTGTTTATGCTTTTTGGTAGAACCATGCTGAATAATGGCCTGAAATCCTTTGTTAATGTTTACTATACACTCACAAGCCATTAAATATGGAATTCTCTTCTTCCTTTCTTGCCCACCAAGACACTTTATTTCCTTTTCCTGTACCATAGAGCACAATCTCTGTTAGGGGACGCAAATATTTAATGGTTTTCTCAATATCTCTGCTTCTAAATCTGCAATTCCAAACATTCTTTTAACACCGGATGCCATTTACTTTGTGGAACATTTTAAGTATGTATTTGAGGAGTTTCGTAGTTCACAGTTCTGTGGGTAGGTGGTGTTCCTTTGCGAAGCTGCTTTCTCAGCAGTTTCAGTGATAAAGTCAAAACATAAGTCAAAATTTAACATTAAAAAAAATGCCTGTTGCGATATCGAAAACAAAAAAACACCGAGATTTGATGAGCTATGTAAAGAAGAACCAGCACATCCGTCTCACTAGGATTTTGGAAATAAATTTAGAACTTTTGCTTTTCAAAATTCGCCAATTGTTCTTTCTGTTAATTAAGAAACCATTTTTTACGGCAATTTTCTTTTATATCTGTTGTGTGGTTAATTTTACATGTGTTAAAAATCTTGTTCACGCTTTGAAAACGTTTTGCAAATAGTATTGTATTCTTCTTTAATCAATTAACAAATTGTGATATTTTTATTTTGTTACACCCTATTACTATATTATCTTCATCCGAATTATTGCCGGAGAAACATGGAAGTACTACCAAGGCCGGACTTATCCTACCTCCAAAAAAAAATAATAATAATAAAGCACTATCGTAAAGAGCAGCCACGGTTCAAAAACGTTTGGGACTCTAAATAAAGGAACAGAAAACCCAGTAAGTTTTAAATGCAAGAAAGCTATCTCACGTTTAATAGCTGAATTGTAGCTGCAGATATTGCAAATAAGATCGTTCGCAAAAGGCATTCTATGCATCAGAACATTTGTACAACCAGTTAAACAATGAATAGATTGAAACAACAAATTGATACACACAATTGACGTGGACTAGGAACATCAAACAGAAGTCATCACTCTTTCCACGTTTATAAGTGAGTCACGGGAAAATTCGCATTGGCCGCCACCTGGAATCGAACCCAGGTCTTCCAGTTACGCGCCGCACATGCTACCACTGCACCACAGTAGCCTCGAGTTCTCCTGTAAAAGACGCAGGGTTCGCAATTTCAATAACAAATAAAATGGTGCCCGTCAATTTTCAGATGGAGCTTGCTGATCTTCAAAATAACCCCGAATTGAAGGCTAAATTTGCAGAAGTTTCTTTACTAAAATTTCACATGAACTACTTGCCTTATGAAATGAAGAAATTGGAAATCCTCTTTCAAAAAACGGCAACATTATTGGAAATCACTTACTTATGCAAACAACCAATTCTCTGTAATGAAAATTTTCTTTTAATTCTATTCTGGATTGCAACAACTCGCAAAATGTAATTTCTGGTTTCAATGTTATAGTGGGATATTGGAAACAGATGAAATCGAAACAATCAAACAGGTGAAATCAAGAAGTCGTTCTGGCTAAACTGATGAACACTGTAAATAATTGTTTTGAATTGTCAGCATGTCACGCAGATTAAGACGGTTTACAGATCGTAAGCACGCCACCTGGCGGTCAACCATTAATTTTCGGTAGATAAACTACATGTTAACGGTGTTTGAACTGTTACTCTATTTTAACTTTGACAATCAGGCAACATTCTTCTTAAAGTGGTTATATACTTATTTTCTCACGTGCAATCAATCGACTAGCAACACCTAACACGCTTTTATTTCCCGGTTATTAGACTGTACATGAACATTACGGTACGGTGCTGTAAAAAATGACTGGCCACTCAGCTGCCGATGTATCTACCGTAATTTCACCCTGCAATTTTTGCAGTGAGCACTTGGAGGAAAATATGCGGATCTGTATGTGTCCAACACTGAACCAGATATTGAAAGACTGATAAAAAAACAAACAATGTCAAATACCTTACGATGAGAGATCTACAAAAAAATAAGGTTTTCGCGACGCCTGCATAATTTTTAAGTAATTTTTTTTTGTTTATTTAAGTTCTGCCCACGTTTTTAGCACGTCTTTTGTAAAAAAAGATCGTGCTTATGTTACCGGTTTGTACGTCTGTCTGTCTGTACCCACCATATCTCTGCAACTATCAGTCCGATTTGAAAAATTAATTTTTTATTGAGAAGCTTGAGATATGCGAACGATGATCTTCATTTCCTTTTTTTTTTTTTTTTGCGATGTACAATTTCGCCGCTAGAGGGCGTAAATGCAGATGTTGTCGAATTCAAAAATACGTTTTATTCCACATATTTGCTTCTAAACATCCAATTGAAAAAATTCTTTTTATCTTCCGATTCCATTTATGTCGAAGAGTATTTTAGATATAGTTACTTTTTCAAATTACGCATAGATTTTCCGCTAGGGGGCGTAAAATAAATTTCATTTTTCCGATAACTCTTCTTCTAAAACTCCGATTTGAAAAATGTTTTCTTCAGTGGATACAACTCCTAGTGGAAAATCTTTTACATATAAATTCAAATTTTTGGTAAAAAATAATTTGGCCACCAGGGGCCGTAAGTGTTAATTTTTGCTTCGGACGTATTTGCCATAAAATCTGAGCTTCTAAAATATCTATTGAAAAAATTATTTCATTTACTGATGCCACTCATATCGGTAAACCTTTTTGGAATATTTTCTTCTTAAAATATTCAACAGTTTCTCTGACATGGGGCGTAAATGTATATCTTATTTTTGCCAATATCTCTACTTCTAGGAGTCCGATTTGAAAACATCCTTCTTTGTTGGATAGTATTTTCAGTGTGACATGTTTTTCATATAATTGTAAAATTTCCAAGAAATTCATAGACTTTCCGCTAGAGGACGTAGAGGTAAATTGCGTTTCCCCCTATATCTCTGCTTTAAATCTCCGATTTGAAAAATTCTTTCTGCACCGGATACAGCTCCTGATGAGAAGTTCTTTGCGCGTAATTTCTAATTTTTGTAAAAAATGGTTCGGCCATTAGGTGACGTAAGTCTTAATTTCCGCTTCTGATGTATTTGCAGCAAAATATGAGCTTCTGAAATCTCGACTGCAAAAAAAGTCGTTTTTTGACCGATGCTGCTCATGTCGACAAACCTTTTAGGAACATTTTCTTTTTGAAATAATGCATGGTTTCTACGCCAGGGGGCGTTGATGTATATCTTATTTTTGTCAATATTTCTCCTTCTAGGAGTCTGATTGAAAAAATTCCTTCTTTTTTGGATTGTGTTTCCGATGCAAAATGTTTTTTTTTATAAATTCAAAATTTTCAAGTAAATCATATACTTTCCGCTAGGAAGTACAAAGGTAAATTGCGTTTTCTGCGTTATTTCTGCTCCTGAAACTCCGATTTGAAAAATGCTTGCCGTATCGCATACAAGACCTGATGGAAAATATTTTCCACATAATTTCTTATGTTTGGTAAAGAATGGTTTGGCCACCAGGGGGCATCAGTGTTAATTTCTGCTTCTGATGTATTTGTCTCAAAATCTGGGTTCCTGAAAACTTGACAATTTTTTTTTTCTTGAACCGATACCTTTTGAGGATACTTTCTTCTTAAAATAATGCATGGTTTTCCCACCAGGTGACGTAAAGTCACATCTTATTTTTGTCGATATCTCTGTTTCTAAGATTCCGATTTGAAAAATTATTTCTGTGTTGGAGAGCCTTTCCGGTGAGAAATGTGTCTCATATGAATTCATGTTTTTCTTAACGAACAAGTCTGCAACCAGAGAGCGTAAAAGCTCACGATTCCGTTAACAGCATTATCGGAGGTATTAAAAACCCTATTGAAAAACTTCTTTCTTCTGTCAGATACTATTGTTTTCTATACCGGTTCCATTGACTTTGAATGGCTTTAATAAATGTAATTTGCTTCCGAACGGATTCAAAAGACGTGCTTATTACATCCGAAAATTCGGTGTCATCTTTCTTGTTTATTTTTTTATTAATATTTTGGTTTGGAAATCTTTTTGGAATTTTGTTGGTACGTACCCGTTGCAGCCTGCCCTGGTTCGGTCAATCGGAAACTGGCCCGTAGGTGTTATAAGATTTTGCACCTCTGAATGTACACTAAAGAAAGATACTTTGAAGGCGATTATAAATATTTCCCCATTTTTCTGTACGTTAATTTTTTATCATTCGATTTTTGCGAATTGCTACTTACAGACATGGGAGTGATCCAGTACTGTAAGACAAACACACCATCCATGCTTCACTCGGGATTCTAACCCGGATTCATCTCGGACGGCCGGCGTCCACCCCGGTTACGCAGTGGTCTAAGCGATGGCTTCGGATCATTCCTCCCGGATGGGCCCGGGTTCGAATCCTGGTGAGACATGGATGTTGTGTTTGTCTAAAGGGTCTGGCTCACTCTCTTCCCTGAAACCAATGGCCCTAAATTAGGGATGAGCGACTGCTTATATCCCATTGAATTGCTCACGGTGGTCGTTAAATCCCCAATCAAAAAATAGGAAAGCAAGAAGGGTGACACTGAATTTTCGGGTATAAAGAGCACGTCTTTTGAATCCGTTCTGACGCAAATTAAATTTATCAAGCTTTTCAAAGTCAACAAAACCGGTATGGAAAACAATAGTATATGACCGAAGAAAGAAGTTTTTCAATCTGGTTTTTAATCCCGCAGATATTGCTGTAAACGCCATTGTGAACTTACGCCCTCTGGTGGAAAACGTGGGCGTTAAGAAAAACTGTATTCATAGGAAAAACATTTCTCAGCGGAAACGCTCTCCAACAAAGAAATAATTTTTCAAATCGTACTCTTCGAAGCAGAGATATGGACAAATATAAGATATGCATCTACGCCCCCTGAATCGAAAACCATGCATTATTTTAGAAATAAAGTGTTCTCAAAAGGTTTTTCGATGTGACTGGTATCGGTCCAAGAAAAAAAAATTACCTGAGTTCTCAGGAGACCAGATTTTGCTGAAAATACACCAGAAGCAGAAATGAACCTTTAGGCCCCCTGGTGGCCAAACCATTCTTTACCAAATATTAGAAAATATATGAAAAACATTTTCCATCAAGAGCTGTGTGCGATACAGGAAGAACTTTTCAAATCGGAGTTTTAGAAGTAGAAATAACGCAGAAAACTCAATTTACCTTTGCGCCCCCTAGCGGAAAGTCTATGACTTATTTCAAACTTTGGAATTTATATGAAAAATATTTGGCATCGGAAACATTATCCAACGAAGAAGGAATGTTTCAAATCGTACTCCTAGAAATAGGTATATTGACAACAATAAGATATACTATTACGCCCTGGCGTTGAAACCATGCATTATTTTAAGAAAACATTCCAAAAATGTTTATCAACGTGAGTGGCGTCGGTCTACGAAACATTTTTTTCAAGCGATATTTCAAAAACTCAAATTGTATGGCAAATAAATCAAAAGCAAAAATTAACACTTACGCCCCCTGGTTGCCAAAGCATTCTTTACAAAAAATTAGAAATTATGTGCAACAGATTTTTGATTAGGAGCTGTATGCTCTGAAGAAAAAAATGTTCAAATCGGCGTTTTAGAAGAAGAGAGATGGGGCAAAACGTAAATTATTTTTACGCCCCTTAGCGAAAAATGTATGCGTAACTTGAAAACGTAACTATACTTAAAAAACTCATCGATATAAGTGGAATCGAAAGATAAAAATAATTTTTCAATCGGATGCTTGGAAGCAATTATATGGAATAAATGTATTTTGAATTCGACATCATCTGCATTTACGCCATCTAGCGGCGAAATTGTGCATCGTAAAAAAAAAAAAAGAAAAAAAGAAACGAAATGAAGGATCAATGTTTGCATATTTTAAGCTTCCCAATGCAAAAATAATGTTTCAAATCGGACGAACAGTTGCAGAGATATGGTGTCTACAGACGGACGGACAAACCGATAACATAAGCACGATCTGTTTTCACAAAAAAAGTGCTAAAAATCTCGGACTAATACACAGAAGCCAGTGCTTAGACAACTGCGCCATAGCTACGCTTTTTTCCGTAAAGATTTGACTGCGTGGATTTTGTTCAAGGGGGATTCAGAGATTCAGCTAACTTGTGCTTTTTTCCAAAGCGCTATATGAATCGAGGGTAATTATATAGAATGCACATAAATGAATTTTCAGTTTAACTGGATGAGAAATTATTCTCATGAAGTGTTAATTTAATTATATTCTGAAGTACAACAACTCGTAAAATATAATTTTTGGTTTCCGTGTTATGGTGCGATATTTCTTTACAACGGTTTACTTTTTTTTTTTTTTTTTGTCACAAATGAATGTGTGCCTTTTTCGAAGTCCATTTCTCAGTTTGTTTACACATATCCCGCTTTTTTGTATACACTTAATTTTTTACCTTCCGAGGCGAAACTTAATTATACGTTAGCTGTTAGCAAACTTTACGCTCGCAGCGTCAAAATTACAGAGAAATATTTGATGGCTTTCACGAAATCTTAAAACTTTAAAAACGGCTGATGCCTCGTAAGAAAAATGAACTTAATGACCAAACATTTCCGACTAGAATCCGCGACAAAACGATACTACTTCGACAAAGAAAACTAACGGGCCATTTCGCAAATTTTAATTATACGTACTTAGGGAAAAATCAGAAAAGAAGGTTCCGCCATCGTGAACAGAAATGCGAACTAATAATTTGATAACATAAATATCTGAGTGGAGAGTAAAATGATTATGTCGCGTAGGGAGAAATGTTAATGCTACTCTCAGGAGGCACATTATTGATTCTGATTTAATTTAATCTTTGACGTAATAAATAGCTCTCTTGCCTGCATAATGTGTTGTCAAGCGATTGCGCAGCGCTATCCACCTCGACATTCAGGGCTTTCTTTCATTTGGTGTCGTCATATTGGAGAAGTCAGCTAATCAGTTTTTCCGTCGATATACTTCGAGCGATTCAGTTTTTCTAACACCGCAACACATTTACATACCAGGCGGTGGAGTTATGTAGAAGCAGAATGCGAAAAAGAATTCGGATCAAGTGACGCAGTTCTGAACAGTTTGATGACCTTATACTGCACGTTCGGTGATTGCCAATCTATTTTATTGGGATTTACTGTTTTGTTCTATTTTTATTTCCTGGCAGTGAAACCAGCATACTTTGCAAGACTTTAACGTTTTTCTTCATTAAGAAATATTTGTCATTCTTTGCTTTTTCTGTGTACTTTCAAAGCAATAAAAGAAATAATTAAAAGGCGAATCAACCCTCACTGCTCATAACATTAGAGCTATACACTTAAGTGCCAGAAAAAATGGTACACTAGCCTCATACTTGGTAGGTCCCCCATGGGAGCGCAGAAATGCAGAAATACGACGGTGCATGGACTTCACTAGCTTCGGGAAATATGCTGTAGGCCATGTACATCATACTTCCTGCAGAGCGTTCCACAATCCGGGTGTATTACGAGGTCTCGTATTCCTGTGTTCGATAGCGCGTCGCATGGCATCCCAAATGTGCTCTATCACGTTCACATCTAGGGACTTGGATGGGAATGGCAACACTCCAAACTCAGATGAATGCTCCTTTAAACACAATGTGGCGTCCCGACACTTGTTTGCAAGCGCTTTGTCCTGTTGGAACAGGCCCAACCCATCAGCATGAATGCAGGACATGAACGGGTGTACCTCGTCAGAAAGGATGCGCACATAGCGTTGGCCGGTCACAGACGTTTGTAGACGTACCAGGGGTCCCAGTGAAGTCCAGCTAAACACACCCCATACCATTACGGAACCCCACCAGCGGGAACCATGGCTTCATGCGGTTTGCGCCACACACGAATTCTACCATCTGCCCGATACAGTTGGTAAAGCGACTCGTCAGAATAGGCTACTTGTGCAGGGTACATTGCACAGTCCGTACGTTGATGCTTGTTGAGGTTCCAGCATTGATTTCCGATGATACCTGTGAGAGTGTTGCACGCCTATCGCCTGAAACGAATCTTGAGAGCCGACGATTATCACGTTCACCCAAAGTCTTTTTACGGCCACACTCGTTTCGTAGGTTGGAGGTTTTGCCGGAATTCTTGTAGTCACGGTACACCTTTGCAATGGTCGTCCGTGAAAATCCGAACTTTGTTTCTACCTCCGAAATACTATGGCCCATCTCACAAAGCGCCAACTATGACACCACGTTAAAAAACGCTTAAATCGTTATTACTAGTCATTATCATGCCGAAAACAGCTCTGGCAGCTGGCAAGGATGTTTATCGTTTTATATACGCACTGGCGGACGCAACCGAGTACGCGCATAGGTGACGTTGATATGCATTTTCCATAAGCTCGTCTGTATCAGTTTTTCTGGCACTTCGGTGTATACCTAATAGCGTGCTGTTTCTCCTCTACCTATAATAACCTGTACACGCCGAAGCATTGACTCCACAAGATGCCGAAGGGCTTCTGGAAGTAATGCCAACTACGCCTCTTGCAACAATGCCCACAACGCCGCCCAAGACGTCGGTCCAGGATTCATGAATCGGATGTTCTGAACCACGGCATCACACAGAGCACTCACACGGTGTAAATCCCAGATCCTGAGCCTACCGGATTGTTCCAGATTCAGACGAGTGTTCCTTGAGCCATTCCAGGGTGGTTTTCGCCCGGTGGGGAGGTGCAGCATTGTCCTGATGGAACAGACCATCTGCCGAATGATGTGCAAAAACCATGAAAGCGTGTAGGTCAGAGGTAGGGAAACTTTTCATGTTGGAAATCCGCATTAAGTTAGCTCTAATCTAGCAAGACCGCATTCAAGAAATATGAATTAGATATACTGCAAAATTTACATTATTTTGTAAAACTCTTACTATGCACTAACTAACTTTAAAAAATGAAAAAAAAAATGTTAATTCTAAAGTTACCTAACCTTTTAATGACTTTTTTGTGACTGCTTTTTGTTGGAAAGCATTCGAATATTATGTTGCAACATGGAGGTCAGCACTTTTAACTGCTGCTCTAGATAGGTATCCGTCATTTGTAGCCTTAAGGGCATCTTGGTTTGGGTTAGGAGTGACGGATCACTTCGTCCGTGTTCATTTCGTCCATGTTCACTTGGTACAGTTCATTTCGTCCATGTTCACTTGGTCCAGTTCATTTCGTCCACGGTTCACTTTGTCTGCTGTGCATTTATAGTCCAATGTTCACTTTTTTCACATTCATTTCGTCCTTAGAATGGGTGGCAAACCGTGGAAATTTTCTGTTTTGATGGGGCTTTTGTTACTAGACAGAAAAAGCAGGTCAGCAAACATTGTTTACATGCAATCTTTTTCCTGTTTAAAGTTTTCGTTTAAAATACAACGATTTTAAATGTTAATTAAAGAAAAACGAGGAACTAATCTTTGAAGAGCTGCGTAGTACGATGTCAATCACTACGACATAAGTCAAAATTTTACAAAAATTGTTTAATGTTTTGAAATACTCCTTGCATATTGTTTTGACAAAATTCGTTTCAGTACATTTATTTTTTATTTGAATAATTAATTGTTTATGATTTCCGCATTACTAATTTACATACAAATGGATTATAATGCTGTATGTATGTTTCATAGCTATTTAAAGTGAAAAAAAATCCGTAAAAGTATAATGGTGAAAAAAGTTTAGATTGATATTTATTATGAATTCGCTGTGTGAGAGAAGAAAAATGGAGACATTTTTCATAAAGGAGAAAGGGTTTAAACTTTTCCTCTTCAATCGAACCCATTGGAATAAACTTTTATTTATATCATAGTAATTGATATCGTACCATTTACAAGAGTTAAAAAGCTTTTCGAAGTTAAGTTCCTCATTTTACTTTAAAGAACACTTAAAATCGTTATATTTCAATCGAAAAAACTTAAAGTGTTAAAAAAACATCGCATGCAAGCCATGTCCGCTGACCTTGTTTTTCTGCCTAGTAACAAAAATTCCATTAAAACAGGAAATTTCCACGGTATTCCATTCATTCTGAGGACGAAGTGAAAGACTGACAAAGTAAACAGTGGACTAAGTGAACAGTGGACAAAGTGAACAGTGGACAAAGTGAACAGTGGACTAAGTGAACAGCGTACTAAGTGAACAGTGGACAAAGTGAACAGTGTACTAAGTGAACAGTGGACAAAGTGAACAGTGTACTAAGGGAACAGTGGACAAAGTGAACAGTGTACTAAGTGAACAGTGGACAAAGTGAACAGTGGACAAAGTGAACAGTGTACTAAGTGAACAGTGGACAAAGTGAACAGTAGACAAAGTGAACACTGTACTAAGTGAACAGTGGGCAAAGTGAACGTGGACGAAATGAAAACAGACAAAGTGATAGGGCACTGTGTTAGTAGGAGAATGTAGATTCGCAACAATAAGTGCTTGAAAAGCAAGAAAGCAATTTTCGCGTATGTTGCCGAAGGCGTGGGTATTCTAATGCATTTTTCCATATTTCAACTGGATCTTTCTTAGCGTCAAATAATAACTTTAAAATGTCATTTTCTGAGAGCAATTCCATTTATAGTTCTTTAAGAGCCATAGAATGAAATCATGAGCGTATCCGGTGTCAAAATAGTCTTTATTAATTTTTTTAATGTTTGCTGTCAATCGGGGAGCATTATTTCATTAAATCTTCTTTACACTTTGGTATTTTGAATACGGTCATTTTAAGATTAAAATAATAAGAGACGAACAAAAGCATATTAATAAAAATAAAATGATTTGTTGTGAAAAATTGGGATTCACTCAAATGTAGATGATAAGCCAGCCAATGCTGGTTGCGCGCAGCAACAATAGACCTCTTCAGACAAACGAGGGGAACAAATGTGCTCCAAGAGAACGCTCCTCAAATCATCACAGAGCCTACCTGTCACGACGGGAATATGGCTTCATGCTGTCGACACCACACCCGCACCCTCTCGTTAGCTTGGTAAGCAGGAAGCGGGATTCATCTCATGACACGACGCGTCGCGACGCTGCAGACCTCCGGTTTTGATGTTCGATGCATAATTTGTGATGACGATCATTCAACAGTGACACATGAGTAGGGCGTCCGCTCACATGACCCAGGGTATGCAGCATGCGTCATACCGTTCGCTCACTAAAGTTGATTGTACCTTCGACATTACCCCTAGATGTCATTTGCGCAGGCGTTGCAAAGCGATCGGTCTGTACCAGCCTGGAGAGTCTGAGTCGACCTCGGTCATCAATGGCTTGTGGAAGGCCACCGCTTGCTCTCTCAGTTCTGGTACGTTCGTCGGTGTTATACTCCTGGTACACCCTGGGTACAGTTGCCCTCGGAAACTCTAGGGTTCTTGACACTTGGGCAATAGAATGAATGTCTTGCGGCAACAGTGGTCGATCGAAGTCACTCAAATCACAACGTTTACCCATGTTCCTTGATTGCGATACACAGCTGGGAAGTCCTGCCGCGCTCATACTCATCGCCTTCGTTCAGTTTGAGTCTGTTCCTCACTTCGTCGGAGATGTCGATGTCAGCTACCCGTCACCGCTATATCTAATACAGTATTTTATCCAATGAGTGTATTAAATCCTAACTGTAGTCAAAACGCAGTGCTCTTTCTGCAAATTACTTAGATCAAACGGTTTGATTAAATTATGAAAAATTAAAGGTCGATAGAACAAAACAAAATCAGATGGAAATTTATCTTAGATTGAGAAAGGGAATACTTTCTCAATCGAATTTTGTTGTATCCCCGTTTACACCAGTGTTTTGGTGCAGTCATAGGACTTGTGCCTGGAACAAAAACCACATGTCCCGATTCCTGTTCAAGCATGCTACACTGCTAAAACTCTTTTGTGGTAGGTTGCACCACTTTCTGAGAAAAGATACACCATTGTTTTTTTTTTTTTTAATTGGAGGTTTAACGACCACCGTAAGCAACTCAAAGGGCTATAAACTGTCGCCCGTCCCTAATTTAGGGTCACTGGTTCCAGGGAAGGGAGAGAGCCAGTGCCGTAAGACAAACACAACATCCATGCCTCACCGGGATTCGAACTCGGACCCTTTTCGGTCTAATGATCAGAGGCCATCGCTCAGACCACTGCGCCACCGGAGCGGCCATTGTTTTGTGCAAACAAAACCCAATAACATGATGAAACCTTGCAGCATCATGTGGTCCAACCTTGTATCATAACGTGGTGCAAAGTTGCACCACGTTGTTGGGTTTTGTTTGCACCACGCAATGCTGTATCTTTTCACAAGCCATGGAGCAGCTAGTGTAGTACCACTTTGTGGTGCATTCTACCGCAAAATGTTTAACAGTGTTGCCGTTACACCCCAAGGATAGCGAAGTTTTAAGTATCTGAAAATGAAGAATCTGAGGCAAAGTAGAAAGTAGTGTAATAAGGTCATGCATTACCTTCTTCCTAAATTACATACTGTGAATGATAAGAAAAAATGTCCTGCTTGACTAAATAAAATACCCTGCTTGCCTTCATTACCACCCATTTACGTACAATAAAAAACTATTGTTTTAAATACATGTTCTTTTATTATTTACATTTAATAGATCATTAATAAATATTCATTTCAATACCGCTGAACTAGAGTGGAGCACTGGTAATAGAATATTTTAAGATGAGGACATATGTTTCGTAGGATATTTCAAGATGAAGATATATTGTATCGTACAATTTTTGCCTCGCTGAACAAATTTGTAATTGACTTTTTCCCCTCACCCTCAAAAAGGAGGAGGTAATGGATCCGTCCTGATGTTATTGTGTGCGCCATAGGGGGTTTCCTATACAACTGCAAATGAAGTAAATCGCCAACTGCCATAGTTCGTGAGATATTAGCCTGATTACGGACTTTCCTTGTAACCGTTTGGCGCTCTTCGGCCAGGCATGGCTCTTGCGCCATAAAAACTAATCAACCTTGTAAACCTGTATATATATATACAATCTACGTCAAAAACTAAAGTTGAACCCAGAAGGAAGCAACCAACAGGAATGAAACTTGGTGGTTAGGTTTACATCGTGAAACAAGCAAATGATTCAAGTATCACATTCGGCAGCTCATGTGACGTAATCAAGGGAGGCTCGTCGCGCTGTGCCTGACCGTCTATATAAGGTCGTCCCGTTGCTCGTGCTTGCCATTAGCCGCGGATGGCTTAGTGGTTTGCGATTCAGACTATCGATGCAAGGTCCTCAGGTTCGAACCTGGGCTGATCTTTCAGAGATGGTGTGATTTACTAACAATCGCTGAATATCCGCCGTGCATCGGACGAGCACGTTAAGTGACGGTCCCCAGGTTGGGCCCACTGGTTAAATGGGTATCCTTTCCCTATGCCCCCCTGAAATTCTCTCACCCCTCGGTGTGCAGCATCGTACTTGTACGGTGGTGCCATCTACTGTACTCTAATCTCACTACAAACTGTTCTGTCAAAGTCGCTAGACTTCCTCTCATTCCTTCCGTTTCTGTGTCCTGCCCAAAAGGCGATCTCGCTGTAGGTGGCTGGGACCTAAACTCTACTCACTGTGGATGGAAGTCGTACAAGAAAATGGCAAATACGCTCAGAAATTCGTGCTTGCCATTCTGACTCCTGCTGTTGTGTTGGTTGCATCCTTTGCAAGTGAGGCATGCCTTGAAGAAAAGTTTGTAAGCAATTCGAGCAGTTGGAGGAGTTCGAGAAGAGCCGCGTCGTGAGGCTCCAGGAAGCGAGATGGTCTTATCGCCGTATTGCGCGCCATACCGGTCTTGCGGATATCACCATAGCACGCTGTTGGCGGCAGTGGATAGAACAAGGCACGCCGAAGCAAGAGGAAGGGTCTGGGAGACCTAGACTAACCACGACGAGAGATGACCGACTGGTTGTCCGACAAGCACGGAGTAACCCAACAGCCACGATTGCGGATATTTAGCGAGAAGTGGTGCCCTTCATGCATCGTCCAATTAGTGCCAGCACCATTGGCAGACGGCTGCGCGACGTAGGACTACACGCACGCATACCGTCACGATGACTTCCCTTAAAACCATTGCATCGTCGCCAAAGACTGCAATGGTGTCGTGCCAGACCGTCATGGAGCCACTCTGAATGGCTGCTGGGTGATCTTCAGTGACGAGTCCCGCTTTTGTTTTGGAGGAGACGACCAACGAATCCGTGTGTGGAGGCATCGTGGTCAGCGCCAAGATGAACGATTTGTTGTCGAGCGTCACGCGTCTAGAAGGCCTGGTGTCATGGGGTGCGGAACAATCGCCCAGGATGCCAGATCACCTTTGGTGCTCATTATAGCCAGTTTGACAGTCATACGTTATGTTACTGAGCTCTTGCAACCAGTGTCCCTACCTTTTCTGAACGCTCACTCCCGTGCGATTTTCCAACAGGACAATGCTCGTCCGCATACTTCTACTGTCTCGAAAGCTTGCCTTCAAGGCACTGACACTCTTCCATGTCCAGCCGCATCGCCAGACCTATCGCCGATTCAAAATGCGTGGAATGCTATTGGACGCGCTATCCACACTTCACCCCTACCGCACAATCTGCAGGAATGGCGTGAGCATATTCAATTATTGGGATGGTTTATCGCAGAACACCATTAGGAACCTGTGCAACTCCATGCCAAGACATCTGGCATGCTGTTTGAGCAAACATGGCAGCCTGACGCCATACTGAGAGACACTACATATTGACGTGAAGCTCAATAAATATTGCCTATATCAGTCTCAATGTTTAATCATTTATTGTTACCAGGAACAATAAATAACCTTTACCTTCCTCCCATTTGGCATTGCAATCCGACACGTCCTTCTGGGTGCAACTATTTTTTTGATTTAGAGTGTAGAATGTGTTATGGTGGGTGACAAGGAGCTTTCCAAAGCAACGTTAGTTTAAATACACCAGATCGTGAACGCTAAATAAATGTTTATAGCGTAGTAATTCCGCTTATTTTTGTGGTGTAGTATGAATAAATTTACTAAGCTTTCGCTCTCCACTTGGAGGATTTTGTAAGGCAATGTTAGATATAAAATTCAGTCTTAATTTGTATTTTTATAAAAATAAGAGCATTTATTTTTAAATTGTTCTCAAACAAACTAGTACGTTTAGAATGCCGAGTGTTTTTTTTCTTTCGCGGAGCCATTTTTATTTTTTCCTACCATATTTTTATGTTATTTCAAAGAAGCATTCAACGCAGCAGAAATTACTTTAAATCTGTCTACAAGTAAAAACCTTTGTTACCTCCTTCATTCATTTTATGTCTACCATTGCCTTGAAAAAGCCTCCCAGTGGAGGTGAAAGCTTGTGGAATCTTTATGCATGTTATATCACGAAAATAAACGGGTTTACTATACGCTGTAAGCGTTCGTTGAGCTTTCCAAAAGTTTTTTTAAACAAATGATTTGAAAGCTGGGGTAATTTCACTATTTCGGCTTCTGCTTAGAATAACATTTGAGCTTTCTAGAAATTCAGAAATCATTACGAAGCTCGTAGTTTTCCGATCAGTATTAGAAATTTTTTTTCCGATGTGGGTGATGTATATTTTTCTTTTAGTTATACGTCTTAATAATTTTTGAACGACAGCAGTACAGAAATTAAACGATGTTTTCAGATTTCACTTCGCCGTTTGAACTCATATTTTTAGTTTTTCAATAAGCAAAACACTTCAAAAACATTGAATTCAATTTCTTTCACCATGGTGACACACATTTCGCTTTATCATACTTGATGCCTGTGTTTTCTTGATGGATGAAAAGTAATTCCTCTGTACGTCATGTCTTCCTTCTGCGAACTATGCCGAAATGCCGATCAGCAAAAATTTGGGATTTATACGATCGTCCTACTGGGAGAGAAAACCAATAAAAAGAAATTAACGGGAAGTTCAAAACTCAATAGCCGATATCCAATAATTATCTAAAGCAAGAAAAATATTCGCCTCTTTTTCTCGATAGTATAAATCATTTTCGTAACACAGTTACTACCCACAGCAAATAGAGCGAGTCGAAGCTGAGAAAATGATCTCCGTTGGGTATCCAAATCTGGTAGCGTAATATTTCATCTGGAGAGATATTTATTCTGCGCTTTCCTCTAATGCATAGATTTTTACGCTTGTACCCATAATCCTAAATTTATATTTTTATAAAAATAAGAGTATTTATTTTTAGATTGTTCACAAAAGAACTTACTCGGGCAGCACAGCCTTGCAATTTAACGTAGGCCCAACACTGAGCCACCGTTTTTAATACTTTTCAACCGTAGGTTGAAGAAGCGTATATGCTCCAGCTTTGTCCGCCCGTCCGCACGATAACTCATGTAAAAATGGTTCGATTTCGATGAAATTTTAGCATGTGGTAGGGGACCACCTGGGGACGAACCTCATTGAAGATGGGACAAATGGGGTCAAAGGTCACGGCATAGGAGCGGGATCCATTCCATTGCCCTTATGCGTCATAACTTGCCTAAATAAGGTTCGTTCAATGCAATTTTAGTATGTGGTAGGGGAGCACCTAGGGACGAACCCTATTGAAAATGGGTGAAGTGGGGTCAAAGGTCAGGACATAGGAGCGGGATGCATTCCATTGCCCTTATGCGTCATAACGTGTGTAAATATGGTTCGATTTCGATGAAATTTTAGTATGTCGTAGAGGACCACATGGGGACGAACCCTATTGAAAATGGCTGAAGTGGGATCAAAAGTCAGGACATAGGAGCGGGATGCATTCCATCGCATCTTATTAAAGGTGCAATTCTTGTATATATGTAAGTTTTATTTTGAAAACGGCTCTAAGGATTTTGATGAAAGTGGTTAACTTACGGTTTTCTGGTACTAAAAATCGATTTAGCTTGATCTCGACTTTGGAAAAATTCGTTTAGTGGGTTAAATAACCACCCCGAATTACCACGTTTTTAGTGTCATGGCGTCGTCCTATTAATGTTTCCCATTCTTAGAAATCTTATGACGTCACACTCTCGCGATCGACTCCCGATTGAGATGTTTTTTTTTTTTTTTTTTTTTTTATTATTATTGGAGGTTTAACGACCACCGCGAGCAACTCAATGGGTTATAAGCAGTCGCCCGTCCCTAATTTAGGGTCACTGGTTCCATGGAAGGGAGAGAGCCAGTGCCGTAAGACAAACACAACATCCATGCCTCACGGGATTCGAACCCGGACCCCTTTCGAACAATCAGGGGCCACTGCGCCACCGGGGCGGCTCGCGATTGAGATGTTGACGCGCTGTCACGCCATCTGCCTCATTACGTCACGCGTTGTTTGTGGATCCTGTTAAAGTTTTACGACGCCACATTTTCGCGACCATAGCCCTCTGGAAAGAAGAGGCCCTGAAGCGATTTAGTCATGTGACTAAAATGGTCTCAGCTTCCCTGATCTGAAGTCATGAACGCCATTATTCCGTTAGCGTGTTGCTGTGAAGTTGTTGATATTTTTTTTTATTTATTATTGTTATTTTGTTTTTAAAGAAAAACGAGCTACCCGTCGTAAAAACATATAACGTTCATTTACCACTGCAACAGAAAAAAATGTTAGAACGTTTTTGAAAAAAAAATCATTAACTTAACTTGTTACTGATATACAGGTAAGATTTATTTTCTGTCTTAAGTAATAAAACGTGCGAAGTGTAGTTATTTATACATACATTGAAAAAATAATTTGTTATGCATATGTTTTGTTGGTAAAACTATCTCAGTTGTTTAACGGCTCAGCATTTTCGTTTTAAAAAACAATGTTTTTTGCACCGCTTTTGTTTTCCTTAGTGGTAGATGTACTAAGAAGTGCTATAAGTTCAAACGACAAAAGTGTGCTCTTCCAAAAAATAAAGACAGGAAAAAAACCCCTCAGAAAAGTGTTCAAGTCAAGCCAAAGAAATGCAAAAAGTACTTCCTTCAGTAATCCATGAATAAAAAACACACTGACGCGACAGATCAGTAATGTTAGCATTACGGGTATAGACCAGAACCAGACATACCGTCGCCGAAACCTCCAAAATGGCGGCGGAGCAGCGTCCTTCAATAAAAATAGAAGGAAGTTGAAAAAATATCCCCAAAAATCCGACAGGAGAGAAACAAGAAATATAAACAAGCCGCCATCTCGGATTCGATGCAGACATATGCCATCAAAAACATTAAAATATTCGCATCTCGTGCTACAACTTTTTAAGTAATGTCAACAAAACAACAGCACATTTCATTTCTTTTGTGCGGCAAATTTCAAAGTTCCTATCAGCTGGAATTCTAAGGGAAAACTTCGCAAATATTTTGTCAGTTTCGTTAAAACATTAGCATTTCTTTCATTTTGTGTAAAACTTTCAAAGTAATTTGTGAACTACATATTAGCACAATTTATTGATATTGAAACACAACCTTCGAAGCTTCCATCAGCTCACGTTTTATGAAATTCTCCCGCTACCCTGTCAGCCAATCAGCACATTACTGATAGCTGAGACGACGCACACCTGGGAGCTGGGACGAAATTGGTCGCATGACCTCAGTGGCAGCCGATCGTTTCAGGGCCTCTTTGTTTCCAGTGGGCTATGCTCGCGACCATCTGCCTCATTACGTCACGCGCTGTGTGCGTATTACGTATTACTTCTATTTTATTCTAGAAAAAAAGTGAGTTGTGCCAGCTGCGTGGAGTTGATGCATAGTACAGTGTAAGCAGCGGAACGCTGATTTCGCATGTTTTTCCCTTCAGAATTTAAACTTAATACAGCATTTTTTTTTGTTACATTTTTGAATAGTCATTTGATGAAGAGAGCATCCGCTGTGCTAAAATATGATTAGTTTATTTTTATTCATTACTATTAACAGAGTGTCACGTGGATGGTAAAACAATATACAAAATGTGACTGGTCGACCACCTACGAAACGTGCACGTTTCAACTTTGATAAGAGGAATAAGAAGAATACGGCACTGTTGGAACAAGAACAAGCGGAAGAAGAAAATATGTAACAGCTTGGACATTCAAGAGCCTATGGTTTGCAGTCACTTTCCAGTCTCGAAACACATGACCTTCCATTGGAAGAAGATCAGCCTACAAAAAGACCATTCCGAGCAGCTAAGGCGAGAAGCGTGGAAATAATGTCCGACGTTATTATAACCCTCCGTGAATCTATATCGGAAGAAAACCTCGATAAAATGCTGCGAGTAAATGGAAAGCTATGAAGAACCAATGTTACCATGGTGTTCGATGAAGAACCAATGCTACCATGGGGTTCGATGAAGAACCCCATGTTAACATTTATTGTTTGGTGTTTCAGGTTCGGAAATAATAAAAACAATTAAAAAAAAAATGTCTTACTCTAACTCAACAAAAATATTATCATTCATCTTTGTTTTGGTGTTTATTCTAAATTAATTTGTCTCTAATTCGTCTATCATTATTAAATCTTGATGGTTTAGACTTAGCATTACAATACTTGGAAATAAAATATCAAAATATAAATTTTGTGCCCTCATCCCCCCCCCTTTACCCGAGCGATGATCGGTGTTCCTGATATTTGCCCTTATGCGTCATAACTTGCGTAAAAATGATTCGATTTCGATGATATTTTAGTATGTGGTAGGGGACCATCTGTGGACGAAGGCTATTGAAAATGGGTGAAATGGGGTCAAAGGTCAGGACATAGGATCGAGATCCATTCCATTGCCCTTATGCGTTAGAACTTAGGTAAAAGTGCTTCGTTTGAGACAAAACGTTTCATGTTGTTCCGGAAGTATATTTTTCCGGTTCTGTTGAATATCATCAAAATGGGGTCAAAGATCGGGTGAGAGGAGTGAGATTTATTCTACAGCCATTATCCTCATTAACTTGAGTAATGAGTTCTGGTATGTTGGAAAGCATCAATGCATTGCATGATTTTACTAACTTGTTTAGGAATGGAAGACGGTGGCTCAGTGTTGGACCTACGTTAAATGGAAAGTTTGTGCTACCTGGGTAGTACGCTTAGAAAGCAGAGCATTTGTTAATTTCAAGGAGCCATTTTTAGCACGTCTTTTGTAAAAAAAGATCGTGCTTATGTTATCGGTTTGTCCGTCCGTCCGTCTGTAGCCACGGTATCTCTGCAACTATTAGTCCGATTTGAAAATTTTTTTTTTGCTTTCGAAAGCTTGAAATATGCGAATGATGATCCTTTATTTCGTTTTTTTTTTTTCCGGTGTACAATTTTACCGCTAGAGGGCGTCTATGTAGATGATGTCGAATTCAAAAATACGTTTTATTCCACATAATTGCTTCTAAACATCCGATTGAAAAAAATATTTTATCTTTCGATTCCATTTATGTCGACGAGTATTTTGGATATAGTTTCTTTTTCAAATTACGCATAGATTTTCCGCTAGGGGGCGTAAAAGTAAACGGCATTTTTTCCGATAACTTTTCTTCTGAAACTCCGATTTTAAATTTTTTTTCAACGGATACATCTCCTGATGCACAATCTTTTGCATATAATTTCGAATCTTTGGTAAAGAATACTTTGGCCACCAGGGGGCCAAAGTATTCTTCACCCATTTTCAATAGCCTTCGTCCACAGATGGTCCCCTACCACATACTAAAATATCATCGAAATCGAATCATTTTTACGCAAGTTATGACGCATAAGGTCAAATATCAGGAACACCGATCATCGCTCGGGTAAAGGGGGGGGATGAGGGCACAAAATTTATATTTTGATAAGTGTTAATTTTCGCTTCTGATGTATTTGCCATAAAATCTGAACTTGTGAAACATCGATTGAAAAAATTCTTTCGTGGACTGATGCCACTCACATCGGTAAACCTTTTCAGAATATTTTTTCCTAAAATATTCCATAGTTTTTTTTTTGTTTTGTTTTTATTGGAGGTTTAACGACCACCGTGAGCAACTCAATGGGCTATAAGCAGTCGCCCGTCCCTAATTTAGGGTCACTGGTTCCAGGGAAGGGAGAGAGCCAGTGCCGTAAGACAAACACAACATCCATGCCTGACCGGGATTCGAATCCGGACCCCTTCCGAACGAATGCTCAGAGGCCAGCGCCTTGGACCACTGCGCCGGCCCATAGTTTCTCCGCCAGGGGGCGTAGATGTATATCTTATTTTTGTCAATATCTCACTTTCTAGTAGTCCGATTTGAAAAATTTCTTCTTCGTTGGATAGTGTTTTTCCTGTGACATGTTTTTCAAATAATTTCAAAATTTTCAAGTAATTCATAGACTTTTCGCTAGGGGGTGTAAAAGTAAATTGCGTTTTGCCCTATATCTCTGCTTCTATATCTCCGATCTGAAAAATTCTTTCTGCACCGGATACAGCTATTGGTGGGAAATCGTTTGCACATAATTTCTAATTTTTGTAAAAAAAATGGTTTGGCCACCAGGGGGCGAAAACCTTAATTTCCGCTTCTGATGTATTTGCAGCAAAATGTGAGCTTCTAAAATCTCGATTGATAAAAAGTATTTTGTGGACCGATACTACTCATGTCGACAAACATTTTAGGAACATTTTCTTCTTGAAATAGTGCACGGTTTTTACGCCAGGGGGGGGGGTAGATGTATATCTTATTTTTGTCAATATCTCGACTTCTAGGAGTCCGATTTGAAAAATTCCTTCTTTGTTGGATAGTGTTTTCCGTGACGCATGTCTTTCATATAATTTCAAAATGTTCAAGTAATTCATAGACTTTCGGCTAGGGGGCGTAAAGGTAAATTGCGTTTTCCCCTTTATCTCTACTTCTAAATCTCCGATCTGAAAAATTCTTTTTGCACCGGATACAGCTTCTGATGGGAAATCGTTTGCACATAATTTCTAATTTTTGTAAAAAAAATTGTTTGGCCACCAGATGGCGTAAGTCTTAATTTCCGCTTCTGATGTACTTGCAGCAAAATATGAGCTTCTGAAATCTTGATTGAAAAAAAGTCTTTTGTGGATCGATACTACTCATGTCGACAAACATTTTAGAAACATTTTCTTCTTGAAATAATGCATAGTTTTTATGTCAGGGGCGTAGGTGTATATCTTATTTTTCTCAATATAACTACTTCTAAAAGTCCGCTTTGAAAAATTCCTTCTTTGTTGGATAGTGTTTCCGATGCGAAATGTTTTTCCTATAAATTCAAAATTTTCCAGTAAATCATAGACTTACCGCTAGGGCGCACAATTGTAAATTGCGTTTTCTGCTCCTAAAATTCCGATTTGAAAAATTCATCCTGTATCGGATACAAGACCTGACGGAAAATATTTTTCACGTAATTTCTAAGGTTTGGTAATGAATGGTTTGGCCACCAGCGGTCATAAGTGTTAATTTCTACTTCTGATGTATTTGTAGCAAAATCTGGGCTCCTGAAAACTCGACTAAAATATTTTTTCTTGGACCGATACCGCTCATATGGATAAACCTTTTGTGAATACTTTCTTCCTAAAATAATGCATGGTTTTCCCACCAAGGGACGTAAAGTCACATGTTATTTTTGTCGATAACTCTGTTTCTAAGATTTCGTAAGCTCACGATTCCGTTTACAGCAATATCTGAGGGATTAAAGACCCGATTGAAAAACTTCTTTCTTCCGTCAGATACTATTGTTTTCCATACCGGTTCCATTGACTTTGAATAGCTTTGATAAATTTAATTTGCGTCAGAACGGATTCAAAAGACGTGTTTATTACACCCGAAAATTCGGTGTCATCTTTCTTGTTTATTTTCTTACCACATTTTCATTCTATTTCAAAGAAGCATTCAACATAGCAGAATTTTCTTTAAATATGTCAACACGCAGAGCGCTTTGGTACTTCATTTTTTCAATTACTTTCATACAGGTACAGATATGGTGAAAATTCTCCCAAATTAAGTGGAGACAGTGTAAAAGAACGTGGACAAATTACGTGGAGACAATGGGAAAAACGTGGAAAGAGCGATGACTTTGTCTATTTACAATGTCTCCACGTAATTTGGAAGATTTTAACCATTTCTCTCGCCCTTTGGATTTATTAGCTAGAATTAAATAATTTTGCCGTTAAACCCCACCAGATCGAGACGTCTCAGCTGCTGAGCCCATCCGTACGGATTTATGAAGTCAAATGCTGACAGATAAACACACACATGGTGCCGTGGCGTGGTGCGTGCGCACTTCGCTGGTTGTCGAGAGATCTGGGGTTCGATCCCAGCGTTGTCGAAATGCAATTTTTTGGTTGCTGTTTGTTAGTTGGGGTAAAACGTAGAAAGAACGATGACTTTGTCTATTTACCGGTGCTGATAGAGTGCCATAATATTATAAAATTGAATCACTCTTCTTGAGAAGCAAAAGGTCTCTTACAGAAAAGAATGTCTTCTGTTATTGCAATATTCAGTTACTTTCTTTTACCTAGAGCATTTTCGACATTGCAAATATGATACTATCAAAGCGCAAAATGTTTTTTTTTATCTATATCACACACATTCACACGATTTGCGTTGTTTTTTCCAATTATATTTTTTCTCAAATTTTTTGAATAATTTGAAAATATGTTTTGAATAATTCGAAGTTTTTCAAGAGGAAAATAAAGCTTCATTTCTTAAATAATAATTAGAAGTGAGGGGTGAGGGGTGGGATTGTTAGAATGTCATGGTGAATAGGTGTGAGAGATAGTGTGAGCACTAAGGTAGTGGGTGGAGAAAGACCTTGCATTTACATCTGTTTTTGTTCTTTCTTCTTTTGTGTTCCTTTCTTTCACTTTTTTCCTTTGCTAGTATATCTAAATGTTTATTTAATTTCACGTTCAATAATTTGTATTGCTATTTCTGCAGGACTTGACTTGATGTGTGCATACAGAGAGACTAGGGCTATGTCAGGTCTTTGTCAGGCCTTTCCACCCCTCTCTTTCTAGCTGTTTGATTTAATCATTATAATAGTGTCAATTTTTTTCGAATGTATTTGTATTAAAACAGATGAAACAAAAAAATAAATAAATAAGTAAATAACATAAAAATTTTACAAATATAGGTAACCGTGGCGATTTGTGCAAAATTCAGGATGACCAAATTTTTGCGATGAAATTTACCTTCAAACTGAAAAATTAACAACTGGAAATTGAAGCAATTCATAAATACCGATTGTTTTACTCTAAAATTGAAAAAACGAATAGGGAAAATTGAAGCAATTCAGCTGCTATGGTTTCGCTGTGGTCTAAACGCTGGCTTATGACCATTTGTCTGAGGTGAGTCCGCGTTCGAAACACCGTGACGCATGGACGTTCCGTTTGTCTTACGGTATTAGCTTTCTCCCTTCCCTGGAATCAGTGGCTCTAAATTTGTGATGGGCTACTGCTTATAGGCCATCGAGTTACTTATGGTGGTCGTTAACCACCGCCTCCCAAAAAAACAACGGAGCAATTCATTAAAAACATTAATTTGCTTCTCCGTATTTATTACTACAACCAAATACTGTGTCAATTTTACGTTGCCCAATCGACGCAGTGGTCTATGTGTTGACTTCTTGCCTTTCGTCTGCCTGTGTCGGGGTTCGAATGCAGGACGAGGCATGGATGGTATGCTTGTCTTACGGCACCAAATATCTGGTATTCCTTAATATATTTTATTTTCGTAGAGTAGAGTTTTATAACAACCGTGAGCAGCTGGATGGGTTATGAGAAGTTTCCCCGTCCCTAATTCAAAGATACTGTATCCAGGAAAGGTAGAGAGCAAGAGTTCCGAAAGACATGCAACCCTGACACATCTCGGAAGAACGGTGAAAGGCCAGCGCTCAAGCAACTGCGCCGCAGCAGCGGACACGCCCTCCTCAAATCGAGGCCCTTAAATTAAGAAAGGCCAACTGTTACACTTCTTATATTTGATCACGGTGCTCCTTCAACCCCTTAGAGCAGTGCCCGACAGCGCAGTGGATAAGTGCTGGCTTCTGAACGTTTATCTTAGTGGGCACGGCTCGTGTCCTGGATAAGGTATGCGTGGTATGCTTGTCTTTGGGAATAAGGCCTTTCCCTTCTCTTGAATCCAGTGGCTCTAAAGTAGGGACAAGGTACAGTGTATACCCCTGAGGTTTTCTCACGGTGACCGATAAACTTTAAAACAAGCACAGAAAGCAGTTCATGTACGTCAGCAAATTCTCTCTACAGCTAGTGTAATTCCTCAGACTATTATAACTCAGGTTTATTCTTTGGGTGTTCAGAACCTAAGGCACCAAATCCAGAAAGGGGTGTTTCCTTGTACGTGCCACATAAACACACACACTAGTCAAGAAATTTGGGAAGGTACACTTTTTTCCTTAATATTGAGTTATATCATCGCCTGCTTTAATTACACACTTAATTTTTTTGACATGCTCTCAGTATGATTAAGTATCCCTTGTGTATCAAGTTTATTCCACTCCATGCTCAAAAGGTCCTTTAATTTTGCCAGATTTGCTGGGTGTTGAATTTTTCTTTTTCACGGCCCTTTCTAACAAGTCCCAGATTGCTTTTAGATCTGGTGAATTTGCAGACCAGTTGAGATGTGGAACGTCTCTCTGATGTTTTTCAAACTAATCCAGCAGAGTTATAGCTATATGGATACTAACGTTATCATTTTGAAACACAGGATACACTATGTGCCATTCTTGTTCGAAAAACTGGACAAATAGCAATAATACGTTATTTAGAACTGCTACATAATCCAAGGAATTTTTCTCTGGACACTTGTTCACTTGGGGCGTATCCGTGCAACGTGACTGAAAATTCCCAAGCCATTCAGTTTTTTTCCGTAGCGTTCATTCTGGCACTAGTTTACTGGGACTATCATTATGCCGTTGAAGCAGTTCTTGACGAGTCTGGAAACGCGGAGCAGTTACCAAACACACCAAACGCTTGCGATCCCGATTTGGTATCATGCAGCTTCTACTATAGCTGCGCTGCCTACAATGATAGCTTCCACACTTCTTCTACTGCAAATGAGAGTCAGTTCCGTGAAGGTCCGTCGGACAGTCCAACAAACTTTGCCACCTTTTGCAAGGAATGACCATGTTTTCGACCATAAACAATGGGCCCCGTTTTTCCACTCAGTAAGATCACCTTCACAACCCATAATTGTACATATTAAAGGAAGTACAGAATGCTACAGATGACTTAAACACCCACTTTGGACGTCCACAATCATAACCCAGCAATTTCACTCTCCATATTTATACAACCGGTTACGTTTATCAACTTCGTACATGTTTCAATTAGCATTCCATAACGTTTTGTCTGATGCGTTGAATCAGCATTCCGACATTTTTTTGGCCACTGAGGTCGTATTTAAACAATGTAGGACTATGTCGGTACCAGAATTCATGTCCTTATTATTAGGACATCAGTGCTAATCATACTATTATTTTTGAATATGAAATATAAAGATAACTGCCCACCAGCTGAGATAGATACTTAGATGGTAAGATCGTCGTTCCCAGAGTAATATTGATAGCTTTTACACTCACGGACAACGAAAGTCGCGCACCAGGAAGAAAGCATCGGATTGAAATGAAATTTTATGGACGTAATGATACAGATGAATGATACACGTGATGGCAAAAACAGAGCTGCAGACAATTACAGAGAAATCTGTGGCACGCAGTCCGGTCTTCTTCAATAGCGCGTCGTACCGCCTCATACGGCGATACATGCTGCAATACAGTCCCGCATGGAGGCGAACAGACGCCTGATGTTGTCCTGCGGCAGACTGGCCCACACGTGTTGGGCAGTGTGATCCAAATCCTGGATAGTGCGACACGGCAACAGTTGGCGTTTCAACTGGTCACACACATGCTCGATAGGGGACATTTCCGGGGAGCGGGAAGGCCGTGGAAGTGTCTGGACATGACGTAGCAGTCTTAGGCAACCCGAGCCGTGTGCGGGCGGGCATTATCCTGATGGTATTTTGCACACGGAATCCCCGCCAGGAATGATAGGACATGGGGCCGTAAGATCTCATCCACATATCGCTCGCCAATCAATGATCCGCGTGCCACTATTAGAGCTGATTGGCTATCGTAGTCAATGGCTCCCCAGGCCATAATGCCTGCAGTGGGAGACGTGTGGCACTCGATAGCGAGGTTGGGGTTGTGCCGTTGACCTGGGCACCTCCACACTTGGACACGATTATCATTTGTGCCCAAAACGAAAAGGTACACATTGCTAAACACCACACGTCACCAGTCTGTGGCGTTCCATGTCGCTCTGACCTGGCACCACTGCAAACGGAGCCGGTGATGTTCCGGTGTTAAAGGCAGCACACGTTCCACTGTAAACGGAGAAAAACTAATGAATTTGATGCAGTGAATGTTTACACATTTCTCTTCTACCTGACGCTGACGATGTTATCCTCGATGATGGTCCACGTCTCTTCTACCTGACACTGATGATATTATCCTCCGTGATGTTCTGGTGTTGATGGCAGTAGGGTACCACGGTTTCTCTTCTACCTGACGCTGATGCTGTTATCCTCGGTGATGTTCCGGTGTTAATGGCAGCACGGTACCACGGTTTCTCTTCTACCTGGCGCTGATGATGTTATCCTCGGTGATGTTCCATGTCCCTTCTACCTGACGCTGATGATGTTATCCTCGGTGATGTTCCGGTGTTAATGGCAGCACGGTACCACGGTTACTCTTCTACCTGACGCTGATAATGTTATCCTCGGTGATGTTCCATGTCTCTTCTACCTGACGCTGATGATGTTATCCTCGGTGATGTTCCGGTGTTAATGGCAGCACGGTACCGTGGTTTCTCTTCTACCTGGCGCTGATGATGTTATCCTCGGTGATGTTCCGGTGTTAATGGCAGCACGGTACCAGGGTTTCTCTTCTACCTGGCGCTGATGATGTTATCCTCGGTGATGTTCCATGTCCCTTCTACCTGACGCTGATGATGTTATTCTCGGTGATGTTCCGGTCTTAATGGCAGCACGGTACCACGGTTTCTCTTCTACCTAACGCTGATGATGTTATCCTCGGTGATGTTCCGGTGTTAATGGCAGCATGGTACCACTGTAAACGGAGCCGGTGATGTTCCGTCGTTTATTGCAGATTCGCTTTCGCAAGGCGTGGGGAAATGGTTCGTGGGCACACAGGAGCAACTAAATTTGCCTATATATTGGACCGGTTCGCAGTGGGATCCGTTCATGACTGGCGCATGATCCGTCCAACCTCTCTACCGGTGGTCCTCCTGGTCCGTCCGGAGCATCTCCACCGTGTGATAGCGCCGTAACGTGTCCACTGCTCCCAACACAATCGAACGATATGGTCAGAACGATCCATGTGGCGGGCTCTACGGCGCGCCGACCAACCTGCAGTTTTCAGTCAGATGATCAGGCCTCTCTCAAAGTCCGTAATTTGCGTAAATCGACGTCTCTGGCGTCTCCCAGGCATTCTTATCACTCTGTACTCTTGCTTGCGTTGGCCTGTGCCTTTCGCTTTAATAGGTAATCGAGTACACGCCAGTTTATGAGGTTGCCAGTTCGTGCTTGCAGCGCCACCACAGGGTGTACGATCATGAGCACTCGCACCAAACGTGGATCATTTGCATATCAGCACGTACTATAGTTATTTGCAAAGTTTCGTGGTTGTAGTATGTTTTCTTCTAGGTGCGCAAATTTCATTGTCTGCGAGTGTATACGAAGCAATAAAACAAAAATAATATGAAGTAAAAACTAAGGAAGAACATACTGCTATAATACGAAGCAACGCCCCAATAGTAATGCAAAGCAATAACCTAGAATTATACGAAGCATTAGCGCCGCAATAATACAAAGCAATTACTCAAAATATATAATATTGAGCCGAATTTCTTGTCGTAGAATATAAATCAAATTTCCAAGCTTTCGCACATCAACCAGATGGATTTTTCAAGGAAGGTAGACAGTAAACTGCAATAATACGTAGAGATGCAGTTTGTTGTCTACCTTTGTTGAAAACGCCATCTTGGCTGATGGGCGAAAGCTTGGGAACTTTGATTTTTCTTTTGCACGCCAAGAAAGTCGGAAACACAAAATGAAAACCCAGTTTTAATACAAGCAATAACGAAAAAAAAAATTATACTAAGCAATGTCACGAAAATAATACGAAGCAACATCTCCGAATATAATGCAATGCAATACACCAGTAATAACAGGAAATGTAATCCAACATTAGTGCGAAAACATTATATAGCAATAATGTGGTACAGCAATATTGCGAACCGATAGCCTAGCTATAATTTTGTAAATCTCTGAAAGAGGGTTGGATTTTCAGACAATACCAAGAAGAAATTTCGGTCTTGTACAAGGTTAATGAGACCACTTAATTTCGGTCTTATACAAGTAATGAGACCACTTTTCCTGGGCCAATCAGAAGGGACGGAGGGCGGAGTCTCCGGGCGAGACGGATGGCTGGGTTTGTTAGGTAAACGATCGGCGTCTCGTCAGTTGGCTCTGAGCTTTTACAGAGTGAGGATCGTTTTCGAACTGGACAGCTGTGTGAGTGTTGCGTAACGATCAAAATGCAGAAGAGTGTCGAACAGCGATACGCGGAAAAGTTTTGTGTTAAACTTACAAAATCCGCGACCGAGACGCTTGCTATGATGCAGAAAGCCTACGGGGAAAGATGTTTTATCGAAAGCACAAGTATTTCGGTGGCACAAAACGTTCAAAGAGGGAGGAGAGAGCGTCGAGGATGAGCCACGCCAAGGGCGCGCTCTTCAACGTCTCACACTTCGGACAATGTGGAAAAGGTGAAAGCGGTTTTGGACTCTGACCGACGCCTGAGTGTTAGATTAGTAGCAGAGGACGTGAGACTCGTGAAATCAATTGTGCATGAAATCATCACGCAAGAATTGCAGACGCAGAAAGTTTGCCGAAATTGGTTCCTAAGGTGATGAACAGAGGAACAACCGGATGTCGATTTCTCGTGAGCTTGTGGACCGTGTGAGGAATGAACCTGGTTGGTTGTTTGGAGAAAGTGATAACAGGTGATGAAACGTAGGTCTTTGAATACGATCCGGAGACGAGAAGAGTGAGCTCAGAGGAGTGGCACAATCCTGAGTCTCTTCGAACAAAGAAGGCTCGAATGTGCAAATCGAAGATGAAATCGATGCTCGTTGTATTATTTGACTGTTGTCCATAAAGAGTTCGTACCACCCGGACAAACGGTCAACGCTGTATTTTATGTGAAAGTGCTTCAACGGCTGAAGAACAGAGTTGCGCGCGTCGTCCCGGAGATCAGCAACACTTGGGATCTTCACCACAATAATGTGCCGAGCCATGCGTCGCTGAGAATGAGAGAGTTTCTGGCGGAACACATTGTGGCAACGCTGTCCCAACCTCCCTACAGCCTGGACGTGACCCCGGCTGACATCGTTTTGTTTCCCCGGCTCAAATCCAGCCTGAAAGGGCACCATTTTGAGACTGTTACAAGCGTGTAAACTGCCGCGACGAGTGCTTTGAAAGCGATCCCTGTTCCCGACTTCCAGGCAAGGTACGCGGCGTGGCATAAGGCCGCCAGCTGTGTATTAATGTTCAAGGATGTTATTTCGAGGAATTTTAATGTTATGTAAGTATAACTTTAATTAAACGACTGTTATTGAATGAGACTCATGACTTTCCGGACAGACCTTGTATGTCCTAGTGAGATAAAATAACACATGAATGTTGATTGTCAGCATCGCACTCGTACTTCTCATTATGAACAGAATGAGAAAACAACTGCATATTCATTCTTGGAGTTAAACTAATTGATTTGTTGCATTAATCATTAATAGCGGGAAAAGTTGAAAAATAAAATACTAGGAAGAGAATGAACTTTATTAATGGTGAGAGTCTCTGATGTTTCTACACCATCCAATTATATTCTAAAGCATTTCATGGTTTCTAAAAGACGTTCTAATGACGATGAAGTAATCGAGGAAGCAACAAAGTCTTCCAAGATGGGCTTTCAGAATTTCCCAGCCAAATGCTAACGAAGCTGTTACTAAATGTGAGTTACTATTGAACTTACTCAAGTCTGCATTAAAAGGCATATGCAATCTTCCTAGAATACAAAATATAGATATTTTACGTTTAGATATCGCCCGATATTCCACTGCATATTACTTTCGATAGGAATATTGTTTTTTGAATTAAAAGTAATATGCATAAACATTTGTTTCCATTTATCGCGCTTAGAAAGTATAGTATGTCTTTCCTTTCGTCTTGATATTCTTAAATTTCATTTTACTTCTTTATTTATAAATATTTTGAGTTTTTCTCTGAAGTCACAGGATTACGCGCTTACAATTTGTAGATGCTTTTAATTTTTAACCATTTAAGCGGCTGAAGTACCTGAAATATATAGTGGCCAAAAATTTCAGCACTTTCCAAACAGAAATGTTTACAAAGATATCGGGTTTTACGAAAGCTACGGCAAAACGATTCCTTTCCCCCACTCATCTCAGCAGTACAAACCATAAACCTGTCATTTGGGAGAAGATATGCATTCTAGGGATATATTCTTTGCTCCATGACCCAAGGCATGATGGAAAAGGGATAGTCCCTTTGCCATGAACATCATGCCACTGGGAAGAAACTAGTGACTGAAATATCATCTCTCTCCTTTCGTAGGTTCTTCGCCATTATTATAACAGTTTTAGTAGGTGATCAGTTAGAAAGGATCGCTTTCAATCATTTCCGTAAAAGACTATTTTCTTTGAACAACAAAGGTAAGGTGAAAGCAGCGTTTTCTGATGCGCAGGCTAACTTGTTGCAGTCTCTTTAGACAAGGAATATATATTCGTTGGAGTTGATTTCAGCCCATTTTGCTAACCCCGAGTTAATTCGTTCCGGCCTGTTAAAGGGTCAATATCCAAGTTGAGAGTAAGTGTACCACTAAATTTAAAAAGCACCCTAACTCAATTAACGTTTGGCCCAATTTTAAAGAAATGTGATGACGTTAAGCGCGATTTCAGTGAAGTATTATAAAATGCAGACCCAATGAATGTTCTGTCAATTCTTATTTGAAAGTTCATTCATACACGGTGGAGTAATATACCAGCTAATATCCACAGTAAACGACGTGTGCTGCGCGAACACCAGCTAGACGGGCTAAATGACTCAATAACGTGTTGCAAGGTGTTCAGAGGCATGTGAGGCCATGCTGACTGCAGTGCATCTGACAGCTGCTGGAGGGTGCGTGGTGGAGGATCCATAGAGCGAACAAGACGATCGAGGTGGTCCTCCAGATGCTCAATTGGGTTTCAGTCTGCGGAATTAGGGGGCCATGGAAATACTTCTAAGTCTTCATCGTGCGCTTCCAAAAACTCTCGGACATTTCTAGCTGTGCCACACGTCGCATTGTCGTGGTGGAAGACCCCATTTGCCCCAGGGAAGGCAATCAGCACGTACGGGTGTACGTGATCTGCAAGGATGGATTCCTAACGAATTTGGTCCATAGTGCTTTCCGCAAGTATGAGTGGACCTAGAGAATACCACGAAAACATTATCCAGACCATAACGCTGCCCCCACCAGCTTGTGTTCTTCCAGCAATGGTTGAGGAGCGTTTGTTCACCGATCTTTCTCGCCTTATACGCCAACGTCCATGCGTTTGATGAAGCAGAAAACATGAAAACGTGACTCATCGGAGAAGGCCATCCCTTGCTAATCAGCGGAAGTCCAACTATGATACTGCCGCGCAAATGTAAGCCTTTTCTGCCGATGCACCTTCGTTCGCATAAATTCCGTGACCATCCGTCTGCATCGGAGCCCCATACGCAGCACATTTTGCTGAACTGTCGTTTCAGACACACTTCCGGTATCTCCCTGGTTCATTCGGCTAGTGAGTTACTCCACGATCGGCCTTCACACACCTTCTAAGCCAACATTCACCTATCACATGAATGGCACGTGACGCTCCGGAGTTTTCACGTCGCTTATTCGCAATGGTGCCATTTCTCCAATCACGATACACTTTAACCACAGCAGCACGCGAACAGTTCACAAACTGGGCTGTTTCAGAAATACTGCCACCCTTGGCCCAAAAGCAGATAATTTATCATCCCTTTTTGCAAATCTGAAATATCGCTCCTTTTATCCATGACAGCACTGATTGATATGTTTTCAGAATACAACAGCACACCTTATACACCCTCGAAGCCAGCGCACACACCTGCGTTCTTTCATTGGCTACGCGCTGTAGACGTCAACATTAGGAAGTGGTCACAAGAATGGGACTCGACTGGGTGTTTTCTATAGCGGAAGCATTAGATCTGCCGATAAAGTTCATTTCCTGTAAATCCACATGACATCTACACATAGAGTTTCGAAATCATTTTTACAGCTGCATGATCAAGAATAACACTTTCCCAGTATCAAGAATAAAACTTTCCCAGGAACAAGAAAAATTATATTATTCTTTTCAACCACATTTAGATTTACCTAACAAATAGGTACATGGTCAAGAATGGAGCTGTTTTAAGGTGTCTTGTGTTTTCTGTAGATTTTCAGCAGAAATCTGCTTTAACCCTTTAACGACCATAACGCCCTTAACGCCCGTACGTACAAATGGCCATAGCTGCCCGAAACGCCTGTCTAGAGTGAGTCGGATTTCTTACACTTGCCTGCTCATCTCATTTTCGCCGCCACAGTGGTCTAAGCGATGGCCTCTGATCATTCGTCCGTAAGGGGTCTGGGTTCGAATCCCGCTGAGGCATGGATGTTGTGTTTTTCTTACGGCACTGGCTCTCTCCTTTCCCTGGAACCATTGACCCTAAATTAGGGACGGACGACTGCTTATAGCCCATTGAGCTGCTCACGGTGGTCCTTAAAAACCTCCAATCAAAAAAAAAAAAAATCATCTCATTTTCCAGACCTATAAGGGATCAGCAGGAGTCACCCTCAGTCACTATTGTTGTTATTAAACAAAAAATTGAATCAACAAACAATTTCGGGAGTTATGGTCTTTGGAGTGATGAAATATTTTTGGGTCATGGTCGTTAAAGGGTTAAAACATCAATACTAAACAAAAATAGTGTTTTGGAATTTAAAATGTAAGTTCAGACAAAATCACGAAACATTTTTTTTTTTTTGGGGGGGGGTTGAATGACCACCATGAGTTACGTCACAGAGCTATAACCAGTTTCCTGCCCCCGATTTGGGACCTCTGGTTCGGGAGAGAAGACGAGATCAAAGACAGGGTTGGAAACGGTTCAAAAATTTTGGAATCGGACGTTACATAATTTGACACGACCCTGATATGTAACTGACTCGGACAAATCTGCTTTGAGCTATATCGCATATACAGGGCAGGGCGTCCAAACATTCTCTCCACAGTGGGTATCTTAGGTTGTATAGAAATCAAACAAAATGTTTTATAGGAATGCATAATTTACTCACTTACTTCGAGGAAGTATTGAAACCGTCGTCTTTCATTTGCAAAACATAGCCTGTTTTACATATGTTTTCAAACACATCTGCAAGGGTCAAAAAGTTCTTGCGCAGGTATGTTAAGGCTGTTCCACCAAATGTTGATGGCGGTACAGTGAAAACCTTTGAATTAAGCAATGTTTAATTTCAGTTTTTCTGATTTCTAGATAACATATCGAGCTTCAGAATATGTTTCACGGCAGCACCAATTTTCACAAGTTCATGATGAGTTGAAAGTTTCCCAAATGTGGATGCTGTTTTGATCTCAGAAGGAAGGGACACTTTTCCTTCTGAGGACACACTTCCTTTATATCGCACGACAAATCATTTTTCAGTCCGAGGGCGCCAGTATCTAGCACGAAATTCCACAATTGCGCATATTTCCTTGAAAAAAAATTCCTTTCTGCTTTTCGAAAATCAAACGGAAATAAAACCTGGCTCAAATCGGATCAGGAACACCTTAACCCGACTCGTTTGTCTCGTCTACCCGTTGACCGGTGACTGGTCTCCATTTCTGATCAAGGATTTCAGGTAGACAAAGTATCCATGAACTTCCACCAGGACTATAAGCCTTTACTATCTCGATCAACTGGTCAGAATCCAGCGCCTCAGAACTATCAGCCACCGGGTCGGTAGAAACATTTTAACTAAAATTGACATACGCGTTCAGTAATGACGTCATCATTAGTCACATCACAAATATTACTTTGACATTTAAGCTGCAGATGTACACTGAAGTGCCAGAAAAACTGGTACAGACGAGCTTATGCGAAATACATAGCAACGTCACCTATGCGCGTACTCGGTTGCGTCCGCCAGTGCGTATATAAAGCAATAGACATCCTTGTCAGCTGTCATAGCTGTTTTGGGCATGAGAATGACAAGTAATAACGATTTAAGCGATTTTCAACGCGGTGTCATAGTTGGCGCTCGTGAGATGGGCAATAGTATTTCAAAGGTAGAAACGAAGTTCGGATTTTCACGGACGACCATTGCAAGGGTGTACCGTGATTACAAGACTACCGGCAAAACCTCCAACCCACGATGCCAGTGTGGCCGTAAAGAGACATTATGTGAACGTGATCATCGTCGGCTGTCAAGAATCGTTTCACCCGATAGGCGTGCAACACTCTCGCAGGTATCAACGGAATTCAATGATGGAGCCTCAACAAGCATCAGCGTCAGGACTGTGCAACGTACCCTGCACGATATGGGCTTTGGGAGCCGACGCCGAACTCGAGTCCCCTTGAGGGTGCACGACACAGACCTATGCGCCTCGCTTGGGAACGGCAACACCGCCACTGGACACGTAATGACTGGAAACAAGTAGCCAGGTCTGACGAGTCGCGTTTTCAACTGTATCGGGCAGATGGAAGAATTCGTGTGCGGCGCAAACCCCATGATGCCATGCATCCCTCCTGTCAACAGGGAACTGTACCGGCTGGTGGGGGGTCCGTAATGGTATGGGGCGTGTTTAGTTGGACTTCACTGGCACCCCAGGTGCGTCTACAAACGTCTGTGGCCGACCAACGCTATGTGTACATCCTTTATGACGAGGTACATCCGTTCATGTCCTGCATTCATGCTGATGGGTTGGGCCTGTTCCAACAGGGCAATGCACCTCCACATAAGCGTCGGGACGCCACATTATGGTTAGAAGAGCATTTATCTTAGTTTGGGGTGTTGCCAATCCACCCAAGTCCCCAGATCTGAACGTAATAGAACACATTCCCGATGCTATGCAACGCGCTATCGAACACAGGAATCCGAGACCTCGGAATACACCCGAATTGTGGAACGCTCTGCAGGGAGTATGGTGTACATTGCCTACAGCATATTTTCAGAAGCTAGTGGAGTCCATGCCCCGTCGTACATCTGCAGTCTTGCGCCTCCCGTGGGATGACCTACCAAGTATTGCGCCCCCGTGGTATGACCTACCAGTTTTTCTGGCACTTCAGTGTATATGGACCAAACGTTGCAACAAATTTTTTGGACTGTCTAAACAGAAATATTCCCACAGCTGTCGTAGTTTAGGAAGGCTAAGGCAAATCAACTACTTTATCCCTCTCTATCTCAGCAGTAACAGCCATAAACCCTTTTAGCTATGATAAGGGCTATCATGTAGTCCTTTATTCCCTGCTCCAATAAAGAAGGCATGATTGGGAAAGGCTGTTCCCTCCTGACACAGACATCATACCACTGTGTTGAAACAAGTGAAACACACATCTTCACACCACCCCAATGGCGCAGT